>CM066044.1:14254470-14875900 GCA_033557465.1 Ichthyophis bannanicus | reverse complement strand
CTAACAAAAAAGACCAGATGAAAGAATTTGGGCAACAGCCGGTGACAGGCGCGAAAGAAAGGCAAGGTATGTGTGAAGAGCTTTCTAAAAGCTTATAGAAGACCAGCTGAAAAAAGTTCCAACATGGCGGCTCCATCGCGTTAACATTGCGAGACCTTCTCCTACTTACAACACAAGAAGACCGCCTAGGTTACTCACCTGTAACAGGTTTCCCTCCCCCCCCCCTTCCCCCCCCCCTCTTCCGCGAGACAGCAGGAATCAGTCATCACAGTCCTGGTTGCTAGCCAGGAGGATATATTGCAGGGCAGCTACACTGGTTGAGCTCTACATTTGTATTAACACGCCATTATTGGCCTGCGAATGTGGCACGAGAGGGCTGGATTGCTGCGTATTGAAGCCTCAGGTTGTTCAGGGCTAGACCTCTCTCTGCTGCGACACTCCCGCATCGTAAGTACTGTGTTTGTTACAACCCACTGTTTGTTTTAACTGAGACTGGACGGACTTGCGAGGTTTGAAGAGGAAGAGTGAAATTAGATTTAACCTGCTAATTGGTCGTTTCCTTGAGCCCAACAGGGGGGGTTTTTGGGCCGGGAGGGCGGCCCCCCCCCCCCCCCCCCCACCTACCTCCAGCACCAATTCAGTGGTACCCGAACCATTGTGAGATGGGTGAATTCATGTCTGCTTCCCCCAGTTGCCAGTCCTGAGACTGGGATTAGAATACTGGACCTGTCCGAGTTGGTTGAAGTGCCGAAGGGACAGAGTCCAGATTTATGGATGGGGTCATAGTTGCGCGTAGAGATTTAGTCCTACCACAGTTCTGAATGCGAGTGCACAGCACGCCCACTGGTAGCCAGTGAGTCTGTCTTATTGATATGCCCCACCAGCCTGCTACATAGATTGTGGTGTACAGGCTATATGGATGTGTTTTCCTGTCCTTTGCATGATGCTGTGTCAGCTTGAGCCTAATAGGTTAATATGCTCTGCGGACTAGTCTGCTTTGTCACCTAGAATACTGGACTTACTGGATTAATGAAGGGGTGGCCCTCATTATCCTGTGAGCGTCAGAAGTCATGACATGCCTCAGTTCCAAGCTGCCCTGGAGGGCCACGGTGATTACCCAAATGGGCAGTGGACGAATCTGGAGGGTACTCAAGGAAAGTCAATTATCAAGTAAGATTTAAGTTCACCTTTTGTTTTGACCTATTGACAACCTGATGATCAGTTGACAGCAGATAGTTTGAATCTGTCAACCCTGTCTCCTTTTAATTAAAGACAGTCAGTGCACTGACCTTTATTTTTATTGCAACCTTTCTATTAGAGACTCCTCTAATCTCCCCTGGCATTGGCTACTATCCTTCAAAGCTCACCTTATTCCTAATCATTGGCTCATGGCAGGAGTTGCTCGACTTATCCCCAAAAATCTATATCATGGTTTAAAAAGCTGCTCTACTTTAAAGTTCGGTGACCCAGCCAGCCCTGCCGTTCTATCCTGCGTTAAGGGTCAGGTGCCATACCTTCCTGCGAAAAGGCCCCCCTCTTCTCCTAGAACGCTTAGTCCCCAGTTTTCTAATGAATCTAAAGCCGCCTATACTCTGCACGACCCCCCTCCATCTCATCTATATATTGAGCAACTCACAGAGCTCTGCCTTGCCTCTTGGGCCCTGCATATGGGGACAGGAAGCATGCTGAGCAATGACTATCCTGTGGGTCCTGGATTTCATCTTTTTACCTAAAAAGCTTTCAAAACCTCACCCTACACTTTCCTGGCGATATATGGTATCTACATGTACCAAAACAACTCGCCGGTTCCTACAACACTCTTGCAGAATCGCGTCTGAACCACAAGGAAACGTAAGGGTAGGTGAGTGGTTGGAGGACTCTCTTCTGATTATAGGGGCCGGTACTGACGGCGCTCCATCTGCCGACTCAGACTTGATGTCCAGAGAGGTATGCTGTCTGCCTGGCTGAACCAAAATCCAAGATGTATATGACGAGCGTTTGCTCGAGACTCATCAAGCCCACTGACTATATACCCAATGTTGCTAATCACATGTTGGAACAAATGATACTGCCAGGTATACCTCGGAATGTATCAAAATTGCACTTGCATGGCTCTCGGGACAGAGGGTTTGACAGCAGTTAGGTGACACAGGTGGTGCCGGCTTCTCTTCAATCCTCCCTGTTGAGGGCTAAAGGCCCAAAGGCAGAGAGGCTCGCATCCTGGAGATGAATGCACATGGCTCTGCAGGTGGATGGCTGTCCTCGAGGGCCGGCAGCGGTTTTGCGTTTCACTAGACCATGGGATGTTTTTTACTGTTCCAAGGGAAGTTGCCAAGAGCAGAGATGGCATCCATATGTCCAAGAAAGAGGTCAAACGCAGTCTATCAGCTAGTTAGATACTGGCTAATCTACTGAAGGAGAGCCCTTTCAAACTAGACTCGTTTCGGCGGAGGGACTGTGAAGAAAAGCCCCCAGACGTAGTAAAAGCCCTCAGGTAGGTGATGACCATTAAATAACTTTAATGGAATATAGGGTAATCAGGGGCTACATATGGAAAGCAGTGGTGTATAAATGCCCGTAGCATGGTTGGGAAATAAGACTTCCCTAATTGTTTGAGGCTTTGGTGAGGACGTGTGGCCTCGAGCTGACCTTGGATTTAGTGGCAGTTTGCATAACAACCTGGTTCACAGAAAACCATGATTGGGATAGCGACTGTAACTATACCTGGCCTATACTTTATTCAGAAAGGACAGGGCTAGGAAGTAGGGGAGGAGAGAAGTGGCCACTATATGTAAAAACTACTATTAAAGCTTTGCGAAATTACAGAGCTTTTAAAAGGGAGAGGGGAGGACCGCATTGTGGGTTAAACTAGCAAAGAGGGAAAAAGAGAAATCGTATTTGGTATTGAGTGTGATATACAGACCTACCCTCACAAGAGGAAGAGGTGACAGAGAAGCAGTTAATTGAGACATGCCGCCAGCCATTGACCCTAGAGGAAAGGGGAAGTGACTACTTGCATAGGAGATTTCAGATGTTGATTTGCGAACCATTCCATGCTGCAGTATCATCTAGAAGTAAGGAAGATCCTGGATTCTTCTACAGGTAGCCGAACGAGTTCAGGCAATTGATAAACAGACCTCCCACACGTGAAGGAGTGGCCATACTGGACTCGTGGCTGTAGTTCCAATGCGGGGGGGGGTGAAAAGTGTTTCTGATGTTGTAGTGGGAGATCATCTTTGCATCCAGTGATCACCAGATGGGGTGTGGTTCAGTATTAGGACTAGGGCTGTTAGAATCCAGTCAAAGGCTAGTGAATGTTAGACTTTAGGAAGTACTAACTTTGCGAAGATGGGCCACAATACCTCAGGGAGTAGCGTTAGATTAGTAGATGCGGAAACAGACTGAGGGATGTTAGAAAAACAGTGCCCGGAAAAACTGAAAGCGGGATATTTTAAGGGCAACCAACCTTTTTTTTAAAATGCGTAAATAAAGAGCTAAAAGGAAAAGGAGACCCCCCGCTGGGTTTTCGAACCCCCAAGAAGTAGCTTGAAAAAGTGAAGCCAACAAACGAGGTAGTCCTTTCATGAAATACAAGAGATCACAGAGAGAGGAGACAGGCATCTGTATTGGAAAAGCCTTAGAGAAGCTAGCAAAGTAGTCAAGAAGTGCCAAAGATGTTCAAAAGGAGGAGGAAATAGCCAATGCAGAATAAAATGGGGGATAAGACATTTTTCAGGATATATTAGTGAGAAGAGGAAGGGCAAGAGTGGTGTTGTCAGACTCAAGGGTGCAGAGGAGGAATATGTAGAAGCTGATACGGATAAAGCGGAATTGCTTAACAAATATTTTTGTTCTGTGTTCACAGATGAAGAACCAGGAGCAGGACCTCAGAAAAACACCCACAAATAGGAAACAGAAGCAAAGGACATCTTGAACAATTTTCAAAAGACTGTGTTCGTGAGAAACTATCTCAACTTAAAGTAGACAAAGCGATGGGACCGGATGGGATACACCCGAGAATACTGAGGGAACTTGGGGACGTTCTAGCAGCTCCACTGACTGACCTTTTCAATGCCCTCGTTGGAGTCGGGAGTGGTGCCATGGACTGGAGAGAGGCTCATGTGGTGCCTTTACACAAAAGCGGAAGTAAGGATGTGGTTGAAAACTACAGGCCGGTTAGTTTAACTTCGGTGGTGAGTAAATTATTGGATAACGCTGGCTGAAAGAGAAAAATAGAAGGTTTCTGGAGTCCAGCGGATTACAGGATCCGAGGCAGCATGGATTCACCAGAGGCAGGTCTTGTCAGACAAATCTGATTGATTTCTTTTGGAATGGGTGACCAGGGGAGTTGGACCGAGGGAGAGCCCTAGATGTGGTGTATTTTAGATTTCAATAAAGCCTTTGACACTGTTCCTCACAGGCCGACTTATAAACAAACTGAGCACCCTAGGGATGGACCCTAAAGTTACTGCTTGGTTTAGAAATTGGTGGGTAGGGAGGCGACAAAGAGTACAAGTAAATGGAGCTCACTCTGAGGAGAAGGATGTTACCAGTGGTGTGCCCCAGCGATCTGTCCATGGTCTGATTCTTTTTAACATCTTTGTTAGTGATATAGAGGGAAGTACTTTCAGGTAAGGTTTGCCTCTTTGCTGATGATACCAAAATCTGCAATATAGTAGACTCCGAGGATGGGGTAGATTACATGTGGAGGTATCTAGCTAATCTTTAAGATTGGTCTAGAATTTGGCTGATGGGGTTTAATGTTAAAAATGTAAGGTCATGCATTTGGACTGCAGCAATCCAAGGGAGCAATATAGTATAGGGGGTGAAGTACTTTTGTCCACTAAAGAAGAGCGGGACCTAGGCGTATGATCTTAAAGTAGCTAAACAGGTAGAAAAGGCGATGGCAAAAGCTAGAAGGATGCTTGGGTGCATACGGAGAGGAATGGCTAGCAGAAAAAAGGAGGTGATAATGCCTCTGTATAAGTTTTTGGTGTGACCTCATTTGGAGTATAGTGTGCAATTCTGGAGACCGCACCTTCAAAAGGATGTGAACAGGATGGAGTCGGTGCAGAGGGTGGCTACTAAATAATTAGTGGTCTTCATTATAAAGCATATGAGGACAGACTGAAGGATCTTAATATGTTCACTTTAGAGGAAAGGCGGGATAGAGGTGATATGATAGAGATGTTTAAATACCTCAGTGGCATAAATGTTCAGGGAGAGAGCCTCTTTCGATTGAAAGCCAGTTCTGCTACGAGGGGACATGGGATGAGGGTGAAGGGAGATAGATTCAGGAGTGATATGCGGAAATATTTCTTTACGGAAGAGTAGTGGATCCGTGGAATAGTCTCCCAGTGGAGGTGGTAGAGATGAGGACAGTAACTGAATTCAAAAAAGCATGGGACAAACACAGAGGATCTCTAAATGTAAAAAGGGGACTGTTGTAGTTGTTATGGAAGGACAGACTAGATAGGCCATGTGGTCTTTTTCTGTCGTCATATTTCTATGTTTCTTTGTTTCTATTTAGAATCCTTTCTAGATGACACATGAGTTCCGCCACCTTCACTTTCAAGAAAACAAGTGACCAAAGCTCTGTTGGGAAGTTGTAAATTTTAATGTTGCCAGAGAGAGATGTTAAAATCATTCATATCTGAGACTCATAAACATTGGGTATCTTTAGCTCTGTAATTCATCAGAATTATCACAAAAACACTTTTACCTTTACTAGTTTTAATAAGCATACTTGTTTTACATATAATCATATTGGTAGTTCTGATTTTTTTTTTCCAAGTAAACATTGTACACATATTTTTGGCAAATGCTGTTTAATGGGTTTATAATGCACACTGTAAAGAGTATAGTATGTAATAATTGGGAAGGTCAGAATTGTGGTGTTCATCCTGACAATTTGCATGCTTTATGTACTGTAACTATGTACTTTTGTGTTGAACAAATATAGCTAGTTACTATAGCCACTTTTGTGTCACAGGTATGGTCTAGATCCAAAAAATGTCGTTATTTTATTGAAGGAAGTCACATGAGCTTTATAGTACTTTAAAGAAATATTACAGTTCTTTTTTAAACAGAAGTCATAATTTTACCAGAGCTTTTGTTTAGGGGTGAGGGTGTTTATATTTATTTTTTAAACGCCATCATTCTCTTCTCACTCCCAGCATCCTCACCATCCCTTCCCTTCCCTCCTCCACCACACCCTATTCCCTTCTCTAACTGCATTCCTGACGACATTTCCCCTTTTCTATCCACCCTCACCCCCCACCTCTCGCTCAACACGTCTTGATTTCCCTACCATCTTCCCTCCTGCCTTCTGGATGGCCTTTAGCCAGCAAGAGGAATCAGGCACGCAGCACTTCTTACCTGCTGCTGCTGCTGCTGCTGCTACTTCCACCATAAAGACCACTAGATGAAAAATCTGTTTTCCAATGAGATGACATTTGTTGGTGTCATAGTTCTAGAGGTTGTTTGTTTTTTGGTGTTTTTTTTGTTGCTGTTGTTTTTATTTACAAGTATTTTAGCTTTTAAAGGTTAAACTACCTCATAAAAAGGCATAATATACAAAACTGGCTTATGAAATTCTTGTGCCGATCATAGAAATTTGTTGATGGATACAATAGCGAGAGCCAGCTCAGCTATCTGAAAAATGATTTGAAATCCTTTTTTGATATACCTTATTTCAGCTGTTTGAGTTCAGTCAACATTGAAGGACTTGTTACTGTAGTGCCACAGAATATCCGTGGATGCCGCTGCTGCATGGTTAGCATTGAGGTGTTCTGGGAGCAACACCCAGCCATAACTGAGCTGTAGTGATATTGAGCCACTGCCTGATTATGGCTGCACAGTGAAAGTAAGGCACAGAGAAAGCTGGCCTTACTTTCTCCACAGAAGCTCACCGAACAGTGACTGAATATCGTTACTGCCCAGTTAGCTTCTGGGTTCTGCAGCCAACCCAGATATTCAATGCTGGTGGCCAGATTTGGCCCCGGCATGGAGTATCTGGGTCGGTAAGGTTCAGTGCTGCAGCTAGCCACTATAGGAGCACTAGCCACTAGCACTCAATATCAGGGCCCCTAATTCCTGAAAAGAAATTTGAGGTAGCGTTCTTAATCTGCAGATAGCCATATGTAGACCATATAATTTTTAAATTTGCTACCACATTATATCTTAATTCATGGACGGGGTGGTTTTAATTTAAAGCAAATGGATTTATACCATAATTTAAATGCTTATTCAGGAAGACTTCAGGCTGATAAAGTGAAGCTTTCTTGTAATTGCATTAGAAAATAGGGGAATGTTTTTATTGAAGATTAACCTGCATTAACAAAAGTTAATATACTTTAAGTGTCACTGCACCCATTTATTTCATCAGTGACATTTGGCCCTTCATATTGCCTAAAGTGTCGATCTTGATTCAAAAGAGAAAGCATTATTGGGAAAATGTTTAATTCCTTATCATCCTTTCAATCCAGTCCAGTCCAGACGCCTGGGTTTTATGCACTCCTACCAGCAGATGGAGACTGAGAACCTCTGGTTTTCCTGCTGTCACTGTATAAGTGTCCTGTGCAGCCCTCCTCTTTCCAGTGTTTCTCAGTCTCCAGCAGATGGAAGGTGTCCTTATCTGAGCTGGATTAAAGGTGACAAAGAGCTTGGGGCATAAGTCGCCCATTGCCAGCAGTGGAGCACGTGGTGCAGAATCTGATGGTACCAGGTCCCTCCCCACCCATCCTACCCTTCCTCAGATTGGAGGAGCAGGCTGGAAGTACCTTAATGATGGGGTACTGTTTGTGGTACAGCTAGCAGTGGTGTGCTGGCTTGGAGTTTCTCAAATTCCAATGGCAGCCAGAAGAATTTGGGTTGCAGAACACGGGGTTACTGGGTTCCTCCACCCCTGCCCCAGTGACCGTGACAGACCCATAGGATAGTGAGGGGCAGTGGTGGCCCCTCCTTTTGCTTCTTCCCAAACTGGGGAAGAGGACCAGAGAGGAATTTGGCCAATGGCAGATTGGGTTTTGAAAAAAAAAACCCAAAACTGTACAGAGTACGCTCTTGCCTCCTACCTTAGATGGCCGGCTTGGCGAGGACTGACCTTCCAGGCAAGCTCGGGCCATCGTTGTCCAGCAGTCCCCTCCATTTCTGAGGGGCATGGGGGGCTCCTGGCAGGAGCACGCCCAAATTTTATGCAGAGATGTAGGTCTTCAAGTACAGATCTTAAAAGAATTCTCAAAAGGAATGGCCTTCTGAGGTTTACTTTGAAAGTTTGGGGGCCAGTGGCACCACATCTCTGCCAGTCCTGTCCCTCTCCCAATTAGACACACGTAGAACCAACACAGATATAAATACGCACACATGTATACTAACATGCCCAGGCATGTACATACAAACACCTGTACATACAAACATGCACAAACATACCAGCCTACAAAAATATATATCCACACAAACTATATATATATATATATATATATGTGTGTGTGTGTGTGTGTATATACACACACACACACACACGCATTGCACATGCACACATGGGTAAAAAGAATTCCATGAGCCATGCTCTGCATGCTTTTCCCCTAATTACAATTTATAACTAACACATGAGCCGATTATGTATAGTGCACATGGACAGTTATGTGCTAGAAACATACACACATCCCTATTCTCAAGGACTTGCATGCATGAATAGGTACATATGCATTTGCTTTGGGCGGTCACCATTCTATATGTCCCATTGTGTGTACTTTCCATAGGGGTGTGTATGAGGGCAGAGCATAGGTGGGGTCCAAGGTATAACCAATGCACATTTCTTTGCCTGTCTAATCTTCTGCTGGTGTATCTGCCCCAACTAGTTCAGACGTACCAGTAAGCCCCTATTTTATAAAGTACACACAGATTTCACTTCATAAAATAGGCTCCAAATGCACACACACTAATGCGTTATCTCCGTGGTAGTTTGACACATTATGAGGGTAATTTTATGAGGTGTTCTCTAAGGTGCTATGAATATGCATAAATGTTAATATTAATAATTTATGCACATATATGGGCATATACACATGTAAATGTCCTCAAATACTAACAAATGTAAAACTGTACACAAGGTTTTGATGGCATGTATTTTCACTGTGGGTATTGTGATACAGCGGACCCTCTTCTGGAGAGAAAAATAGTTTTGAAGTCTGAAAGAAAAAGAAATTGCCTGCAATTTCCAGAGGATTCACCTAGAGGGAGCAGGAGAGTTAGGACAGAGACCACAGAACCACGCCCTAGTGGGCAGGACTCATGTTCCAAAAGCTCACATTTAAGAGGAAGCAAGCAAGAGTCAGGAGGAAGCTTATCTGCTAGGAGCTTACCTGCAAGAAGCTCAGCTGCTAAAACCTCGTCTGCTTGGAGAGCTACTACTCAGGGAGCTGTGGAAAGATCACCCTCACCAGTTGGGAGAGACCAAGCGAATGCGTGTTCCAGAGAAGGACCAAAGAGATGCTATGAAGGTACTAACCCGAGAGTAGGATCTAGGCCGCAAGCAAGCCTGAGTAAAAGGACAGGCTGGGAAAGGAGAACCAGTCCTGTAAGAGAGGACAGGCCGAGAAGGCCGAAGCCAAGCCAGACCGGGCCCTGAAGCCCACAAGAGAACAGGCCTCAAAGGCCAGAGGAGGAAAGACTGGGAGAGCAGGAGGAATATACCTGAGAGCACTGATACTGAAGGCAGCAGCCAAGGTAGGCCTCCAGCCTCACCCCAGAGAACCAAACGGAAACCTAAAGGTAAAGCTTTAACCTTTGTTATTGTGTGCCTGAAGGCAAGCTAAGAGAAGAATCCTGGGAAGGTGGTTCTCCTTATCTAAAACCAGAGCCAAAGAAAAAGTTAAAAGATAGTTTGAGCAAGAAAAGAACTTTTAGAGGAAAACATTATAGAGAGAATGTTTTTAAACCCCTAGAGCAAGAACTGCCATTTTGGTATTCCACCACGCTGAACCGTGGGCCCAAACAAACTGCCAAGCCTTGGGAAGCAGTGAGTCGAACTCACATGAAGGACACTTACCTTGATCCCTCAGAGCAGTCAGAGGAGGCCATGCAGGTGGAATCTGTACAGGAGGACATTGATAGTCCCATGGAATGTATATACTGTGCTGGAAGTGATATAGAAGCGTTCCAGAGCTCATTGAGTGAATGAAGTAATTTGCTATTGGATGTTTTTGACACTGTGAAGTTAACAGTTTTTGGTTATTCCATCTCTTACTTTCAAAATCTGCTGTAAAGACCTGTTTTGCTACGTACCGGAGTGTTTATCCTATGTTATGAACCCTTAGTGCTAAAAGGGGAAAATAAAGCCTTTTTCTTTTCCCTCCACTTTTGTGCAAGACTGTAGTCTCTTTGGGAGTTGGCAATGAGGCTGGCACAAGGCTCTGGCCCTTGACCCTCGCACCTGGCCAACCCTAATCACAAACATCTTGGTGACCCCCGGTCCCGGCCCTTCGGTGGAACCACTACGCCGCCACCAGGGGGTGCTGTGCGACCGGGGCGCGTCACAGTATGCACAGGGGCAGAGTTTGGGTGGAGCATGAGTAGAGTCTGCTTTGGCTATTTTGCAGGCTATAAATACTTTTAAATAAATAAATGTGTGAATTATTAAATTATGCACTACCATTTATACCAGCTGCACATATGCATGTTTTTTCGCGCTTATGCTAGTATGCTATAAAAGTACATTAAGTGCATACTTGACTTTATAAAATAGGTATATGAAAACCAGGCACAACTGTATAAAATTACTCTCTAAAATGCATAGAATTAGTGCTTTGTGCTTCCTAGAAGGCTACCTAATGGTAAAATGAGAGATTACAATCTATCCATCCTCCTATAATTTTAGGTAGTAATTAAGGTCAAATTTAAAATGTTCTATTCTCTTCCCCTTCCCCCCCCCCCCAACAAAAAAAGAAAAAGTCATAGAATCCTTGAGATTTTCTTGGCTTATTTCTAAAAAATAACCATTTCTTCAGAATTCAAAAAATGTTTCTATCACTTTTTTAAAATATCCGTTATGATTATGCCATGGTATAATAAATTCCTGCCTCTTAGGATTGCTTTATTTTAGTTTTAATTAAATGGTCTTATTCATGTTGCATGGGTGTGGTGTTTTTTTTTTTGTCTACAGGTCAAGTTCTTATAGAGATTTCAAATGCACACAAAAGACTTAATGAAAGTCTAGATGAAAGTGTATGTATACATTTTATTTTACATTATATTGAACCATAATAAAACACTATTTACTCCACATAGAATGCATCATCTTAATGTATAATTACTGCTTTCTTTTAAAGTTCAAAAAATTCCATAAGGAGATTATATCTGAACTTGAGAAAAAGACTGAACAGGATGTGAAATACATGAATGTGAGTACAGTATATAGCTTTAATTTATAAGAAAGAGGTCATTTGTTTCTTATGTACAAGATCAACTATTATTTTGGTACTATAGTAGTGAAGTGTAGTCTCAGATCACACAGGAAGTTAAACAAGGCTCAGAATGTTTTAGGTGTTGGGAATACATTTGTTCACATGAAACCTTTTGTGTTTAAAATTTGAATACTTGGTTTATGAGCTGTGATGTATGGTTTGTTCAAGCATCATAAAGTGCCGCTATAGTCTGTATTTTCTGAAATTGATCATTTGGATTACAGGCAACGCTAAAGAGATACCAGACAGAACATAGAAGTAAAGTAGATTCTTTGGAAAGGTCACAGAGTGACCTTAAGAAACTCAGAAGGAAAAGCCAAGGTGGAAGGAATGCAACCAAGTATGAACATAAGGAAACAGAGGTTAGTATTATGTAATCTTGAAGATTACATCTAAGATGTTAAATCCACTTCCTTATCACTGTGCATGCAGTTCCTTACTCCTTTCTCCAGTCATTCTGATTGCTCCTAAGGTCTGAGTTTAGCACCAGCGGTATAAAAATTTTAGAAAGTTGCTGGAAAACAACAAACCCAGTGGATAATTTTCAAAGCTGAAGTCTTATGTTTCTGTAATGAGAATTTCTGGCAAAGGCAATCACACTTAGTATTTCTGCTTTAATTTTCGTAAACAATTATATCAACGTGCAGCTGTGCCCTTCTTTATAGGTGACAGATTTTGACTGGAAAGTTACTGTTTACTTTGAAAATACAATTTTATAACATAAGTATAAACAGTAATTGCAAAGTATCAAAGTTGTGCTTTAATTAGTAAGAGAATGTGCTGCTACATTCCTTGACTTGGTCCAGGCAGAAATCTCTGACCATGTAAGGTGCCTCATGCATAAATTAATCCTGAATGAGATAATCCAGATAATAAAGATAGGTATTTATAAAACACCCAGTGCTTCCAAAGAGTTCTCTCTTGATCAAGACTGTAGTTATACATCAGTTTGATATAGTATTGACATTACAATTTGTATTTAATCCTAAGTATGGTAATAACTCTGAGGTAACATTATGCTTATTGTTTATAGATGACCTGAAGCCCTACAGTTCCAATGACTAATCTGTAGTTTCTCTTCTCCATCTAGTCCTATGGCTCCATTACACTTTCTCCTCTTGATAACGCTTCTTGACCTTTTTCCCTTCACTCAAACGACTTCAAACCTCAAGCCCATATCACTCATTCCCTGCTTTCTTCACTTTTCCAGCCATGTTGTCTTCTAATTTTGTCATTTGCTCTTGAACTTCAACATTTTCTTTCTCTCATTCATCCTTTTCTATTCTCTCTGAGAGCATTTCGTCCTTGTCGCCATCATGCCTAATCTTCCCTTCCCCCTTACTCTCCTGCTGCTTCTCTTTCTCTCAGTTGGAAATATTAGTCGCAGTCCTGCTCTCCAAGGCATCTCTCACCCCACCTGTTTGAATCGAATGAAACGCCTCCAATCTTATTCACATCCCTGCCGTTCTTCCCTCTTTCCTTTTCTTATGTGCCCTATGAATGACCACTTTTTCTCCAGCAAACTTGCCTATATTCACAACCTCTTTATTTCTCACACCTAGAAACAGTGTGACCGGGTGTTCTTTTCTTCTTTTACTTTAGGTTTATTTACTTTGCTTTACTTTATCTTGTAACCTCTTGCTTCCTTTAACATGGCCTGTATCTTCTCATTCTTTTCCTTTTGTATATTATTTACTATCCCTTCTTTTACCATTCTTATGCTTCCTTCTTTGCTCCCCTTTCTTCTCTTCCCTAACCTTCTTCCCTCATTCCACAAACCCTTCACCCCCTCCTCTCTCTTACCCTTTCCATACTTTCCCTTTTTTTCCCTGCATCTTATCCTCCCAACTCTCCTTATCTCTTTAGCTTCACCTTCTCCTTTCTCTTATTCATCCTTCTCCTTCTGCACTTAAGACAACCTCATCCCCATTTCCGCTGTGCTGCCTCCTCTCTCTCTCGCACTATTATTCTTCTCCTTTTATCATCTGGCGATATATATCCCAATCCTGGTCCCCCCCTCTTCCTTTTCTCCCCAACTCTGCACTGTTATCTATATCTCTCTCCGTACTCCCTCCTCTCCCCCTTTCTCATGTGCCTTGTGGAACGTTCATTCTATCTCTAATAAACTTTGATTTACCCTACGATCTCTTTATCTCTTCTGCTTTTAATCTTTTGGCTCTTATAGAAACCTGGCACCTACCCGATGACACTGTTTCGGTTACTGCACTCTCACTTGGTGACTTGCACTTCTCACACACCCCTCGCCATTATGGTCTTGGTGGAGGTGTTGGGCTTTTTCTTTCTCCTTCTTGCAAATTTCAACCTCTCCTTCTTCAGTCCCTTTCTTCTACCTCCTTTGAAGTCCACTCCATCTGTCTTTTTCTATCCCCTTCCTCTTCGGATTGCTGTAATCTACCGACCCCCTGATATGCCCATTTCTGCTTTCCTCTCTGATTTTGACTCCTGGCTCTTATTATTCTTAGAGTCTTTTCCCACTTCTGTCATTCTGAGTGACTTCAATTTTCATATGGATAATCCCTCTGACCCCTATGCTTCTAAGCTTCTTTTCCTTACCACCTCCTACAACCTCCATCTCTGCTTCTCTTCCCCCACCCATCAACTTGGTCATTGCCTTAATCTTGTCTTCTACTCTGTTTACCCTCTAATTTCCACTCCTCTCCTCTTCAATTATCAGACTACTACCTCTTAACTTCACTTTCCATCACTTCCCATCTCATTCTCGCCCTACCTCTTCATTTATTTTTAGAGATCTTCATGCTATTGACCCTCTGACTCTTTCATTATCTGTCTCTTTTCTCTTCTTCATTCCACTTTGGCTTCTATCACTGTCGATGAGGCCATCCGCTGCTATAACTCTGCTCTGGATACCCATGCTCCGCCCATAGCTCATCAAGTGAGGCATTCTCCCCAGCCCTGGCTTTCTTTTACTACCCGCTACCTTCGTTCCTGTGCCCGCTCTGCTGAACGCTCCTGGCTTAAGTCACGCTCTTTCAGATTTCCTTCACTTTAAATTCATGCTTCTCTCCTTCAAGTAGGCCTTTGCTCTTGCTAAGCAAAACTATTTTATTCATCTGACTGACTCTCTTGCCTCCAACCCTCATTGTCTCTTTTCTACTCTCGATTCTCTTCTTAAGGCACCACTGCCTCCTATCCATCTTTCTTTCTCTGCCCATACACTTGCTAATGTTTTCCATGACAAAGTCCATAAAATTACTCTTCTATTCCCTTCTAATTCATCTTTGCCTTCCCCTCCCCAATTTCAGATTCTCCCTTCATCTTCCCGTACCCTTTCATCCTTTTTCCTAATCTCTGATGATGAATCTTCTCTTCTTTTTTCATCCTCTAAATCCACTACCTGCCTTCAGGTCCTGTCTCCTCACCTCCATCTCTTCCTCTGTTACTCCATCCATCTGTCATATTCTCAACCTTTCACTCTCCACGGCAACCTTTCCTACAGCCTTCAAGCATGCTTCTCTTACTAAATTTTCTAGTAACTTGCTCCTGGCAAAGTCCAAAGGCCTCTACTCTTTCTTTTTTTTTAATGCTTTATTTTCGTTTTATAACAACAAAGGAAAGGAAGACATACAGCTAAAAGACAAATACATACATAGAATGTGATACATACACCAAAGTAAACCCCTACCACCCCCCTCCCCCCTGCTTCTTCTCTAGAAACTAATCATTCCCGAAAACGGGCGTGTACTGACATTATTGTGGTACAAAACCTAACGGTGATCTGAAACATGATGAGTATACATTAAACAGACATG
Source organism: Ichthyophis bannanicus (assembly GCA_033557465.1). NCBI lineage: Eukaryota > Metazoa > Chordata > Amphibia > Gymnophiona > Ichthyophiidae > Ichthyophis > Ichthyophis bannanicus. The sequence continues at coordinate 14,860,644 of CM066044.1, read as the reverse complement.
TCGGAGCAATGAGCAGAGTGTACATAATCATTGAGCATCTGCCATTTAGACAAGCGAGAGTGAGTTTGGATATGGGGATTAGCTCTCCGAGATATCTGCTCATATTTACTATATAAGCAGACGAGGTTCCACCATTCATTGGCAGTAATTCGAGAGCTGTCCTTCCAATTCCTCGTGATTAAACATATGGCTATACCCAGCATGAAATCAAGGAGAAAGCGACCCTTCTTAGGAAGAGAGGGGACCTCCGCCACTGAGCGGAGTCCCACAATCTTCCAAGAAAGAGGCTCGTGGAGGTGTAAGATAGATTGAATACAACCCCAGACCCGCCCCCAGTAAACCTGCAGTTGAGGACATTCATAAAGAACATGAGCGAGGGTTCCCACAGCAGTATGGCAAGACCAACACTGGTCCCTAGCAGTTGTGTTCCATTTGGCTATTCTTTCTGGAGTATAAAAGCATCTATGTGCAAAAAAGAAGAGAGTTTGGGTTACAGAGGCAGATCGGGAAACCCGCACTACTTTGCTCCAGAAAACGCTCCATTGCACAGGGGTTAAAGTGGTTTGCAGTTCGCGTTCCCAGGCTTGTTGAGCTCTACAAGTAGCAGTTTCGGTACCCTGACATAATAATTTATAAAAGTTAGAGGCTACCCCATGTGTACTACTAATAGAGTGAATTAGTTCTAATAGCCCGTCCTCAGTAGGGGCAGAGGGCGGCAGGATTTGAGCACTTTTGAGGCAGTGTTGAAGCTGCATCAATTGAAAGTAATGTTTCGCTGGTAACGCAAATTCTTTTTGTAAATCAGAAAAGGTCTTCCAACGAGCTGCAGAGAAGAGTTGTTGGGGTGTCCAGATCCCCCTAGAGTACCAGGGTTTCCATGCAATCGTTTTATTTAGGACTTGAATTCTGGGGTTATTCCACAGCGGGAGTCCGTCCTGAGGACATACGTTTGGACCCAGTGACAGAATGAGAGTGTTAAAGGCCGCAAGAGTATCGACAATCATTGGGGATGGCGTGTGTCTACTTGATGGGACATGCCGGGGAGATGGATCAACGGAATTGGGCTACTTAGCTCCTCTTCAATGTCAAGCCAAACTGGTCTGTTGTCTGTTGAGGCAGCTAGCCATCGGGCACCTTGTTTAAGCAGGAAGGCTTGATGATATCTAAGAAAATCAGGAAAGCGGGTACCCCCTAGTTCCTTCGCAGACTGTAGTTTTTGTTTAGCTACTCTTGGTGGTTTTCCCTGCCAGAGATAACGGACGAGAAGGCCCTCTATGTCTTTGTAGGTGTGTAGCGGGAGGAAGCAGGGCAGCATTTCTAAAATATAGTTCACTTTGGGGACTATCATCATTTTGACGGTTTCTAGGCGGCCCCACCATGTAAGGGATAAGGGAGACCACTGATTTGTGAGCTCACGGACTTTGGAGACTACCTCCTTGGCATTAAAACTAATAGTGTCTTCTAAAGGAGAGCAGTAGTGGACGCCAAGATATTTCACCATGCGGGATTGCCAAAGGAAAGGAAATGCCTGCATGTCAGCTTCATGTACCCAGCGGTTCAGTGGGAATGCTACGGATTTGGTCCAGTTTATTTTATAGCCCGATAATTGCGAGTATCCATCAATCAGGTCCAAGACAGCCGGGACCGAATCAAGGGATACAAAGAGCATAAGGTCATCTGCATATGCAGAGAGTTTAATCTCTCTGTGACTGAAGGGGACACCTCGAATACGTGCGGACTGTCTAATAAGGAGGGCGAGGGGTTCAAGAGCTAGATCAAAGAGCATTGGTGATAGGGGGCAACCTTGACGCATGCCTCTTTGAAGATTGAAAGGTCGAGACTTAATGGCATTTACACAAATACTGGCAACGGGTTGAGAATACATGACTTGGAGGTATCGGAGGAAGCCCTCCCCAAAGCCATACCATCTGAGAACTGCAAATAAGAAGGGCCATTCCAGGCGATCAAAGGCTTTTTCAGCATCTAGCGGAAAGACCCACCCATGGGTGGTCTAAATTGGCAGCACTGGATAGCACATGGCACAAGGTCCGAGCATTGTCAGCGGTGGAGCGGCCGGGTATAAACCACATTGGTCGGGATGGACTAAGGTGGCCATCCTGTCAGATAGCCGGGTGGCCAAGATCGTTGCGAAGATCTTATAATCGGCATTAAGTAGGGAGATTGGACGGTAGTTGGCAGTTAGCAGCGGGTCTCTGCCTTCTTTCTTTCTCAAAAACTACCACATTAGCTGCAGAAAAGGATCCCAAAGAGGATGTATCTACCGCAAGGGCAGTAAAGTAAAGTTTTAAGTAGGGAACTAAATCTGCACTGAACGTTCTGTAGAATTCTGTCGGGAGACCATCAGGCCCAGCGGCTCGACCCGAGGCTGTTCGTTTTAGGGCAGAATGGATCTCTGAAGTAGAGAAGGGTTCATCCAGCGCATCCCTATCAGCTTCAGAAAGGGTCGGCCGCTGAATACCAGAAAACAAGCGCTCGAAGGTCTCGGATGAGAACTCACATTCAGATTGATATAGACGGGTATAGAAATCCCGAAAAAGTTCTACGATATCGGAGTCTGTGGTCAGTATGCCCCCTCCCTGTGGGGCGCGAAGGGCCGCTACGCGTTTGGCTTCTTTTTGACCTTTCAAGGCGTTGGCTAAAAGTCGACCGGCTCGGTTGCTTTCACGGTAGTATGTCCCTTGCTGAAGTGCAATACTCTGAGAAGCTGCAGTTGAGAGGATTGCATTATATTGAAAACGGAGACGCTGTAAGCGAACTAAGACGCATGGATCAGTACGTGAAGTTAGAACTCGTTCGCCTGCTTTGATTTGTTGGTCTTGTATAAGGAGCTGCTGTTTGCGTTGTTTCCGCAGGCGAATTTGATAACTAGTGATCGTTGCACGAATGGCCGCTTTAAAACCCTCCCACCAAGCCCAATTTGCAGTGTCCTGGGGTAGATTAAAGTGAAAGTAGTCCTGTATGGCTGCTCGAATTTCTAACTGGAACTCTGGTTGAGTTAATAGGGCTCTATCGAAGAACCAGGCCCCCGAATTCCCTTGGGGCGCAGTGGTGTGTAATTGAAAAGAAATAGCAGCGTGATCTGAGATATGTTGGGAGTGAATCTTTGCAGTGTCTACCTGAGGAACTAACAGTTTTGATATTAGAAAGAAATCTATGCGAGACTGGGATTTATGAGGGGAAGAGAAGAAGGTAAAGTCAAGCTCATTGGGGTATAGTAACCTCCATAGATCGACTAAAGCAAGATCTTTGATCATAGAGGTAAGCGTAGTGTGACTCTTGGGGGGACCACTCATCCTAGGCGGCTGTTTGTCAATCAGGGTATCAAGAACTAAATTGAAATCCCCCCCAATTATCAAGGAAGTATTAGCAGAGGCCTGCGCAACCTGAGCAATGGTAGCAAAAAAGGCAGGGTCATCTACATTAGGAGCATAAAGGCATATACATGTAACTTCAAGGTTACCTATCTTGAGGTGAGCCCTGGACCATCTGCCTGCTGTATCTGAGCTAGTCGCAAGAATAGTAGCATGCAGAGATTTCCTAACCAGTATGGCAACCCCACATTTCTTAGAAACAGCTGGGGAATAGGCTGCCACCATGTAAGGTTTAACATTGAGTTTAAGAGTTTCCTTCGAATTTAAATGCGTTTCTTGGAGGAAAATCAGGTCCGCAGCTTCATGACTTAGATAGCTCAGGATTTTCTTCCGTTTTATCGGGTTATTGATGCCTTTTACGTTCAATGATAAAATCTTACATGGTGCCATCAATCGGTAATAGACATTTTAGGTAAGGGCGCTTGAAAACATACAACATAAGCAGAATCTGTACAGCAATGACATAATCACCGAGTATGCTGGCTAATACACCCCATATTGAAAAGCATGTACCAAAGTAACTTAGAGAAGAAGCAAAACCCCCAATGAATATGGCGACCATATGTCTGCGGGAGGAGGCCCTAGAGAGGAGGATAAAGACATGAAAAAAAAAGAAAAGAAACACCAGAGTCCATAATTAACACTGTCTCTGATATTCATCGAGGCTACTCTGGGTAGATGGAGTCGGGTCACAAATATCATCAAAATAAGGCAACAAGCCGCCCTCGACAGACTCTTTGCTGAACCGTGGCTAATCCAAAATGGCGGGTACAGCGGATATGAGGACACTGGTAGGAACACTCTGAAAGTCAGCGCATCAAGTTGGCTTCTTTAGCATCCAAAAACTCCGCTAGTAGATCAGGGTCCTCAAATGTTCTTGTCTGGTTGTGTAGCGTGACTCGGAGCTTGGCCGGGTACATCAGGCCATAGCGTGCTTGTAATTGTTGAAGCCTCGGCCGGAATTCCAGAAAGCGCTTTCGGCGATCAACCGTGGGTTTAGCCAAGTCAGGATAGAAGGAGATCTTGTGGCTCTCAAACTCCATATGGCCCTTTGCCCGAGAGGCGCTGAGAATTTGCTCCACATGTTGATATCTCAAAAGTCGAAAGATGATAGGCCGCGGGGTCTTCCTGTTGAGCGTTATGTTTGTGGGTACACGATGAGCGCGATCGATCTCCAATTCTTTGGTAAAGGTGATTTGGAGCAGAGAAGGGAGGATTTTATATAGAAACTCCTTCATGTCTCCCGATTCCACTCCCTCCGGTATGCCCACTAGTCGTAGGTTGTTGCGGCGCGCTCTATTATTGCCAACTTCCACTTCTTTCTGCAAGGCCCGCACCTGACGTTCAACTTTGTCGAGTTTGGACAGCCGGACCGCATGGGAGTCTAATATGCTCACCATTTTGTCCTGACGCGAGGAGAGCCCCTCTAGCCTGCCTTGCAATACACCAAGGTCTTCCCGCAGCGCTCGGAGTGCTTCCCCGTTTTACTGCACGAGGTCTTTAACCCCTCTGATCTCTGCGAGGATCTCCTGCTGCATTTCGGGGCCCTCGCGTAGAGCCAGCCCTTTCTGCGGAGACGGGGGTTCAGTTTTGGAGCGTTTGCCGTGAGAAGCCGCTGGAGATCCAAATTCCAGGCACGTAGGTTTGGTCCCCGCCATCTCACCAATGTGCCCCGGTAAGATCAGAGCAGAAATTCAAGAATGTCCGGTGTTAATTCAGGATTCTGAGTAGGCCTCTCGGGAGCCTCAGCGTTATGCGACCATCCCGCTGGACATCAGGCTCCGCCCCCGGCCTCTACTCTTTCTTATACTTCTTGACCTTTCTCCAGGACCAAGCAGGAAGTCAGTCCTCACATATGGGTGACGTCGGCGCCGACGGAGCCCTCGTGGAGCAATTTTCCCCAGCTTTCAAAGAAAGCCTTTGGGAATTGCAGCGCGCATGCGCGGTCCTCTTCCCGCCCAAGGGTGCCATCTTGCTCAGTCTTCTTTTTTCCGCGGAGCCCTACAGACGTTGTTTGTGATTCCCCGCAGAAAAGTTGATTTATTTGTCTTTTTTCTTGGTTCGACGCCGGTTCTTTTCCCGCCCCGGACCCGCAACGCCGGTTGCGAGTCCGTTCTTTATTTTTCGTTTTTTTGTCCTTCGTGACAGATTTCGCGCCTTTTTACTTTTTCACTGGCAGCTCGGCCTTTTGACCTCGCAGGGGCCCTTTTTCCCCCGATGGCTGCCAGCGGGTTTAAGAAGTGTGATCTGTGTAAGAAGCTCATGTCTCTTACCGACACACACGACTACTGCCTCCGCTGCCTCGGACCCGATCATGACCCGATGATCTGTGGTCCGTGTGGCAAAATGTCCTCAAAAGCGTTGAGGAGTCGGCAGCATCAGCGGGAACGTATCTTCTCTGACTCCGGCCGGGCTCGGACCTCGTCAGAGGCTTCGACGTCTCGGGACTCTGGTCCTGAGCATTGTCGAAGTTCCTCTGAACGGGGGTCTCCTACCCGGGAACATCATCGGGTATCTACGAGACCTGGCTAAAGAAATAGCCGGGTTCTCTGCTGGTCTCTCCAAGGAACCTTTGCAGAGGTTCCAAGCCTTGTCAACTGGTATTCGGGAGTGCTCGAAGTTTATCTCTCGAGCAGCCTACGATGGCTTTGAGGCATCGGCTCGAGTAGCCGCAGTCGGAATCGGTGGCTGCCGACAGGCTTGGCTTCAGTCATCCGACCTCGAGCCATGGGTGCAGGACAAGTTGGTTGATGTCCCCTGCAGAGGTGATAACCTCTTTGGCAAGCCCATGGATGAGAAGGCTGCACAGATCGAGACCGAGACTCTCACCAGGACTCATCTCTCAAGGAAGACCTCTGCCCCTTCTCAGAAGAAGAAGGGCTCGGGGAAAAAGCCCTTTTACCCGAGGAAGGCGGCTGCTTATCACCACTACCCTCATTATCAGGCCTCGGCAGCTCCCCCGCAGGGTAAGCAAGCCAAGAGACGGGGTAATGGATCACGTAGGCAGCAAGCCCCCAAGCCTGCACCACCGGCCCCTGCTCAGCAGGGTGGGGGTTTCTGACTTCATCAGCATAGCCTCTCCCCCTCAGCTGGTTTCTCTCAGCACGGGAGGCCGGCTGGTCCACTTTGCCCACAGATGGACCAACATCACTACAGATACCTGGGTACTTCACATAGTCCAAGAGGGCTATCTTCTGCACTTCCACCAGGTACCTCCCTCCTACTTTCCGGGAGAGCCTCCTCAGACTTCCTCTGCACAGGGACTTACTCCTTCAGGAGTTAGCAAGTCTTCTTCAGGAACAGGCTGTGGAACCGGTGCCCCACCACCTGAGAGGTCAAGGCTTTTACTCCAGGTACTTTCTGATACCAAAAAGAACAGGAGGCCTCAGACCCATCCTGGACTTGCGGAACCTCAACAAGTTCCTCGCAAAGGAAAAGTTAAAGATGCTTACCCTTGGAGTCCTGCTGCCCTACCTCCAGCAGGGAGACTGGCTATGCTCCTTGGATCTAAAGGATGCCTACACTCACATCCTCATCCACCCCAGCCACAGACAATATCTCAGGTTTGTTGTGGGGGCAATCATTACCAGTACAGAGTACTACCCTTTGGCCTATCCTCCGTGCCAAGGGTGTTCACCAAATGTCTAGCAGTGGTGGCGGCTTATCTAAGACTTCAAGGCCTCTTTGTATTTCCATACCTGGACGACTGGCTCATCAGAGCACAGTCATCCCAAGAGGCCACTCACGCCACGCACCGCACTGTAGCTCTGCTCCAGCACTTGGGCTTTGTCATAAACTTCGCAAAGTCCACTTTGCTCCCCTCTCAGGATCTCGAGTTCATCAGCGCAAGATTAGATACGCTTCAGGCGCGTGCCTTTCTGCCTCTCGACAGGGCAAACAGGCTCATGGATCTGGCCAGCCACTTTCACAGCAATTCCCTGGTCTCTGCCAGGCAATTTCTGAGACTGCTCGGCCATATGGCTTCCACAGTCCATGTGACCCCCAATGCCCGCCTGAACATGCATCCTGCCCAATGGTGCCTTCACACACAATGGCATCAGGCCGCTGGGAGCCTAGCGGACTCTGTACAGATCTCCGACCCGCTGGTCTCTTCTCTTCAATGGTGGCTTCATCTGCCAAACCTGGTGCTCGGAATGGCTTTTCAGTCTCCTCCGCCTTCTCAGGTCCTGACGACCGATGCTTCTCTCCTGGGTTGGGGAGCACATTGCCAAGGGACATGTACTCAAGGCCTCTGGACTCCTTGGGAGTCTGCCCAGCAGATCAACTTCCTGGAACTCAGAGCTATCCGCCTAGCTCTGAGGGCCTTCTCCCACCTCACTTCTCACCAGTCTGTACTGGTCCAGACGGACAATCAAGTTGCGATGTTCTACGTGAACAAACAAGGGGGCACAGGCTCCTTCCCTCTCTGTCGGGAAGCACAAAAGCTGTGCTCTTGGGCCGTCAGCCGCGGCATCCTCCTCAAAGCTGTTTATCTCCCGGGTCAAGAAAATTGCCTGGCAGACAAACTGAGCAGAATCCTCCAGCCGCACGAGTGGAGATTGGATCCGTTGGTGCTCCAGCGGATCTTTCTCAAATGGGGCCTACCCACAATGGATCTCTTTGCCAGTCCTCTCAACCGGCAACTTCCCCAATTCTGCTCTCGACAACCGCATACTCACAGAGTAGCGGCGGATGCTTTTCTACTCTCCTGGTCCACAGGCCTTCTGTATGCCTTTCCTCCCATGCCACTGGTGTCTCGGACGCTCTTCAAGGTTCTCCGGGACAAAGCCTCAATGATCCTCGTAGCTCCTCGGTGGCCGAGGCAACCTTGGTTCCCGCTTCTCATGCAGCTGGCGGTGGACACTCCACTTCCTCTGGGGTTTCAGCCCGATCTCCTGACCCAGGATCACGGGACTCTCCTACACCCCAACCTCCGGTCCCTTCATCTGATGGCCTGGCTGCTGAAAGGGTAGTCCTAGCTCCCCTCCTGCTGCCTCCAGATGTGGAGGAAGTCGTCTTGGCCTCCAGGCGACCCTCCACCCGGAGGTCCTACGCTCTGAAGTGGCGTCGGTTCTCCGTCTGGTGTGCTCAGCAGTCTCATGATCCCTTCTCCTGTTCGATATCAGTGGTCTTGCAATACTTGCTTTGCCTCTCCGAACTTGGACTTAAGTCCAACTCGGTCAGGGTCCACCTCAGTGCTCTTTCTGCGCATCACATGCCGGTGGATGGCAGACCTCTTTCCAGCCACCCTCTAGTGGCTCGTTTCCTCAGAGGCCTCCTTCTCCTTAAACCACCTTTGCGCCCACCAGATCCTGACTGGGATCTGAATGTGGTTTTACAGCGGATTACCTGTCCGCCTTTTGAACCTATGGCTACCTGTCATCTTCGTTTTCTTTCTTGGAAAACCTTATTCTTGGTAGCCCTCACTTCTGCTAGACGCGTTAGTGAGCTACAGGCCCTAGTCTCTTATCCTCCTTACACTCGGTTCTACATGAATAGGGTAGTCCTGCGGACTCACCCTTAGTTTCTTCCTAAAGTGGTTTCCCCTTTTCACATCAACCAGGAGGTGGTACTTCCGACCTTCTTTCCCAGGCCACACTCCAGCCGAGCTGAGATGGTCCTGCATACCCTGGACTGTAGAAGGGCGTTAACCTTCTACTTTGACCGTATGCGGGAGCATCGAAAGGCTGTTCAGCTCTTCGTGTCTTATGACCACAACAAGTTGGGGCTCCCTGTCTCCAAGCGTACTCTGTCCATCTGGATTGCTGACTGTATCGCTTGGGCTTATGAGGCAGCCAGCCTCTCGTTGGAAAGTCGAGTCACGGCTCATCGTGTTAGGGCGAAGGCTGCGTCAGTGGCTTACCTCCGCTCTGTTCCGTTGGCAGACATCTGCCGGGCCGCTACTTGGTCTTCAAGCCAGACTTTTGCAGCCCATTACTGCCTGGAGAGGGAGTCCCGCAGGGACAGTGCTTTCGGACAGGCAGTCCTCCGTAATCTCTTTGAGGTATAGGCAACTCCTGCCCTCCGTCCCGGATGTTGGGCTACCGGTTGGGGGCGTACTCAGAGAAGATTCCTTCCTTCTGTGCTGCTGAGCTAGAGGGAGCTCATTTTTCCGCTTGAGGTCTCCGGTAGCCTTAAGCTAGGGAGTCCCATATGTGAGGACTGACTTCCTGCTTGGTCCCGGAGAAAGAGTAGTTACTCACCTGTAACAGGTGTTCTCCAGGAGCAGCAGGAATCAGTCCTCACAACCCTCCCTCCTCCCCTTGGAGTTGCAGTTCTATGATTTCGTTTTTGCTAATTTTTTTGCTGTCTTTTAGCTATGTCATCAGACTGAGCAAGATGGCACCCTTGGGCGGAAAGAGGACCGCGCATGCGCGCTGCAATTCCCAAAGGCTTTCTTTGAAAGCTGGGGAAAATTGCTCCGCGAGGGCTCCGTCGGCGCCGACGTCACCCATATGTGAGGACTGATTCCTGCTGCTCCTGGAGAACACCTGTTACAGGTGAGTAACTACTCTTTCCTTATCTTTCCCCCTAAGCCCTCTTCCCTCTCTTCTCTATTCTCCATCACTGTTGATAATACTTTTCTTCTACCAATCTCATCTGCCCATAACCTTGGCATCATTTTTTGACTCCTCACTTTTCTTCTCCTTACACATTCAACAGATTGCTAAAACCTGTCATTTTCTTTCTGTATAACATTAGCAAAATTTGCCCCTTCCTCTCAGATAACACTACGAAAACCCTTATTCGCTCCTTAGTCACTTCCTGTTTTGACTATTACAACCTTCTCCTTGCTGGTCTACCTCAGTGTGTTATCTCTTTCTTCTTCAATCTGTCCAGAACTCTGCTGCATGGCTTATCTTCTGCCAGTCACATTACACTCACATAATGTAATCATTTTATATATTTTATAGTTTTATTGTAAACCGCCTCGATGTAATGGGGGGCGGTATGTCAAGTGATTAATAAACAATAAACAATAACCCCTCTTTTCAAATCACTTCACTGGCTCCCTTTCATTTCCACATCCAATTCAAATTATATCTCCTAACTTATAAATGCTTTCACTCCATTGCCTCCATTATCTTTTTCTCTCTGCTCTCTCCTTACACCCCTCCTTGTGATCTCCACTCTTCCTCTGGTTTTCTTCGCTCTATGCCTTTCTCTTCTAATTCTAACTCTAGATTTCGATCCTTTCACCTTGCTGCCCCTTATGCCTGGAATATGCTTCCTTTGTCCCTATGTCAAGTCCCCTTTCTCACCTCTCTTAAATCACTGCTTAAGGTCTACATCTTCGAGACCACTTCTGATTCCTAATCTTTGTTCCCTTGTGTTTCCTCTCTCTTTGACTTTATGCGTCCTTCTGCTGTACTGTCTCTCTGTTTCTATGAGCAGGAACTGTCTTATATGTCTATACAGTGCTGTGTACGCTCTGTAGTGCTTAATACATGATTAATAATGATGATAATAATTTTTTAACTTTCACTATTAACCACACACCTCCCCTGTCTCCTCCAGTCTCCACCAACACATTAGGAATCTTTTAAACGTTAAGATTATCATCACATTCCATCCATAAAATGATAAGATAAGGAAAAATCATCATCCCCCAAAATTAAAGGAGCAAGATACAGGAAAAATTAGCCCCCAACAGCAATAGTATTCAGTTAGGACAACAAGACAAGTTATGCATCACCACCAGCAATATCAGACAGGTCTGACGTCTCCCTATTTAACAGAAATTCTAATAGCGCTTGGGTTCAAAGAAAACAAATCTCTGCCTCACAAGAAACAATACATGGAGAAGGAAACTTTAACATAAATGCAGCTCCTAATGCAAGGCCCTTCAGCTTTAAAGCCAGGAATTCCTTGTGTCGTAGCTGTGTGTCATGAGAAAAGTCAGGAAAAAGTTGAACTTTTGACCCCAAAAACAGCACATCATATTCTTGAAATAAAGATGTAGAACCATGTTCCTGTCCAGTTCAAGAGAAAAAGTCACAAGCAAGATGATTCTTTCTGTTATAACTTCCAGCAAACCTTTCTGGGGTTCTCTACCAGGTCACGTTTCAAAGAAAACCGGTCAGGTCCAAAGAGTCCTACACACTAGTAGATTCCAAGGACTGCCAAGAAATAGGCTTTAAAGACAAGTATTGGTCCAATGCCACAGGGGGAATAGTCTCCAAAGAAATCTTCAAAACCTCTATCATATACTGTATTTATGCAGAATCTCAGCAGGTGCCAGGATAGGAAACCTTGGGAAATTCAAAAACCGCAAATTACTGCACCTACTTTGGTTCTCCAGCCTCTCCAGTTTCCATGCATACAACAACTTATCCTTATCCACCACAGCATTAAAGGCTACTTGGCCAGCACAATGGACTTCTAAGAGTCCAAGTTTTGTCCCTTGTTGGTTCTGCTCACGCGCTAGACCCACCACAGTCCCAGAAAGAGTAGACAAATCCTCCTTTATTTTGCAAACATAAATTGAGAGAGAAGAATTCAAACCCACAATGGCATCCTATAATACTTCCATAGTTACCACTGCAGGTCTCTCCAGCAAGCAGAGAACCGATGCACCAATGGCCAAGTCTCCCGCAGGAACCTCCTTCACCTCCCGGGCTCCAAGATGCTCTCCCACTCAAGCTCGATCACCTACTGGTGATGAGGCAGCAATGGGGGCCGCCTCAGTGCGAGACTCCAGGAATCTCCCAGAACTGTTCACTGCCCCCGCTGAAAGTGCATTCTGGTCTTGGCAGCACAGTACATACATCGGAGCTCAAGGAGAGCCCTTTTATGCTCTGGTCTGGTGAAACCAACTTAGCCGGGCCAGCTGAAGTGTTGCACTCGTCCAAGCCCTGTGCCACAAAATCCTCAAGGGTCCTCTAACTAGGCTGCAGGGATGCCAGAGAAGCCAGGGCAAGTTTCTTTGCCTTCTGCTTCCTTGACGGCATCTCCCCGAAGAGAGCAGTCCTCTGTTCCAGAAAGTTTCCACCCAAGGGTAAGAACAGTGGCGGCAGTGTCCTAACACGACGCCATCTTGCTCCCATTCTGAATTCAACATTTAGGAATCTTGAGGCTACTCCAGGGCTGTGCAAGCAGTTTGGCCTCACAGGGCACAAGTACAGAAATGGTGCTAATGTCGTCATTGGGGCTTCCAGAAAGCGCAATAAAAGTGAGTTCCTGTGTGCAGTTCAGTGGGGGGGGGGAGGTTGCCAGCTTCACAATTTGTACAGGGTGCATGTCTAGCTTGTTAGTGCCATGACTGTTTCATTTCCTCTCTCATCTACTAAGTTAAGAGTGTTTCGATGAGTTTGGTTTCTTCCTATAACACTATACTGTACTCTGGTTTGGATGTTCTTGCTCCACTCACTGCATGTCCTGTAAGGCATATCATACCTCAGCTTTGGCTCACCTCCAAAATTTGCTGTCTGTTCTTGTGCCTGCTCTGCTGAGCACCTTTTGGTTAAAATCACATGCCCATGCTGACTTCATACATTTCAAATTATTTTTCAAAGACAGGGAAGCTGTAATACTAGAGGACATAACATATAGCTGCAAGGGGGTAAACTTGAAAGGCAACGTCATGAAATACTTTTTCACTGAAAAGGTGGTGGATGCTTGGAATGTCCTCTTGATGGAAATGGGGCAAATACAGTGACGGAATTCAAAATGGAATTTGACAGACACAGTGAATTCCTTTATAGAAACAAGATAAAATCAAAATAAACTTAACTGTCTCTGATATCTTAACAAGTCGAGGTGACCTGCACGTAACAGTGGGTACACCCCTAAACAAAGTCATGGGGAGAGGTGACCTGCACGGAGCAGCGGGCACACCTACTCTTGCTACCTTGCTGGGCATGCTGGTCTTTATCTGCTGTCATATACTATGATCTCCAGGAACAAGCAGGAATGTAGTCTTCACATATGGGTATCGTCGGTACTGACAGAGCCTACGTGGGAACACTCCCCAGCGTCCAATAGGAAAGCTATTGGGAGGATCCCACAGCGCCTGTGTGCCGCCTTCCCGCCTTTCCCAACTGTCCCTCTCCAGTTCTTCATTTTCCGCGGAGCCAACAGGTCGCACATCCTGTCACCGCAGTAAATTCCCTTCTTATACTTCTTTTTTTGTGGTTGCGTCTGCCTTCCCTCGACGCTGTACCAGTACCGCTGGTGGTTCTTTTCTTTTTTCTAAAAAAAAAAACAAAAAACTTTGTTTCTGGAGTCTCTCTCCAGTAATTTTCTTCTCGGGTGCCATGTGCCATTTTGGGCACTAGGCCCAACTTTTCCCCTCAAAATGGTAAAACCCGCTTCAGGTTTTAAAAAGTGTTCTAAGTGTGGCGGTACCATCTCCGTCACCGACACCCATGAGTGGTACCTCAAATGTTTAGGTCCTGACCACTCTATTTCAGAGTGTGTTGCCTGTGGAATGATGTCAAAAAGGGGCAGGCAAAACCGAGCTGCTAAGCTCAGCACCCTTTTTCCCTTCGATATTTTTTCCTATCACTTTCCATTGCAACTATTCCTGCTGACTTCAAACGTGCTGTTATACCACTCCTCAAAAATCCCTTCACTGAACCCTACCAGCCTTTCCAATTATCTCACCTCCTTCCTCCTTTTCATATCCAACCTACCTGAATGTGCAGTTCACTACCCCTTTATTGACTGACTGACTTCTTAAACCATTCTGCCTGCAGTCCAATCTGGCTTTCATCCTCTAAATTCTACAAAAAGGCTCTTGCCTGTTCTGACCATATCCAAGGGCCTTCACTTCATCCTCATCCTTCTTGACCTATCTGCTGCTTTTGACACTGCTGAGGCTCTCTTCTGTCTTGATTTTCTTCTTATCTCTCCCTTCACCTATGCTCTGGCGGTTCCTCCACTGCTATCCCACTGTTGTTTCAATGTACCTCAGATCTCTCTCTCTCTCTCTTACTCGCGCTCTCTATTTCTCCTTGTTGCCTTGGTAGCTTTATCTCTTCACATGGGTTTTTTATGCTGATTGACTCTGATAAATATGTATCTACACATCAGAAAATTCTCCAGGAATCCAAGCCTGAATCTCAGCCTGCTTGTCTGATATTGCTGCCCAGATGTCCCTCTTCCATCTGAAACTGAACACGGCCAAGACAGAACTTCTTTTCTTTTCCCCCTAAACCCAGCTTTTCCTCTCGTCCCTTCTCTATTTCTGTGGATAAGACTGTCCTTCTCCTCCTATCTCCTCTTCTCGTAACAGTGGAGGTATCTTTAACTTCTCTATCTTTCTCTACACCTATCCAACAGACAGCTAAAATGTTTGTTTCTCTATAACATCAGCAAAATTCATCCCTTCCTTTTTATTTATTTATTGTTCTTTTTATACCGCTCCTTCCAAAGATCAGGGGCGGTTTACAAAGGAACAACACTACTAAAACCCATATCCACTCTCATCACCTCCCGTTTAGACTACTACAACCTGCTCCTCACTGTTCTCCTGCTAAACTATTTCTCTCCCCTTCAGTCTATTCAAACTTTACCTACATGACTAATCTTAAGATCGCTATGCTCACATAATCCAACTCAAGTCACTTCATTGGCTCCCTATCTGTTTCCACATACAGTTCCAACTTTTCCTGCTGACCTACAAGTGCATTCATTCTGCAGCTTCTCATTACGTTTCTCTCTTCTCTCCTATACCACTCCTCAGGAACCTTACTCATCAGGTAAATCCATGCCATCCTGCTCGACCTTCAACTCCAGACCACATTCCTTCCTCCTTACTGCACCTTATGCCTGGAATAGACTTCCTGAGTCAGTACATTTATTTATTTAATTTATTTATTTATTTATTTAGCTGTATTTATATCCCGCTTTTCACCGGGTCAAAGCGGCGTTACATAAAAAAAGGGGGGGGGGAATTTACGTGTAGGGGTGGGGCCGTCACTGGGGAGGCTACATTGATGATTTCAACATAAGACATAGGACAGACTTTGGACTTGGACAGATTTTGGACATGGTTGGGTTAGTATAGTTTGAGTTGGGTGGTCATGGTGGGTGAGATCAGAGGTTATTTCGCTTTTTGGTGGGAGTCATGTTGAGGTATTCCTGAAACAGGATGGTTTTCAGCTGTTTTCTAAAAGATAGTAAATCGGTGTTATTTCGGAGACAGCTCGGTAGAGAGTTCCATAAGGATGGAGCATACAGTTCAAAGGCTCGATTGCAGGTCCATTGCGAGCATTTGGTTCTTTTGTGAGGGATGGTGAGGGAGTTGCTGGAGGCTTGTCTGGTAGTTCTGCTTTGAGCTGGTCGAGACAGTAGGGTGTGAAGTTGGGAGTTTCGCGTTTGATGTATGGCTTTGTGGGTGAGTAGGATGGCTTTGTATTTAGTCCTTGCTTCAAGGGGGAGTATGTGTAGGTCTTTCAAAATCGGGGTGATGTGGTCGGTCTTCTTTGCTCCCTGAATGATTCTCGCCGTGGTGTTCAATGCTGTTCGGAGGGGGTTCATCTTTGTGGCTGGAAGTCCATGGATGTGGGAGCGTCATGGCTTGCATTACAGTTCGGAAGTCTTGATGTTCAAGAAGGGGTCTGAGACGTTGGACTGTCCTTGCTTTGTGGAATATAGTTCCAGAGGTTTTGGTGATTTGTTGCTTTAAGGTGAGTGCTTGGTCGATGATAATGCCTAGGTACCTTATTTGTGGTTGTATTTGAATGTTTGTGGTGCCTATGTTGAGGTGTGTAGGTGGTGTAAAGTCTGGGTCTTTTGTGACTATGAGGGCTTCTGTCTTCTTTATGTTGATGGAGAGGTTGTTTGCTTGTAACCAGTTGGACACCTCTGTGAAGCATGTTGATAGGTGGGTGTTTGTTGGGTTCGTGGTTGTAATGGGGGGCATAGAGCATGATATCATCTGCGTAAATGTGAAAGCTGATGTTGTGAGTGCGTATGACTGAGCAGAGTGGTTGGAGGTAAATGTTGAAAAGCATGGCTGATAGTGTGGATCCTTGGGGGACTTCTTGGTGTTGTTGGAACGGGGGGGGGATGTCGAGTTGCTGGTGCGGATTAGTTGCTTTCTGTTAGTTAGATATGATTGGAACCATTGTAGTACAGGCTCCGACTCTGGTCCTTTTTAAATGCAGGCTAAAAACTTACCTTTCTGAGGCTACTTTTGAGTCCTGACATCATTATTCTCCTGTTAATATATCCATGTGTGTTAATCATGTCCCTTAAATGAAATTCCCTAATCCCTTGTTTGTTCTGTTTGTCTTGAATAGATTGTAAGCTCTCTCAGCACTTAAAAACTTGCAGTAGCTAAAAGTAAAGGCTGTACCTTTTTACAGATAGCCAAGAGACTACATATCTATAGGCCTTCTTAGAAGCATTATTGGAATTTTTTTTTAAGTTGATGCAGAGTTATAGACCCACTGGTACATCCTTCAGGGTATGGTGTATTGGCTCAAACAGTAAGATTGTGCTGAGTGAAAATCCAAATAGTAATGATTGCTCATCCTAGAAAGGGCTTCCCAAAGGGGCCTCCAAAGACAATCCGCTCTTCAGGATATCTGCAGCAAATATGCGGAGGATATGTTTGCATTTACCAGGTCTCTAGTATATACAGATTTTTCTCTGTCCTCAAGCAAGACTGTGTATAGGGCTCATAAGTGGGTAATGTGATCTGTTAGTGCCAAGCCAGTATAACTTTCCCAGAGCTTAGAATAAGTGGAAAGTTCTGAGCATACACAGCCCTTCTCACATGCAGCTTTCTCCTTAATCCCCTCTGTTTTGTGTTTTTATGCCTTGCTGAAGGATGTGAAAACTGAAATTTTGGGAATACTATGTCTGTGCTCTATTTTTTTTTTGACTGTTGTAGTTGTTATGGAAGGACAGACTAGATAGGCCATGTGGTCTTTTTCTGTCATCATATTTCTATGTTCTATGTTTCAATGTGCCTTTCAGTTAATGGATCTCCATCACCTCCCAGTGTACATGTGTGTGCATGCTCACAAGCTCTACATTAGCCCCTCATGGCTTCTGTGTGTGTTGGGAAGTGGAGCTTGGAAACATTTATCAGCTTAGATTGGGGGCTTCCCTGCACTTATTAACAAAGTACTGTAGCGGGCCCCAGGAATGGTCCCTCTGTAGCTTCCTCTGGCCCTTCAAACAGTGAGTTGAGGGGTGCTTGGCTGGAGAGAGATGCAAGGTCCCCACAGCAGGACGAGATGGTGTGAACATATGGAAGATCTGGGCTGAGCAAGTGGAGGTTATGGAAAGATTGAAAGTGGACGCATCAGGGGAAAAGTGAAGGAAAAGCACTTGAATTCATTCTCTTTACTCCCCACCACACACCCCCCCTCCCCCCCCCCCCCCCCGAACAAGAAACTGAGTATTATAATCTATTGTATGCATTTCGGGAAAAATAACCTTTCCAGTTGGGATGGATCTTTTTGATTGCCCAAAACAGTATTTTCTGCATGTAAACGGATACATGCATACTGGAGATGCCTATGTGGCCATTTAAAAAGGGCTGATTCAGTCTCATGTAGTGGGTGAGAAATGCTCTCCAGCCTACAAGGCTTAAATCTAGCCTATTCATAGTTGGATAGTTACAGAGCTAGCACATTCCCATTTTCTTTTTTAGCATTTCAAGGCAGCTAAGAGAGATATAGTCTGACTTATTTGGGGCACCTAATAAAACTACTTTTTTGTTTAGTATATGGAGACCATCGTTTTCTCGACAGAGTGCTATATCAGAGATTTATTGCTGAAGGTTGCAAGGAAGCTCTACTTGAAGAGAAAAGAAGATTCTGCTTTTTGGTGGATAAACACCTGCAACTTTACTAATCAATTGAATTACTACCATACACAGGTCAGGAGAAAAAACTTTGGTGAACTGTGTGTTGGATTTCAATAACAATATAACTCATTACCAGCTGCATATAATGGCAGTTATTTACCTTTATATAGACACACACAGACACACATAGTTTGATGGTGATTAGATGCCATCTAGTCTGCCCAATTTACTTTTTGCAGTGCCATTGACCATAGCTGATATCTGGCTTTTCCCATAATCTTTTGTAATTAAGGATCCTTTCTGCTTATCCCATACCTTCTAGAAATCACTCAGGGGTATGTTTACTAAAGCACGGTAGGCTTTTGCAGCTAACACTGCATTGCAAAAACGTCACAATGATGCAAAAGTTGCATGTTATCTGTTGGGGGCATGGTGAAAATGCAGGATCACAGAGACAGCATCGAGGTGCAATTAGTTGCATCTGCAGTGTCGGCAAACTATGTGACTACTCTGCGCAGTTAAAGCCCACGGTAGCCACATGGTACAGGCACATCCATTTTCCACCCACACCCCAACCAGTCATACTGTTAACATGCAAAATGCATTTATTGTGGAAAATTGCCTGTGGTATCTGCATTTATCCCGCATTAACTATCGTCATGTAACAATTTTCCTGCATTAGCATCGCAATGACAGCTAACGCCCTTTAGTAGACATACCTCTTAGTTTATGTCCCCACTGTCATCAGTCTTTGAAGCCAGTGTACTAAAGTGCTTTAACATTGGTTTTTACTTGTATCCTCTTTGAACCTCCTATGACGGCTTGTTCTAGAACTCCCCGTCCACTGAAAAAAGTTTAATTTAATTTGAATACTTCATATAATTCTTTGACAATTTAAAAATTGGCATAATAACGGTTTATATTAAAAAAATATTTCTATCAGTTAAATAACACACACATATATAAATGCTTAATAAATAAAACACAAAGAAGGGACAATGAATAGTACAACAAAATGCCATAAAGTGACATAACTGGGATACATAAGGAGGGGGACTAAGCAATCTGCACTAGGTGCCAATTGTGCTCCTTAAAAGAATCATCATGCATCTGGAAATGCCTGGCAAAAAAAAAAAAAACAGGTCCCGGTTTCCTTCTTAAATTTACAAAAAAAAGCTCTTTCCCAGACATTGGAGGGTTGGAGGGCAGAGAATTCCAGAAGGTTGATGCTAAAGAAACTAAATGTAGAGTTGCGCACATAACCCATTCTCAGTTTTGATGGTGAGAGGATCACTAGAAGGTTGAATTGTGATGAACTCTAAACCCTTTGAGGACAATAAGGAATGACTAATAAATGTAAATATAAAGGCAACCCAATATAAAAAGTTCAGCGAACAAACATCAGTAATTTAAAATTTAATCCTAGCTTTAATTGGGAGCCAATGTTATTCTATTAAGTAGGGTAAAATATGGTCAGAATGTTTTGCATTGTATAAAAATTTAATTGCCATGTTTGTAACAACTGAATTCTACCTCTGCTGTAATTCTGCATACAATAATTCAAACTTTTGCACTTCTTTATGATTTTATTTCTATATTGCATTTTAAATTAAGTATCACTTCAAAAACAATATGCTTTGTTATTTTGACAAAGCATGCAGAATTCAGACCTTTTGACACAGAATTTTGATTTTGGCTGCAGAATTCCAGCAGGAAGTAAACCAGTGGTTCCCAGCCCAGTCCTCTGGTACTCCCCAGGCCAGTTGGGTTTTCAAGATATCCACAATGAAGATGCATGTGATAGATCTGCATACAATGGAAGCAGTGAATGCAGATCTATCACATGCATCTTCATTGTGGATATCCTGAAAACCTGACTGGCCTGGTGGTACTAGAAGACTGGGATGGGAACCACTGAAGTAAACATTTGCTTAAGACTATAAAGGGGTACACTGGCAAGGAGTGAATTACAGTAGTCTAAATGAATCAAAATCAATAAATGCAAAAGAATCTTAACAGCCTTTAATATCAAGAAAAGGTTTCAGTAATCTCATTCTGAGAATATTAAATGATTTTCTAACCAAAGAAGAAATATAGTGTTCAAAAGATAGCATCCTGGATGGCTCACTATCTAAGGAGCTAATAGATGCTTTTATTGGGATGACAGGTTCCTTCAGTAACAAAGCTGCCAATTTTCAAGATGGTGATGCAGAGGCAAGAGCAATTGGGTATTGATTCTGCCTCTCAACTTATTTATTTATTTTATTTTATTTACAGTTCTTATATACCGCGCTATTTGGTATCAGTGCGGTTTACAAATAACAGAAACTTGCATCAGAACAGGATCTTTTGCATACATTGTAACAGGGTCTGTAACATGGAGTGTAACAGGGGGAAACTATATACAATTAAACAATAATAGTTGTGAACTATTTACAGTTTATATATCAACTTAGAGGTGCATGGGAGGGGGATGATACAGGAAGCAGGCCCAAGGGCTACTAGAAGTATTTGTGGGGTTGAGAGGGTCCAGGTGCTCACTTTGGCCAACAAAGCAGTGTTTTCGTGGGTCAGGATAGGGAATCCAGGGATTCTCCAGGACTAAGCAGGAAGTCAGTCCTCACATATGGGTGACGTCGGCACCGACAGAGCCCCCTTGCGGAGCATTTCCCCAGCTTTCAAAGAAAGCCTTTGTGAATGCAACGCGCATGCGCGGTCCCCTTCCCGCCCAAGGGTGCCATCTTGCTCAGTCTTTCTTTTCCGTGGAGCTGAATGGACGTGAGTTTGTGTCACCCGGGAAAAGTAGATTTTTTTTTCGGCTATTTTGGCTTTTTCTGTTCCGGTTCGACGCCGGTTCCCTTTCCCGCCTGGGCTCAGTACACCGTTATCGAGTCCGGAGTTTTGATTTTCGTTTTTTGTCCTTCGTGACTAGCGTTCGCGCTCTTTTTGTGTTTTCACTGGCAGCCCGATCTTTTGACCTTGCAGGGGCCCTTTTTTCCCCCGATGGCTGCCAGGGGTTCAAAAAGTGTGATCGGTGCAAGAAACTTATGTCTCTCACCGACACACATGACTGCTGCCTCCGTTGCCTCAGGCCCGACCATGACCTGCTGGCCTGTGGCCCATGCGGCAAAATATCATCAAAGGCGCTTTGGAGCCGTCAGCATCAACGTGAGAGAATTTTCTCTGACTCCGCGTCCGGCTGGGCCCAGACTTCGTCAGAGGTCTCGACATCTCGGGAGTCTGACCCCGAGCGCAGTCGGGGTTCCTCTGAGAGGGAGTCTCCCTCTCAAGAGCACAGAAGGAAGAAGAAGCTCGCGATGTCGGTGGAGGCTCCTGGATCCTCGAGGGCCAGGTCGCATAGCCCTGACCGCCGCCCTGGGTTCTCAGAGTCGGAGAGGCCATCCAAGTTACCTCGTGTGGAGCCGGAGTCCCCGAGTCACGTAAGTGCAGTTGTCCTCGTGGACTCTTCTCCGGAGAAGCCGCCGTCGGGGCCCGAGTCGGGGGCTGCTGAGTCTCCTGAGCTTGGACTCAGGTTGACAGCCTTGGAGAGCTGCTTTGCTGCCTTCATGGAGCAGCAGCAGGTGCATCTGCCCTGACCGGTGCATCTGCCCTGACCACCGGGACCTCGACATCCAAGTCGACCCCAGAGACCGAGCCGATCCTCGAGTCAATGAACTCTCAAGTCAATCCTCGGTCACAGTCCCCCCCGACCTCCCGTGTGGGGCCGAGGTCGTTGACGCCGATACCCTCGGCATCGGCGCGGGTGGCACTGAGGCCCACATGGCCGGAACCGCTCGATTCCTCCTCGGAGGAGTTGGCATGGGAGACTGAGGACGAGGAGTCCCTGGACACCTTCCAGATCTGGTGCATCCCCTTGGACTCACCGAAGTCCGAGCCTTGGAGATGGTCCCCCCCCCCCCCCCCCCGAGGATACCCGGTTCTCGGATTTTGTGAGGGACATGGCCAAAGCCTTGGCCTTCCCGGCGGACGCCGAGGAGGAGCCTCGAGCCGAAGAGCTCGATGCCCTCCAGTATGACTTTCCTCCGAAGGAAGCCTTTACTGTACCGGTTCCTCCGATGCTGGAACGGCTGCTCTTCCGTATGTGGGAGGCACCGGCCTTGGCGCTGGTTCTTAGCAAACGGGTCGATTCCATTTATCGAGTCCGTAAGAGCCCTGGGTTCCAAAAGGCACAGCTACCGCACAATTCCATGGTTGTGGAATCGGCCATGCACTGCCTGAAGAGTCAGAAGATGCACTCCTCTTTGCCCCCGGTCAGGAAGCCCGGAACCTGGATGCCCTCGGTAGAAAGTGCTTCCAGGGCTCTATGCTATCTTGCCGTGTCCAGACCTACCAGCTGTACATGGGCATGTACCTACGAGACCTGGCAAAGGAGATTGCCAGGTTCTCAGCTGGTCTCTCCGAGGAACCTTTGCAGAGGTTCAAGGCTTTGTCAACAGGGATCCGAGAGTGCTCGAAGTTTATCTCTCGAGCAGCCTATGATGGCTTCGAGGCTTCGGCCCGGGTAGCCACGGCCGGCATCGGTGTACGCCGTCAGACCTGGCTGCAGTCATCAGACCTGGAGTCATGGGTGCAGGACAAGTTGGTCGATGTCCCCTGCCCATGACTAGGTGCAGGACAAGTTGGTCGGTAAACCCATGACTGAAAAGGCTGCGGAAATCGAGACTGAGACTCTCACCAGGACAAGGCTGTCCAGGAAGACTTCTGCCCCTTCTCAGAAAAAGAAGGGCTCGGGAAAGAAGCCCTTTTTCCCGAGGAAGGGTGCTGCCTACAAATCCTACCCTCAATATTTTATTTATTTATTTACATTCTCTTACATACAGCGCTATTCTGCATTAGTGCGGTTTACATTGAACAAACTGAAATTACATTGAACAGGGCATTATAACTTGGAGATAACTATTTTACAGGGAACATGGGCTATGGAGGGTTAAGTGGCTTGCCCAAGACCACATGGAGCACCTGTGGGACTAGAAACCCCAGTCCTTCCGGCCCAAGGTTGCTGCCCTCTAGTGGGATTTGAACCCCCAACCTTCCAGCCTGAAGTACCTTGCCCCAACCACTAGGCCACTCCTCCACTCAGGCCTCTCCAGCTCCCCAACAGGGCCAGCAGGCCAAGGGGCAGGGGCATGGGCCCCTTAGGCAGAAGACCCCCAAGCTTCCAGTTCCGGCTCCTGCTCAGCAGGGAGCGGGGTTTTGATTCCCACAGCATAGCCTCTTCTCCACAGCTGGCTCCACTCAGCACAGGAGGTCGGCTGACCCTGTACGCCTACAGGTGGCCAGCTATCACAGGGGCTACCTGGGTCCTCAGCATAGTCCAGAAGGGCTACCTGCTCCACTTCTACCAGCTACACCCCTCCTACTTTCCAGGGGAGCCTCCAAGACTCCCTCTGCACAGAAACCTCCTTCTTCAGGAGTTGGCAAGTCTTCTAAAGGAACAGGCGGTGGAACCGGTGCCTCACCACCTGGAATGGCAAGGCTTCTACTCCAGGTACTTCCTGGTACCAAAAAGGACAGGAGGCCTCCGGCCTATGCTCGACTTGTGAAACCTAAACAAGTTTCTGGAGAAGGAAAAGTTCAAAATGCTTACCCTTGGGATACTGCTGCCCTACCTCCAGCAGGGAGACTGGCTGTGCTCCTTAGACCTAAAGGATGCTTAAACTTGCATCCTCATTCATCCAGACCACCGACAATTTCTCAGATTTGTGGTGGGAGGAAACCATTTTCAGTACAGAGTACTTCCCTTTGGCCTAACTTCCGCTCCCAGGGTTTTCACCAAATGTCTGGCGGTGGTGGCAGCCTATCTCAGGAATCGGGAATTTTTGTCTTCCCATACCTGGACGGCTGGCTCATCAGGGGCCAGTCTCTCCAGGAGGCCAGACAAGCCACTCTTCACACTGTCTCTCTTCTTCAGCATCTGGGCTTTGTCATAAACTACTCAAAGTCCACTTTGCTCCCCTCACAGAACCTAGAGTTTATAGGGGCAAGATTAGGCACTCTCCAAGCAAGAGCTTACTTGCCCGAGGACAGGGCCCACAGACTGATGGACTTGGCCAATCAGTTCCACAGAAATTCTCAGTTCTCTACCAGGCACTTCCTGCGGCTCCTGGGCCACATGGCATCCATGGTACATGTGACTCCGAATGCCCGTCTGCAAATGCAGGTTGCTCAGTGGTGCCTCAGAGCTCAGTGGACGCAGGCCACAGGCAACCTCTGAGACAGAGTAAAGGTGTCCAAACCACTTTTGGACTCCTTGCAGTGGTGGCTACATCTCCCAAACCTTCTCAAGGGGGTATCTTTTCAGGCCCCAGCACACACAAGGGTGCTGACGACCGATGCTTCCCTAAAGGGCTGGGGTGCACATTGCCAGGGCACGTGCACTCAAGGCCTCTGGTTTCCTCGGGAGGCCACACAGCAGATCAATATTTTGGAACTGCGAGCAATCCGCTTGGCTCTACAGTCTTTTTCTCATGCCCTCTCTCAACAGTCTGTCTTAGTTCAGACAGACAATCAGGTAGCAATGTTCTGTGTGAACAAGCAAGGGGGCACAGAGTCCAGACTCCTATGTCAGGAGGTGCAGGCTTTTTGCTCCTTTGCAGTCAAACATGGCATGTTTCTCAAAGCAGTTTATCTGCCTGGTCAGGAGAACTTCTTGGCAGACAAGCTAAGCAGGATTCTCCAGCCCCACAAATGGCAGTTGAATCCATTGGTGGTCCAGCAGATCTTTCTACAATGGGGCCTTCCATCCATCGATCTCTTTGCAAGTCCACTAAACCGTCAGCTGCCAAGGTTTTGCTCCAGACAGCCGTATCCCCTGAGGATGGCAGCAGATGCTTTTCTGATCTCTTGGTCTACGGGCCTCCTGTATGCATTTCCTCCCATGCCCCTGGTGGCCCGGAATTTGTTCAAGATTCTTCGGGACAAGGCCTCGGTGATTCTGGTGGCCCCCAGATGGCCGAGGCAACCGTGGTTTCCACTTCTGCTACAGTTAGCAGTGGAAACTCCTTTCCCTCTTGGGTTGCAACACGATCTCCTGTCTCAAGATCAGGGTTCCCTTATGCACCCCAATCTCAGGTCCCTCAATCTGATGGCCTGGCTGCTGAAAGGATAGTGCTAGCTCCCTTGCTTCTACCTAAGGAGGTTGAAGAGGTGGTTTTGGCCTCTAGGAGGTAGTCCACTTGAAAGTCCTATGTCCTCAAGTGGCGTAGGTTCACAATATGGTGTGCTCAGAGCAATGAAGATCCTTTCTTCTGCCTTGTGCCAGTAGTACTGCAGTTTCTGCTTCACCTGTCAGACCTAGGCCTTAAGTCTAACTCTGTTCGGGTCCACCTCAGTGCTCTATCAGCGCACCACTCACCGGTGGAGGGACATTCTCTGTCGGTTCACCCCTTGGTGTCCCGCTTCCTCAGAGGTCTGCTTCTTCTCAAGCCTCCGGTTCGTCCACCAGCGACTGAGTGGGATTTGAACGTGGTCTTGCAGCAACTTACTCGCCTACTGTTTGAGCCGATGGCTACTTGCCATTTGCGCTTCCTTTCTTGGAAAGCGCTCTTCCTGGTAGCTCTTACCTCGGCCAGATGTGTGAGTGAACTACAAGCTCTGGTTTCTGATAGACCGTACACATGGTTCTATAGGAACAGGGTGGTCCTATGGACCCATCCCAAGTTCCTCCCAAAAGTGGTCTCCTCTTTCTACCTCAATCAGGAGGTGGTTCTTCCGACCTTCTTTCCCAGGCCGCATTCCAGTCGGGCTGAGACAGTTTTGCATACCCTGGACTGTAAGAGGGCGTTGTCTTTTTACATAGAGCGTACTCAGGAGCACCAAAGGGCTACTCAGCTCTTCGTCTCCTTTGACCCTAATAAACTGGGGTTACCTTTCTCCAAGCGTACGTTGTCCACTTTGTTAGCAGACTGTATTGCCTGGGCGTACAAGGCAGCCGACCTCCCCTTGCATGGTCGAGTCACGGCCCACCGTGTCAGGGCGAAAGCCGCGTCAGTAGCTCATCTCCGCTCTGTTCCGTTGGCAGACATCTGCCGGGCTGCTACTTGGTCTTCAAGCCAGACTTTTGCAGCCCACTACTGCCTCGAGAGAGAGTCCCAAAGGGACAGTGCTTTCGGACAGGCGGTACTCCGCAATCTCTTTGAGGTTTAGGCAACTCCTACCCTCCGGCCCTTGTGTCAGGCTACCGTATGGGGGTGTTCTCAGAGGATATTCTTATCACGGATGCTGAGGCTCTTGAGAGGGAGCCATTTTTTCAGCTTTTGGTTCCCGGTAGCCTAGAGCTGGGGAGTCCCATATGTGAGGACTGACTTCCTGCTTGGTCCTGGAGAAAGAGTTACTCATCTGTAGCAGGTGTTCTCCAGGAGCAGCAGGAATCAGTCCTCAAGACCCTCCCTCCTCCCCTGGCGTTGCAGCCATATACTTAATTTTGTTTTTGCTGTCTTTTAGCTGTGTCATCAGACTGAGCAAGATGGCACCCTTGGGCAGGAAGGGGACCGCGCAGGCGCACTGCATTCCCAAAGGCTTTCTTTGAAAGCTGGGGAAATGCTCTGCACGGGGACTCCGTCGGCGCCGACGTCACTCATATGTGAGGACTGATTCCTGCTGCTCCTGGAGAACACCTGTTACAGGTGAGTAACTACTCTATTGGGGGGATGGGAAGGGTGGAAGTCTAGAAAGGAATGCAAAGTCCGACCTGCCTTTTTTAAATCTTCCCTTCTTGTCAGTCCTCACTCACAGATTCACAGGAAGGGGAATATTTACTCATGAAACAGCAAACGGCTACATATTAGCATGACAGTGCATGCATGTTTTTCTCACAGCATACAATTTTTAATTAGCAGTAATTTGCATGCCAGTTGTTGACTGTATTGGATGTAAAAATTTTGATTTAGCACATGTGTACCCTACACTAGAGCACAGTGTTCTAACACAGCACTTGCTGCATTAAGGACCTAGTAGTTTTGCTAAAGACTTGAGGCAGTTTATTTCGATAGCTTGTTTCTGTTCACTTTAGGCTGCAGAATTACTGAATTCCAGATTGCCAAAGTGGCAGGAGACCTGTAGCGATTCTATAAAGATGCCAGACACTGTAATGAATATGATTCAGGATATGAAGACTCCAGGTACTACTCCAATCTCAGGAACTCCGCAGCCCTCCCCAATGATAGAGAGAAACCACCTGGTATGTATCTGTGCAGGGTTTACAATCTCTGTCTAGGAAAGAAAATTTTAATGAATGCCCAGATATTCATAAATGAAAAAGCACCACCTAGAACTAAACGCAGTCATTTAGGGTCATGTTTACTAAGCTGAGCTATCTGTTAATGTGGTCTAACAGTACAGAAAATTGCTGCACTGGCTGCCACAGCGAGAGTGAGAGAGAGAGAGAAACAGAAAGTGGGGGTGCTGCAGTGCATGGTTACCACAGGCATCTATAGCACACGGTTGCCATCAAAGTTGCAGCAGTGTGGGTACAGAACTCCACTCCAATGGATGGTGTTTGACAATTGTGGTCAACATTATTGACACCTTTCAAGTCAACCCCTTAATGTCCAATATCTCCTTTAAAAAAGTGGCCAGTGAAATTGCTTTGGACTATATATGCGCACACATTTGACACATAACAGAAGCAAATAAAACAAGACCAAAAAAGGAAATAGTATAGAAACTGGGACATTGCCAGCACATGATTATTGGCACCCTTATAAAGAATTCAAATGAGTTTGAACAGAAGACCACATTCCCATTGTAGTAAAATTAAATGCACCTGTGATCAATTGTCAGTTCTCCCATGACTTGAAGCAACCAATGAATGATGGCTCTATTGTTTAAAATAGCCACAATGATGAAGACAAGAGAGCTACCTGAGACTGCCAGAAAAGCCATTATCGCTAAACATCAAACTTTGAAGAGGTGCAAAGCCATCTCCAAAGACCTTGGTATTCCTGTGTCTACAATTCACAATGTTATTAAGAAGTAATCTCCAGGAACAAGCAGGAATGTAGTCTTCACATATGGGTATCGTCGGTACCGACGGAGCCTGCGCGGGAACGCTCCCCAGCATCCAATTAGCAAGCTTTTGGGAGCATCCCACAGCACCTGCGTGCTGCCTTCCCGCCTTTCCCAACTGCCTCTCTCCAGTTCTTCATTTTCCGCGGAGCCAGCAGGTCGTCGTTCCTGTCACCGCAGAAATTTATTTCCTTATTCCTTCTTTTTTGTGGTCGCGTCTGCCTTCCTCGATGCTATACCAGTACCGCCGGTTCTCTTTTTTCTTTTCTTCTTTTGTTTAAAAAAAATAAATAAAAAAAATAAAAAAATATATATATATACATATATATATATATATTCTATTTTTTTTTCCCCAAACTTTTCTTCCCAGGTGCACGTGCCGTTTTGGGCCTTAGGCCCAAAATTTCCTCCAGTATGGAAAAACCCGCTTCGGGTTTCAAAAAGTGCACCAAGTGTGGCGGTACCATCTCCGTCACCGACACCCATGAGTGGTGTCTCAACCACTCCATCTCTGAGTGTATGGCTTGTGCCATGATGTCCAAGAAAGGTCGACAAAACCGAGCTGCTAAGCTCAGCGCCCTTTTTCCCTCCGATGAAGCTTCTGTGGCATCGACGTCTTCCAGGGCTTCGTCTTCTTCCCATGCATCTCAGGGACCAAACATAAGTCCAGCCGGTCCTCAAAGGGTAGATCTCTTTCCAAGCATTGAGATGCCTCTGGCGTTGCCCTTGAGGGTTCTGTACCGGCAAAATTGCCCTGGCGGGAGGCTTCTGCTTCCAAAGCATTATCGGGGCTCCAGGATGTTCTTGAGGCCTCGACCTTGACAGAACTACTGGTGCCATGCTTTGGGGTACCGGCTGCTTCCGGTACCGATACCCAGGCATCGGCAGCGTCGATAGACCAGAGATTCCTTGCTATTGAATGCAGTCTGGTGGCTCTCCTTGCTGCATCGACACCCTTGGAAACGCATCAGACAGTTCAACCGGTACCGGTACCAATAGCATCGGCATCGACATCGGTGTCTGCTTTGCCGGCACCCGGTCATGCGATGCCTTCCGGTGCCGATACACCGGTACCGATGCCCCCCTGTACCGACTTTGGTCGGTACGGGTATCGGGCTCTTCAAGAGCATCCAGACAGGGGGTACTTCGAATCCTTGGAGGACTCCGAGGATTCTGACAGCTCTGCCGGTACCGGGATACTTCTCCCGGAGAAGCCTTCCTCCCCTAAACGTAGGATGTCTCCTCCAGAAGATATCTCCTTTCAGGATTTTATCAGGGAGGTGGCTCGAGGTCTTTCCATTACTGTGGCTCCTGAAACAGATCCCAGAGCTAGGGAGTTGGAGATTTTGCAATATCTCAAAGCTCCTAAGGAGGCAGCTACTCTGCCTATCCATGAGATGTTACATGATCTCATGTTGAGCATGTGGGAGACACCTCTTACCACCTCTCCTCACTCTCGCAGACTGGATACCATGTATCGAGTCCCTCCTTGTCCTGGTTTCCAGAAAACTCAGCTTCCTCACCACTCTATTGTAGTGGAATCAGCTATGAGAAGGATCAGGAGTGCAAAGAGGCATGCCTCTAATCTTCCAGGACGTGAGTGTAGAACCTTGGATGCCTTTGGACGTCATACTTTCCAGGTTTCCATGCTTTTTGCCAGGATCAGTTCCTATATTTTATATATGGGAATGTTCCTTAAAGAAGTCACAGGAGACTTGGAGATTTTAAGCCCTCTCCTTCCTGATGACAAGAGGCAGGATTTTCTCACACTGGTTAAGCATGCCCAGCATGTTTCTAAGTTTGTCAATCGTGCAGCTTTTGACTGTTTTGAGTGCATAAGCAGAATCTCTGCCATTGCCATAGGTGCACGTAGAATTGCCTGGCTGCAGGCATCCGATTTGGAGCTCTGGGTGCAGGACAAACTGGGCAATATTCCTTGTACAGGTGAGAATCTATTTGGCAAAAATTGGCAAGAGAAAGCCAATGAGTTGGATGCTGACAACTCCACTTTGGATAGGTTATCCAAAGCCACAGCTGATCCTGCAAGAAAGAAATCTTTCAATAAACCATTCTTCTCAAAAAAGAAGAGGTTTTATCCCTCTTATTCCCAGCAGGGACGTTCTGCAGGTCAGCCTGCCCGAAAGAGTCAGCAACCACCTAAACAAAGGAAAGCAAAGACTGCTAAGCCTCAACCGTCTCAGCCTCCACAAGGCCTTTGACTTTCATCTAGAGAACTTAGCCTTCCTGGCCCTCAATGGACCAGAGACTTCAACCATTCCAGGAAGGTTTGTGTCACTTTGCCCCCAGATGGGGCAGATAACAGCTGAACATTGGACACTCTCCATTATAAAAGAGGGGTACAAGCTTAATTTTTGTGCATGCCCCCTCCCACAATGGTAAGACAGTTCAATTCTCAGACCTCTCTCATCAACCTGTTAGGTCAAGAGGTCACTATGCTTCTTGCCCAAGGGGCAATAGAGGAAGTACCTATTCATCAACAGGGTACAGGGTTTTACTCCCCCTATTTCCTTATCTCAAAAAAAACATGGGGACACAGACCTATTTTAGACCTCAGAGAATTGAAAAATTCCTGTTCAAAGAGAAATTCAAAATGGTTCCTCTGGGAACTCTGCTGCCATACCTTCAGAGTCAGGATTGGCTTTGTTCTCTAGATCTCAAAGATGTGTACACTCATGTTCTCATCCATCCAACTCACAGAAAGTTCCTTCGGTTCCTTTTTCAAGGAAAGCACTACCAATACAGGGTGCTTCCTTTCGGCCTGGCCTCAGCACCAAGAGTGTTTACGAAGTGCATGGCTGTGGTAGCAGCATTTCTCCAGGACCAAGCAGGAAGTCAGTCCTCACATATGGGTGACGTCGGTACCGACGGAGCCCCATGCGGAGCATTTCCCCAGCTTTCAAAGAAAGCCTTTGGAAATTGCAGCGCGCATGCGCGGTCCCCTTCCCGCCCAAGGGTGCCATCTTGCTCAGTCGTCTTTTTTTCCGTGGAGCCCGACGGACGTAGTTCGTTTTTTGCCGAGGAAAAAGTTGATTTCCCTGTTTTTTGTTCTTTTCCTTCGGTTCGACGCCGGATCCTTTTCCCACCTGGGCCCGATACGCCGGTACCGAGCCCACTCTCTCTTTTTCGGTTTTTGTCCTTTGTGACTAGTGTTCGTGCCATTTTTCTTTTTTCACTGGCAGCCCTGTCTTTTGACCTCGCAGGGGCCCTTTTTCCCCCGATGGCTGCCAGCAGGTTTAAAAAGTGTGATCGGTGTAAGAAACCTATGTCTCTTACTGACACACATGACTGCTGCCTCGGACCCGATCATGACCCGATGATCTGTGGTCCATATGGCAAAATGTCCTCGAAGGCGTTGAGTCGGCAGCACCAGAAGGATAGGATCTTCTCTGACTCCGTGTCCGGACGGGTCCGGACCTTGTCAGAGGCCTCGACGTTTCGGGACTCCGGCCCCGAGCAGCGTCGGGGTTCCTCTGAGCGGGAGTCTCCTTCACGGGAACAGCGCAGGAAGAAGAAACCCGCGAGGGCGGCGTCGGTGGACGCTCCTGGTTCCTCGAGGGCCAGGTCGCATAGCCCCGATAGCCGTCCCGGGTCTTCGGAGTCGGAGAGGCCTGCCACGCAACCTCATCTGTACACGTGAGTGCTGTAGTCCTCGTGGACTCTCCTCCACGGGAGCCGACATCGGGCCCGACGCCATCGGGGGCTGCTGGGTC
Source organism: Ichthyophis bannanicus (assembly GCA_033557465.1). Lineage (NCBI taxonomy): Eukaryota > Metazoa > Chordata > Amphibia > Gymnophiona > Ichthyophiidae > Ichthyophis > Ichthyophis bannanicus. The sequence goes on along the minus strand of CM066044.1, from coordinate 14,828,728 downwards.
TCCTGAGCTCGGACTCAGGTTGACGGCCTTGGAGAGCAGCCTCGCTGCCTTCATTGAGCAGCAGCGGGCATTGATCGCCGGTCTCACTGGTGCATCTGCCCTGACCACCGGGACATCGACATCCAAGTCGACCCCGGCTCGAGTCCATGCGGGCTCGAGTCGATCCTCGGCCACGGTGTCCCTCAGCCTCCCGTTCGGGACCGAGGTCATCGACGCCGGTACCCTTGGCATCGGGGCGGATGGCATCGGTGCCCGCCTGACCGAGGAGTCGGGCTGGGAGACGGAGGACGAAGAGTCACCCGACACCTATCAGACTCGGTGTGTCCCATCGGACTCGCCAGAGTCCGAACATCGGAGACGATCCCCACCGGAGGATACCCGGTTCTCGGACTTCGTGCGGGATATGGCCAAGGCCTTGGCTTTCCCCGCGGATCCCGAGGAGGAGCCTTGAGCCGAGGAGCTCGAGGACCTCCAGTATGACTCTCCCCCGAAGGAGGCCTTTACTGTACCGGTTCCTCTGATGCTGGAACGGCTGCTCTTCCGCATGTGGGAGACCCCGGTCTCGACGCCGGTGTTAAGCAAGCGGGTCGATTCCATCTATCGAGTCCGCAAGAGCCTCGGGTTCCAAAAGGCACAATTACCGCACCACTCCATGGTTGTGGAATCGGCCATGCATCGACTGAAAAGTCAGAAGATGCACCACTCGGTGCCTCCCGGCCGGGAGGCCCGAAACTTGGATGCCCTTGGTAAGAAGTGCTTCCAGGGCTCTATGCTTGCTTGCCCTGTCCAGACATACCAGCTCTACATGGGCATGTATCTCTGAGACCTGGCAAAGGAGATTGCCGGGTTCTCTGCTGGTCTCTCTGAGGAACCTTTGCAGAGGTTCCAGGCCTTGTCCACTGGTATCCGAGAGTGCTCGAAGTTTATCTCTCGGGCAGCCTACGATGGCTTCGAGGCTTAGGCCCGAGTAGCCGGGGCCGGCATCGGTGCCCGCCGACAGGCTTGGCTACAGTCATCCGACCTCGAGCCATGGGTACAGGACAAGTTGGTCGATGTACCCTGCCTGGGTGAAAACCTCTTTGGCAAGCCCATGGCTGAAAAGGCTGCAGAACTCGAGACCGAGACTCTGACCCGGACTAGGCTGTCCAGAAAAACCACTGCCCCTTCTCAGAAAAAGAAGGGCTCGGGGAAAAAGACCTTATACCTGAGGAAGTCGTCTGCCTATAAACAATACCCTCATTATCAGGCCTCTGCAGCTCCCCAACAGGGTCAGCAGGCCAAGGGGCAGGGTCATGGGCCCCGTAGGCAGAAGGCCCCCAAGCCACCAACACCAGCCCCTGCTCAGCAGGGTGGGGGTTTTTGACTCAGAAGGCATAGCCTCTTCTCCTCAGCTGGCTCACATCAGCACAGGAGGCCGGCTGGCCCACTTTGCCCACAGGTGGTCAGCCGTCACATCAGATACCTGGGTACTCCATATAGTCCAAAAGGGCTATCTTCTCCATTTTCACCAGGCACCTCCCTCCTATTTTCCAGGGGAGCCTCCAAGACCCCCTCTGCACAGGGACCTACTCCTTCAGGAGTTAGCAAGTCTGCTAAAGGAACAGGCTGTGGAACCGGTGCCCCACCACCTGAGAGGTCACGGCTTTTATTCCAGGTACTTTCTGGTACCAAAAAGAACAGGAGGCCTCAGACCCATCCTAGACTTGTGCAACCTCAACAAGTTCCTGGAGAGGGAAAAGTTCAAGATGCTTACCATTGGAATCCTGCTGCCCTACCTCCAGCAGGGAGATTGGCTATGCTCCTTGGATCTAAAGGATGCTTATACTGACATCCTTATTCATCCCGACCACAGACAATATCTCAGATTTGCTGTGGGAGGAATCTATCAGTACAGAGTACTACCCTTTGGCCTAACCTACGCCCCCAGAGTGTTCACCAAGTGCCTGGCGGTGGTGGCGGACTACCTGAGGCTTCAAGGTCTTTTTGTGTTCCCATACCTGGATGACTGGCTCATAAGGGGCCAGTCTTCCCAGGAGGCCAATCAAGCCACCCTTCGCATTGTGGCTCTGCTTCAGCACTTGGGGTTTGTCATAAACTTTGCAAAATCCACTTTGCTCCCGTCCCAGAACTTAGAATTCATAGGAGCAAGGCTGGACACTCTTCATGCGAAGGCTTTTCTGCCAGTGGACAGAGCCCACAGGTTGATGGATCTAGCCAAGCAGTTTCACAGCAATTCCCTAGTCTCTGCAAGGACATTCCTGAGACAGCTCGGCCATATGGCTTCCACGGTTCATGTAACCCCCAATGCCCGCCTGCACATGCGGCCTGCTCAGTGGAGCCTTCGAACTCAGTGGCATCAAGCCACAGGGAGCCTTGCAGACTCAGTAAGAATATCCACCCTGCTCGTCTCCTCTCTGCAATGGTGGCTTCATCTTCCGAATCTGGTACTCGGAGTGGTTTTTCAATCCCCTCCGCATTCTCAAGTGCTAACGACAGATGCTTCTCTTCTAGGTTGGGGCGCGCATTGCCAAGGGGCATGTACTCAGGGTCTCTGGACCCCTTGGGAGGCTGCTCAGCAGATAAACTTCCTGGAGCTACGGGCGATACGCCTAGCTCTGAGAGCCTTCTCCCACCTCACATCTCACCAGTCTGTACTGGTCCAGATGGACAATCAAGTTGCCATGTTCTACGTGAACAAACAAGGGGCACAGGCTCCTTCCTTCTCTGTCAAGAGGCACAGCGGCTGTGCTCTTGGGCCGTCGATCACGGAATCCTCCTCAAGGCTATCTACCTCTCAGTCAAGACAATTACCTGGCGGACAGACTGAGCAGGATCCTGCAACCACACAAATGGAGATTGAATCCATTGGTGGTTCAGCAGATCTTTCTGAGGTGGGGCCTCCCCACCATGGATCTTTTCGCCAGTCCTCTGAACCGGCAACTCCCGAGATTCTGTTCCAGACAACCGCATCCTCTCAGAGTAGCAGCGGATGCGTTTCTGATTCTGTGGTCCCAAGGCCTACTGTATGCGTTTCCTCCCACGCCACTAGTGTCCCGCACACTGTTCAAAGTACTCAAGGACGGGGCCTCCAAGATTCTGATAGCCCCCAGGTGGCCGAGGCAACCCTGGTTCCCCCTTCTGCTACAACTGGCGGTGGACACTCCTCTTCCTCTGGGGATTCAACACGATCTCCTCTCAGGAACAGGGATCTCTCTTGCACCCCAACCTCCAGTCCCTTCATCTGATGGCCTGGCTGCTGAAAGGGTAGTCCTGGCTCTCCTACTACTGCCTAGAGAGGTGGAAGACGTAGTCTTAGCCTCTAAACGGCAATCCACCAGGAAATCCTATGCTCTTAAGTGGCGTAGATTCTCCGCATTGTGTGCTCAGCGCCACGAGAATCCCTTCTCGTGCTTGGTAGCGATAGTATTGCAATATTTGCTTTACCTCTCCAATCTAGGCCTTAAGTCCAACTCTGTCAGGGTTCATCTCAGTGCTCTCTCAGCGCACCACTCGCCGGTGGACGGCAGGCCTCTTTCCAACCACCCTTTGGTGGCGCGTTTTCTCAGAGGCCTGATTAAGCCTCCTTTGCGTCCACCAGCCCCTGAGTGGGATCTGAATGTGGTCTTACAGCGGATTACTTGTCCGCCATTTGAACCTATGGCTACCTGCCCTCTCCGTTTTCTCTCCTGGAAAACCTTGTTTCTGGTAGCTCTTACCTCTGCTAGGCGAGTAAGTGAACTTCAGGCACTAGTGTCTGATCCCCCTTACACTAGGTTCTACAGGAATAGGGTAGTCTTATGGACTCACCCGAAGTTTCTCCCTAAGGTTGTCTCCCCGTTTCACCTCAATCAGGAGGTGGTTCTTCCGACCTTCTTTCCCAGGCCGCATGCCAACCGGGCTGAGATGGTCCTGCATACCCTGGACTGTAGGAGGGCGTTATCCTTCTACCTTGACCGTACGCGGGAGCATCAGAGGGCTGTTCAGCTCTTTGTTTCTTTTGACCCCAATAAGTTGGGGTTACCTGTCTCCAAGCGTACTTTGTCCATTTGGGTCGCTGACTGTATCGCCTGGGCTTATGGGGCAGCTGGCCTCTCGTTGGAGGGTCGAGTCACGGCTCATCGTGTCAGGGCGAAGGCTGCGTCAGTGGCTCATCTCCGCTCTGTTCCGTTGGCAGACATCTGCCGGGCCGCTACTTGGTCTTCAAGCCAGACTTTTGCGGCCCATTACTGCCTTGAGAGGGAGTCCCGCAGGGACAGTGCTTTCGGACAGGCAGTTCTCCATAATCTCTTTGGGGTTTAGGCAACTCCTACCCTCCGGCCCTGGTGTTGGGCTACCGGTCGGGGGCGTTCTCAGAGAAGATTCCTTCCTTCCGTACTGACGAGCTCGAGGGAGCTCATTTTTTCAGCTTGAGGTCTCCGGTAGCCTTAAGCTGGGGAGTTCCATATGTGAGGACTGACTTCCTGCTTGGTCCTGGAGAAAGAGTAGTTACTCACCTGTAACAGGTGTTCTCCAGGAGCAGCAGGAATCAGTCCTCACAACCCTCCCTCCTCCCCTTGGAGTTGCAGTCATATGATTTATTTTGCTAATTTTTTTTTGCTGTCTTTTAGCTATGTCATCAGACTGAGCAAGATGGCACCCTTGGGCGGGAAGGGGACCGCGCATGCGCGCTGCAATTCCCAAAGGCTTTCTTTGAAAGCTTGGGAAATGCTCCTCACGGAGCTCCGTCGGCGCCGACGTCACCCATATGTGAGGACTGATCCTGCTGCTCCTGGAGAACACCTGTTACAGGTGAGTAACTACTCTTTCTCCGCACTCTAGGAATATTCGTCTTCCCCTACTTAGACGACTGGCTCGTTCGAGCCCCATCAGAGTCAGAGGCCAGGATTTCTCTATCTTGCACAATGCGTATCCTTCAGTATTTGAGTCTGGTCATAAACATCCAAAAATCCAGTCTAACTCCCACTCAGTCTCTGGAGTTCATAGGAGCTTTGCTGGATACCAGAAAAGCAAGGGCCTATCTTCCTCAGACCCGTTGCCTTCGCATGGTGCAGTTAGCTTCTAAATCTCATCTCACTGCCCGAGAAATGTTATAGCTACTAGGCCACATGGCATCTACAGTGCATATGGTTCCTTATGCTCGCCTCCATATGAGAGCAGCCCAGTGGACTTTATCTGCTCAATGGTCCCAGGCATCAGGGTGCATCGCTGCTCTTAACACGACTACTGCACAAACTGACCCTTGCCCAGCCCACTGGATAAAGGAACTACGCCAAGATCTCAGCCCCATCATCACTAAAATGATGAACTTATCCTTTACAACCGGCTCCTTCCCACCATCCCTCAAGAGAACATCCATAAGACCCCTCTTGAAAAACCACAAACTCGACCCACAAAAGGTTGAATCCTATAGACCCATAGCTAGCATACCCCTACTAGCGAAAATAATTGAAAAGGAAGCGCAAAGACAGTTACAAGACCACATTGACACCGTCTCCCCTCTTGACCACTGCCAACATGGCTTCAGAGAGTTCCACGGTGTTGAAACCCTCCTTACCACTCTCTGCAACAACATCATCACAGGCATTGATAACATCCGCCAAGGCTTTGCTCTCATCTTCTTAGACATTGCTGCGGCTTTTGACTCTGTACATCACGATCTGTTAATAGGGCGACTAAAAGAAAAAGGCATCAATAACACTGCCCTGGAGTGGTGCAAGTCATACCTTGATCAGAGATGGCAGTACGTTACCTCAGGAACCACAACATCCACACCTTACCACCAAAAGCAAGGCGTACCACAAGGATCATCCCTATCCTCACTCTTTTTCAATATATACATACAACCGGTTTGCAATATCATCAGGTCCTTCAAGGTTGAATGCTTGATATACGCAGATGACATCCTCCTATATATGCCTTTCTCCACAGTTCATATGGACCTTTCCCCGCTAGCTAAATGTTTTGATGCAGTATCCGAATGGCTTCAATCCCAGAACCTCCGAATTCAACACAAAAAGACCGAGGTTCTCTTCATCACCAGGGACCCACTTTTCACCCCCCCATCCCATATAAAGGTGAAAGAAGCTGAGCTCCAATCAAAACCTTCCATTCGCTACCTTGGAGTCACTTTTGACCAACGCATGGATCTGAAACTACACATAACCAACGTAGTCAGAGCAATCTACCTCAAGATCCGGACTCTTCGACATCTTCGCCCCCTGCTTGATCCTGATGACTTCAGAACTATATTTCAAGCCTTAACCTTACCACACCTTGACTATGCCAATGCCATTCTCCAAGGCCTCCCACACTCCACATTAAACCCTTTGCAACTCGCCATGAATACCGCTGCTAGAGTCCTCTACGGAGCATCAAGAAGGGACCATGTAACACCCATCCTAGAGCAACTCCACTGGCTCCCCATACATGGCAGAATACTGTTCAAAACATTACTACTAACTTTCAAGGCCACTAAAAGCATCACCTCCTCCTCTCTAATAGACCTCATTCAGTCCGTCCCACCCAACAGATCCAGGAGAACGATATCAACAAATACTCTAATCATCCCTAAAGCAGCGACAAAATGCCTATCAGTGACATCTAACAGGGCCTTCAGATTCTATGCCCCTAAGTACTGGAACGCTCTACCCCCAGAGATTTGTGCTATCACTGATCTATCCCTTTTCAGAAAGGCACTCAAATCCCACCTCTTCCCCCAATATTACTTGACCAACTAACCAATCTTAATCACTACCCAAACTAAGAACAAATCCTGTTATGTATACTTGTAAATACTCTTGTAAATACTCTTGTAAATAGTTGCAGTAATGACGTCCCATGTTTTATCCAAGTTCTCTGACCTTGTTCTCTGTAAAACCTAACAGTTTGTTGTTATGGTATGTTGTTATATTGTGAACCGCGCTGATTCTGAATAGAGCGGTATATAAGAGCCTGTAATAAATAAATAAAAATAGCAAACACAAATCGTCTTATTTTGTCTCTCCAGTGGTGGCAGTCCACTCAGAACCTGTTCCTGGGGTCCCCATTTGAACAACCTTTACCCCAGGCAACTCTTACGATAGATGCTTCACCAATGGGTTGGGAAGCTCATCTGCAGGACCTCTCCACCCAAGGCACTTGGACCCCACAGGAGACTCATCTACATATCAATCTCTTAGAGCTCAGAGCAATCTTCCTTGCTCTTCGAGTGGTCCACACCCTGCTCAGCTACAAGACAGTCCTCATTCAGACGGACAATCAAGTAACCATGTTCTACATGAACAAGCAGGGGGGAACAGGCTCTCTGTCGCTTTGCAACGAAGCTTTACGACTATGGGCCCTAGCCAGAGAGCATCAGATTCATCTCCTGGCAGTGTATCTTCCAGACATACAAAACTCTTGGGCAGACAGACTCAGTCGAGTTCTGCTTCCACACGAATGGTCTCTACATGCAGACCAGGTGACCAAGATTTTTCAAATTTGGGAAACCACGGACATAGACCTCTTTGTAAGTCCGTTGAATGCCAAACTTCCCCGGTTCTGTTCCAGAATTCCGGCTCACGGCTCTCAGGCCAGGGATGTTTTCCTCCTTTACTGGGGTCAAGACTTCCATTATGCCTTTCCACCCATTCCCCTAATTCCCAAAACCCTGTTCAAGCTTCAGAGAGACAGAGGGCGTATGATTCTCATAGCTTCACATTGGCCACGGCAAGTGTGGTACCCTCTGCTTCTACATCTCTCTCAAGCTCCCTCCCTGGAGTTAGGATCTGCTCCAGATCTCCTGTCACAGGAGGACAGAATGTTATGGCATCCCAATCCCCAGTCTCTGCATCTCAGAGCTTGGTTGCTGAAGGCCTAGATCTTCATGATCTTAACCTCCCTCAGCAAGTAAAGGATGTCCTTTATGCTTCCAGGAAGCCTTCCACAAGACGCTCTTATGCTTTTAAGTGGAAGAGGTTTACCATATGGTGTTCGCAGAAGGGTCTTAACCCCCTTGCGATACCTCTGGAATCATTACTGGAGTATCTCCTTCATTTATCCAATGCATGACTTAAAACTAACTCAGTAAGAGTCCATTTGAGTGCTATTGCAGCTTTGTTCAAGCCTCTAAATGGACAACCTATTTCCTCACATCCTTTTATAGCAAGATTTATGAGAGGTCTTCTTCTAACTAAGCCTCCCATTAGGCCACCACCGGTGGCATGGGACTTAATCCTGGTTCTTGGTCAGCTCATGAAGCCATCTTTTGAACCCTTAGCTACTACCTCATTCAAATTCCTTTCTTGGAAAGTTATCTTTCTCATTGCAATCACATCAGCACGTCGCATCAGTGAGTTGCAGGCACTAGTGGCTGATCCACCTTATACAAGGTTCCATCATGACAAGGTAGTCCTTAGGATTCATCCACACTTTATGCCAAAGGTGGTCTCACCTTTTCATCTTAACCAAGCGGTCTACCTGCCTGTGTTCTTTCCAAGTCCTCATGCATCAAATGCAGAAAGGAATCTTCATATTTTGGACCGTAAAAGAGCTTTAGCCTTTTACTTGCAAAGAACACAGCTACATAGAAAGTCCTCTCAACTCTTTTTTGCTTTTGATCCTTCTCATTTGGGACTTCCAGTCTCCAAGAGAACACTGTCCAACTGGAATGCTCAGTGTATTTCTTTTGCCTATCAGAGTAAGAATCTTACTCTGGAGGGCCATGTCACAGCTCACAGTGTTAGAGCCATGGCAGCCTCAATGGCTCATCTGCACTCTGTGTCTATCGACGACATCTGTCGAGCAGCGAGCAGCTACTTGGGCTTCAGTTCATACCTTCACAGCCCATTACTGCTTGGACAAGGACTCCCGCCGGGATGCCTTGTTTGGTCAGGCTGTTCTTCAACACCAGTTCCATACCTAATCAACTCTTACCCACCATCCCTGGTTGGATGCCAGAGATCCATGGGTGGAAGTGGAGCCCTTTCACAGGGACACACAGCTTCTGGGGTCTCTCCATGGCATCTAAAGCTAGGGAGTCCCCATATGTGAAGACTACATTCCTGCTTGTTCCTGGAGATAGCATAGTTACTCACTTGTAACAGGTGATTTCCGGGAACAGCAGGAATTTAGTCTTCACAACCCACCCACCTCCCCTAGGAGTTGTATCTCTCTCTCTGTCTCAGCTTTAAACTCAACTGGAGAGAGGCAGTTGGGAAAGGCGGGAAAGCAGCACACAGGCGCTGTGGGATGCTCCCAAAAGCTTTCTAATTGGACGCTGGGGAGCGTTCCTGTGCAGGCTCCATCGGTACCGACGATACCCATATATGAAGACTAAATTCCTGCTGTTCCCGGAGATCACCTGTTACAGGTGAGTAACTATGCTTTCTGCTCGTGGCATTGTCAAGAACCTTCCAGGACGTGGTGGGAAGAGGAAAATTAATCGAAGAAGTCTACGAAGGTGTGAACTGTTGGAAAGCAGAGATCAATAAGACCGCTTCTAAAAAATAGCAAACTGGACCCAGCAAGGACTGATTCATACAGGCCGATATCAAGCATCCCGCTACTGGCTAAAATCATCGAGAAGATTGTTCAACAGCAACTTCAACATCATATTGAATTCAGTGCAGCCCTTGACCCCTGCCAACATGGCTTTCGAGAGTCACATGGGGTTGAAACGTTGCTGACCACATTACTCAACACCTTGACCATTGGAATGGACAAAACCAAACAAGGATTTGCCCTGATTTTCCTGGACATTGCAGCAGCCTTTGACACTGTGTGTCACGAAATACTCCTCGCCCGTCTTAGCGAGAAGGGAGTCCAGGGAAACGCCCTTGCATGGTGTGCATCGTATTTAAAAGATCTTTGGCAGCATGTCCGTGCCGGTCCCTCCACCTCCTCACCTTTCCTCCAAGAAAAAGGCATTCCACAGGGATCTTCACTTTCAGCCTTACTATTTAACATTTACAGGCAGCCCATTTGTAACCTCATCCGCTCATTCAACATTAATTGCCTAATTTACGCCGACGACGTCCTGCTCTATACGCCGTTCCTGTTAGACAAAGCAGACTTATTACCCCTCTGCCTGTTTTGACGCTGTTACAGATTGGCTACACTCACAGAAACTAAGGATAAATTTTAAGAAAACGGAGGTCCTTTTCCTCACAAAAAATACAACTTACATACCACCTAACTCCCTGAAAGTCAGAGACGCGGAACTCCTAAGCAAGCTTACAATTCGGTATCTGGGAGTTATACTCGACCAACAACTCAATATGAAGGCCCAGATAAGCAATATGGTCAAGTCCATATACAACAAAATAAGGACGCTTCGCCACCTGAGATAACTGCTAGATCCAGAGGACTTTAGAACAGTCTTTCAAGCTTTAGTAACCCTGCATTTTGATTACGCAAATGCCATACTACACGGCCTTCCAAAAAGCACTATAAACCCTCTGCAACTAGCTATGAACTCAGCTGCCAGAATCCTACAAGGAGCATCAAAGAGGGACCCATATAACACCAATCCTAAAAAATCTACACTGGCTCCCAGTCCATAGTAGGATTGCCTTCAAGGTGCTGACGCTGACGTACAAAGCCATTAATAAGTGCTCTTCTACATCACTCACAGATCTTATCCAGACCACACCCCCTAACAGGGCAAGAAGATCAGCCGCTATCAACACCTTGATCCTTCCGAGACAGATCACGAAATGCTCACAAGCAGCCAGGAGCAGAGCATTCGCGCTTTATGCACCTACCCACTACTATCAGGGCCATCAAGGACATCTCCCAATTCAGGAAAGCACTTAAACATCACCTTTTCCTGCAGCACTACAATTACCAAGAATGCCTCCTACAGCCACCCACACTCAGTAGCCCACACATATAACACTCAAGCAACAACTACTCAAGACTGAATCCAAGTCGACCAGACCCTGATCCCCCCCCCGACAAGTAGATACTTATTCACCCCAATGACTACATGTACTTAGTTAAGCCAACATGTAAATAATTGAGCTATTCTTTAGCATATGTTGTTAACCTGTTTGTATATAGTTACCCTGCTCATACCTGTACATAACCCCCTGTTATATTGTTATACTGTTACTACACTGTTATATTGTAAGTCCAGTGCAGACATCCTGCACTGCACAGTTATGTTGTATGTAAACCGCACTGATGATAAAGAGCGTGGTATATAAGAAAATTAAATAAATAAATAAAAACACCACATACAACATCCAAAGAGCTTAAGGCTGACCTGGAACAATCTGGAGTGGTGGTTTCATCCCGCACCATACTCCGTGCACTAAACAAAGAAGGACTTCATGGATGAAGATGAAGAAGGACCCCACTACTCAAACATAGACATAAAAAGGCACACCTGAACTTTGCCCAAACCCACCTTGAGAAACCACAATCCTTCTGGGAAAATGTTGTGTGGACAGATGAAACCAAACTTGAGCTCTTTGGCAATGCAGACCAGCGATATATTTACAGGTGAAGAAAAGAAGCTTATAAGGGAAAAAATACCTTCCTACAGTCAAATATGGTGAAGGTTCCATAATGTTGTGGGGCTGTTTTGCAGCCTCAGGAACTGGACAAGATATTTTGGAGCGATATGTGCTACCTAGTGTCAGAAAACTGGGTTGAAGGTCATGGGTCCTCCAGCAGGACAGTGACCCAAAACATACATCCAAAAATACAAAAGAATGTTAAAAGAACAAATGGACTGTTTTAAACTGGCCAGCAATGAGTCCTGATCTCATTCCAATCGAGAACCTTTGGAAAGACTTGAAATCTGCCATTCATAAAAGGAATCCTGGAAACATTCATGAACTGGAACAAATCACAGTTGAAGAGTGGGAGAAACTACCATAGTTCTATGAAACTTATAGATGGCTACAAGAAATGTTTGGAGGCTGTCATCACTGCCAAGAGTTGTGTAACGAAATATTAAGGAAGGATGCCATTAATCCTGTCCAGGTCATATTTTGTTTTTTTTTTCTTAGAAATTATTACATCTAAGTTGCACAGACATCTTTTTTTCTTTTTTTTTGTACACCTTTGAACATATCAAAATACTATGATGACATACAGTTGTAATATTTCCAATTATTTCTCAAGATATTGCACACATACCTAAAATGCAAGGGTGCCAATAATGTTGATCACAACTGTATGTGCAGCCATGGAGCTGCCAGGTTGCGCCTTCTGCAATATCTGCATTATCTGCTAGGGAAATGCTGTGCATGCCTTCAACAGGACACCTTGTCTGCATTTGCACAAAAACACCATGTTAGCTGCAAAAGCCTAAAGTGCTTTAGTAATCCTACCCCTTAGTGTTGCTGCATTGTTCCTAAGCAACATGTTGCCATCATTGATGGAATGCTTTTCTGGAGAAAAAGTCCATTAATTTTTGTTAAGGTGGACTTGGGGAAATAACTACAGTAGCTTGTGCTTCCCAACCATCTGCCAGAGCCAGAGAACACTTTGTAATATCACCACCAGTTAAGGATTGGTGCAGCATTGAACCCAATAGTATTCTCTGCCTCCAGTAGGTGGACTGCTGCAACAGGATTTGGGCCTGGCTCATAGTGGCACAGATCTTCTGTTGCAGACTAGTTATATTCTGGCATGTTCTTAGGGATCAGCCCTAGGAGAGCTCGGAAGCAGCTACTGCTGCCAGGACTTGATCTGCAAGTTCATTTCTTTGAAGTTCTAGGACTGCGACATCGGTCCCTCTTAGTATGGGAGGGGAGGGGTATGTGATTTTTCAGTCTACATCTTTTATGAATATTCTTCTTTTGTTTCTATCTCCCAGCCCTCCTTCCTCCCTCACTGCTCTACATTTTAAAAATTTTTAAAAAATATCTGAAAAGGAGCTGTTAGTACAGCTCTGAAAGAGTTGGTGATGTTTTTGTGGACCTTGCTGTGGGGAGCTTAATTTCCCAGTAAGCCCATCCAGGGGAGGGGCTGGTGAGAATTGTGGCCGCATGCCTGTCTCTTCTGTCAGCATAATAGGCCTTTGGCTGTCAAGGATGCACCTATAAGGCTCTCGTCTCACAGTTTGATTTTTAATGCTAGGAAGCAGGCACTGTTGTATTTTGCAGCCCAGGACACCTGTGTTCCATGGTGGGGTCCTTTTTGTCTGACCTACAGTGGTATACTTTTTTAAATATTTGTCTTATTCACAGAATTTCCTAACCTGCTTTTCATAATCCTGCATCTCTAGGGCATTACTAATTATGACACTATTTCAAGAAGTTCACCAAAACTGCCCCCAGCTCCTGCAAGCAAAGCACACACCAGTCCGTTAGTTGATATGTTTAACAATCCAGCAGTGGTTCAGAAGGCACCCTACGAAACATTAATCAGCCCTGCAGGTGAATATTTATTTGCAGATCTAAAATTGGGGAGGTGGGGATTTGAGGGGAAAGTTTGCTAAGGTTTTTGTGTTAATATTGCAATGTAATAAAAATAATTTCTTCGAACACAAATTGCAGCAAAGGAGGTGTGGTAACAACTGTAGCATTTTCTTGAACATTTGCTGAGTGTTTGCAAGAAGGGACCCACATAGTACCAAACCAACTGTCTTTCAAGTTGATTTTGGCTGCCATCTGAGGAGTTGTCTTGCTGGCCCACTTGCTGATTTTCATATTGCTTTCTCTTTTCCTATAGTCATAATTTTTTTGGCTAATTGTGGGGCTTTTTTAACTTTATCTTTTTTAGTATTCCTAGTTCTACATTTCAGATCTTTTTTCAGATGTTCATACTTTTCATTGTTAACAATAGACTGTCTTCTTTACTGAGCTACTTTGAACTAGGCCCACAACCCACTCATCTTTTTTTCTTCTTCACTGAAGTTTTCTTTCAGAAGAAAATCTTTCAACTTTTTGAACTTTTCTTAAGTTATTTTCCATTCATTCCACAAAGCAGTCCATCGTTTTCAAGAAATGTCCTCCCCATGCTTCTATAGGATAACCATTACAGTACATCACTGCTACCTTGAGGAAGGAGATCTTAGCAGATGACCCCAAATGTTTGGACATGGTAGATGTTCCCATGCTCCAAAGATCAATATCTAGAAGCTTGCCCAACCTCTTATAGTTTTAAGCCACTGCTGATTCCCAGAGCTGAAGATGTAGCCCTTGTAACCCTGTAGTTATTTGCGCCATCTCCAAGACAGTCCCTCATTATGTCTGGGAATAGGGTAAAGAGGAGATGGAGAGTATTACATCTGCTTACTTGAGCATCTTTGGAACATTAGAATGCCTGTGTTAGATGCTGTACATTAAGCCACCTTCCCATGACTCTTGTAGCCTCAGCTTGGATGCTGGGCATATTAGTGCAGCCTTCCACACTAGCAATGATGTAAACTGTCAAAGCCTTATCCACCAGCATGAGGATCCATACCAGTGGACATCACAACTTTGATTCTGAGCAGGTTTACACTCAAGTCAACACACAAGGATGAATTAAGAGTGCCTTGGATCCCGGGAAGAACTTTGAGCAGGAGCCATCTCAAATCCCATTACACTTTGGGGGCTATTCAAAGGCATTTACACCATTTGCAGACCTGCATACTATGTAAATGCCACTCTGCAGGATATTCAGCAGCACTAGCATAGTTAGTGCTGCTGAATATCCATGGTTCTCCAGGACCAAGCAGGAAGTCAGTCCTCACTTATGGGTGACGTCGGCGCCGACGGAGCCCTCGCGGAGCAATTTTCCCCAGCTTTCAAAGAAAGCCTTTGGGAATTGCAGCGCGCATGCGCGGTCCTCTTCCCGCCCAAGGGTGCCATCTTAGCCAGTCTTCTTTTTTCCGCGGAGCCCTACAGACGTCCCCGTCTTGTCCCCGCGAAAAAGTCGATATTTCTTCATTATTTTATTCTTTTTCCTTCGGTTCGACGCCGGTCTTTTTCCCGCCCGGACTCGCAACGCCGGTCACGAGTCCTCTTCCTTTTTTTCGGTTTTTCTGACTTAGTCAGCTTTCGTTTTCGAGTTTTCCCTGGCAGCCCGGTCCTTTGACCTCGCAGGGGCCCTTTTTCCCCCGATGGCTGCCAGTGGTTTTAAGCGGTGTGGTCAGTGTGACCGAAATATGTCACTAACTGACACACACGACTTTTGCCTCCGCTGCCTGGGCCCAGATCATGAGGAACTGATCTGTGGGCCCTGCGGCAAAATGTCCTCCAAAGCGTTGAGAAGTCGGCGGCATCAGCGTGATAGGATCTTCGCTGACCCCAGCCGTACCCGGACCTCGTCGGAGGCCTCCGCGTCCAAAGGCTCCAGCTCGGACCATCGCCGGAGTTCCTCCGACAGGGGTTCTCCCTCCGGGGACCATCGTCGGCAGGTGAAACCCGCGAGGGCGGCGTCGGTGGACGCTCCTGGTTCCGCGAGGGCCAGGTCGCATAGCCCCGACAGCCGCCCCGGGTCCTTGGAGAAGGAGCACCTCACGAAGCGACCTCGCCTGGAGTCGGAGATGCCTGCTCGGGTAAGCCCTGTGGTCCTTCTGGACTCGCCTCCGCGACAGCCGACGTCGGGCCCGACGCCGTTGGGGCCCGAGTCGGGGGCTGCTGGGTCACCTGAGCTCGGACTCAGGTTGACGGCCTTGGAGAGCAGACTGTCTGCCTTCATGGACCAGCAGCGGGCACTGCTCGCTGGCCTCGCTGGCGCCGCTGCCCCGACCGCCGGGACGTCGACGTCCAAGTCGACCCCGGAGACCGAGCCGATCCTCAAGTCGATGCGAACTCGAGTCGATCCTCGGTCGAGGTCACCCTCGGCCTCCCGTTCGGGACCGAGGTCGCCGACGCCGACTCCCTCGGCGTCGGGGCGGCAGGCGCCGCGCCCTGCCCGGGCCGACCCCACCGAGTCCTCGTCGGAGTCGGTCTGGGAGTCTGAAGCGGAAGAGTCGCCTGATTCTTTCCGGACTCGGTGTGTCCCCTCGGACTCACGGGAGTCCGAGCCTCGGAAGCAGTCCCCCCCGGAGGATGCCCGGTTCTCGGACTTCGTCAGGGATATGGCCAAGGCTTTGGCCTTCCCTGCGGACCCCGAGGAGGAGCCTCGAGCCGAAGAGCTCGACGCCCTCCAGTTTGACTCTCCCGCAAGGGAACACTTTACTGTACCGGTTCCTCCTATGCTGGAACGACTACTCTTCCGCATGTGGGAGAGTCCGGCCTCCTCGCCGGTCCTGAGCAAGCGGGTCGATTCTATCTATCGGGTCCGCAAGAGCCCTGGCTTTCAAAAGGCACAGCTACCACACCATTCCATGGTAGTGGAATCGGCCGTGCATCGTCTTAAGAGCCAGAAGATGCACTCCTCGGTGCCTCCTGGCAGGGAGGCCCATAACCTGGATGGCCTTGGTAAGAAGTGTTTCCAGGGCTCTATGCTCGCATGTCGTGTCCAGACTTACCAGCTATACATGGGCATGTATCTCCGAGATCTGGCTAAAGAGCTAGCCGGATTCTCCGCTGGTTTGTCCGAGGAACCCTTGCGGAGGTTCCTGGCCTTGTCCACTGGCATTCGGGAATGCTCAAAGTTCATGTCCCGAGCAGCCTATGATGGCTTTGAAGCATCGGCTCGAGTGGCCGCAGCCGGCATCGGTGCCCGCCGACAGGCTTGGCTTCAGTCGTCAGACCTTGAGCCCTGGGTGCAGGACAAGTTGGTCGATGTCCCCTGCCGAGGCGAAAACCTCTTTGGCAAGCCCATGGCTGAAAAGGCTGCACAAATTGAGACTGAGACTCTCACCAGGACCAGGCTTTCTAGGAAGACCTCCGCCCCTTCCCAGAAAAAGAAGGGCTCGGGGAAAAAGTCCTTTTACCCGAGGAAGGCGGCTGCCTACAAACAATACCCCCATTATCAGGCCCCTGCAGCTCCCCAACAGGGCCAGCAGGCCAAGGGACGGGGTAACGGGTCCCGTAGGCAGCAAGCCCCCAAGCCTGCACCACCAGCCCCTGCTCAGCAGGGTGGGGGTTTTTGACTCACTAAGCATAGCCTCTCCCCCCCTGTTGGCTCCTCCCAGCACCGGAGGCCGGCTGGTTCACTTCGCCCACAGGTGGTCCAGCATCACCGCAGATGCCTGGGTGCTTCAAGTCGTGCGAGAAGGCTATCTTCTCCACTTCCACCAGGTCCCTCCCTCCTATTTTCCGGGAGAACCTCCACGACCCCCTCTGCACAGGGAATTACTCCTTCAGGAGTTAGCAGGTCTTCTGCAGGAACAGGCGGTGGAACCGGTGCCACACCACCTGAGAGGTCAAGGCTTTTATTCCAGGTATTTTCTAATACCAAAGAGAACAGGGGGCCTCAGACCCATCCTGGACTTGCGCAACCTCAACAAGTTCCTTGTGCGGGAGAAGTTCAAATGCTTACCCTTGGAATCCTTCTGCCCTACCTCCAGCAGGGAGATTGGCTATGCTCCTTGGATCTAAAGGATGCCTACACGCACATCCTCATCCACCCAAGCCACCGCCAATACCTAAGGTTTGTGGTGGCGGGAAATCATTACCAGTACAGAGTACTGCCCTTTGGCCTGTCCTCCGCACCGCGAGTCTTCACAAAATGTCTCGCGGTGGTGGCGGCCCATCTCCGGCTTCACGGCCTATATGTCTTTCCGTACCTCGCCGACTGGCTCATCAGAGCGGCGTCCGCTCCGGAGGTCACCAGCGCCACACGCCGCACGGTGACTCTTCTGCAGTACTTGGGCTTTGTTATAAATTTCGCAAAGTCCACTTTGCTCCCCTCAAAGGATCTCGAGTTCATCGGCGCAAGGCTCCACACTCCTCAGGCACGAGCGTACCTACCGCTCGACAGGGCTCAACGGCTCATGGACCTAGCCGACCGTTTTCGCAGCCAGCCCCTGGTCTCCGCCAGGCGCTTCCTGAGACTGCTCGGCCATATGGCTTCCACCGTCCATGTGACCCCCAATGCCCGCCTGAATATGCGGCCTGCTCAATGGTGTCTCCGCCAGCAGTGGCGACAAGCCACAGGCGGCCTAGCAGATCTAGTGCGCGTCTCCGAGCCGCTGATCTCGTCTCTCCGGTGGTGGCTTCGGCAGCCGAACCTGATATTCGGAATGCCTTTCCAGTCACCTCAGCCGACCCGGGTGCTGACCACGGATGCATCCCTCCTGGGCTGGGGAGCACATTGCCAAGGGGCACGTACTCAGGGCCTCTGGACCACGTGGGAGTCTGCTCAGCAGATCAACTTCCTGGAGCTCAGGGCGATCCGCCTGGCTCTCAAGGCTTTCTCCCACCTGACTTCCCACCAGTCCGTCCTTGTCCAGATGGACAATCAAGTTGCCATGTTCTACGTGAACAAGCAGGGGGGCACGGGCTCCTTCCTCCTCTGCCGGGAGGCACAGAAGCTCTGCTCTTGGGCCGTCAGTCAAGGCATTCTCCTCAAGGCAGTTTATCTCCCGGGCCAAGAGAATTGCCTGGCGGACAAACTCAGCAGGATCCTCCAGCCGCACGAGTGGCGTCTGGATCCCTTGGTAGTTCAGAAGCTCTTCCTAAAGTGGGGCCTCCCCACGGTGGATCTCTTTGCCAGTCCTCACAACCGGCAGCTTCCTCGCTTCTGCTCTCGTCAGCCACACCCCCTTCGGGTTGCGGCGGACGCTTTTCTGATTTCATGGTCGGGGAGCCTTCTGTACGCTTTCCCTCCCATCCCGCTAGTCTCTCGGACTCTTTTCAAGGTTCTCCGAGACAAAGCCTTCATGATCCTGGTGGCCCCTCGCTGGCCCAGACAGCCGTGGTTTCCGCTCCTACTGCAATTAGCGGTGGAGGATCCATTCCCTCTGGGGGTACAACCGGATCTCCTCACTCAGGATCAGGGGTCTCTACTACACCCCAACCTCAGGTCTCTCAACCTCATGGCCTGGCTGCTGAGAGGGTAGTCCTTGCTCCCCTTCTCCTGCCGGCAGAGGTGGAGGAGGTCGTCTTGGCTTCGCGACGGCCTTCTACCCGCAAATGCTACGCCCTTAAATGGCGTCGCTTTGCCGTCTGGTGTACCCAACAGTCTCAGGATCCCTTCTCCTGCCCGGTGTCGGTGATCTTGCAGTACTTGCTACACCTCTCTAATCTGGGACTTAAGTCCAACTCCGTCAAAGTTCACCTCAGTGCTCTTTCGGCACATCATGTGCCGGTAGACGGTAGACCTCTCTCCAGCGACCCTCTCGTAGCGAGGTTTCTCCGAGGTCTCCTTCTACTTAAACCACCTCTGCGCCCGCCAGCGCCTGACTGGGACCTGAATGTGGTTTTGCAGCGGATCACCTGTCCGCCTTTTGAACCTATGGCTACCTGTTCTCTCCGTTTTCTGTCTTGGAAAACGCTGTTCTTGATAGCCCTCACTTCCGCTAGACGCGTAAGTGAATTGCAGGCCCTCGTGTCTGATCCCCCTTACACTCGGTTCTACAAAAATAGGGTAGTCCTACGGACTCACCCAAAATTTCTTCCGAAAGTGGTCTCCCCTTTTCACATCAATCAGGAGGTGGTACTTCCAACCTTCTTTCCCAGACCACACTCCAGCCGAGCTGAAACGGTCCTCCATACCCTGGACTGTAGAAGGGCATTGAACTTCTACCTTGACCGTACGCGGGAGCACCGTAAAGCTGCTCAGCTTTTTGTGTCTTTTGACCCCAATAAATTGGGGCTCCCGGTCTCCAAGCGTACTCTGTCCATCTGGGTTGCGGACTGTATCTCTTGGGCTTATGGGGCAGCCGGACTCTCCTTAGAAAGTCGAGTCACGGCTCATTGCGTTCGGGCAAAGGCTACGTTAGTGGCTTACCTCCGCTCTGTTCCGCTGGCAGACATCTGCCGGGCCGCTACTTGGTCTTCGAGCCAGACTTTTGCGGTCCATTACTGTCTCGAGAGGGAGTCCCGCAGGGACAGTGCTTTCGGACAGGCAGTCCTCCGTAATCTCTTTGAGGTCTGAGCAACTCCTACCCTCCATCCCGGATGTGGGCTACCGGTGGGTGATAATTCAGCGAAGATTCTTTCCTGCTGTGCTGCTGAGCTAGAGGGAGCTCATTTTTGTGCTTAGGGTCTCCGGTAGCCTTGAGCTTGGGAGTCCCATAAGTGAGGACTGACTTCCTGCTTGGTCCTGGAGAAAGCGTAGTTACTCACCTGTAACAGGTGTTCTCCAGGAGCAGCAGGAATCAGTCCTCACTACCCTCCCTCCTCCCCTTGGAGTTGCAATCGTCTGCTTATGTTCTTTTTGCAAATTTTTTATGCTGTCTTTTTAGCTATGTCATCTGACTGGCTAAGATGGCACCCTTGGGCGGGAAGAGGACCGCGCATGCGCGCTGCAATTCCCAAAGGCTTTCTTTGAAAGCTGGGGAAAATTGCTCCGCGAGGGCTCCGTCGGCGCCGACGTCACCCATAAGTGAGGACTGATTCCTGCTGCTCCTGGAGAACACCTGTTACAGGTGAGTAACTACGCTGTACCGCCGTTATACGTCCCAATGCTAACTAGTTAGCATCAGGGCATGCCGGAGGCGTTCTGGGGTGGCACCCATCGCTAATGGGGCAGTGGCGATATTGAGCTGCTGCCCGGTTAATGATACGTTGAAAAAGTGAGGAGCAGTTTGCACAGCCTTGATATTCAATGCTAGAGTCCAGATGTGGCCCTGGCATGGAATATCCAGGTTTTAAATTCAGCACCGATGACTAGCCATTTTAGCAGCGCCAGGCTGCTAGTGCTGAATATCGGGCCCTTGGACTTTAACCGTATCCTTAATCTTACCCACTGTAAGGTCATCTCTAAGCCTAAACCCTGGACAACTGCTCCATCTGCTCCCTCCCCCCCCCCACCCACCCTCCAAATCTGTCACTAACATTGTCAGGACCCCTTAGTCTGCTTGCTATTTGAATAGTATGTCCTTCAGTTTCAGTTCCACCAGCTGGGTTCTAGGATTCAGCAGAGTCAAAATTCTTTAAGTCTTAAGCCCTGAAGGGGATCAAGTCAGCTCAAAAGTAATCTCCAGGAATAAGCAGGAATGTAGTCTTCACATATGGGTATCGGTACCGACGGAGCCTGCATGGGAACGCTCCCCAGCATCCAATAGGAAAGCTTTTAGGAGCATCCCACAGCACCTGTGTGCTGCCTTCCTGCCTTTCCCAACTGTCCCTCTCCAGTTCTTCGTTTTCCGCGGAGCCGACAGGTCGCACATCCTGTCACTGCAGAAAAAAATTCCCTCCTTATTCTTTTTTGTGGTCGCGTTTGCCTTCCCTCGACGCTACACCGGTACACTGTTCCCTCTAAGCTGTGCACGTGTGCGCGCGCACACACCTCGCCGAGAGAGCGCACATACTTTACAACAGAGCGCACAAAAATTACGGCTCTGATTCTGAGAGAAAACAACACAGACGTCTTAAAATTTAAAAGTTATGATTGTAATTACTAGAAATTTCCCTCTTCATTTAGTAATCGTCTATTTTCATTTAATTTGATTAAAATCAATGTGGTGTACATACTGTATTCTGACGTGTAGTCACATTTTAAAGTATGTAACTCCGAGTGTCATTATGTGGCGCACAAAAATTTAACCTTCCTTCAAAAGCTGCACACAGCTGATATTTTATGCGCACACAGCCTACAGAAAATTAGAGGGAACATTGCACCGGTACCACCAGTTCTTCTTTCTTTTTTTCAAAAAAAATAAATAAATACATTTTCTTTCTGGAGTCTTTTCCAGTAGTTTTCTCCTCAGGTGCCACGCGCCATTTTGGGCTATAGGCCCAACTTTTTCCTTCAGAATGGAAAAACCCGCTTCGGGTTTTAAAAAGTGTTCTAAGTGTGACGGTACCATCTCCGTCACCGACACCCATGAGTGGTGCCTCAAATGTTTAGGTCCTGACCACTCTATTTCAGAGTGTGTTGCCTGTGGGATGATGTCGAAAAGGGGCCGGCAAAACCGAGCTGCTAAACTTAGCACCCTTTTTCCCTCTGATGCAGCCTCCGTGGCATCGACGTCTTCCAGGGCTTTGTCTTCCTCCCATGGATCTCAGGTAACTAAACATAAATCTAGCCAGTCCTCAAAGGGTAGATCTCCTTCTAAACATCAAGATGCCTCTGGCGTTACCCTTGAGGGACCTTCACCGGCAAAATTGCCCCGGCAGGAGGCTTCGGCTTCCAAAGCACTAATGGGGCTCCAGGATGTTCTTGAAGCTTCAACCTTGCCAGAACTACTGGTGCCATGCTCTGGGGTTCCAGACTCTTCATCCGGCACTGATACCCAAGCATCGGCAGCGTCAATACACCAAAGATTCTTGGCTATTGAACGCAGTCTGGCGGCTCTTCTCATGGCCTTGATGCCCCTGAGACTGCTTCAGACAATTCAACCGGTACCGGCACCGACTCCGGTACCAGCACTGACTGCATCGACATCGGCAGGTATTCTACTGGGACCGAGTCATACGTCTCTATCCGGCATCGACAACTCTGTACCGGACCACTCCGATGCCGACTTCGATCGGTACTGGTACCGTGCCTTGCACGATCATCCGGATTGGAGATACTTTGAATCCTCGGATGAGTCTGAAGACTCTGAAAGCTCTGCCGATACCAGAGTACTTCTTCCTGAGCATTCCTCTTTTCCTCAGCGTAGGATGTCTCCACCAGAGGATATGTCCTTTCAGGATTTTATCCGAGATGTGGCCCGAGGTCTTTCCATCACAGTGGCTCCTGAGAAAGAGCCTAGGGCAAAGGAATTAGAAATCCTACAATACCCTAAAGCTCCCAAGGAGGCAGCTACCTTACCTATTCATGAGATCTTGCATGATCTTATGTTAAGGAGGTGGGAAACACCTCTAACCACATCTCCTCACTCTCGAAGACTCGACACCATGTATCGCGTTCCTCCTTGTCCTGCGTTTCAGAAGACTCAATTACCACCCCATTTCATGGTGGTGGAATCAGCCATGAGACTGATAAAGAGTGAAAAAGGCATGCATCTAATCTTCCAGGATGTGAGTGTAGGACTCCTGACGCCTTTGGACGTCGATCCTGCCAGGCTTCCATGCTTTCTGCTAGGATCAGTTCCTATATCTTGTATATGGGAATGTTCCTTAAAGAGGTCACAGAAGATTTAGAGCTTATGAGCCCTCTCCTTCCTGATGATAAAAGGCAAGATTATCTTGCTCTTGTCAAACATGCTCAGGATGTTTTCAAGTTTGTGAATCGTGCAGCCTTTGACTGCTTTGAATGCATAAGCAGAACCTCTGCCATTGCCATAGGTGCATGTAGGATTGCTTGGCTCCAGGCATCTGACTTGGAAATTTGGGTACAGGACAAACTAGGGAATATACCTTGCACAGGAGAGAATCTCTTTGGCAAGAATTGTCAGGAAAAAGCTAATGAGATAGATGCTGACAATATCACTTTGGATAGATTGTCTAAATCTACAGCTGATCCTGCGAGGAAAAGTTCCTCTAAGAAACCATTCTTCAGTAAGAAGAAGAAGTTTTATTCCTCCTATACCCAGCAGGGACATCGTTTAGGTCAGTCTGCCCAAAAGGGACAGCAGCAACAACCTAGGCAAAGAAAGACAAAAGCAGCTAAGCCTCAACCGGCTCAGCAGACTCAGCCTCCACAGGGGCTTTGACTCCTGTCTAGAGAACTTTGCCTTCCTGGCCCTGAACAGCCCAGAACCCTCCACCATCCCAGGAAGGTTATGTCATTTTGCGCCCGGATGGGGTCAGATAACAGCAGAAAATTGGACTCTGTCTATTGTAAGAGAGGGGTACAAGCTTCATTTCCTCAGCATGCCCCCTCCTACAATGGTAAGACAATTCAATTCTCAGACCTCTCTCAACGACCGGTTAGGTCAAGAGGTCACTGTGCTCCTTGCTCAAGGGGCAATAGAAGAGGTACCCATTCCCCAATGGTACCCTTCAGAGTCAGGATTGGCTTTGTTCTCTAGATCTCAAGGATGCGTACACTCATGTTCTCATCCATCCAACTCAACGAAAATTCCTTCGCTTTCTGTTTCAAGGGAAGCACTACCAATACAGGGTTCTTCCTTTTGGCCTGGCCTCTGCACCAAGGGTGTTCACAAAATGCATGGCTGTGGTGGCAGCATTTCTCCACACCCTGGGGATATTCGTCTTCCCTTACTTAGACGACTGGCTCATTCGAGCCCCTTCAGAGCCAGAGGCCAGAGTTGCTCTCTCTCGCACAATGTGCATCCTTCTGTATTTGGGACTTGTCATAAACTTCCCAAAATCCAACCTTGCTCCCACTGAATCTCTAGAGTTTA
Organism: Ichthyophis bannanicus; assembly: GCA_033557465.1. Lineage (NCBI taxonomy): Eukaryota > Metazoa > Chordata > Amphibia > Gymnophiona > Ichthyophiidae > Ichthyophis > Ichthyophis bannanicus. Next base: position 14,804,493 of record CM066044.1, on the reverse strand, counting down.
TAGGAGCTCTGCTGGATACCAGACAGACAAGGGCCTTTCTTCCACAGCCCCGCTGCCTTCGCATTGTGCAGTTAGCTTCCCAAGCAGCGCTAAAACCTCACCTCACTGCTCGGGAAATGTTACAGTTGCTAGGCCACATGGCATCCACTGTGCATGTGGTTCCTTATGCTCGCCTCTATATGAGGGCAGCCCAGTGGACTTTATCCACTCATGGACTCATGCGTCAGGTTGCCTGTCAGACAAAATAGTAAACTCAGATCGCCTTATTTTGTCCCTCCAAAGGTGGCAGTCAGCCCAAAACCTTTTAGTGGGGTCTCCTTTTCAGCAACCCCCACCCAAGCCACTCTTAACAACAGATGTTTCACAGGTGAGTTGGGGAGTCCACCTGCAAGGCCTCTCTACCCAGGGTACCTGGACTCCACAGGAGGCCTATCTCCACATCAATCTCCTGGAACTCAGAGCAATTTTCCTTGCTCTTCGAGTATTCCACACCCAGCTCAGCTACAAGACAGTCCTAGTTCAAACGGACAATCAAGTAGCCATGTTCTATGTGAACAAGCAGGGCGGAACAGGCTCTCTGTCGCTCTGTAACGAAGCTTTGTGACTATGGGCCCTCGACAGAGAGCATCAGATTCATCTCCTTGCGGTGTATCTTCCAGGCATTCAAAACTCTTGGGCAGACAGACTCAGTCGAGTTCTGCTTCCACACGAATGGTCTCTCCATGCAGACCAGGTGGCCAACATTTTTCAAATTTGGGGAACCCCGGACATAGACCTCTTTGCAAGTCCGCTGAATGTCAAACTTCCCCGGTTCTGTTCCAGAATTCCGGCTCAGGGTTGTCAGGCCAGAATGCTTTCCTCCTCCATTGGGGTCAGGACTTCCTGTATGCCTTTCCACCCATTCCCCTAATTCCCAAAACCCTATTCAAGCTTCAGAGAGATAGAGGTCATATGATTCTCATAGCTCCACGTTGGCCACAGCAAATGTGGTACCCTCTGCTCCTACATCTTTCTCAAGCTCCGCCTCTGGAGTTGAGATCTCCTTTCTCAAGAGGACGGGATGCTGTGGCATCCCAATCCCCAGTCTCTGCATCTCAGGGCCTGGTTGCTGAAAGCCTAGAACTTCACGGTCTTAATCTTTCCTAGCAGGTAAAGGATATCCTTTATGCATCCAGGAAGCCTTCCACAAGACGCTCTTCTGCATTTAAGTGGAAAAGGTTTACCATATGGTGCTCACAGAAGGGTCTTAACTCTCTTGCGATATCTCTGAAATCATTAATGGAGTATCTCCTCCATTTATCAAATGCAGGGCTTAAGACCAATTCAGTGAGAGTTCATTTGAGTGCTATTGCAGCTTCTTTCAAACCTCTAAATGGACAACCTATTTCCCCTCATCCTCTCATAGCGAGATTTATGAAAGGCCTTCTTTTAATTAAGCCTCCCATTAAGCCACCACCAGTGGCATGGGACTTAAATCTGGTTCTTGGGCATCTCATGAAACCGCCCTTTGAACCATTAGCCACTACCTCTTTGAAATTCCTTTCCTGGAAGGTCATCTTTCTCATTGCAATCACATCAGCACGTCACATCAGTGAATTGCAAGCGTTGGTGGCTGATCCTCCTTATACAAGGTTCCATCATGATAGGGTAGTCCTTAGGACTCATCCACACTTTATGCCAAAGATGGTGTCACCTTTTCATTTAAACCAAACGGTTTACCTTCCTGTATTCTTTCCAAGGCCTCACGCCTCAAATGCAGAAAGGAATTTTCATATCTTGGACTGTAAAAGAGCTTTGGCCTTTTCTCCAGGACCAAGCAGGAAGTCAGTCCTCACATATGGGTGACGTCGGCGCCGACGGAGCCCTCGTGCGGAGCATTTCCCCAGCTTTCAAAGAAAGCCTTTGGGAATTGCAGCGCGCATGCGCAGCCCCCTTCCCGCCCAAGGGTGCCATCTTGCTCAGTCTTCTTTTTTCCGCGGAGCCTGACGGACGTAGTTCTTTTTTCCCCGAGAAAAAAGTTGATTTTCTCTGTTTTTCTCTTTTTTCTCCGGTTCGACGCCAGATCCTTTTCCCGCTCGGACCGATACGCCGGTATCGAGTCCTCTTCTCTCTTTTTCGGTTTTTGTCCTTTGTGACTGGCGTTCGCGCCTTTTTTGTTTTTTCCCTGGCAGACCGGTCTTTTGACCTAGCAGGGGCACTTTTTCCCCCAATGGCTGCCAGCGGGTTTAAGAAATGTGATCGGTGTAAGAAACTTATGTCTCTTACCGACACACATGACTGCTGCCTCCGTTGCCTCGGACCCGATCATGACCCAATGATCTGTGGTCCGTGTGGCAAAATGTCCTCGAAGGCGTTGAGGAGTCGGCAGCACCAGAGGGATAGAATTTTTTCTGACTCCGCGTCTGGCCGGGCCCGGACCTCATCAGAGGCCTCGACGTCTCGGGACTCCGGCCCCGAGCAGCGTCAGGGTTCCTCTGAGCAGGGGTCTCCTTCGCGGGAACATCGCAGGAAGAAGAAACCCGCGAGGGCGGCGTCAGTGGATGCTCCTGGTTCCTCGAGGGCCAGGTCGCATAGCCCCGATAGCCATCCCGGGTCTTCGGAGTCGGAGAGGCCTGCAAAGCATCCTCGTGTCGAGATGGAGTCTCCTGGACACGTAAGTGCTGTTCTCATTGACTCTCCTCCAAGGGAGCCGACGTCGGACCCGACGCCGTCGTGGCCCGAGTCGGGGGCTGCTGGGTCTCCTGAGATCGGACTCAGGTTGACGGCCTTGGAGAGCAGCTTCGCTGCCTTCATGGAACAGCAGCGGGCATTGATCGCCGGTCTCACCGGTCCACCTGCCCCGACCACCGGGACCTCGACGTCCAAGTCGACCCCGGAGGCCGAGCCGATCCTCGAGTCCATGCAGGCTCGAGTCGATCCTCGGCCACGGTCTCCCTCGACCTCCCGTTCGGGGCCAAGGTCGTCGACGCCGATTCCCTCGGCATCGGGGCGGAGGGCATCGGTGCCCGCCCGACCGGAGCCGCTCGATTCCTCCTCCGAGGAGTCGGGCTGGGAGACGGAGGACAAAGAGTCACCCGACACCCATCGGACTCGGTGTGTCCCCCTCGGACTCGCCCGATTCCGAACCTCGGAGATGGTCCCCACCGGAAGATACCCGGTTCTCGGACTTCGTGCGGGATATGGCCAAGGCCTTGGCCTTCCCCGAGGATCACGAGGAGGAGCCTCGAGCCGAGGAGCTCGAGGCCCTCCAGTATGACTCTCCACCGAAGGAGGCCTTTACTGTTCCAGTTCCTCCGATGCTGGAGCGGCTGCTCTTCCGCATGTGGGAGACCCCGGCCTCGATGCCGGTGTTAAGCAAGCGGGTCGATTCCATTTATCGAGTCCGCAAGAGCCCGGGTTCCAAAAGGCACAATTACCGCACCACTCCATGGTTGTGGAATCGGCCATGCATCGACTGAAAAGTCAGAAGACGCACTCCTTGGTGCCTCCCGGCCGGGAGGCCCGGAACCTGGATGCCCTCGCTAAGAAATGCTTCCAGGGCTCTATGCTTGCTTGCCGTGTCCAGACTTACCAGCTCTACATGGGCATGTACCTCCGAGACCTGGCAAAGGAGATTGCCGGGTTCTCTGCTGGTCTCTCCGAGGAACCTTTGCAGAGGTTCCAGGCCTTGTCCACCGGTATCCGAGAGTGCTCGAAGTTTATCTCTCGAGCAGCCTACGATGGCTTCGAGGCTTCGGCCCGAGTAGCCAGGGCCGGCATCGGTGCCCGCCGACAGGCTTGGCTACAGTCATCCGACCTCGAGCCATGGGTCCAGGGCAAGTTGGTCGATGTCCCCTGCCGAGGTGAAAACCTCTTTGGCAAGCCCATGGCTGAAAAGGCTGCAGAACTCGAGACCGAGACTCTGACCAGGACTAGGCTTTCCAGGAAAACCTCTGCCCCTTCTCAGAAAAAGAAGGGCTCGGGAAAAAAGACCTTTTACCCGAGGAAGTCATCTGCCTACAAATACCCTCATTCTCAGGCCTCTGCAGCTCCCCAACAGGGTCAGCAGGCCAAGGGGCAGGGTCAAGGGCCCCGTAGGCAGAAGGCCTCCAAGCCACCAACACCGGCCCCTGCTTAGCAGGGTGGGGTTTTTTGACTCAAACAGCATAGCCTCTTCTCCTCAGCTGGCTTCTCTCAGCACGGGGGGCCGGCTGGCCCACTTTGCCCACAGGTGGTCAGCCGTCACATCAGATACCTGGGTTCTTCATATAGTCCAAAAGGGCTATCTTCTCCATTTTCACCAGGTACCTCCCTCCTATTTTCCAGGGGAGCCTCCAAGACTCCCTCTGCACAGGGACCTACTCCTTCAGGAGTTGACAGGTCTGCTAAAGGATCAGGTTGTGGAACCAGTGCCCCACCACCTGAGAGGTCAAGGCTTTTATTCAAGGTACTTTCTGGTACCAAAAAGAACAGGAGGCCTCAGACCCATCATAGACTTGCGAAACCTCAAGTTCCTGGAGAGGGAAAAGTTCAAGATGCTTACCCTTGGAATCCTGCTGCCCTACCTCCAGCAGGGAGACCGGCTATACTCCTTAGATCTAAAGGATGCGTATACTCACATCCTTATTCATCCAGACCACAGACAATATCTCAGGTTTGTTGTGGGAGGAAACCACTATCAGTACAGAGTACTTCCCTTTGGCCTATCATCCGCTCCCAGGGTATTCACCAAGTGCCTGGCAGTGGTGGCGGCCTACCTGAGGCTTCAGGGTCTTTTTGTGTTTCTGTACCTGGACAACTGGCTCATAAGAGGCCAATCTTCCCAGGAGGCCAACCAGGCCACCCTTCGCACTGTGGCTCTGCTTCAGCACTTGGGATTTGTCATAAACTTCGCAAAGTCCACTTTGCTCCCGTCCCAGAACTTAGAGTTCATAGGGGCCAGACTAGACACTCTTCAAGCAAAGGCTTTTCTACTCTGGACAGGGTCCACAGGCTAATGGATCTGGCCAGCCAGTTTCGCAACAATTCCCTGGTCTCTGCCAGGCAATTCCTGAGACTACTCGGCCATATGGCTTCCACGGTCCATGTCACCCCCAATGCCCGCCTGCACATGCAACCTGCTCAGTGGAGCCTTCGCACTCAGTGGCATCAAGCCACAGGGGGCCTAGCGGACTCAGTGATGATCTCCGACCTCCTGGTCTCCTCTCTGCAATGGTGGCTTCATCTTCCGAATCTGGTGCTCGGAGTGGTTTTTCAATCTCCTCCGCATACTCAGGTGCTGACAACCGATGCCTCTCTTCTCGGTTGGGGAGCACATTGTCAAGGGACATGTACTCAGGGTCTCTGGACCCCTTGGGAGGCTACTCAACAGATAAACTTCCTGGAGCTACGGGCGATACGCCTAGCTCTGAGAGCCTTCTCCCACCTCGCCTCTCACCAGTCTGTACTGGTCCAGACGGACAATCAAGTTGCCATGTTCTATGTGAACAAACAAGGCGGCACAGGCTCCTTCCTTCTTTGTCAGGAGGCACAACGACTGTGCTCTTGGGCTGTCAATCACGGAATCCTTCTCAAGGCTGTCTACCTCCCAGGTCAGGAAAATTGCCTGGCAGACAGACTGAGCCGGATCCTGCAACCACACGAATGGAGATTGAACCCATTGGTGGTTCAGCAGGTCTTTCTCAAGTGGGGGCTCCCCATCATGGATCTTTTCGCTAGTCCTCTGAACCGGCAACTCCCGAGATTTTGCTCCAGACAACCGCATCCTCTCAGAGTAGCAGCGGATGTGTTTCTGATCTCGTGGTCCACAAGCCTACTGTATGCGTTTCCTCCCACACCACTAGTGTCTTAGGACGCTGTTCAAAGTCCACAGGGACGGGGCTTCATTGATTCTCATAGCCCCCAGGTGGCTGAGGCAACCGTGGTTCCCGCTTCTGCTACAGCTGGCGGTGGACACACCTCTTCCTCTGGGGTTTCAACACTATCTCCTGTCTCAGGATCAGGGGACTCTCTTGCACCCCAACCTCCAGTCCCTTCATCTGATGGCCTGGCTGCTGAAAGGGTAGTCCTAGCTCCCTTACTACTACCTCGAGAGGTGGAAGATGTAGTCTTGGCCTCTCTGCGTCAGTCCACCAGGAAATCCTACGCTCTTAAGTGGCGTAGATTCTCCGCATGGTGTGCTCAGCACAGTGAGAATCCCTTCTCGTGCTTGGTAGTGGTAGTGTTGCAATATTTGCTCTACCTCTCCAATCTGGGCCTTAAGTCTAACTCTGTCCGAGTTCACCTTAGTGCTCTCTCAGCACACCACTCGCCGGTGGACGGCAGGCCTCTTTCCAACCACCCTTTGGTAGCTCGTTTCCTCAGAGGCCTTCTTCTGCTTAAGCCTCCTTTGTGTCCACCGGCCCCTGAGTGGGATCTGAATGTGGTCTTACAGCGGCTTACCTTTCCGCCTTTTGAACCTATGGCTACCTGCCCTCTCCGTTTTCTCTCTGGAAAACTTTATTTCTGGTAGCTCTCACCTCTGCTAGGCGAGTGAGTGAACTGCAGGCACTAGTGTCTGATCTTCCTTACACTAGGTTCTACCGGAATAGGGTAGTGCTACGGACTCACCCTAAGTTTCTTCCTAAAGTTGTCTCCCCTTTTCACCTCAATCAGGAGGTGGTTCTTCCGACCTTCTTTCCCAGGCCGCATGCCAACCGGGCTGAGATGGTCTTGCATACCCTGGACTGTAGGAGGGCGTTATCCTTCTACCTTGACCGTACGCGGGAGCATCGGAAGGCTGTTCAGCTTTTCGTTTCTTTTGACCCCAATAAGTTGGGGCTCCCTGTCTGCAAGCATATGTTGTCCATATGAGTCGCTGACTGTATCGCCTGGGCTTATGGGGCAGCCGGCCTCTCGTTGGAGGGTCGAGTCACGGCTCATCGTGTCAGGGGAAGGCTGCATCAGTGGCTCATCTCCGCTCTGTTCCGTTGGCAGACATCTGCCAGGCTGCTACTTGGTCTTCAAGCCAGACTTTTGTGGCCCATTACTGCCTTGAGAGGGAGTCCCGCAGGGACAGTGCTTTCGGACAGGCAGTACTCCATAATCTCTTTGGGGTTTAGGCAACTCCTACCCTCCGGCCCTGGTGTTGGGCTACCGGTCGGGGGCATTCTCAGAGAAGATTCCTTCCTTCTGTGCTGACGAGCTAGAGGGAGCTCATTTTTCCGCTTGGGGTCTCCGGTAGCCTTAAGCTGGGGAGTCCCATATGTGAGGACTGACTTCCTGCTTGGTCCTGGAGAAAGAGTAGTTATTCACCTGTAACAGGTGTTCTCCAGGAGCAGCAGGAATCAGTCCTCACAACCCTCCCTCCTCTCCTTGGAGTTGCAGTCATATGATTTGTTTTTGCTAATTTTTAGCTGTCTTTTAGCTATGTCATCAGACTGAGCAAGATGGCACCCTTGGGCGGGAAGGGGACCGCGCATGTGCGCTGCAATTCCCAAAGGCTTTCTTTGAAAGCTGGGGAAATGCTCCGCACGAGGGCTTCGTCGGCGCCAACATCACCCATATGTGAGGACTGATTCCTGCTGCTCCTGGAGAACACCTGTTACAGGTGAGTAACTACTCTTTACTTGCAAAGGACTCAGCAACATAGAAAGTCCTCTTAACTCTTTGTTGCTTTTTGATCCTAGTCATTTGGGACATCCAGTCTCCAAAAGAACACTGTCCAGCTGGATTGCACAGTGTATATCTTTTGCCTATGAGAGTAAAAACCTTCCTCTTGAAGGCCATGTCACAGCTCACAATGTGAGAGCCATGGCAGCCTCTATGGCTCATCTTCACTCTGTCTATCAACGACATCTGTTGAGCAGCTTCTTGGGCTTCTTTTCATACCTTCACAGCCCATTACTGCTTAGACAAGGACTCCCGCCGGGATGCCTTGTTTGGCCAGGCTGTTCAACACCTGTTCCATACCTAATCAACTCCTACCCACCATCCCTGGTAGGATGCCAGAGATCCATGGGTGGACGTGGAGCCCTTTAACAAGGGCACACAACTTCTGGGGCCTTCTCCCTGGCATCTGCAGCTAGAGAGTTCCCATATGTGAAGACTACATTCTTGCTTGTTCCTGGAGATAGCATAGTTACTCACCTGTAACAGGTGATCTCCGGGAACAGCAGGAATTTAGTCTTCACAACCCACCCACCTCCCCTAGGAGTTGTATCTCTCTCTCTTTCTCTCTCTCTTTTGTCTCAGCTTTAAACTCAACTGATGAAGGAGAGTTGGAAAGGCGGGAAGGCAGCACGCAGGTGCTGTGGGATGCTCCCAAAAGCTTTCCTTTTGGACGCTGAGGAGCGTTCCTGCGCAGGCTCCATCGGTACCGATGATACCCATATGTGAAGACTAAATTCCTGCTGTTCCCGGAGATCACCTGTTACAGGTGAGTAACTATGCTTTCTCCACCTGAGGACATTTATTTTGCCTCATTTATTATTTGTTTGAAAGTGATGACCTTAGGCATCTCTTTATTTATAAATACCAGGAGAATTCAGGACACTCCTTCTAGGTTAGTTGAAGTATATCAGTGCCCTTAAGGAGCTGATTACAGTGGCTCTCCACTCTTTTCTCTGTTGTAAAGATGTGAAAAAACGTCTACTCATGGCAGCTAGTTAATAAAAAGGTAGACACACAAATCCTTTGAATATCGGGCCCTATGCTCCTAACTTTGAGAGTTATGTTCCTAAATTTGGCCTCTGAAAATTTACTAGGGCCAAGTACCTGCTTTTTTCTTAAAATTTCACTAAACTTCTAAATTTAGCATAAAAAAGTGGTTCCTTATCGTTCCTCCAGTTTAGTCCTCCACCACTGGTTGTGCACCTTCTCCTGCAGCTTGGAGACTGGACAAGTCAAACTCGTGACGTCACTGTATATAAGCTGCTTGTAACTCCCATCAGCCCCAGTGTGTCCAGTCTCCATGCAGCAGGAGGACGTGAGCCTAGGTGCTGGGCTCACTAGAGGAACATATAAGGAGCTTAGAGTTAGGTTAATTTGGTTTAAATTTGGTTTAAATAAATCAATTTAATTTCTTGATTTCATAGGTGACTGTGTCTTTAAAAAAAAAAAAAAAAAGGGGGCCAAAGGTCCATTAGCCGGCTGCAGCATCTGCTCCCCTTCTGCTTTACTGGATTTGGGGTTAGGAAGTGATTTGATCTCCTCCCCTAGATTGTACGGAGAGAAGCTCTGTCTGTCAGTCTCTCGCTCTAGCAGTCAGCAGGCGCTGATCGGGAACCTACAGGACCGCAAAGTGCAGGAGAGATTTCATTCGACCGGCATTTAGCCCTCACCGTGGATGTCGCTCACAGCAGGGCGGAACGGCGCCGTGGCTTGCCGGGCCCTCCTTCAGCGGTAAGGAAGGGGCTTGTTCTTTTTCGCCGGGGCAGCAACACGTCGTACAAGCCGGCATCTGGGGTGGTTTGGCGCTCGTGGCTGCGAGCCCTGTCAGTGCGCACGTTTTGGCACCATATCGGGTCCTGTGAGGACTGCGGCCATTTTCTCTGCACTTTCCGCGCTCGCAAGCCGCGTGGCGGCCCAAACAGCAAGATACGTTCTCAGGCCGCGGCAGAGAAATCAGCTGATTCTATGGGAGTTTTAAGTTTTGCAAGGCTGTTCAGTTTTTCTGAGCTTGGTCCTGATTGCAGATATTTAAAAAAAAAAAAACGGGAAGGAATCTGTTTTAATTTTGTTGGGAAGAGCACAGAGAGCTGCAGGGGGGATCAGTGCTGATATCCTCTCGCCCGCAGTGCGTGGTCTGCAGTACTCGCAGGAGCACTGTGTCTGACACGGGCATTTGTCGTGGCTGTGCTACTATGTCTACCAGTGTGGAGCAGCAAATAGAAGAGAGAGAACTTCAGGAGGCCGTGGGGGTGCGGCAGCGACTGAAGGAGAGAGTTTGCAGGAGACCCAGGCCGGATCCTCCTTGGGCGGCCCTGCGGGCCAGGCCCCAGCGCAAGCTGGAGTGGCTACGGAATCTCCGCTCAGAGATTTCTGTCCGGATTTTGTATTACTCATGCATCAAGCCTTCTGTTTGAGACGGCAGGGGAAGGTTCCTGGGCCCTTGCCTTTTTCCGTGCCGAAACAGCAAGCCAAGGGGAAGGAGAGCGATCCTCTTTGTTCAAGGCCCTCTAAGAGGGCTCGGTCCGTTGGCCAATCTTTATCAGAATTGGACTGGCCAGATCCGGAGGAGGCGGAGTTCGAGCCAGAGTCTGGGCCAGAAGAGCTGGAGGAAGGCGAAATTCAGGAGCCAGAGAAGCAGGCAAGAATTATATAAGAGTCTTTCATAAGGACAAGTTGGTGGCCCTTATTACCGAATTGCTTCAGACGCTCAGTCTTGCTATGGTACAGCCAGTGGAGGAAGAGCAGGTCGAGGACCCTCTCATCCAAGCTGTGAGACAGTTCTAGGTGGTGTTCCCCGTCCATCGGGTGGTAGATCGGATGATACAGGACGAATGGGACCAATCAGAAGCGGGACTCAGCGGGGTCAGAACAATGAGCAGACTCTACCCGTTGGCGGAAAGGGATAAGGAAAAGTTCAAGTCACCGCAGATAGATGCAGCAGTGTCAGCGGTGACTAAGAAGACAACCATTCCGGTGGAAGGCAGCGCTGCCTTGAAAGATGCACAGGACAGGAAGGTAGACGGTTTGTTGAAACAAGCCTTCGAGGCTAACGCCTTAGCCTTATAAGCCTCCATCTGTGGGGCTTGTGTGGCAAGGGAGTGTCTTCGTTGGCCCCAACACTTACGCCATGATTCTCATCTTGAGCCGGACAGTTCAATGCAAGCCGCTCGAATGGAGTCCGGATCAGCATATTTAGCAGATGTACACTATGATTTGATTAGAGCCTTGGCAAATAGCATGGCTTCCTTGGTAGATGCCAGGAGGGCCCTCTGGTTGCAGAATTGGGCGGCCGACAGCTCGTCTAAGTCACGTCTCAGTAAGCTTCCCTTTAAGGGTAAGCTACTGTTTGGAGAATGTTTGGATAAACTAGTCAAGGATTTTGGGAGAGTCCAAAGGCGGTAGGCTGCCAGAAGACAAGGCCTAGCTTCCGGGGTCAGTTTAGAGATTTCGGGAGATTTCAAACCTCACGCATGAGAGGTTTTCAAAGAGGAAGATTTGCTTCAAGAGGCCAGGGATTTCGGGGCTTTCGTGGAGCAAGTAGGGGCTTCGCATCTGCCTCAGCAGCGGCCACGCAAACAGCAATGAAGTGAGGCGGGTACAGGCAGGAAACCAATCAATAGGAGGGTGCCTTCGGGAGTTTCTTCCAGCCTGGACCCAAATAACATCCGTTCAGTGGGTGTTAGAAATAATTCAGGACGGATATGCACTAGAATTGGCTCGTCCAGTGCTCGACTCCTTCGTACTCTCCCCCTGCAGGGGTCCACGGAAAACTTTAGCGGTACGAAACACACTAGATTGCCTCCTACAATTAGGGGCGGTGGCCCCAGTGCCCAAGGAAGAGTACGGCATGGGTCGGTATTCCATATATTTCGTGGTGCCAAAGAAAGACTGGTCGCTCCGGCCTATTCTGGATCTCAAAAGGGTAAATTGTTGTCTACGGGTGCCTCACTTTCAGATGGAAACGTTGCGGTCGGTGATCGTAGCTGTGCATCAAGGGGAGTTCCTGACCTCTCTCGATCTCACGGAAGCGTATCTACATATTCCTATCGGAGCAGCCCACCAAAGATTCTTGAGATTCGCCCTTCCTCGGGGGCATTTTCAATTCCGGGCGTTGCCCTTTGGCTTGGCAATGCCTCTACACACTTTCACCAAAATCATGGTGGTAGTGGTGGTGGCGGCGTTGCGAAGAGAAGGCATCGTGGTACACCCGTATCTCAACGACTGGTTGATTCGGGCAATGTCCGAAGTGGAGAGCATAAGGGTGACAAACAGATGGTAATGTTCTTGCAGGAGCTAGGCTGGGTGGTCAACTCAGCCAAGAGTCATTTGGTGCCATCCCAGAACCTGGAATACTTGGGAGTACGTTTCGACACTTGTACAGGAGCAGTGTTCCTACCGGCCCATCGAGCTCAAGTTCTTCGGCAATCAGTCCACCAATTCCTGGCCACTCCGGCGCCGTCGGCATGGTGTTACCTACGGGTGTTAGGGCTTATGGCGGCAACCCTAGAAGTGGTGCCCTCGGCCAGGTGTCATATGCGACCATTGCAGAGGGTGCTCCTGCGCCGGTGGTCGCATCAGAAGGATTCGTTAGGCAAGTGCCTTCTCTGTCGTCGTCCTCCCCCCCAGTCAGGATTTCCCTTCAGTGGTGGATGGGTCCGGATCATCTGGAGGCGGGCCTGCCCTTGGAACAGCTGCAGTGGCTCCCTCTGGTGACAGACGCAAGTCTCACAGGTTGGGGAGCGCAGTGTGAACATCTGTTTGCACAAGGCACATGGACAGTTCAAGAGAGCCAATGGTCCATCAACCGTCTCGAGCTTCGAGTAGTAGCTCTGGCACTACAGTCATTCGAAGCCATGGTACAACACCGGGCGGTGAGAGTTCTGTCAGACAATGCCACGATGGTGGCTTACCTCAGTTGGCAGGGCAGAACAGGAAGGGTAGCCATGGAAGAGGAGGCGGAGGCATTGTTCCGGTGGGTGGAGCCCTGTGGTGCATATAGCTGTGAAGGACAATGTGACGTCGGACTATCTCAGCAGGGTCAAGGTGGATGCCGCAGAATGGGAGCTCCACCCGCAAGTGTTCCTTCAAATAGTCCACAGATGGGGACATCCAATTATGGACCTCATGGCAACCTTTCAGTCAGCAAAGACGGGTTGTTTTTTCAGCAGATGCCGAGAGCAGATGTCTGAGGGGATCGATGCGCTCATTCAGAAGTGGCCGTCGACAGGACTTCTTTGTTTTCCCTCTGTGGGCACTCATAGGGCGAGTGGTTCAGCGCATCGAGGCCCATCCATGAAGAGTACTATTGGTGGCTCCGGACTGGCTGAGGTGCCCATGGTATGCAGACCTAGTTCGGCTACTAGACGGAGATCCGTGGAGGCTTCCTCCGACGGAGGATCTGTTGTGTCAGGATCCGTTGCGGATGCCACAGGTGGATCGATTCTCGCTTATAGTCTGGCCATTGAAAGGGCGAGGCTGAGGAGAAAGGGTTACTCAGCGGTTATTGCCACATTACTCCGAGCCAGGAAAAGATCCACTTCCCTAGCTTATGTTCGAGTTTGGCGTATTTTTGAGGACTGGTGTTCACGACTGCTTCCGTTCCGGTGGTATTGAGCTTCCTACAAGACGGGTTTGAAAAGGGTCTTGTGGCTAGTTCATTGCAAGTTCAGTTAGCGACCCTAGCTTGCTATAGAGGCAAGGTGCACGGGGTGGCCCTGGGTAGGCACAGCGATGTTCTCCGTTTCCTTAAGGTGGTATCTAGGCTTCGTCCGGCATGCAGGATTGTGGTTCCCCCTTGGGACCTCAACCTAGTACTCAGGGCTTTGACTAAGAAACCCTTTGAACCCCTGCGTCAGGCTTCAATGAAGGATTTAACTCTGAAGACAGTGGTTTTGGTGGCGATTTGTTAGGTTAGACGGGTTTCGGAGCTTCAGGCGTTGTCTTGTCGTGAGCCATTTTTAGTATTTTCCAGAGACAAAGTGGTGTTACGGCCGGTTCCGTCCTTTCTGCCCAAGATAGTTTCTCCATTTCATTTGAACCAGTCGGTATCGTTGCTGGTCTTGGGCTCGGCAGACGATAGCAGCTTGGACCGTAGTTTGAATCACTTAGATATAAAGAGAACGTTGTGCCAATATCTAAAAGTTTCTGAGTCATTTCGCAAATCCGAACGGCTTTTCGTACTGTTCGGAGGCCCCCGTAAAGGGGAAGCGGTGGCCAAAGCGTCAATTTCCAGGTGGGTTCGTAAGGCTATTGTGTCGACATATATGTTGCAAGGACGTCGGGTGCCGGAAGGGTTACGAGCTCATTCTACCAGAGTGCAAGCGGCGTCTTGGGCGGAGCATAGTTTGGTTCTGCCAGCAGAGATTTGCAAGGCGGCCACTTGGTCGTCGCTGCACACCTTCAGCAAACACTATTGGCTCGACGTTTTGGCGGCTGGCGATGCCTGCTTCGGGTCGGTGGTGCTGCGATCAGGATTTCAGGGTCCCTCCCAATGATTACTGCTCTCATACATCCCAGTGGTGGAGGACTAAACTGGAGGAACGATAAGGAAATGGAAATTACACTTACCTGGTAATTGTCATTCCTTGAGTCCTCATTCCCGCCCGGGGTGTAGTCAGTTCAGCGTTTTCTTCTAGAAATGGAGGGGGTTCAGTATTGAAGAATGGATGAGTTTCCTTCAGTTTCTGGATCGCAGTGAGTATGCATATCAGTACTATTCTATTTCCCCGTTCTGTCGTTCAGTAGGGGGTACAGGGAATGTAAAGAATAAGGGGATGCAAGATTGTAGTAATGTATAATTCTTAAGACAGAATGCAGTCTTAGCGTTCTTTCTATTAGCTCAAGAGTTCAGAGTTAGTGTTTACACTAATTTGTTGATACGTTTGTAGTTCATGTACAGCTACTTATCTGTTGCTCCTTTGAGTCTGCTTTGTCAATAGTTCACTGGGGCTGATGGGAGTTACCAGCAGCTTACATACAGTGACGTCATGAGTTTCTTGTCCAGTCTCCAAGCTACAGGAGGAGGTGCACAACCAGTGGTGGAGGACTAAACTGTCGTCACTCAGGAAACGACAATTACCAGGTAAGTGTAATTTCCATTTCATCCATGTCCCTCCAGTCCAGTCCAGACAAACAGGTTGTGTCTGTCTGCCAACAGCTGGAGACTGATTATGCAAATCTTTTAATGATGTTGCCCTATAACCCTAGAGGAACTTCCTCTGCCTTCCAGTATCTTCAGTCTCCAGCAGCTGATGGGCAGACTTCCTTGGGGTCTATCTGACTGATTTCTGAGTCACTCTAGGTGTAGGCGCAGAGATCTTGGGAGTAAAGGTAAAGGAACAGATCAAGAGATGTCATAGATGGAGGTCTAACAGCGCACTTTGGAGAATGAAGTTGCAACAGATCCAAAAGTAAAAAACAAACAAAGGCTGGTACAGTACATTCCGGAGCCCTTCAGTGGGTTGGAGAAAACCTCAGTGGAGAACTCATGAGCTGTTGAGTCGGCATTGGAGTCTCCCGATGGTGGCAGACAGTCCTGAAATCCTCACTGGAGCCTGGTTGGCCATCTCAGTGTGATGCAGTGAGTGTTGTTTATTCCCCATCGGTGGTTTCAAGCCTGCTGTTTGTTCTTTGGGACAGATTGCGATATGTAGTAGCGCAGCCTGGGGTTTTTGGATTCCGTTGGTTTGGGTACAATGGCGAATCTTGATGCTCAACTACAAACTGGTCTGTGCTGCATGTGGGGCATGTTGTAGCTCTCTCTCACAAGCTGAATTTTGCTGGCCTTGTGAGAAGGAGAACCATGACATTGAGGAATGATGAGAGAGATCGGGTCTGCTTTCAGGGTAGTCTTGGGTACCCGGTACAAGCCAGGAGCGTGATGTTGGTCCTTTTGGTTTTCCATCAGCCTTTTGTCGGCAGGCACTGGGCCTGCTGCGTCCATCTTGCAGGCCGAGTCCATGGCGTTAGCGCTGCGGGGGGAGAGCCAGCGTCCTCGGGGGGGGGTGGGGGGCAAGGGAAACGATTCGGGGGAAAACCACCCTGTTTTCTCCAGAATTTGTGCTGCTTTTTCACAGAGCCTGTCGGCTGGAAAAGGACCAGTAATTGGGGAAAGCATTTCCCTCTGGAAAGGCCATAGCTCCTAAGCGCCCCCCACTCTCGACAAAGGAGCGGGGCTCTACCAAGCTTCTGTGCATCCCTGAGGAGTGTTCTGTGGAGGATATGGGTGACGAAAGCGTCTCTGGTGAGGTGGAGGATGCTGGAGGGTCTTTCTGTCTCAGAGGCGAACCTAGAAAGCTTTGGCCTAGGGGGGACTCCCTCCTCTGGAGAAGATCCCACAATTGTGCAGATTTTCTGTAAAGAGACGCTGATGCCACTGATTTCCCAGTCCTTGGCAGCGTTGAATCTACCTTTTTGGATGTCGCAGGAAGAAGTGCCCCTGGAGGGGATCCTCTTTTGCAGGACATATGGATTCCGCAGAATTCCTCCCTAGTCCACAAGGCTATTATGCAGAGGATCAAGGCAGAGTTAGAAGTTCCCGAGGTAAGACTTAGTGGGGCTGCGGGTGATGGCTCATCTCTATCCTGTTCTGCCAGCAGAGAAAGATTTGTTTTGGATCCCCAAGGTGGATGCTTTGGTCATCACGGTGACCAGGAAGACCACAATTCTGGTGGAGGGTGGTACAGCCCTCAAGGACCCATAAGACTGACGTTTGGGGTGCTGTTGCGGCAGGCATTTAAGGTCAATCCCTTGTCATTGCAGGCCTCCATTTACGGGGCTTATGTGGTGAGGGCCTGTATGCGTTGGGTGCAAGCTCTGTCCAGTCTTCTCCAGGAGTATGACATGGTGCTGGTGGAGATTCCTAAGCTGGAGTCTGCCACGGCCTACTTGTCCACTTTTTGTTATGATTTAGTCCACTCCTCTTCCAAGAGTATGGCATTGGTAGTAGCAGTTTGTCAATTTCTGTGGTTATATAACTGATCAGCGGATGTTTCTTCCAAGGTCCGGTTGAGCAGACTGCCCTTTAAGGGTAAGCTATTGTTTGGTGATCCTCTGAAGAAGTTAGTCAAAGACCTGGGGGAGTCTAGAGGGGGCAGGTTGGTGGAAGACAGACCTCAAGGAGGAAAAGGACAGTTGGCTCCCTCACGGGGTAGGACCAGAGACTTTTCGAGGCAGAGGTACCAGCCGTGGCTATTATGCAGGGTCCTCCAGTGCTGCCAAAAAGCCACAATGAAGCGAGGAGGGCCCAGGAGTTGGAGAAGCGTACTGGGGGACGCCTTCAGCACTTTTACCGTTCCTGGGTCCAGATAACCTTGGATCAATGGGCTCTGGAGGTTATTCGCTACGGTTATGCTCTAGAGTTTCAACATCCACTGCAGGAGGCCTTCATGCTGTCCTCGAGCACAACCCTCAAAAAGGATGGCACTTTCCAACCCATTCTCAACCTCAAGCACATGAACACAGCATTACAGGTGCCAGGATTTCGTATTGAAACATTGCGATCTGTTTTGGTGGCACTGCAGAGGGGGAGAGTTCCTCACTGCCCTGGACTTGACTGAGGCGTACCTTCATTTTCCGATACGCCCAGAGCATCAAGGTGGCATTTATGGGTCATTTTCAGTTCCGAGTGCTGCCATTCAGACTGGCAATGGCGCCTAATGGTGGTGGCATTGGTGGCCCTGGGGAAGCAGGGAGTCCTAGTTCATCCCTACCTGGACAATTGGCTCATTCGGGCCGAGAGTCAGCGGTTAACGCAGAAAGTGATTATCCTTTCTACAGAGCTTGGACTGGGTGGTCAACACTGCCAAAAGCAAGTTGGTCCCGTACCAACAGTTGATTTATTTGGGAGCCCGGTTCAACACAGCAGCTGGTTTAGCCTTGTTGACGGAGGAGCGCATTCTCAAAATCCAGAGCCTGAGGCACCAGTTTCTATGGATGTCGCGACCGTTGACTTGGCATTACCTCCAAATTCTCGGGCTAATGGTGGCGGCACTAGATTTAATACTCGGGGCCGGGTTCCATATGTGGCCACTGCAGAGAGTGTTGTTCTTGAGATGGTTGCCTCAGCTCAACTCCCTATCTCACAGGCTTCAGTGCCCAGGAGATACCAAGATAGCATTGCAGTTGTGGCTGGAAAAGAGCAACTTGGCAAAGGGAGTGTTGCTGGAGCAGCCGGATTGGATTGTGGTGACCACGATACCAGTCTAAACAGTTGGGGAGCACATTGCTGCTCCCAAGTGGCTTGGGGGGGGGGGGGGAGCTCCTGGTCCATCAGTCATACGGAAATGCGAGTAGTCTGGATGGTGCTGCAACACTTCGAGGCTCTGGTGGAGGCTCGTGTGATGAGTGTTCTTGAACAATGCCTCAGCGGTGGCATATATCAATAGGCAGGGTGGCACAGGCAGTGCGATTCTGGTGGCGGAGGTAGCTCCTCTTCCTCAGTGGGCCAAGCATCACCTAAGTGCGCTAGCGGCAGCTCACATGGCCAGAAAGGACCGATTATCTCAGCCAGCATAGGATAGATGCGGTGGAGTGGGTCTTAGCGAACTCAGTGTTTGCCAGCATCGTTCAACGCTGGGGGTCAGTTGGTGATGGATGTTATGGAGACCGCAGGCAACACCAAGGTCAGCCGCTTCTACAGCCGAAGGAGAGAGTGACTATTGAAGGGTTGGATGTCCTGGCATGGTGCTGGCCTGCGGGAGGGTCTTCTGTATGTCTTCCCTCCTTGGGCCCTGATCTGCCGGATGCTGCACTACAAAACATCATCTGAGGTAAAGTTTGACACTTCAACTCAGATGATTCACGCACGGGAAGACCCTCAATGCTCCTGACACAGCATTGGGGGGGCTGGGGCCCCCCAAAAAGAACGCGCCCCCCCCCAACCAGTACAAAAATTATTGATGGCTCCATGGGCCATTACCTCTCCCCCCTCAAACGCCCTCTCAAGAAAAATCATTGGGGGCCCTAAAACCTCTCCAATCTCTCAAAGAAGTCATTAGTGGCCCCATGGGCCACAGCATTTCCTAGCCTGCCCTTCCCCCACAGTATCTTTAGGCAATCCGGAGGTAGGAGCAATTCCCACACTCCTGCCTCCCTGTTGCCATCTTTCAAAATGGCAATACCAGACACCATGTAGTGCATCCCAGGGATGTACAATTTAATTATTTGGCAAACTGACACACTGTGCGGGCGGGGTGGGGGGGATGTCAATCTGCTCAATAAGTAAATAGGAGATCTGGCAGAAGATGTTTAGGACTTTTGCAGATAAATTGGCTCCGTAGGTTAGGTCAGTGCCTGTTTTATAGAGTTCTGCAAATGCAACAAGAGTTCAAGAATAAATTTAGGAGCCCTTTTACTAAAGGGTACTATGGTGCTGCATCTAACGTACCACTAGCACCAAAACCATAGTGTGTTAGGTGTAACACCACCCAGTTTAACTGTCAGGGGCATTGAAAGCATGTTCCCGGCAGTAACACAATGCACCCTGCCCTAATGTGGCATAAAAATAGCACAGGTGCACTTATTGCCACTTCAGTAAGTGGATTTAAATGGTGTGTCCCATACTAATTGGCCACCTTGCAGTTAGCTTGAGAATGCTGACTGCAAGGTGTTCATCCTGCCCATTCTCCACCCTAACCCACCTACTTGCTTCCCTAATGTACCATGAACAGTGCTAAAATCCAGTGGCAATAGCTGTCTGTGCATGTCCCATTGCGCCTATAGCACACGCCAGAATTCACGCTTACAGCGTACATCCTTTAATAAAAGGGTCCCTTAGTGATAATTTGGATAAAGGAGTGGAAAGGGAGTATAGATTGGAGATTTTTTACACTTGTGACTGAGGGGGATGTGCAGGAGATGTTGCTACTTGCTATCTAAGACAAAATCCTGTGCCAGTTGGGCCTAGTTCCCACTGGGCTTTTAAAGAAATATATAGAGAGTGGGCAATTCTCCTTTCTCTAGGAACAAGCAGGAATGTAGTCTTCATATATGAGTGACATTGGTACCGATGGAGTCCACATGGGAACATTCCCCAGGGTCCAATTGGAAAGCTTTTGGGATCACTCCACTGTGCTTGCGCGACTGCCTTCCCAACTCCCTCTCTTCAGTTCTTCGTTTTCCGTGGAGCCAGTAGGAAGCAAATCCTCTCACTGTAGAAAAAACTTTTCTTTTTGTGATAGCATCTGCCTTCCCATTGACGCTGGCACCGTCAAAGACTTCGCTGGATCCCTTATTCTATTCTTTTCTTTCTTCTTTTAATTATTAAAAAAAAAAACAGGCCAGGCCTTAAGCCTACCATAGCCTTCCCATCTGTTCAAGGCATGGAGAAACCAGTTAGTGGTTTCAAAAAATGTTCCAAATGTGCCTGCACCATCTTAGCAACGGACACACACAGCTGGTGTCTAAAAAATGCCTCGGCCCAGAACACCAGCCAAAAGACTGTTCCTTCTGTCAAAAGATGACTAACAGAAGTCAACAGAATCGGGCCTCTAAATTTGGGACACATTGTGTCGGAGATGAAGAATCATTGGCGTCACAGACTCATCCTCCTCCCATGGATCCCAGGTATCCTCCAAGTCCAAGCACAAGTCCACATCGAAGTCCGAGAAAACCTCCAGAGGTAGATCTCGTTCAAAGCATCGAGATCCCTCGGGCATTGCCTCAGAGGTGGATCAGCCTGCCAAACATCCCCGGCAGGAGGCCCTGCCCTCCAAAGCCATTGAGGGGTCCCAGGATGCTCCCAAGGTCTCGACCTCCGGAGAGCTACTGGTGCCATGCTCTGGAATGGTAATGCAAATACCCGCCACTGATACCCAGGCATCAGCAACCTCGATGGACCAGCACATACTGGCCATCAAGTGGAGCTAGCAGCTCTCCTGGTAGCCTCTGTACCTATCAAGCCATTGGCTACAGGCACCGCCTAGTCGATACCGGTTCCCATACTGACATAGACACCGGTTACAGGCACGATATCAGGGCTGCTCCAGATGTCATCGACATCGCTTCCACCTATGCCCTCCCTTGAAACAATCACCAGTGCCAGTACCAAACTCAAGTGGCTCACTGAGGCCGATACCTCGGAGCATTGGTACAGACATTTAGCTTCGGATGAATGCCATGCCTGTCAGTACTTCGAATCCTCCAATTCAGATTCCTCCATTTCAGATGTGGAGTCACTTGATTCCTGGGTGCCTTGGGACTTTCCTTTGGACCCCTCCCCGCCTCAACAGCAACATATGTCACCTCTAGAAGACATGTCCTTCCAGGAATTCATTAGAGACCTAGCTAAGGGGCTCTCTCACGGTAACATCGGAGAAGAAGCCAAGGGCGGAAGAATTAGAGATCCTCCAATATCCAACAGCACCCAAAGAGGCAGCCACTCTGCCTGTGCCCCACACTCTTCCTGACCTTATGCTCCTTACGTGGGAGACTCCACTCACAGTCAATGTCTCGATACCATGTATTGGGTACTGGAATGTCCCGGTTTTCAAAAGCCACAACTTCTCCACCACGCCATGATGGTTGAATCAAAACTCACTCCTCTAATCCTTCAGGTCGAGAATCGAGAACTCTCAATGCCTTTGGATATGGATGCTTCCAGACATCCATGCTCTCGGCTAGGATCAACTCCTATATCCTCTACATGGGAATGTTCCTCAAGGAAGTATCCAGGGATCTTGAGGCCTTTGATTCCTCTCCTCCCAGATGACAAGAGAGCAGATTATCTTGCCTTAGTCAAGCATAGCCAAAATGTTTCAAAGTTTGTCAACAGGGCTACTTTTGATGCTTTTGAATGCATAAGCAGGGCCTCAGCAATATGCATTGATGCACATAGAATTGCATGGCTTCAAGCCTCAGATATTGAACAGTGGGTTCAAGACAAGTTGGGCAACACACTTGGCGCAGGGGAAAACCTCTTTGGCAGAGACTGGCAAGATTAGGCATCTCAGAGTCAGAAAGCACTACTCTAAAGAGACTGTCCAGAACAACAGCTGACCCTTCTAGGAAAAAGACACCTGCAAAGATGTCTTTCTGCAATAAGAAGAGATTCTATTCTTATCTTCTGCTTCTCAGTACCAGGGTCAGGCCCTACAGAAGAGGGAGCAGCCTCCTAAGCAACAAGAAGCCACAGGTGGCTAAATCTCAACCAGTTCCACAGCCACAGTTTGCGCTTGGTTTTTGACTCTTTCCTAGAGAACATTGTTACCCTGCCTTTGGAGGACCCCCATCCCCTCCACATAGCAGGCAGACTGTGTCACTACACACACAGATGGCACTTCATCACCTCAGAGCAGTGGACACTCACCGTAGTCCAGGAAGGGTACAGACTTCATCTGCAAACTCTGCCCCCCTCCACTTTCACAGGAGAATATCAAATGCAACCCCCACTCACTGCTCTCCTACAGGACGAGGTGTCTTTTCTTCTGTCTCAGGGCGCCATAGAAGATGTTCCAACATGCCAACAGGGAATGGGTTTCTACTCTCCGTACTTTCTTATTCCAAAGAAAACCGGAGGATAGTTTCTAGTCCACGAAAAGTTCAAAATGATCTCTCTTGGGGACTCTTTCCCTACCTCTAGAGTCAGGACTGGCTCTATTTTCTAGATCTGAAAGAAGCGTACACACATATCCTCATCCATCTAGGACACAGGAAATATCTACACTTCACCTTTCAAGGAAACTATTATCAATACAGAGTCCTTCCCTTCGGACTCGCCTCTGCCCCAAGAGTCTTCACAAAGTGCATGGTGGTTGTGGCCGCATACCTAAGGTCTCTGGGAATATTCGTCTTCCCTTACCTAGACTACTGGCTGATAAAGGCACTCACCTCCCAAGAGGTACTGCTTTCCTTGCATCTTATCATCACAGTACTATAACACTTGGGATTTGTGATAAACTTCCCAAAATCCCAGCTCGCTCCAATTCAAAAATTGGAGCGAGCACATTGCGCATACAACTCCCACCTGTTAATACATAGAGAGAAAATAATGGAAAAGAGGAAGCAGCACCGCACAGATATTCTAAAACGATCTTTAAATAAATCACATGATCTGTTCAATATTGTAAAATCTTTAACAGGTGACCCAGCTCTAGCACATCTGCATATGCCCCAACCACAGGACTACTCTGACTACCTACAATCAAAGATGATCCAGACCAGTATTAACTCAACCTCCTCCAACATCACCAACATGCACACTGTGCCACAGCCAACACCATTTCTCAAATTTTGTGAAATATCCACCAAAGAAATCGAGGACACTATTGCCGCGATCAACCTCCCCACGGCACCTAACGATCCCTGTCCAGCCAGTTGGATAAGAGATGCTACGATGCGACCTAAGCTACCCTCTGTGCAAAATACTAAACCAATCATCATCAACAGGATCCTTCCCTCAGAATCTCAAACACACATCAATCAGGCCTTTGCTAAAAAAACAGTAAACTCGACCCATCCAAAGTCGAATCCTACAGACCAATCTCCAGTATCCCCCTACTTGCCAAGATCTTCGAAAAGACTGTTCAGCGTCAGATCCAACAGCATGTCGACGCTGAAGCACCCCTCGACCCATCTCAACATGGATTCAGGGAAGCACATGGTGTGGACACCATCCTAACGACCCTCTTCAACGACTTAATCACAGGACTTGACAACATACACCAGGGATTCGTTCTCATCTTCGTGGACATTGCAGCCGCATTTGACTCAGTGAACCATGAGATTCTGCTACAACGGCTCCAAGATAAAGGGATACAAGGCACCACTCTACAATGGTGCAAATCTTACCTGATTAACAGATGGCAACAAGTTAAGACGGGTACCTTGACTTCCGAGCCTTTCCTTCAAAAACAGGGGGTACCCAGGGATCATTCTTATCAGCACTGTTGTTTAACATTTACATGCAGCCCATCTGCACCCTGATCCGTTCCTTAAACGTGCATTGCCTTGCCTATGCAGATGACATCTTGCTATACATCCCATTCAGGACTGACCGGCCTGACTTTTCACCCATTACAAGATGCTTTGAAGTAGTTGCAGACTGGCTTCTCACCCAAAACCTACGAATTAATCACAGTAAAACCGATGTTCTCTTCATCACGAGAAATCAGAAGTTCACCCCACCTCCAGCACTACAAGTCGAAAATGCCGAGCTCAGAACTAAAACCACAATTTGCTATCTAGGCATCACACTAGATCAGCGACTTGACATGATAACACATGTGAAAAACATCGCAAAAACTGTATATCATAAGATTGGAACATTACGCCTTCTTCAACCACTCCTGGACTTCACTGACTACTGGACTATATTTCAAGCCCTAGTTATCCCACACTTGGACTTCGCCAACATCATCCTCCATGGTCTTCCACAGTCAACTCTAAATCCACTCCGACTTGCCATGAACTCGGACGCTAGAGTACTTGTAGGTGTGTCAAGGTCAAAACACATTACGCCTGTGATGAAGGAGCTCCACTGGCAACCCCTACAAGCTCGAATCCACTACAAGGCACTCGTCATGACATTCAAAGCACTGAGGAACCAGCCCCCCTCACCCATCAGTAAATTAATCAACATCATGCCTGACAACAGGATCAGAAGATCTGCAATGCGGAATGCATTAGAAATCCCTAAGATAATGACAAAATGCCTAAAAGTAACAGCCAATAGGGCTTTTTCGGTTTATGCACCCACATCCTGGAATGCCCTCCCCTCCAATATTCAATCTATCACGAGCCTTACCCTATTCAGAAAAGCGATAAAATACCACCTCTTCCAAAAACACTACCCAGAAGGCAACCCAGGGAAACATGTAATAGGCCCCCCGACCCCCTTCCATATCTGCCCCAATACTTTAAGCCAACAAGAGAATAGATAATCAGCGCTTCCCTTGGCTTAAACCCGTGCCATCAGTCTTACTCAATGGTGAATATTCTGTAACTTTGTAAAATGTGCTGTAAATAGTTCTCATCCAAGTTCTCACCCAAGTTATTACCCTGTTCATTGTAAGCCTTTTCATTCTCTGCACCAACTATATGGAATCAACTCCCTTCTGAGCTGCGTTTAATCACGGACATTACAATCTTCAGGAAAGAGATAAAAACCCACCTTTTCAAATGCTACTACAATCAGCCATGACTATGAATATGTAAAAATGTGTAGTCCAAAAATGTGTAATCCAAATATGTAAATATGTAAAAATGTGTAACCCAGAAAGGTGTAAATGTACAACTGTCAGCCAGAAATGTGTAAATATGTATGTATAAATGTAAATATGTATAATTCTTCCCCCAAGACACTAACCCTGTGTGCTGTGACCTCCCATCAGATCTATGTATTTACTGTACCCTCCCAGTCCTGATTTGACACCCCCCAAAAGAAGAATCGAACCGCTGCTGATCGCTGGAAGCAGCGGTATATAAGTGTGTATTAAATAAATAAATAAATAAATAAGCACAATGTGTTTTTGTTACATTGTACTATTGTTCTGTTCGCTGTAAACCGCACTGATCTTAATAGCGCGGTATAGAAGAAACGTAAATAAATAAATAAAATAAATAAAAACTAGAGTTTATCAGAGTCCTACTAGACACCTAACAATCCAGGGCGTTTCTGCCCAAGCTCCGTTGTGCCTGTCTAGTCGAACTAGCGTCCCAGGTGCTCCTACGAGAGCATCTGACCACCTGAGAGATGCTGCAGCTCCTCGGACGCATGGCCTCTACAGTATATGTCATTCCATATGCCCGACTACATATATGCAAAGTCCAGTGGAATCTTGCCTCCCAATGGACGCAGACCTCAGGCCATCTCCGGGACAGAATCCAAGTCACTTCCCCTCTAACCATATCCCTTCAGAGGTGGTGCTTTCCAGAACATCTGCTTGTAGGGTCACCATTTCAGATGCTTCCACTTCAATGCACTCTGACAACAGATGCCTCAAAACTAGGTTGGGGAATGCACCTGGGCAACCTGTCCACAAAGGGGTTCTGGACAATGCAAGAGTCACAACTCCAAATCAATCTCCTGGAATTTTGCGCTATCTTGAATGCCCTACAGGTATTTGAACACCACCTCAGGGCACAGCTGGTCCTAGTCAGCACAGACAATCAGGTTGCAATGTTCTGGGTGAACTGGCATGGTGGAACAGTTCATCGGCCCTCTGCGAGGAGGCTCTCCAACTGTGGTCTTGCCATTTCTCATCAGATACACCTACAAGCGGTGTCCGTCTTCGGGGAGTTCATTGTCTTGGCAGACAAACTGAGTCAGATCTTGTTTCCCCACGAACGGTCTTTCCATCCGGACACAATATCCTACATCTTCCAGACCTGGGGAACTCCAGACATAGACCTGTTTGTACTGTGCAAAATGCCAAGCTCCCTCGCTTCTGCACAAAATTCTGACATCCAGCAACCAAGCAGCCAACAGGTGGATGCCTTCCACCTACACTGGGATCAGGATCTGCTTTATGCTTTTCCTCCCATACCCCTCATTTCCAAGACACTTTTCAAGCTTCAGCCCTACAAGGGCTCCCTCATTCTCATAGCCCCTCACTGACTGCGGCAACCATGGTTTCCACTGCTACTGCGTCTGACTTGCTCATCCTCTGCGATTGGGATCTGTACCCGATCTCCTGTCCCAAGACAACGGCTCACTATTCCATCCCAATCCACAGTTTCTCCATCTCACAGCTTGGCTGCTGAGAGCATAGCATTACAAGGCTTCGACCTACACAAGAGGTTAAGGGGATACTTTTCGCTTCTAGAAAGACCTCCACCAGACGTTCATATGCTTTTAAGTGGTGTAGATTCTCTGTCTGGTGTTTCCAGAAAGATCTCAATCCCTTCTCTGCCCCAGTGGAGTCACTCCTCCGGTATCTCCTCCCTGTCCTCAACAGGTCTGAAGCCCAACTTGGTGAGAGTCCACTTCAGTGCCATTGTGGCCTCTCGCCACCTACTGGATGGACAGCTCATCTCCTCTCAACCACTAGTAGCACATTTCATGAAAGGTCTCCTGCTGTCCAAACCACCCATTAAGCCACCTCTGGTGACTTGGGACCTTAATGTCATGCTAGGGCAGTTTCTCAAACTGCCCTTTGAGCCATTAGCTACAACCCCACAAGTTCCTGTCTTGGAAGGTACTCTTCCTAATTGCCCTCACCTCAGCTAGACATATTAGTGATCTTCAGGCTTTTTTGTGGCAGACCCACCTATACCCGGTTCCACCATGACAAAGTCATCCTTCGGACTCATCCACACTTTATACCATAGATGGTGTTATCTTTCCATTTAAACCAGTCAATTTACCTTCCTGTGTTCTTTCCTAAACCACATGCGTCTCAAGCAGAAGCAACTTTGTACACTCTTGACTGCAGACGTGCACTGGCTTTCTATCTCCAAAGGATCTGAGATCATTGTAAAGCCTTGCAGTTCATTTCATTTGACCCTAGTCACCTAGGTTACCTGTATCTAAATGTATGATCTCCAGATGGATAGTGGACTGCATTTCATTTGCTTATGACAAAGTGGGACTCTCCCTGGAAGGGCATGTCACCACTCACAATGTTCGTGCCATGGCAACCTCGATGGCAAACCTACACTCAGTAGCCATTGATGAAATTTGCAAGGCAGCATCTTGGTCTTTCATCCATACCTTTGCTGCCCATTATTGTCTGGACTCCCACTGGGATGCCATGTTTGGTCAAGCTGTACTCCAGCACCTCTTTTAGAATTAGAAGCAACTCCTACCCTCTGTCCCGGACTTTGACAATACCAGAAATCCATGAGGGATCCATGTCCTCTTCGAACCTTCTCAGAGGTGAACCCCCACCGGTTCTAAGGTCCCTTCATCTGGGAGCTAGGGAGTCCCATATGTGAAGACTACATTCTTGCTTGTTCCTGGAGATAGCGTAGTTACTCACCTGAAACAGGTGATCTCCGGGAACAGCAGGAATTTAGTCTTCACACCCCCTCCCCTTCTCCTCTGGGAGTTACAAGGTTTCATTTACTTGCTTTTTTCAGCTACAAATTCAACTGAAGAGAGGGAGTTGGGAAGGCAGGCGCTGTGGAGGGCTCCCAAAAGCTTTCCAATTGGACACTGGGGAGCATGCCCATACAGACTCCATTGGTACCGATGTCACCCCAGGGTGAAGACTAAATTCCTGCTGTTCCTGGAGATCACCTGTTACAGTTGAATAACTGTGCTTTCTTTCAATTGTGAATGTATCCATGGAACCAAAGATGCATGCCGGTAGGATTGACTCAATCTATAGTAAAGCCTTTTCAAAAGATGGTTTGATTAGAATGAACTGGCTGCTTATCTCCTGGTATCACAACTTCCTTTTTATTGAGAGGCACTTAGAATAATTTATTCTAAGTTATTGTGTTTCTGCAGAAATGAGAGTATCAGTCATAGGCAATCTGGACTTCATAAGAGTGATGGGACAGAAATTGTACTGCTTTTATTGAGTGAAATTAAACCTACCAGAAGTAAAGGTAGAGATGTCCTGTTGTTCTTTTCCGGTCTATCCTCTGCCTTCAATACAATTGATCATTCATTGTTACTGAGGAAGCTGTCGGTCCTTTGGGTAGACTAGATTTTTGGTTATCATCTTTTCTAAGGTCCATATCACAAGCAGTATTATGGGAAGGGTTGATGTCTAGACAAGCGCAACATGATTGCAGATTGCCCTAGGGCTCTGTATTAATAACCGTTGTTCAGTCTTTGACTTCATTAGTTCCTCTGATTTATTTTAATTTATTTTTTTAGTTTATCTTTATGCAGTTATTTTACAATAAACCAAGAAGTGTCATACATATCTAGTACAGAAACAGAGCAATTACAAATGAAATAACAAAAATAAGAAGACATACATATTCAAAGAGAAAACCTCAACAGAGTACCACTGTCTGCTCAGCCTAGCTCTCAAACAAGTGGAGGAACATCCGAGAAAAAGTAACAATATTAATCCCCACCTGAAAAAGAAAAGATCAGGGCACTAACCAGTCAATCCATATTCTACTACTCAACAGACAGACTCAATGGATTCATCAAGGTGACGGGCATTTATGAAAGTCGCCAGCTGGGAAGGCTCAAAGAAACTATAAGAAACCAAATGATACTTAACTAAACATTTACATGGATTCTTTTTAAGAAAAAGAGCACCCCCCCCCCCCCCAGTTGGACCCCAGGGCAGAGCAGGAGAAATTCCCTGCGCTGTCTCTGGGTGTTGGATAAATCAGGGTACACCCGAACCAGCAGCCCTTTAAATAGTAAATTACGCTTCCTGAAGAAAAGCTTTAACAGTCATTCTTTATTAGGTAGCAAACCAAGAGTTAATCATTAATGTAGAGGGAGTCGAGTTTTCTCCAATAATGTTGAAACATTTAAAGCATCGGCAGGCTAGTCACCAATTCTCACAGAAGAAACCGATTTTTTTCCCATAGTTAAATAGAAAACTTTCACAATTGGTGGAATCATATCTGTTGGAACAGCCAAAGTCTCAACTAAATATTTCCTAAACATATCTCTCGCTGATACTGTTGAAACTCAGGGAAAATTTATTATCCTCAGATTGTTTGCGCGAGACACATTCTCCAAGTGTTCAATTTTAGCATTCAGTGAACTGAAGTTCTTAACAAATAATGATGACTGTTCTTCCAAAAGCACTACTTTTGTTTGCAATTCCAAAACCTCCATTCATACCACAGATACCTTTGCCACAACAAGTTCAACAGCCGTTGCATTGGTTTAAACTTTGATTACCAAAGAGGAAACCTGAGGCAACAAGGCTTCACCTAAGGATGCAATAGCTTGCCAAATTGTCTCCAAAGCAAAATTCGGTCGCACTAAAGAGAAAGATACAGTTCCAGAAGCTTGATCCAAAGTACTTTCCATTCCTGCCAGGACCGATACTCTGCCAATGGCCGCAGCTGTTCCTGTTGCCCATCTTCTGCCTGATTCCATCGAAGGACCAGCATGCTGAAGATTTTCCGGGGCAGAGATCACATCAGGACTCACTGCCCCAAAGCATGGCCTTCCAAGCTCAGACAAGTCCCTTCCCCTAAGGAGACCTCTTGCTGCAGGCTGTCCACGTAGGACTGATGCAAACACGCCGCCTTTGAGGCCAGCCATATATCAGAGAGAGAGAGAGATGAACTCCCTGAGACAGACATAACCGAAGTAACCTCCTTTGAAGTGGCCGGATATCAAGGAAGTCTTTGAATAGAGGAATCCAACAGTTCAGAGACAACAGAAGTAATTGGCACAGAGGTACCAGGGTTATAGGAAGGCTGTTGTATCCTTCCCTTACATTTTCTGCCCATAGCACTAATGGCTGCCTCATTGAGACCTGACCGACGCCATCTTGGCTCCTCCCCAGTTCCCCTGATTTAAAGCATTTTGGCTTCTTTTGTTAGCAGCAGAGGTAGAAGTCAGGGATGATCATGCTCTGATCTTAGATAAGTTGAATAACTGCCCTGTATCAGCATGGGTCAGAAATCAACATTGATGTTAAATGTAGATAAGTAAGAATATCAGAAGGCAGGTTAATCCTTCGTCCTCAGTCCTGGTTATTAGGGACATTTTCCTAAGAAGTTCAGAGAAAGTGAAGAAGTATGGAAGCTGTTAGTCCATTATAATGGTAGTTAAATAAAAGGAAACTAAACTGATACTTTTTTGTTGGACTAACTTAGTTTGTCCAATAAAAAGATATGACCTTATTTTCTTTTTTTATTTAACTACCAGAGAAAGTGAGGGAATTTGGGAGTAATGTTAGATGCTGATCTGTCATTTTATGATCGAAGATCAGGTGTAGTGAGGGCATCATTTGCTAGTTGAAGGTTACTCCGTCAGCTGCGTCCTAGCTGGAGCAGCTGGTTCTGGCAATTCTCGTTCATGCTTTTGGAACAACCAGGCTAGACTATTGTAATAGCTTATACTGTGGGCTGCCAAAATATCTATTAAAATGCCTGCAGCTGGTCCAGAACACAGCTGCTTGGTTAAGGATGAACAAGAAAGTCTACTGATCACATCTCCCTTATTCTGATCGCTCTCCATTTTTTGGTCTTTTAGGCCTTGCATCTAAATAGATCGTTATATTTAAGGTCATTGCTGGTATAATAAAAAATAAAATAAAGTCTGAGATCCTTCTAGCAGTTGTTGTTCCCAGATGGGGTTCAATTACAGTGTACAGCAAAATGAGTTTTTGCAGTCCAGGGCCCATACTATGCCTTATGGAATTCATTAGTATTAGAGGGCAGTTGGAAAGAGTTTATTCTGCATGTCAAAAGAAAGCTAAAACATGACTTGAGTCAAACACTGTGTAATGTTGAATGCAAGGTGATTTTATATTGTTGAGGAAGGGGCTGAAGAAGATTTTAGCTTGGTTAGAGTCTGGGAGAGGGGTGCTAATTAGATGTTTATATTTTTTATTGTAACGCACCTCAAAACTATTTGAGGTGGGCATATCAAATATTAGAAAATTAATTGAAACGTGTTTTATTTATCTTACTCTTTATGTTTAACATCTCTGTCCATGGACTTTTAACAGGTGCTCCAGATGAAACCAGTTTATTGCGATCTATGTCTATGGCAACAGGACTGAACTTGGTGAAGAGGACAAAAGTAAAAACTGTCTTTCCACACACAGCTGGAAATAACACAACATTATTGAGTTTTACAGAAGGTGATATCATCACGCTTCTAATACCTGAAGAAAAAGACGGTTGGCTTTATGGAGAACATGATGCCACAAGAACGTAAGTTCTTTAGAAAACTATTTGATCTCCATTGCGAAGAGAGAGCACTTTACTTCTTGAATGTGTTTTAA
Source organism: Ichthyophis bannanicus (assembly GCA_033557465.1). Classification (NCBI taxonomy): domain Eukaryota; kingdom Metazoa; phylum Chordata; class Amphibia; order Gymnophiona; family Ichthyophiidae; genus Ichthyophis; species Ichthyophis bannanicus. Next base: position 14,773,039 of record CM066044.1, on the reverse strand, counting down.
GGAGATCAAGTCAATGTCTGTAAAAAAGAACTGTAGCCAGAATAGGATACATGTATGATGTTCTGTCTTTAAGGCTATTGATGGTCCAACCCACTGAAAGGAATGCCTGTATCACTGCATCATTATTGGAGTATCATCTATCAAGAAAGTTTAATTGACAGCCTGAAAAAGAGGTTTCTTTGTGTTATATACTCCTCTTTTGGAATAAGCTGCCAAAAATGGATTAAATCGTATTTGTATGTGTGTTATGTTTTATTTTGTGTTGGTTTAATTTGGATGGACATGAAGTCATCCCATAGTTTTATAATACCTTTACTACTATTACTGATCATTTGTATAGCGCTAGAAGGCGTATGCAGCACTGTACAGACATGTAAAAGATGGTCTCTGCTCATCAGAGCTTACAATCTAGTCAAGACAGACAACACAGCAACTGTGGACAAGGATACATCTAGGAGAATAGTAAGGGAAACAGGAGATTAAGTAGATCATGATCCAAAAGTGGCCTGGAAGAGGTGAGTTTTCAGCCTGGATTTGAAAAGGGCCAGAGAAGAAGCCTGATGTACAGACTCAGGTAGTTTGTTCCAGGCATAAGGAGCAGCAAAGTGAAAGAAACGTAGTCTGGAGTTGGCAGTAGAAGAGAAGGGTACAGATAGAAGCGATCCGGCAGAAGAACAGAGTTCACAAGGAGGGGTGTAGGGAGAGGTAAGAAAGGAAAGGTAGTGAGGAGCAGGAGAATGAGTGCACTTACAAGTCAGCAGGAGAAGTTTAAACTGGATGTGGAAATTGGATGAAGTGACTTGGAAAGAGGGGTTATATGAGCATGTTGACGCTGGCAGAGGATTAGCCACGCAGCTGAGTTTTGAACAGGTTGAAGGAGAGGGAGATCAGCAAGGAGAAAGATGCAGTAGTCGATGGGAACTGACTAAAGATTGGATAAGTGTCTTAGTAGTGTGTTCAGAAAGGAATGGGTGAATTTTGCTGATATTATAGAGAAAGAAACAACGGGTTTTAGCTATCAGTTGGATGTGTGTGGAGAAGGAGAGGGAAGAGTCATAGATGACCCCAAGGTTATGAGCCGAGGAAATAGAGAGGAGTAGAGCATTATCCACAGAGATTGAGAAAAGAGGAAGGGGGGAGGTGGGTTTAGGGGGAAAAATAAGAAGTTCTTTTTTGACCATTTTCAATTTCAAATGGTGGTGAGACATCCAAGCAGCAATATCAGATAGGCAGGCAGAGATCCAGGTTTGGATTGCCGGAAAGATTTTAGGTGTAGAGAGGTAGATCTGAGAGTCGTCAGCATAAAGATGGTACTGAAAGCCATGGGAGCTGCCTGAAAGCTTCCAAGCAACATGAATAAAGAGAGTAAGACCAATAATTTATCCACTGTTCTCGGGAAAGGGTAAAGTGAGCCACAAAGAGTCATTTTTCTAAAGGGCACTGAGCATCCAATGTAGCTAACAGAATACATAAATTTTCTGCTAAAGCTAGGCTTTTGGCGGAAAATTATCCTAAATCTAGCTAAAAATTAGCCCTGCCTCAACCATATAGTATTACTAGAACTGCCCATTTTTAACTGGCTAAATTTAGCCATCTAACAAATCTAGATAGTAAAAGTGAATCACCCTGCGGGGGTGAAATTTTCTTCCTGCATGAACTAATCAGCTAGATCCCTTTGAAAATTGGCCCCTAAATAACCTTATTTGGGAATCACGCAAAAAGTCAGTGATGTAGGATAACTTAAATCCTGATCTGAGAAGTCCATCAGACCTCAGGGCAGTAAAGTAAACTACATATTTTTCCTTCTAGTAAACTAAACTATATTTTTCCTTCTTGCCCTTTTATGCTCTGTGTTCCCTTCTGCTTCTGCTCTTTCCCAGGCTGTTCTGTTCAGTCAGAACAAGAAATGTCTTGCCAGTCAGAGCTAGAGAGGTGCTGCCTCTAAGGTGCATCCTTGACATTAGTGGTTGGCCAGAAGGGCGCACCAGTGTAATATCAGCTATTTTTCCTCCTCCTCTTAGCCAGAGAGCATGACTTTTTTGATATGCTCAGTCCCAATCAGCCCCCTCAGAAGGGGAATTGCATCCAGATCACTCACACTATGACTCAGACAGCAGCACTCTGTTTTGCAAAGCTGACTAACATGTCCATGCTTTATCACTTGTTTTTCCGTTCCCTTTTTGTTCAGTTAAATACATAACCATTTTATCTTAGCATAAGAACATAAGAAATGCCATACTGGGTCAGACCAAGGTCCATCAAACCCAGTATCCTGTTTCCAAAAGTGGCCAATCCAGTTCACAAGTATCTATCAGTTTCCCAAAAAGACACACCGGTTCCATAATGCATGTATTGGGGCAAGCAGTGGAGAATCTGGGTCCTCCTTAATAATGGTTTATGGACCTTTCTTCCAGGAACTTGTCTAAACCTTTTTTAAACCCAGCTACACTAACAACTTTTACTATATCCTCCGGTAACTAAGTCCAGAGTTTGATTACGTGTTGAGTAAAAAAAATATTTTCTCTTATTAGTCTTAAATAGGTTACCCTGTAGCTTCATTGCATGACCCCTAGTCTTTTTACTTTTTGATGGTGTAAAGAATCGATCTATGTTTACCCATTCTTCTCCATTCATTAATTTATAGACCTCTATCATATCTCCCCTCAGCGGATTCTTTTCCAGGTTGAAAAGTCATAACCTTTTAAGCCTCTCCTCATAGGGGTATCCTTCCATCCCCTTTACCATTTTGGTAACTCTTCTCTGTAGCTTTTCTAATTCTGCTATATCCTTTTTAAGATATAGCGACCAGAATTGCGCACGGTATTCAAGGTGCAGTCGCACCATGGAGCGATAGAGGCATTGTAATATCCTTTGTTTTATTCTCCATTCCTTTCCTTATGATTCCTAGCATTTTATTTGCCGCCTTGGCTGCCGCTGCACACTGGACAGAGGGTTTCAATGTGTTATCCATGATGCCTAAATCTTTTTCCTGGGTGGTGTTCCTAATGTGGAACCTTACATCGTGTAGCTATAGTTTGGGTTGTTCTTTCCTAGGTGCATAACTTTGCACTTATCCACATTAAATTTCATCTGCCATTTGAACATTGTCTTCCAGTTTATCAGGGTCCTCTTGCATTTTTTCACAATCCTCTTGGGCTTTAACAACTTTGAATAATTTTGTGTCATCTACAAATTTGACTACCCCACTCGCTATTCCCATTTCCATGTCATTTACAAATATGTTAAAAAGCTATGGACCAGCACAAATCCCTGGGGTATTCCACTATTAACCTTTCTCCATTGGGAAAATTGGCCATTCAGCCCTACACTTTGCTTTCTATCTTTTAACTGTTTTAACGTTACATGTTTTAGCTATTGTAGGAATATTTTTAGCTCAACAAAATTTTAATCTTAATTATCTACAATAGAGTGAGTTGCAAAGGACATCTCACTTCAGTATGTTAGTGGCTATTTATTCAAAATAATTTGAATGCCTGCCCCACTAAAGGTATGAGTAACAGTCTTTATTACCTCTCTGTAACAGCTTGTATCCCTGTCTACACCTACTGTATTGTCTGTCTTGACTAGATTATAAGCTCTGATAAGCAGGGACTGTCTCTTACATGTCTGTGCAGTTCTGCGAATGTCTTGTAGCGCTATACAAATGCTCAGCAGTAGTAGTAGAAGGTTTATTGCATCTGTGCATTTATAAAGCTTCATATTGGCTAAGATACCTACTGCACACATACTTAATATTTCTGTACATTAATCACAGTGATATGTACTGTGTGTTACACTGTAGATGTATAGGTCTTTCTACTACACAAAAAAGTTTTAACTTCTAATAATTCCAACATTTTTCAAATTTCAATCTAATGTATTTTTTTTTCTTTTTCACTTTTATAGGCGAGGTTGGTTCCCATCATCATACTCAAGGATACTAGAAGAACCTGTTCAAGAACCAGTATGTGTGCCAAGGTAGTACACAGATTTTGTTTCATACATAAGAACATAAGATATGCCATACTGGGTCAGACCAAGGTCCATCAAGCCCAGTATTCTGTTTCCAACAGTGGCCAGTCTAGGTCATACGTACCTAGCAGTTTCCCCAAGGGACACAGGTTCCACAATGCTTGTATTGGTTCAAGCATTGATATCCTGGGTCCCTTCTTAATAATGGTTTATGGACCTTTCCTCCAGGAACTTGTCCAAACCTTTTTTAAACCTAGCTACACTAACAGCCTTTACTACATCCTCCAGTAACAAATTCCAGAGTTTGATTACACGTTGAATGAAAAAATATTTTCTTTTATTAGTCTTAAATAGTTTACCCTGTAGCTTCATTGCATGTCCCCTAGTCTTTCTATAATCTGATAAGGTAAACAATCGATCTACGTTTACCCGTTCCACTCCGTTCATTAATTTATAGACTTCTATCATATCTCCCCTCAGCCGTCTCTTTTCCAGGTTAAAGAGCCCTAACCTTTTTAGCCTTTCTTCATAGGAGTATCCTTCCATCCCCTTTACCATTTTGGTGGCTCTTCTCTGAACCTTTTCTAAAATCGCTATATCCTTTTTAAGATACGGCAACCAGAATTGCACACAATATTCAAGGTGCGGTCTCACCATGGAACGATATAGAGGCATTATAATATCTTTTGTTTTATTTTCCATTCCTTTCCTTATCATACCTAGCATTCTATTTGCTCTCTTGGCCGCCGCTGCACACTGGGCCGAGGGTTTTAACATGGAATCCACAATGACGCCTAAATCTTTTTCCTGGGTGGTGGTTCCTAATGTGGAACCTTGCATCGTGTAACCATAGTTTGGGTTGTTCTTCCCTAGGTGCATACCTTGCACTTGTCCACATTAAATTTAATCTGCCATTTTGATGCCCAGTCTTCCAGTTTATCAAGATCCTCTTGCAATTTTCCACAATCCTCTTGGGTTTTAACAACTTTAAATAGTTTTGTGTCATCTGCAAATTTGATAACCTCACTCGTTATTCCACTTTCCAGGTCATTTATGAATATGTCAAAAAGCAGCGGACCCAGCACAGATCCCTGGGGTACACCACTATTCACCTTTCTCCATTGGGAAAATTGGCCATTTAGCCCTACCCTCTGCTTTCTATCTTTTAACCAGTTCCTGATCCACAATAGTACACTGCCTCCTATCCCATGACTCTTTAGTTTTGCCAAAAGTCTCTGATGAGGGACCTTGTCAAAGGTTTTCTGAAAGTCCAGATACACAATATCAACCGACTCACCTTTGTCCACCTGATTATTCACTCCTTCAAAAAAACATAACAGATTAGTAGGATGAGGTTTATGTGGAAGCCTGCTTTTCTTTACCAGTATACAATACTTTGATCACAATTAATTTTATTTTAGTTATTAATATTACGTATGTCGCATTCAAGAATTTATGTTGATATGCCCAAGTATTTGGAATTTTTAATTTTACTGTGTAGTGAGGATTGCAATACTTAAGAATTTTAATTTTGCAAGGCTCAAATCCCAATGGGAGTTCCAAGCTTTTGGAAGTGTCACGTTCCTTCCGTTGCCAATAGCTGCAGCAGTGCAGTGGTTTCCACAGTTTGTGGATGTCTTGGAAAACTAGACATTGCTGTTCTGTTGTAGCTACTGTCAATGGAAGAAAGTAGGTGCTCCTAGCAACTTGCAGCCTTGCAGATTTTTACAAGGTCCCTGATGTAAGCTCTGGTCATAGACAAAGAGAATTATTTTGCCTAATAAGGATGATGTTATACTACTGGTTTAGAACAGCCAAAATTAAAGGGATTGACTTTGGATTTTTTTTTAATGTAGCCCTGTATCCGTCAGGAGTATCAGCTCATTAAATCTGATGGACAAAGGTGGAGTTGTCCTCCCCCCACCAGATTACCAGGAATTATCAACTTGCACCTCCTCAGATAAAGGACTCAATTCCTGCAGCAATACGTTTCTGAAAGCACCCAGACCAGAAAGCACACCACCTGTAAGTTAAATTGCAGTAGTGTTTGACATGTAATCTGTAGAAATGTTACTTATATGTGCTTTAATTATGCAAAAAGCAATACAAAAATATTTAAATGCATTGGCATAACTGATTCTGTTTACAAATAGGTTCTTTCATCCTTCACCCGAGAGAAATGTTTCTCTAAATGACCAACTTTCTTGCTCCACGTGATCATTATTGATTGTGGCTCCTCCAGACAAAAGAAGGTTCACCTGAACTAAAAGATGAAGGGCTTAGTGAGGGGAAAAAACTATCATTGCAGGAATTAGCAGGATGCATACATCCTGGGGCACGAAGGCCATTTTTTATTAATGTGACTCCTTCATTAGCCTCATGAGTTGTGCTTCTGACAGCTATCTAGTCCCAACTGCCATCTTTGCAAGCTGACTCACAAATCTATGCTGCTAATTGTTTTATGAGCTGCAGTAGCTGACGTCACTGACTTTGCCAGAAGGTTATGACAACATGGTTGAGAAACCTTGGCTCCATAGTGAACAGTAATAGAAATGCCATACTAGAATGTCTCTGGAAGTCTGGGAAGTCATACGACTAAAACAGCTAAGTTGGCTTGAAACTGCTTTTTGTGCAGACAGATCATTTATATGGCATTTTATGTAAAACAGAAAAGCTTGGACACTCTAAGGACCTGTTTGCATAATAGAAATCCAGAATTATCTTTACTTACTCATTGAGTATATCTTGCTAAACCTGTACTGTTCTCTCTTGGCACTTAATTGCTCATGTATTATATGGAGTTGAAATTTCCTAATCATGACTAGTAGGTACATTAATGTTTGGAGTTTGTATTAATGGCATGAAATATGACGTATCAGTTACAAGCATGACATGGTATTTGACTGAAGACTGAACAAAAAAAAGTCTTCTGTGTCACCAAAGTATTTTTCCTATAGATGCATTTTTCCTTGATTGGAATGGCTCATATGCTTCTTCAAATGTAGCGTATGCAGTATCATTACAGTATAAGAGTAATTTTATAAGGTGTATCTAGTTAAGACGTATTTGAAGGTACCCATGTTAAGCCTATAATTTTCTAGTGTGTTTTGCCCAGCCCTGCCCCTATGCACATCTACCAGCAAAGTATGCACCATCAGGTGAACATGTGAACTTTTCATTAGTCAGTATTTTGTAAGAGATCACATGCATACGTAACTACATATGTACGTAAATGACTAAACTATTCACAAAGTAGGAATATACTTTACTGCTTAAAATACACACTCCTTTATAAAATTATCCCCATGAGGATATGAGAAACTCCATGCACATAATACACACCTTTGGCATTAAACAGTTTATATCACTGCAGCCTAATATGTACATAGTTCATCACTTTTATGAGAATTTGTTAGTAGCATTTGTTACAATGTGTTCAATATGTTCGATGTAATGTGCACCACTGTTTGACATGTTTCCTGTTACCACACTGAGTTATTTGTAAACCATCTTGATTTGTAGAAAGACGATATTAAAAAACCTGCTAAATAAGGCACACCTGCTAGACCAATCCAGATGAGTGGGTTTTCTCCACAGTCAGTAGTTGAAGACAGACCAGAGCAACGTTCAGTGATGTCATCATTTATATATATGCTGGTGCAACACTGAAAGCCTGTATTTGTCTCCAACAGCTGCAAGGTACCAGGACTGGTGCAGAGGTGCAGATAGACCTGTCTCCCCTGGCCCAGATCATGGTCCTGTGGCCTGTATGTTTGAGACCCTGGCCCAATGTTTGCTCGGAGTTTGCGTTTACCCATTGTCTCCTTGAGCCAACAGTTGCCCTGTGTCCAGTGCTGTTATCCATCAGTTCCAACACTGGTGAGCCAGAGGGTGAGCAGGATAATCCCACGGGTCCCCTGAAGGGGGGTTAGTAAGTCTGGGCCCAGGCCCTCCTTCCCTCTCATTGTGGCTCCATTGAATAAAATTTGCAATTGGATTTTTTGATCCAAATGCTATGGAAAAGCCTCAGAGCACATTTTTTCAGTAATATTGGGATGCCCCCATGGCGTGATGCTGATTTTGCTGCCTCTACCATGTCTCCCATAATTTTCCCACCAGCAGCAATGGTAGGATAGTCATATGGTAAGGGGAGTGTGATGAGGAGGCTTGAAGCTAAAGCCAGCAGGCCCCTGAGGGTCCCACAGTGTATGTTCTCAGCCTGCTTTGAGCAGAAGCTCCTGAAACAGCTGAGGGACTGTTTTCAGTCCTTAGTATCTCCAGGAACAAGCAGGAATGAGTCTTCACATATTGGGTACATCGGTACCGACGGAGCCTGCGCGGGAACGCTCCCCAGCTTCCCAAAAAGGAAAGCTTTTGGGAGCATCCCACAGCGCCTGTGCGCTGCCTTCCCGCCTTTCCTAACCGCCTCTCTCCAGTTCTTCTTTTCCGCGGAGCCAGCAGGTCGTGTTCCTGTCACTGCTGAAGAAGTTCTTTATTTTATTTTATTTCTTTGGTCACGCGTCTGCCTTCTTCGACGTCGGACCGGTACCGCCGGTCTTTTCTTTCTTTTTCTTCAAAAAAAAAAAAGAATACTTTCCGTTCCACTTCAGTGTATTTTTTCTTCATTGGGCCTTAGGCCTAACAAAGAATTCCTCATGGAAAAGCCCGCCTCCGGGTTTAAAAAATGCACTAAGTGCAGCGGTACCATCTCTGTTACCGACACCCATGACTGGTGTCTTAAGTGTTTGGGTCCTGACCATTCCATCACGGATTGTCCGTCCTGCTCCATGATGTCTAAAAGAGGTTTACAGAACCGAGCAGCCAAGCTCAGTACACTATTTCCCTCTGATGCAGCTTCGGTGGCATCGACGTCTTCCAGGGCTGCTTCTTCCTCCTATGGATCTCAGGTAACCGAACATAAGTCCAGCCGGTCCTCGAAGGGTAGATCTCCCTGTAAGCATCGAGATGCCTCCGGGCTTGCCCTCGAGGATCCTGCACCGGCAAAAGTACCCCGGCGGGAAGCTCCGGCTTCCAAAGCTCCTCCTATGGGGTCACAGGTTGACATCGATGGCACGGCCTCGACCAATCACCTGTTGCAATGTTCTGGGGTACCGGTGGAATCCGCCGGTACCGACCTCCAGACATTCATGTCGTCGATGGATCAGAATGTTCTGACCATGCAGCGTGCCATTACGGCATTCATACAAGCTGCGACGCCACTGGTACCGCAACAAGCTTCGTTGTTGACACCGGCTCCGATATCAGTTCCGGTGCCGGTACTGGTTGCATCGACATCGGCTTTGGTGTCGACTGCAGCGGTACCCTGTCCGATGATGCCTATCGGTACCGATCCGGTACCGATGACTCCCGGTGTCGATACCACCCGGTATGCGTATCGGGCTTTACAAGAGCATCCAGACAGGCGATACTTCGATTCCTCCGAAGACTCTGATGCATCGGAGGCCTCTGTCGAAGCATCGGTACTTCTTCCTCAGGAGCCGCCTTCTCCAAAAAGAAGAATGTTCCCTCCAGAAGACTTGTCTTTTCAAGACTTCATAAGGGAAATGGCCAAGGGGCTTTCTATCTCAGTAGCCCCTGAGACAGAGCCTAGAGCCAAAAAATTGGATATTTTGCAATATCCCAAGGCTCCTAAAGAAGCAGCCACTTTGCCAGTTCATGAGATCCTTTATGACCACATGATAGGCATATGGGAGACTCCTCTCACCACCTCTTCTCATTCTCGTAGGTTGGATACCATGTATCGTGTCCCTCCTTGTCCTGGATTTCATAAAACTCAGCTTCCTCACCATTCTATTGTGGTGGAGTCTGCTATGAAAAAGTTAGAGTGCAAAGAGGCACTCATCTGCTCCTCCAGGAAGAGAATGTAGAACCTTAGATGCTTTTTGGCAGAAAAATTTTTCAAGCCAGTATGCTTGTTGCCAGAATCAACTCCTATAGTCTCTATATGGGGATGTTTCTGAAGGAAGTTACAGATCATCTGCAAACTTTCCTCCCTTTTCTTCCAGAAGATAAAAGGGAAGACTTTCTTACCTGGCTTAAGCATGCCCAGGATTTTTCCAAATTTTCTAACCGTGCAGCCTTTGACTCTTTTGAGGGGGCCAGCAGAGCCTCGGCCATTGCCATAGGTGCACGCAGAATTGCTTGGTTACAAGCTTCTGATTTGGAACCCTGGGTCCAAGATGGATTAGGAAATCTTCCTTGTACAGGTGAAAACCTGTTTGGCAAAGATTGGCAAGCAAAGGCCACTCAGATGGATGCAGAAAATTCTGCTTTGGATAGGCTTTCAAAGTCTACCTCTAATCCTGTCCAGAAGAGGTTGTTCAAAAAGACATATTTTCCCAAGAAGGGAAGATATTATCCTGCTTATGGTCAGCAGACATATTCTGCAGGTCGTTTTGCTGCAAAGCATCAACAACCTAAACAGGCCAAGTCTAAGGCTGCAAGGCCTACTGTAGCCCAACAGCCTCAGCCTCCTCAGGGCCTTTGACTTGCACCTAGAGAACTTAGCCTTTCTGGCTCTAAAAGAACCAGAGCCTCTCACCATTCCAGGAAGGTTAGCTCACTTTGCTCCCAGATGGGAGCAAATCACAGCAGAGCAGTGGACCCTTTCCATCATAAGGGAAGGGTACAAACTTCATTTCTTAAACCTTCCTCCCCACACCATGGTGAGACAGTTCAATTCTCCAACATCTCTCCTCGACCTTCTGGGTCAAGAGATTTCCACCCTTCTTCCCAAAGGGGCAATAGAAGAAGTACCTCTTCTTCAACAGGGCTCAGGGTTCTACTCCCCCTACTTTCTAATTCCAAAGAAAACAGGGGGCTACAGACCCATATTAGATCTCAGAGAATTGAACAAATTCCTATGCAAGGAGAAATTCAAGATGATTTCTATGGGTACTCTCCTTCCATTCCTTCAGATTCAGGATTGGCTTTGATCTATAGATCTCAAGGATGCGTATACCCATATACACATCCATACAGCACACACAATGTTCCTTCGGTTTCCTTTATCAAGGAAAGCACTATCAATATCTGGGACTGGTTATAAACATTCCAAAGTCCCAACTCACCCCTACTCAGTCTCTAGAATTCATAGGGGCCTTGCTGGATACCACAACTGCAAGGGCCTATCTTCCCCAGGCCCGTTGCCTACGCTTAGTGCAGTTAGCCTCTCAGATTTAGTTAAAAACCCACCTAACTGCTCGAGAGATGTTACAACTGCTAGGCCAAATGGCATCCACGGTGCATGTGGTCCCTTATGCTCGCCTTCACATGAGGGCAGCTCAATGGACTTTGTCCACCCAGTGGACCCAGGCATCTGGAAGTCTGTCAGACAAAATAGCAACCTCCAGGCGCCTCTTTTGGTCTCTCCAGTGGTGGAAGTCCACTCAAAATCTGTTGCTGGGGTCCCCCTTCCAACAATTGTTACCCCAAGCAATCCTTACAACAGATGCCTCTCCAAAGGGTTGGGGAGCTCATCTTCAAGACCTCCACCCAGGGCATTTGGTCTCCACAGGAGACCTCCCTACATATCAACTTCTTAGAGCTCAGAGCAATCTTCTTGGCTCTCAGTCTTCCATACCCTGCTCAGCTACAAGACAGTCCTCATTCACACGGACAACCAAGTAGCCATGTTCTATGTGAACAAGCAGGGAGGAACTGGCTCTCTGTCGCTTTGCAACGAAGCTCTGAGATTGTGGGCCTTCGCCAGAGAGCATCAAATTCATCTTCTGGCAGAGGGCCCTTTGGCGTGGCCCTTAGGAGTGGACCTTGAGGTAGGCCGAAGCCTTGCACCACATAACAGTCTGTTATAATCTTCTGAACTCACACGGGAAAGGTACTAATGGACACAGTCTTTTGTTAATGTGTTGCTATTTTACCTTTCAAGATACAATGTAATCTGTTAGAACCCTACCCCATTACTGATATCTCAGTAGTAACGTGTTAATGCATCATCCCACTATTGCAGCATATCATTCTGTATCTACTTGATAAGATTGAATGTATTCCACTTCATAGAGACATCATCTATATTCTGAGGCCTCGTCGACTGCTGACCTACTACTGCTCCATCTTAATTCATATTTTTGCATAATATCTCCTCTTCCCTACTGTACCTCATTACTATATTGTGCTGTACTACTATATTGTGCCTCATTGACACCAGCTCTGTCACATTGTGACTCATCACAACTTGCTACCCTCAAAATGGCCCTCCAGTTCGCCTACCTCTTTAGCCTTTACCTCCTCACTCACTGGCTTGGAACCACCTAGGCCCTCTACACATCCCACAGCAACATTCCTGTCCTGAATAGCCATGGAAAAAGATGTTATGATCCCCCATACTCCCACCCAAGAAGTGATGCCTACACACGCCGCTCTCACCTTATCCATGTAGCACTCCAGTTATCCAATACTCCCAGCCAGAAAAAAACTCTGAGCTACCGACCACTGAAATGTGCCATCATTAACGCACGCTCTATTCACAAAAAATGGCCTGTTGTACTAGACACAATCTCACTTTATGACCTAGAAATACTTATGATCACGGAAACCTGGTTATCATCGGAAGACAACGTTATCCTCAATCAACTCCTACCCCCCAATTTCTCCATGCACACGAGACATAGAGAAAACAAAAAAGGAGGTGGGGTGCTTATAATCACCAAAACGGACCTTGACTTCCATATAACAGACTCCTCTAGCACAAGCAGTCTAGACATCCTCTCTATTGCAAACCAGCATTGCTCTCTCAACCTTTTATACAGAACACCGTTGGCTTGTCCAGATGACCTCCCAACCATTATTGACCTTGCGGCTAACACCCACAGTCCCAATAAACCAAATTGGATAATGGGTGATTTCAATCTCCCATCGCTACCTCAAAACCACGCAAATGCCTTCCTTGGTGCCATGGAAGAACTCGCACTCAAGCAAATCATCAATGAACCCACACACATAAAGGGGAATGTGCTTGATATGGTTTTTGCTCCTCAGCCAATCATCGAGCAAAACAGTAATCTACCAATATCAGTGATTGATGTACCTTGGTCAGACCACAAATTGATTATTATCCAGATACCCACCAACAATGAGCAGCTGCGCAGAAGCCGAAATCAGAACACATCACGAGCATCCACAAGAAGCTTTCGCCCATTTAACAGGGAACACATTATATCTGAGACCCAATCCTTCCTCAACATAACCACGCCTGACCTTGAAGAACTGATATCATCCTGGAACTCCAACTTAAATGCCATCGCACAACGCCCGGACTCCAACAACACAGCAAGGATGAAGAGAAACTCCGCCCCGTGGTTCTCTCCTGAACTACGATCTTCTCTTACTCAACTACGTAGGACTTGAGCGCCGATGGCGCCGATCGCTCTCTATTGAAGATCAGACCGCCTACCAAACTCACCTCTCAATTCATCGTGAAGTTATCACAACCAAAATGAAACAATATCACACCGACACCTTAAAGAGATCATTGAATAAACCACGTGACCTTTTCAACTTGGTCAAATCCCTATCGAAAGAACCATCTCCCGATCAGCACAGTGTGATTCACCCACAAGAATACGCTGACTACCTGCAATCCAAGATCATTCAAACTAAAAAGGATTCAGCAGTTCAGTTTCAGGAACCAACAGGCCTAACCCTACTTGACAAGTTTTCTACACCTTCCACTAAATGCATTGAATTTACCATAGCGATCACTCAAACACCTCCACCGCACAGACTGACCCATGCCAGCCTTCTGGATCAAGGAACTACGTGATGTGGTCAGTCCATTCATCGCAAACCTTATGAACCTCTCCTTCACAACAGGATACTTCCCTGCATCACTCAAGCAGACATCCATTAGGCCATTATTGAAAAACCCCAAGCTTGACCCGCAAAAAGCCGATTCTTATAGGCCAATAGCCAGTATTCCCCTCCTAGCCAAAATAACTGAGAAAGAGGTACAACGGCAAATTCAAAATCACATCTCTGCGGCTCCCCTAGACCACTGCCAACATGGGTTTAGAGAATATCATGGAGTCGAGACCCTACTCACCAGCCTATTCAACGTTATAATCACAGGCACAGACAACATCCATCAAGGTTTTGTGCTCATCTTCTTAGACATCGCCGCTGCGTTCGACTCGGTGAGTCACGAAATCCTCCTTGGAAGGTTAAAAGAGAAGGGCATCTGCAACACTGCGCTAGGTTGGTGTAAATCCTATCTGGAAGCAAGATGGCAATATGTGAAGTCCGGAATCAGAGGAATCAAAACACTTCCATCAAAAACAAGGTGTACCTCAAGGCTCCTCCTTGTCCTCCCTACTATTCAATATTTACATGCAGCCCATCTGCGACATCATAAGATCATTTAACGTGAGCTGTTTGATATATGCAGATGACATTCTTTTATACATGCCGTTCTCCACAGCCCAAATGGACCTAGCACCACTAATAGACTGTTTCAATGCTGTCTCGGCGTGGCTTCTATCACAGAATCTACGCATTCAACATAAAAGACGGAGGTTCTTTTCATCTCTCAAGAGACCCCAACTTTACTCCTCCATCCCATGTCAGTGTTAAGGAAGCTGACTTACTAACCAAAGAAACAATAAGATACCTTGGAGTTACGTTGGACCAACGCCTGGATATGAAACACCACATAAAGAACATTGTCAAAGCTGTATACTTCAAAATCCGCTCACTCAGGCATCTGCAATCCCTGCTAGACCCAGATGACTTCCGGACCATATACCAAGCGCTAATACTGCCTCACTTCGACTTTGCAAACGCCATCTTACAAGGGCTCCCTCAATCCACACTGGCTCCATTACAGCTGGCCATGAATGCTGCAGCTAGGGTCCTACACGCAGCAGCCAGAAGTGACCACGTGACCCCCATTCTCAAACAACTTCACTGGTTACCTATCCATGGGAGAATCATCTTTAAGACCCTACTCCTAGCATTCAAGGCAATCAAAGGTATTTCATCCCCTTCACTCACGGATCTTATTCACATGGTGCCCCCCAACAGGTCCAGAAGAGCGATAGCCATAAACCTACTAGTAACACCAAAGGCATCGTCAAAGTGCAACATATCAACCACAAACAGGGCTTTCAGATACTATGTACCTAAATGCTGGAATGCTCTACCCCCTGACATCAGGGCTATTGCCAACCTATCGCAGTTCAGGAAGGCTCTCAAATACCATCTTTTCCTGCAATGCTACCCAACTACCAATGGCACCTAGACATCCCCTCTGAAGAAATGACCCACTTTGGAAACAACCCTCACTTTCATTATGATATTTGTACTCATTGCCATGTAAATATCTCATGTATATAATTGACCCCTGTTATCCAAGTTACTCATACCATGTAAATCTCATTTATATAGTGACCCCTGTTATCCATGCTTGGACCCCTGTTCGATGTAAAACCAAACAGTTTGTTGTCATGGTCGTTATATTATAATGTAAACCGCGCTGATACCAAATAGTGCGGTATATAAGAAATTGTAATAAATAAATAATAAATAAAGTATACCTTCCAGGAGTTCAAAACTCTTGGGCAGACACTCAGTCGAGTTCTGCTTCCACACGAATGGTCCCTTCATATGGACCAGATAGTCAGACTCTTTCGAATTTGGGGAACCCCGGACATAGACCTCTTTGCAAGTCCGTGGAATGCCAAACTTCCCCGATTCTGTTCCAGAATTCCGTGTCAGGGAGTTCAGGCCAGGGATGCCTTCCTCCTTCATTGGGGTCAAGACTTCCTGTACGCCTTTCCACCCATTTCCCTAATTTCCCAAGACCCTGTTCAAGCTTCAGAGAGATCAAGGGACTATGATTCTCATAGCTCCACGTTGGCCACGCCAAGTGTGGTACCCTCTACTTCTGCATCTCTCAAGCTCCCTCCCTGGACTTGGGGTCTGCTCCAGATCTCCTGTCTCAGGAGGGGGGAACATTGTGGCACCCAAACCCCCAATCTCTCCATCTCAGGGCTTGGTTGCTGAAGGCTTAGACCTTCAAGATTGGCATCTTTCTCAGCAAGTAAGGGATATCCTTCATGCTTCCAGAAAGCCTTCTACTAGACGTTCCTATGATTTTAAATGGAAAAGGTTTACCATTTGGTGTGCTGAGAAGGGTATTAACCCTCTAGCAATACCTCTGAATTCTTTACTAGAGTATCTCCTGCATCTTTCCCATGCAGGCCTCAAGACGAATTCAGTAAGGGTCCATTTGAGTGCTATTGCAGCATCCCTCAAGTCTCTCAATGGACAACCTGTCTCCTCTCATCCGCTTATTGCAAGATTAATGAGAGGCCTTCTTTTAACTAAACCTCCCATTAGACCACCTCCAGTGGCATGGGACTTGAATCTGGTTCTTGGTCAGCTCATGAAGCCACCCTTTGAACCCTTAGCCACTACCTCCTTGAAATTTCTTTTCTGGAAGGTTATCTTTCTTATTGCAGTCACCTCAGCTCGCCGCATCAGTTAACTGCAGGCCTTAGTGGCTAATCCACCTTATACAAGGTTCCATCATGATAAGGTAGTCCTTAGGACCAATCCACACTTTATGCCTAAAGTGGTCTCACCTTTTCATCTTAATCAAGAGGTATATTTACCTGTCTTTTTTCCAGGTCCTCTTGCATCGAGTGCAGAGAGGAATCTTCATACCCTGGATTGTAAGAGAGCTCTTGCTTTTTACTTACAAAGGACACAGCAACATAGAAAGTCTTCTCAACTCTTTGTTGCTTTTGATCCCTCTCATTTGGGACTTCCAGTCTCTAAGAGGACACTGTCCAATTGGATTGCTCAGTGTATTTCTTTCGCCTACCAGAGTAAGAACCTTTCTCTGGAGGACCATGTCACAGCTCATAATGTGAGGGCCATGGCCACCTCTATGGCTCATCTAAATTCTGTGTCTATCGACCAGATCTGTTGAGCAGCCACCTGGGCCTCGGTTCATACCTTCACAGCCCATTACTGTTTGGACAAGGACTCCCGCCGGGAGGCCTTGTTTGGTCAGGCTGTTCTCAAACACCTGTTCCATGCTTAATCAACTCCTACCCTCCATCCCTGGTTGGATGCTTGAGATCCATGGGAGGAGGTAGAGCCCTTCTCAGGGTCTCACAACCTTGGGTATCTCCCTGGCATCTCTAGCTGGGGAGTCCCCATATGTGAAGACTCATTCCTGCTTGTTCCTGGAGGATGTGTAAGTAAAGGGCGGTATATCAAATGCCTAAACCAACCATAGCACAGTTACTTACCTGTAACAGGTGATCTCTGGGAACAGCAGGAATAAGTCTTCACAACCCACCCACCTCCCCTAGGAGTTGTATCTCTCTGTCTATCTTTCCTTTCCTCTCTCTCTTTGTCTCAGCTTTAAAACTCGAACTGGAGAGAGGCGGTTAGGAAAGGCGGGAAGGCAGCGCGCAGGCGCTGTGGGATGCTCCCAAAAGCTTTCCTTTTTGGGAAGCTGGGGAGCGTTTCCGCGCAGGCTCCGTCGGTACCGACGTACCCAATATGTGAAGACTTATTCCTGCTGTTCCCAGAGATCACCTGTTACATTATTCGCACCCAGGAACTGGAATATACTTCCCCATGAAATCCGCGGCATCAAAAGCCTATTACAATTCCGCAAAGCTGTAAAGCATCACTTATTCACAAAATACTACCCAGAAGTGACCACAGACACTCACACAGCCAACAGGCCTCCCACCCACACCAAACACTTTAACACCTTTATCCAATCAGAAAATGGTTAGTTCCCACGATATTTCACTTTACCTCTACTGACCCATGCCACCCATGAATTCACGTACAATATCCACTCGAGTTTAAATATGGTATATAATAAAAGCATATTCATAGTATAATGTTGATTGTACATAGTTATATATAATAAAAGCATATTCATAGTATAATGTTGATTGTACATAGTTATCCCTGTTATTCCATGTTATATATTCCCTTGTTCTCTGTAAACTCGATGTTACCTGTACACATTGCAGTATATTTTGTTCATTGTACACCGCACTGATTTTAATAGCGCGGTATATAAGAGATGTTAAATAAATAAATAAATAAATACAGGTAAGTAACTGTGCTAACTGCATGGCCGTCCTCCATAAAGGGTATCTGAAGCCCTGACTTCCCCTGTGAGAGACTCTAGGCCCTCTGGTGGCAAGGGCGTTCTCCACCTTTCTTTTTCCTTTCTTCATTCCTTTAAGACCCCAGCCCCATCCCTTCTGGGGGGTTGGCTAGGGATAAGAAGAGGAATCTATCTACTATGGGTGAGACACTGGAGGAAGGAGAGCTTCTCCTGGCAGAGGGAAAAGATCCATTGGTGATCCATTTTTTCCACAGGGAGAATCTTTCTACCCTTATTCAGGATGCCATGGCAGCTCTGCATGTTATGGAGCCCTTTCTGGTGGAGATTTCATAAGTGAACACTATCCTAAATGGACTGTGACATTCCTCTGGTTTCTTTACCTTCACAGAATGCTTGCAAAAGCATATGTTCTCTCAGTGGGAGACAATGGAGCTGGGGTTGAGGGGTACTAAGGTACTGGCTTGGCTGTATTCTTTACCCCCAGAGGAGATGGAACAGCTTTTTGGGGTCCTTAAGGTGGATGCCCTAGTCATAGCAGTGATGAAACACACAATCATTCTGGTGGAAAGTGGCACTGCGCTGAAGGAGACTTATGATAAGGAGTCTGGCAGGCTGGCCAAAAGAATGCCTTCATTGCTTTGGCCTGGATACTCAGGCAACACTTTGTGAAAGTGTGATGGTCCAAGCACTCTTATGCTGGATCCAGTAATTGCTGGACAGCTTGGAGGCAGCAAGATTGGTGTCTGAAGTGTCATTTGTGACAGATGCCATGTACGACTTATCAGGATCTCTAAGTCCATGGTGGCAGCTGTGGCTTAGCAAGCTCCCCTTTAATGGCAGGTTGCTCTATGGGGAGGACATGGAGACATTTGTAGGAGACCTTGGAGAGGGTAGCCCACGGAGGCTCCTTGAAGACGGGCTCAGAAGTTCCATGGTTCCTCACGTAGGGATTAGCAGGGAGTGTGGGGGCAGTTTAGTGTCAACACCACTTGCTCTCTTAATCCAACAGTTCGGAATATCAGCCACCTTTTACGCCGATGATCTTCTCTTACTTCATCATACCTCCCCCTTCTCTGCCTGATCTCTCCCCTCTTAACTCCTGTCTCACCTCTGTTTCAGACTGGCTTACTACTAACTGCCTGCACTTGAATCTGTCAAAGACACTTGCCATTTGGTTTCCTTTTACTAGCCCTACCCCCTCCACTGCCCATCTTTCACTGGTTCAGCCATTCCCCTGGTTTCTTCTTTTCATTACCTTGGTGTCCTTTTTGATTCAGCTCTTTCTTTTCATGAACACATTTCTAATATTACCAAAACCTCTTTTTTTCACCTCCGTCAGATTTGAATTGTCTGCCCTTTTCTCACCTCTGAAGCCCTCACTGTTCTTGTTCTGTCTCTTGTCACTTCACTTCTAGATTTTTGTAACTCGGTTCTTGCTGGTATTTCCCAATTCCAACTAAACAGACTTCAACGCATCCAGAACACTGCAGCACACCTCCTTATTCGTCCCGCTTTGATCACGTCACCCCTCTTCACCTTCACTGGCTTCCCGTTGATCATTGTATTCATTTTAAGATTCTCACTGTTGTCCACCAAGTTATTTACACACATACCCCTCAATATCTGGCTGATCTCCTGCAATCCACACCCCCAGTCACTCCCTTCGATCCATTCATGTTAACCACCTTCACCTTCCATCCCCCTCCCAGGCTCACTTACACTCTACCCGCTTCTTTGCCTTTTTCTTCTTAGGACTTGCTCTATGGAACTCACTACCCTCCCCCCTTTAGGTTCGAGCAGAATTATTCTACTTTCAAATCACACTTCAAAACACATTTATTCTCATCACCCTTTGACCTTCCAGCCCACACTACCTGATTTACCCCTATGTCTCCGACCTCTCTCCCCTGTCTGGTATGCATGTTTCCTCTCTCTGTCCTGTCGCTATTGTAACTTCCTTTTCTCTTCTAGGCCACAGGCCGTTTCTGTAACTTTATTTTTTGTAAACCGCTTTGTTTCTACAATTGAAAAGCGGTATATCAAGCCTAATAAACATAAACATAAACATAAAGTGTTCAGGCATAGCCTATTCCTCTTATGAGTCTAAATCTAAGAAGGAATCAGCCCTTTCAGGGATCCCAGCAATCTCAGCAGGTGCCTCCTCAGGAGCTGGTAAGCTCTTGCAATGAGATTAGGCAGGTTCCTTTTAAAAGACAGTCAGGAGGCATCTGCAATGGTTTTACTTGGAATGGACTCACTTCATGTCAGACCAATGGGTCCTCTTGGTCCTTGAAAAGAGGTACAATCAGGAGTTTGCACAGCCTCTTCAAGATGCCTTTGTGGTGTGTCTCTGTGGCTCCTTAACCAAGAGAGCAGAGGTAGAGCAAACTCTTCAACGCAGTATGCCATTTACTACTTGCAGATGCAGTGCACTGTGTGCCTACGAGTCGGTGCCAACTCCTGGCAACCCAGAAGCTCCTGGTTTTTCTTAGCAGTGTGACTTGAAGTATATTTCCAGGCCTTTCTTCAGAGGCCCTGGAGGGTTAAGTGACTTGCCCAAGGCCACAAGAAATGCTACTGGGAATCAAACCCTAGTTTCTTGGTTACCACTAGGCTACTCCTCCACACTATACTTACTACTAAGTGCCCAAAAAAAGGCAGGTCTTTCTGACCTATTCTGCACCTGAAAGTGGTAAGTGCCGAGCTAAGAGCGCCCCACTTCTACATAGAGACCCTCTGGTCAGTCATTGTGTCTGTCCAGCAAGAGGAGTTTTCTAACCTCCTGGGACCTTTCTGAAGCATATTTCCATATTTCGATCTGGGAGCAATATCAGTGGTTTCTGGTGGCTGTTGCATCTGCCCATGTGGATGTTGGAACTGCAGACCTTGTCTTGTAGAAAGCTTTTTCTGGTCATCTGTCTCTGAGGATAGTTCTGTCCTTTCTCCTAAAGGTGCTATCTTCCTTTCATCTTAATCAGTTTGTGATCCTGCCCTCCTCCTTAGAAGAGGATCTTTTAGATGGACCCCCTCACTGTATTGGATGTGAGGAGGGCATTAGTGAAGTATCTGGAGCTTATTAGTTCCTTCTGTTGGTCGGGCCACTTTTGTCCTATTCAATAGTTTAAGGAAAGGACAGGCATCAGCCAAGTTCTTGATTGCCTGCTGGATTAAGGAGGCTATTAGTTCTGCCTTTCTTCTCTATGGGAAACACGTGGCAGAGGGAGTCAGAACTTGCTTCACTAGGGTGCAAGCCATCTCCTTGGGTAGAACCTGCCTTGGTGTTTCTGGCGGACATCTGTAAGGTGACTACCTATGTGAAGCACTACAGTCTTGAAGGACTACCAAAAGGGACTGCTACAGCTGGTAAAAGATCTGCACTTATAAGTATTTATCTTCTGGAATATACTCTAAATCTTGGGGAAAAGGGGAATTATTTGGGTTAAAGCTGATAAATCTGTGTATTTTAGAATTCAGTGTTTTTGTTGGGTTAGTCAGGTCTTAGTACCACTGGAAAGCTTTTAATTGAAATCAAATCAGACTATAGTTTTGCATAGAAAGTAAAATAGAGTAAATAGTCTCCAAGTAGAAATAAATAAATTTGTTTCTAGACAGCTTTTCATTTATTTTGGGTTCAAGATAAGCTGGGCAACATATCTTGCACAGGGGAAAACCTCTTTGGCAAAGACTGGCAAGATAAGGCCTCTCAGAGTCAGAAAACACTACTCTAAAGAGACTGTCCAGAATAACAGCTGACCCTACTAGGAAAAAGACACCTGCAAAGACGTCTTTCTACAATAAGAAGAAGAGATTCTATTCTTCTTATCCTCCTGCTCTTCAGTACCAGGGTCAGGCCCTACAGAAGAGGGAGCAGCCTCCTAAGCAACAAGAAGCCACAGATGACTAAATCTCAACTAGCTCCGCAGCCACAGTCTGCACCTGGTTTTTGACTCTTTCCTAGAGCATATTGCCACCCTGCCTCTGGAGGACCCCCACCCCCTCCACATAGCAGGCAGACTGTGTCACTACACACACAGATGGCACTTCATCACCTCAGAGCAGTGGACACTCACCATAGTCCAGGAAGGGTACAGACTTCATCTACAAACTCTGCCCCCTCCACTTTCACAGGGGAATATCAAACACAACCCTCCCTCACTGCTCTCCTATAGGATGAAGTTTTTTTTCTCCCAACAGGGAATGGGCTTCTACTCTCCGTACTTTCTCATTCCAAGGAAAACAGAGGATACATGCCATTCTGGACCTCAGAAACCTCAACAAGCTTCCAGTCCATAAAAAGTTCAAGATGGACTCTTCTTTCCTACCCCCAGAGTCAGGACTGGCTCTAGAACTGAAAGAAGCATACGCACATATTCTCATCCATCCAAGATATAGGAAATATCTACACTTCACCTTTCAAGGAAAACATTATCAATACAGAGTCCTTCCCTTCGGACTCGCCTTTGCCCCAAGAGTCTTCACAAAGTGCATGGCGGTCGTGGCAGCATACCTAAGGTCTCTGAGTATATTCGTGTTCCCTTACTTTGACGATTGGCTGATAAACGTACACACCTCCCAGGAGGTACTGCTTTCCTTGCATCATACCATCACAGTACTACAACACTTGGGATTTGTGATAAACTTTCCAAAATCCCAGCTCACTCCAACTCAAAAGCTAGAGTTCCTCGGAGCCCTACTGGACACCCAAAAGTCCAGGGCATTTTTGCCCCAGCTCTGTTGTGCCCATCTAGTCGAACTAGAGCCAGACTCTCCTATGAGACCGTCTGACCGCCCAAGAGATGCTACAGTTCCTTAGGCACATGGCCTTTAGAGTATATATTGTTCCATATGCCAGACTACATATGTCTGGTGTTCTCAGAAAGATCTCGATCCCTTTTCTGCCCCAGTGGAGTCATGCCTCCAGTATCTCCTCCACCTGTCCTCAAAAGGTCTGAAGCCTAACTAGGTGAGAGTCCACCTCTGTGCCATTTTGGCCTCTCACCGCCTACTGGATGGACAGCCCATCTCCTCACAACCGCTAGTAGCACGTTTCATAAGAGGTCTCCTGTTGTCCAAACTGCCCATTAAGCCACCTCTGATGGCTTGGGACATCAGTGTTCTAACGCAGCTTCTCAAGCTGCCCTTTGAACCATTAGCCACAATCTCACTCCTGTCTTGGAAGGTACTCTTCCTAATTGCCCTCACCTCAGCTAGACGTATTAGTGAGTTTCGGGCTTTGTGGCAGGCCCACCCTATACTCAGTTCCACCATGACAGTCGTCCTTCAGACTCACCCGTACTTTATGCCAAAGGTGGTGTCATCTTTTCATTTTGAAAGGTGGTGTCTTTCAAATTTAAACCAGTCAGTTTACCTGCCAGTCTTCTTTCCTAAACTGCATGCATCTAGAGTGGAAGCAACTCAGCACAGTCTTGACTGCAGGCACGCGTTGGTTTTTTATTTCCAAAGGACTCAAGGTCATCGTAAAGCCTCGCAATTGTATCTAAACGTACACTCTCAGAATGGATAGCGGACTGCATTTCATTTGCTTATGACAAAGTGGGACTCTCCCTGGGAGGGCATGTCATGGCTCACAAAATTTGCGCTATGGGAACCTTGATGGCAAAACTACGCTCAGTAGCCATTGATGAAATTTGCAAGGCAGCAACATGGTCTTCCGTCCATACCTTCACTGCCCATTACAGTCTGGACAAGGATTCTCGCTGGGATGCCGTGTTTGGACAAGCTGTACTTCAGCAGCTCTTTCGGACTTAGAAGCAACTCCTACCCTCCATCCCGGACTTTAACAATACCAGAAATCCATAAGGGATCATTAACCGAGGCGAACCTCCACCAGTTCTGGGTTCCCTTCATCTGACAGCTAGGGAGTCCCATATGTGAAGGATACATTCTTGCTTGTTCCTGGAGATAGCGTAGTTACTCACCTGTAACAGGTGATCTCCGGGAACAGCAGGAATTTAGTCTTCAAAATCCACCCTCCTCCCCTAGGAGTTATAGGGTTTCATGTACTCATTTTTCTCAGCTACAAACTCAACTGAAGAGAGGGAGTGGGGAAGGCAGTCACTCAAGCACAGTGACATGCTTCCAAAAGCTTTCCAATTGGATGCTGGGGAGCGTTCCTGCACAGGCTCCATTGGTACCGATGTCACCCATATGTGAAGACTAAATTCCTGCTGTTCAGGAGATCACCTGTTATAAGCGAGTAACTACACTATCTGAATTGTTTAGCTTTTCAAATAGGTGTTGGATGTTCCAGGGCCTACTTGTGGTATTTACAGCAATGCTTTTTATGGATAGGCTCCTTCTGTGAGTTTTGGAAATTATGCTGGTATGGTATAGTGGGTTTGTTCTACAATCCTCAATGACTTTGCTGTAGAGTTTTGTATTAATTTACAATATATCTGGTACTGGAGAATGTTTGTTGTTGTTAGTGAGATGATCAGAATCAGATTTTTTTTTAGATATTGAGTTCTGAGGGTAAATGTCCTAGTTCTGTTCTGCTCCGCACCCATTGTTGAGAGAAGAGGTTCTGTGAATGTAAAATATATGTTCAAAAAGAAAAAGCAAGAACCATAATGCAGTTTATAACAACTAAATAAAAATGAGTTATAATTTGGTGTTATAAACTGTGCTGTGGTTCTCGCTCTTTCTTTTAGTTCTGTGGTGTGCGAACATCTTGCATTTCCTCCATATTATCTAATTGACTTTTTGGTTTGGTTAGTCCCTGTGGAGTTTTGAGAAAGCCTCTTCCTCCCCCCCCCCACTCTGGGGGGGAAGGGCACATCTCATCCCTCGCCTCAGGCAGCAGATTGCCTTGAACCGCCCTGACTGTTACTACTATTTATCATTTGTATAGCACTACAAGGCATATACAGCGTTGTACTGACATATGTAAAAGATGGTCCCTGCTCATTCGAGCTGACAATCTAGTCAAGAGAGACAGCACAATAGCTGAGGATAAGGATATATCTAAGGGAATGGTAAGAAAACACATAGGAAATTAAGCGGATCAGGATCCTAAAGCGGCCTCAAAGAGATGAATTTTCAGCCTGGATTTGAAAAGGGCCAGAAATGAAGCCAAGCTACTGACTTGGGTATTGGCACCCAGAGACTCACCTGGCTCTGGTCCTCAGACCTGGAACAATCAGTGCAGGACAAGTTTTCCGACAGATGGATAAACACCTCCGAACAATTAACAGAGCCATTTTTTACAAACTGAAAGTTCTGCAACCACTTCGCAATATCCTCGAAAAATCGGACTTTAGGTCTGTTGCGCAAGCTCTCATTATTCCCCATCTGGACTACTGCAACGCCATCCTGCAAGGGCTTCCGAAGAACACCCTAAACATCTTGCAAATGGCTCAAAATGTTGCTGCAAGAGTCATCATGGAAAAGAAAGTCACAGACCACATAACCCCAGTACTTATGGAACTGCATTGGCTCCCGGTGGCCGCCCGCATCATTTTCAAACTTCTCATAACAACGTTTAAACTCATCCATAACATCGCACCATCCTACCTCAATAATCTAATCGCTATTCAACCACACAACAGGAGCAGAAGAACCATAAATCTCAACGCTCTCTGTGTTCCGACAAGCATAAGAACCGTCAAAGCAGAAACAAGCAATAGGGCATTCACATATACAGCGCCAATCCACTGGAACCAGCTCCCACACGAGTTGAGACTCACAAATAACTTGAGTGAATTTAGAAGGAAACTCAAAACCCATTTATCTTAGACTCACTACAACCTGACCTAAGGGCGATACTTCTACCTCAACCAGATGTCTTTTGCCTGCCACGGCGGCATTTTGAATACTGGCATGTAATCATGTATAAATTGTATATATTGGACCCCTCCCACACTCTTGCAATCAAATGTATACCCAGAACAGTGTGCCCCAACCAAATGTATATTGTATCCCATTAATTCTCCTGTTTTATGTAAATCATTGCCTAATCGAAATGTAAATCTAAAAATCACTGTATTGTACGATACACTATGATTCTGTAAAGTAAACCGCTGCTGATCGTAGGAAGCAGCGGTATACAAATGTTTACTAAATAAATAAATAAATAAAATAAATAAATGCCGTGGGGAGGATCTCTTCAGATAATAGGTCAAAGAGAAAGCGGCTTCATAGAAAAGCAAAATGTCGGGGGCGAATTTCTTTTTCCTGATTTGGAGTTCCTTTTCCCTGCTGATTGGTTCCCGGAGTCCTGCTGAAGCGATCCTGATTGGGGCAGCTTCCTGAAAGAGCTATATCAGCTGAGCCCTTCTCGCGGGACAGCGGGGCAAATTTCTTTTTCCTGATTTGGAGTTCCTTTTCCCTGCTGATTGGTTCCCGGAGTCCTGCTGAAGCGATCCTGATTGGGGCGGCTTCCTGAAAGGGCTATATCAGCTGAGCCCTTCTCGCAGGACGCGAAGCGGGCGCGTCCCATGGGCGTGCCCGAAGGGGCGTGGCCAAAGGGGCAGGTCCCACCCCTTTGGTGCCCCTTCGCGAAGTTTCGGCGTTCGAGGTTCCCTGTTATGGGGAAGAGGAGGAAGCGCTATCCGCAGCCTGTGCAACCCAAGTTGGGGAAGGTAGTGGGCCCGATGGACGCCCATGTTTCTGTGGGCGAGGTGCCGCCGGTGTCCGCAACTCTGTGTGAAGGCTTATCGGAAGTTTCAACAGTGAGTACTCCTTCCTCTAACAATGAATCCCGCAGTCTGGGTTTTACTCCCCCCAGTTCAGAGCTTAAGTGCTTGTCCACTAAAGATTTTTCTGCTTTGGGTTTAGTTAAAGTGGCTCAAGATGGGGAACAGCTTCCTGAGTCTTTTCTACGAATGGCGGAGCTTCCCCCTCCTTTACCTTCAGTGATTAGTTTTCCTCCTGTTGGTGAGGCGTTAGCCCCACCGGTTGATTTATCTTTAAAGGACATTTGGCTAGTGATTTCACGTATTGAGTCGGTGTTGGGTGCGTCCCTTCAGAAAATTTCAGATTTTTCCAAAGCTACCGTACAAAAATTGTCTGATCAGGATAAGCGTTTGTGTGCAGTGGATCAACGCCTCACTTCATTAACATCTGACGGTGCAGTTTGTCAGAATATGATGGCTACTTATGTTCAGGACTTTAGTGTTTTGCACCGTCAAGATGAGATGTTGGAGAACTCTTTAAGATCTAAGAACTTGCGGTTGCTGAATTTTCCACGTACGCATTACTTGTCTCCTTTAATATTATTTCAGAAATATCTTAAGGAGAATTTGTTGTTAGCAGATTTTAACTCAATTGTGGTGTCAAAAATTTATTATGTTTTTCCACGTAGTTTATCTCAGCCAACTGGGGAGGAGGGTGAGGGGGCTCCTATACATGATCAAAGGGCTTCATCCACTTTAGATATTTCAGCTTTTCTAGAATCTGTTTCAGATGATATTTCTTCTAGGGCTACCCTGTTAGTTACTTTAATATCAGAGATGGATAAGGATAGAATTATGAGAGCTTACTTTAAGAAAAAATCAGAGAAATTTTGTGGTCACATTGTGCAGATATTTCCTGATGTATCCAGGGCCACACAAGTTTGACGCAAGGCATTTTTGGACTTGCGCCCACGGGTTCTGGCCCTTGGTGCGGTCTTTCACCTTAAATTTCCGTGTAAATGTTTGTTACTTTATCAAGGTGAAAGATATGTTTTTTTTGAAATTGCTCAGTTGTCTGATTTCTTAAAAAGTAAGGGAGTATAGAAGATTTACTCCAGGAACCGATTAGGGTATGGTATTTTTTGTTTTTATTGGTTTACTTGTCTCTATTTGATCGTAGATTTTGGATTCACCCCGTTGAAGTGGTTGTTCACTTTTTTCTTGATGTGTATTTCAATTGTTTGAAATTGTTGAAGTATTGTATGTTTCTTGTATGGTATGTATAAAAATTTTATAAATAAAAAATTTAAAAAAAAAAGAAAAGCAAAATGTCGCCCTTTATAATCTCTCGAGGCGCACGTCCAAACCAGCCACCCATCACAGGAGGTATCAAGGGGGGAGCCAGAAAAAGGCGTTTTTCTCTATTAGGCATACGTATTTTCCTGGGTCCCAGACTCCAAACCCAAGCCTTCTCCATCTCTGCGTCCTCACCTCTGGGATTCCCTCCTGCATACCCTTTCAGAGGCCTCCTTTCTTTACCCCATCTCATTGTCTCTGGTGATTTAAATGCCCACTATTCTTCCCCAACAAAGGCCCGTGACATATCCCTTCTTCAGCTCCTTTCTGATCTTTCCTTCCAACAACATGTACCTTTTCCTACTCACTCAGCTGGTCACACCCTTGACCTTATTCTCTCTTTCCCCTCCCTCTCTCCATATCTCTCCTCCCTTTCTTCCTTTCCCATCCTATGGTCTGATCCCTTCTGTATTTTATTTTCTTTCTGACATTATCCTGTTTCTACATCCCTTGCTCATAGATCCCCAACCCCCTCAGCCCCAACCTACTCTCGAAACCTATCCTCTTCCACCCTTGAACATTTCCCTATCGCTCAGGACATATTCCCTCCCAAGATGCCAGTCAGTTAAGTATGATGTAAATAGTTATGATGTGTTCAGTTAATTTAACGTTTAACTAATTTTCAATGTAAAACATTTAGTTTGCTGTTCCATGTAAACCGCTGTGGCTTGTAGATACGACAGTATAAAAATGCTGCTAAATAAAATAAAATAAATAAACTTCCCTTCACTCCCGGTTGATATGCAGGCCAATCTTTGGTTTTCAATACTCTTTTGCCCTGGATTCTATTGCCATCTTCGTCCCCTCAGGCATGCCTCCAGACATAACCATTCATGATTCCACCATGGCTGCCTCCTTCATCGCTGGCAGCTTCGCCGTACAGAGCATCTGTGGTGCAAATATTCTTCTCCTACCACCCTTCAACACTGTAAGTCTGCTCATCACTACAGTCGTTCTCAAATTCACTTGGCCAAGAAGAGCTACTATTCTATTCTCATTTCCTCCTCTGTAAATTCCTCCCGTCATTTGTACTCTGTCCTTGCATCTCTCACTAAGCCCTCTACCACTCTGCCCTCTCTCTCAGACTATGCGCTGCCTCCACTGCAGCTCCTTGCCAGTTTCTTTAGTTCCAGAGTCTCCTCTCTACAGTCGTCTTTTGCAAAATGCCCTTTCCCCCTTTCCCCTCTGCCACCCCTCTCCTCTTCTGAGTCTCCAGACTTAGAAATGCCCTCCTCGTCTTCTAGCTCCTTTTTATCACACACCTATTCATCCTTCTCTCAGATCTCCTCTGAACTCGGCCATCACTTCATCACACAAAACTACCTCTGCTAGTGATCCTTTTCCCCTCCTCCTGGATTTCCACCCCCTCTCTTGCCTTGCTCCCTGTAGCTTTGTCCATCCTCAACAAAAGTTTATCCTCTGGAGTTTTCCATCCCCTTGGAAACATGCCATTGTGTGCCCTATTCTCAAAACTTCTTCTCTTGGTCCTTCTTCCTTGGCTAACTGTCATCCTGTCTTCACACTTCCTTTCCTTTCTAAGCTTCTTGAGAAATTTGTTTTTACCAATTTTCCTTTAACTTGGATTCTACTCTTGCTTTGCACTCCCGCCAATCTTGATTTTGCCTGGGTCACAGCTCAGAGACTGTCCTTCTCTCTTTCCTCAGTGAGCTGCACCAGACACACGATCATGGTGATATCTCAGTGGCGGCCTCTCTTGATCTATCTTCAGCATTTGATGTTGTTGATCTTGCTCTCTCATCTTCGCAATCTCTGGCTCAGAGGTACTGCCTTCCATTGGTTTCACTCTTTTCTCATGCACTGGTCCTTTTCTGTATCCTGCGGTAGTTCTTTCACATCCTCTTGTGGTGTCCCACAGAGTTTAGTTCTTACACCCCTTCTGTTTAATGTCTACCTAACCCCTCTAGCCCTCCTGAACCAACAACACAGTATTTACACCCCCTACTATGCCAATGACTATATCTTGCTCCGCCACACCAGTCCAACTGCTCCAGATCTTTCTCCTTTCAATGCATGTCTCTCTACTGTCTCTACTTGGCTATCTGACAGTTTTCTCCATCTGAACCCCAATAAATCGGCAGCTATCTGGTTTACTTTTGGAAGTCCTTCACTCTTCCTGGCCCTTTCTCCTCTCCAGGAACAAGCAGGAATGTAGTCTTCAGCAAAGGCTTCAACGATCCTGTGAGCAGTGAGTGAGAATCAGCTGTGCCTACTTAGTTGGGAACTGTGTGTGAGAGAGAACTGCAGCCAATCTGAGCACTTTTCAAATCATTTAGAATCCCTTCAGCAAAGGCTTCAACGATCCTGTGAGCAGTGAGTGAGAATCAGCTGTGCCTACTTAGTTGGGAACTGTGTGTGAGAGAGAACTGCAGCCAATCTGAGCACTTTTCAAATCATTTAGAATCCTTCAGCAAAGGCTTCAACGATCCTGTGAGCAGTGAGTGAGAATCAGCTGTGCCTACTTAGTTGGGAACTGTGTGTGAGAGAGAACTGCAGCCAATCTGAGCACTTTTCAAATCATTTAGAATCCCTTCAGCAAAGGCTTCAACGATCCTGTGAGCAGTGAGTGAGAATCAGCTGTGCCTACTTAGTTGGGAACTGTGTGTGAGAGAGAACTGCAGCAATCTGAGCACTTTTCAAATCATTTAGAATCCCTTCAGCAAAGGCTTCAACGATCCTGTGAGCAGTGAGTGAGAATCAGCTGTGCCTACTTAGTTGGGAACTGTGTGTGAGAGAGAACTGCAGCCAATCTGAGCACTTTTCAAATCATTTAGAATCCCTTCAGCAAAGGCTTCAACGATCCTGTGAGCAGTGAGTGAGAATCAGCTGTGCCTACTTAGTTGGGAACTGTGTGTGAGAGAGAACTGCAGCCAATCTGAGCACTTTTCAAATCATTTAGAATCCCTTCAGCAAAGGCGCGCCCGCGCCTTGCGGGCCCGCGCCTGAGGGCCTCGCAAGAGGGCCCTTTGGCGTGGCCCTTAGGCGTGGAACGAAGGCGCTTAGAGATCAGGATCAGCGTTTTAACACGCAGGTGAAAGATTTGAATATCGGCAATTTAATATTTACATCCAGCAGTTGCCGGTTCTCTAAGCAAGCTCAAGAAGAAGTGTTGTCTACGTATCCTTTTCGTGAGCTTCCATCTGCCTCTTTTTCCCTGCAAGAACACTGTGAAAGTCGTTGGAGCTAAAGAAGGTATGTCATTAGTTTTATGCGAATTGGCAGCAACAGCCTTCGTTAGTTAAAAAAAGAAGTATCATAGTCATGGTCAAGCCCACCTTCCACCCCAAATTTCTCTTGGACACCCTTATCATCCTTCAACGATTAGGCACACCCCACTTACAGCTCCAACATTTATATATATGGCTTCTAACAATCATATCAATATACCACATTTGGAATTGCTCTTCCACGAGATCTCACAGTAAATCCTGTAACAAACATGATGTTGGCAGCCACCTCAATCATTTGAATCCTAAAGCATGCCCTAAAAACCCCACACACTAAACATCACCTCTATAGAACTTATGAATACTAGATCAGTAAGAAACAAAATTCATTTAATCAGAGATCACATTGTGGACCAGCACCCAGACATTTTATGCATTACAGAATCTTGGCTCTCCCCCTCTGATAGTGTCCTCCTCAACCAAACTGGTCCCCTCTACATACTCCGCCTTTAATAATCCTCGCACTCTAAAGAGAGGTGGCGGAGTTCTAATCATTGCTAAAGACTCATTGCAACTTCAAACACTCACTTCTAGCAACTCTGAGCATTGCAGTTCTATTGCAGTGGGAAACAAGTATCTAACTATTTGCCTTGTTTATAGGGCCCCCCACGCACCAGCTGAAGAGCTAACTACCACTCTTGAAACTGTCTGTGCAATCACCACAATTCACAAACCTTTAATCTTACTAGGTGACTTTAATCTCAGCTCTGCAACTAACAATGATAGGCAAACCTTCCTTCAGGCAATGGACTCTTTACTATTCTCTCAGCTAATAACCACTCCCACCCATAGACATGGTTCCACACCAGACCTAGTTTTTGCCCCAAATTATCTCTTAGACAAGGGATTTATTTCCTCACCATAATCACCCCGATTCCTTGGTCTGATCATCACAGAATCAAAATTGAATTGACAAACAATACGGCCAAGTTCAACATAACACATTCTGCTTCATTTGGAATCAGAAGATTTAAAGCTTTCAAAAAAGATCAATTCTTAAAAGACACACTACCCTACCTCAACTCGGATGAACCTAACTTGGACAAACTGGTTAAGAATTGGAACATTACCATCAGTACAGCAGCAAAATCCAAACCGTACATAAAATCAAAGAACGTAAGACAACACGCTCCATGGTACTCCAATACAATTCGCAACGCTAAAAGAGAATTAAGAAAGCTAGAACGCCACTGGAGACGCTCCAAATCTCCAACTGCACAAAACACTTACTTAACAAAGCAAAAAAGATATAATGATCTTATTAACGATACAAAACGAGAGCATCACACAACCCCATTCTGAAAGCCTACAATAAACCCAGAGAACTCTTTGAGATAGTAAAAGACCTAACTAAAGAACCAAGTCCTGACAAAGACATACAAATCAACCCTCAAACCTTTGCAAACTTTCTCCATGAGAAAATAGGTCACATACCAACTCAAATACATACCGAAACCTACAGCTCCATCACAACAACAACAACAATAACAACAAGTTGGGACAGTTTCCACACTCCTTCAACCAAACAGATTTCGGATATCATCTCTGCTCTCAATACTAGCACTGCCCCTACTGATCCTTGCCCAGTTCAATGGCTCAAAGCACCAAGCATAACTTCCTCAGTTATATACACAATATCGTATCCATATCCCTATCTCAAGGAATAATACCCGAACAACTTAAACTAGCCTCAATAAGGCCTATCCTCAAAAAACAAACCTGGATAAGAACAATCCAGCGCTTATAGGCCAATCTCTAGCATACCATTCCTAGCCAAAGTAATAGAAAAAGCAGTACAGCTACAACTCCAAGACCATGTTGACGACCATGCCCCACTCGATCTACATCAACATGGCTTTCGCCCCAACCATGGAGTTGAAACACTGCTGCTATATCTGTTCAATGATATCACCCAGACCATAGACAATTACAGGCAAGGATCTTTATTGATCTTCTTAGATATTTCAGCGGCTTTCGACACAGTTGACCACACTATCCTCCTATCAAGATTGGAAAGTATCGGTATCTCTGGTACTGTCCTTAGTGGTTTAACTCTTATTTAACAAACAGGCAGTTTCAGGTTAAAATTGGAAACAACACTTCACAGCCTACAAATATCAAGCAAGGAGTACTCAGGGATCTGCGCTTTCTTCCCTTCTATTCAACATTTTTATTCAGCCAATTTGTCAAATTATGGCAGCCCATCAAAGTAGTTATACGATTTATGCAGATGACATCATGATTTATACACCGATTGATCTCATTAACCCCGACTACAGCAAGATCACAAATTGCCTTGACAACATGTCTTCCTGGCTCACATGCAATAACCTTTCCATAAACTACAATAAAACAGAGGCTCTTATTGTCACTCGAAACACCGACTTCAACCCCCCACCTTTCATTAAATACAACAACATTACAATACCAGTTAAGGATGAAGTTAGATATCTTGGAATTACCCTCGATAAAGGTCTAACCCTCCAGTCACACATCAGAAAAACTGTGAGGTCTGCATACTACAGAATGAAAGTGATTAGACGCCTCAAGCCCTTACTCTCATATGACCACTTCCGGTCTGTCTGCCAAGCCTTAATAACTCCTATTCTGGACTTTTGTAATCCTATCTACTACGGTCTTTCAAAACACTCACTTAAACCTCTTCAGATGGCTCAGAACACGGCAGCCAGAATTATTGCTGGCTCAGCATCTCAAGATCACATTACCCCTACTCTCAAAGAGCTCCACTGGCTTCCAATAAGCCAGCGCGTCAAATACAAGATGGTAATTAATATATTCAAGATCAGACATAAATGCTCTGCTTTTAGCCTTCATAACCTCTTACTCCAGAATAACAACAGGCCAAGACGAATAACTACATCAAACACCTCAGCACCCCAAGTAGTTTCAGAAAAGCGTGTAAATGTACTACACAAAGGGCAATTTCCTTATCGGCCCCACTTATATGGAACTCTCTCCCTCCCGATGTGCGATCCATGGATGATTTAAAGGAGTTCAGAAACAACTGAAATTTGTACTCTTCACTGAGTACTATGGCACAGACATCTAACAGTCTCTATTATTATAGCCTGCATATAACTTGTTTTACTGTAACGGTTCCTTGATGTTGCGTATCCCAATTTTACCTTCACTCTTTAGTTTAGTCAGTGTATGCCCCCCTGTCTCTGTTCTCCCTTCTTGTGTCTGGTAACCGCTTTGATTTAAGGAAAAGGCGGTATAGAAAACCTGTTAAATAAATAAATAAATAAATATGGATGACGTTGGTACCGATGGAGCCCGCGCAGGAAAACTCCCCAGCGTCCAATAGAAAAGCCTTTGGGACTCTCCCTCCTCAGCTAGTAAGAAGCCTTTCTTTGCTAAGAAAAAGAAATTCTACTCTTCTTACCCTCAACTTCTCAATATCAGCCCCAGGGTACCCAGAAGAAGCAACAGCCTCCTAAGCAGCAGAAGCCGCTCAATCAGACTCAATCTGCACCTGTTTTTTGACTTCTTCCTAGAGAACATTGCTACCCTGCCTCTGGAGAACCGCCACCCCCTCCACATAGCAGGCAG
Organism: Ichthyophis bannanicus; assembly: GCA_033557465.1. Classification (NCBI taxonomy): domain Eukaryota; kingdom Metazoa; phylum Chordata; class Amphibia; order Gymnophiona; family Ichthyophiidae; genus Ichthyophis; species Ichthyophis bannanicus. The sequence goes on along the minus strand of CM066044.1, from coordinate 14,738,120 downwards.
GTTTTGCCATTATGCCCACAAGGTGGCATCTCATAACCTCAGAGCAGTGGACACTAACCATAGTGAGAGAGGGGTACAAGCTTCATCTACAAAGCATACCCCCACCACTCTAGTGGGGGAATATCAGTCCCAACCCCCACTCACTGCTCTTTCAGCAAGAGATCACCTCTCTTCTGTCAGTGTGCCATAGAAGAGGTTCCAACATCCCAGAAGGGGAGGGGGTTCTATTCTCCGTACTTTCTCATTCCAAAAATGAACGGAGAGTACAGACCCATCTTAGATCTCAGAAACCTCAACATGTTTCTAGTTTGAGAGAAATTCAAGATGATTTCACTAGGAACCCTTCTATCTTATCTCCAGAGTCAGGACTGGCTCTGTTCTCTAGATCTAAAAGAAGTGTATACCCATATCCTCATTCATCCAGAACACAGGAGGTATCTACGTTTCATCTTCCAAGGAAATCACTATCAATACAGAGTCCTTCCCTTCAGACAAGCTTCTGCTCCAAGAGTCTTCACAAAGTGTATGACAGTCGCAGCCACATATCTAAGGACTTTTGGAATATTCGTCTTCCCTTACTTAGGCAATTGGCTAATAAGGGCAGCCACTTCTCAGAAAGTTCACCTATCCCTCTTGCATACAATTCAAGTACTACAGGGTCTAGGATTTGTAATAAATCTTCCAAAATCCCATCTAGTTCCTACTCAAACACTAGAATTCATAGGGGCTGTTCTAGACACTCGACGGTCAAGGACATTTCTATCCCAGGATCATTGTACCTGCCTAGTACAGATAGTATTTCAAGTAAGGTTCAAAGACAGTCTCTCAGCCAGAGAGATGCTGCAACTGTTATGCCATATGGCCTCTACGGTTCATGTAGTGCCATATGCTCGTCTGCACATGCAGACAACTCAATGGACTCTTGCCTTCCAGTGAAAACAGGCCTCTGGGACCCTCAAAGATAACATCAAAGTCACAGACATTCTCATGAACTCCCTGCTCTTGTGGTCTACCCTGGGAAATATCCTCATAGGGTCACCTTTTCAGATGCCTCCACATCAATGCATCCTGACAACAGATGCCTCCAAACTGGGTTGGGGAGCCCACTTGGACTCGCTCTCCACTCAGGGCCTCTGGACAGAGCAGGAGTCACAGCTCCAAATAAATTTGCTGGAGCTTCGTGCTATTTTCAATGCCCTGAAAGTGTTTCAACAATAACTGTAGTGCCACAGAGTTCTTGTCCAGATGCACAATCAGGTAGCTATGTTCTACGTAAACAAGCAGGGGCGAATGTGCTCTTGGGCCCTCTGCAAGGAGGCTCTCCACTTGTGATCCTTTGCCATTACTCATCAGATATCTGCCAGGACACCAAAATGTCTTAGCAGACAGATTGAGTCTGATCCTCCTTCTGCACGAGTGGTCTCTCCATTAGGAGACTATCTCCTACATCTTTCAGACCTAGGTAACTCCGGAGATAGACATTTTTGCCACTCCACAGAACGTCAAACTACCTCATTTTTGCACCAGAACCCCGATGTCCAGTCACCAGCAGGTTGATGCTTTCCACCTTCACTGGGGTCAGGATTTCCTGTATGCCTTTCCTCCCATACCCTTGATTCCCAAAATACTTTTCAAGCTTCAAGCGGACAGGGGCCACATGATCCTCATAGCTCCATGCTGGCCATGTCTTCTGTGGGTTCCTTTCCTGCTACATCTCTCATAGACTCGCCCTCTCAGTTTCAGATCAGCTCCCTGACCTTCTCTCACAGGAGGAGGGGACGCCGCTCCACCCCAACCCGCAGTCTGTCCATCTCATGGCTTAGCTGCTGAAAGCATAGTTTTACAAAGTCTGTCTTCCTCAGGAAATAAAGGACATCCTACTAGCCTCCAGGAAACTGTCTACCAGATGTTCCTATAACTTTAAGTGGCGTAGGTATGCCACTTGGTGTACCCAAAGGGATCTTAACCTCTTCTTGGCTCCGGTGGAGCTCTCCTTCAGTATCTCCTCCATCTTTCGTCCTCTGGTCTTAAGATGAACTCGGTTAGGGTTCACCTCAGTGCAATTGCTGCTACTCACCATCACTTGGATGGGCAGTCTATTTCTTTACAACCGCTTGTGACATGTTTCATGAGAGGGCTCTTATTAACCAAGCCCCCCATCAGGCCACCACCGGTGGCATGGGATCTTATTGTCATGTTAGGTCAGCTCCTTAAGCCGCACTTTGAACCTTTAGCCACAACCTCACTAAAGTTTCTCTCTTGGAAGGTCATCTTCCTTGTTGCCCTCACTTCAGCTAGACGCATCGGTGAGCTACAATCGTTGATGGCTGACCCACCTTATACCCGCTTCCACAATGGCAAGGTGGTCCTTAGAACTCATCCTCATTTCATGCCCATGGTGGTGTCTCCTTACCATTTGAATCAGTCAGTCTACCTTCCTGTCTTCTTCCCTAGACCTCATTTCTCTTGACTGCAAGTGTGCCTTGGCATTCTATCTTCAAAGGACAGCTGAGCACCATAAGAGCTTTCAGTTATTCATCTCCCTTGATCCCAGTCACTTGGGGTTGCCAGTATCCAAATGTATCCTATCTAAATGGGTAGCAGATTGCATCTCATTTGCTTATGCTAAAGCAGGACTATCTCTTGAAGGTCATGTCACTCCCATAATGTTCGTGCTATGGCTGCCTCGATGGCAAGCCTTCGTTCCGAGGCCATTGATGATATCTGCAAAGCAGCCACCTGGTCTTCGTTGCATAACTTTGCTGCATATTATTGTCTGGACAAGGACTCCCACCGGGATGCCATGTTTGGTCAGGCTGTACTCCAGTACCTCTTTCAGACTTGGAGCAGCTCCTACCCTCCGTCCCAGAATTTTTAGATGCCAGACATCCATGAAGGATCCATGCCCTCTTGAGGCCTGCTTTGAGGCAAATCCACTAATTCTGGGGACCTTTCTCTGGCATCTGGGAGCTAGGGAGTCCCATATGTGAAGGCTACGTTCCTGCTTGTTCCTGGAGATAGCATAGTTACTCACCTGTAACAGGTGATCTCCGGGAACAGCAGGAATTTAGTCTTCACAACTCACCCTCCTCACCTAGGCGTTGTAGAGTTTTTCTCTCTCTCTCTATTTTCTCTTTTATCTCTGCTACAAACTCAGCTGAGGAGGGAGAGTCACAAAGGCGGGAAGGCAGCAACGCAGGTGTAGTGGGATGCTCTCAAAGGCTTTTCTATTGGATGCTGGGGAGCGTTCCCGTGTGGGCTCCGTCGGTACCGATGTCACCCATATGTGAAGACTAAATTCCTGCTTGTTCCGGGAGATCACCTATTACAGGTGAGTAACTATGCTTTCCTGTGTCCTCTGTTCAACTAGTTGATACCTGGGTATTATCCTTGACTGTGCTCTGTTCTTCCAAGCCCATCTCTCTTCCCTTTCCCGCATCATCACTGGCTCCCTGTACAGTTCCGACTCCAGTATAGGTTGCTCATTCTTGTTGTTCATGCCCTATCATAGTCTCCCCTGCTATCTTACTTCCTTATTCTCCATGCTCTTCACTACACTCTCCGAGAAATCCATGCTAATCATTTTCACCTTCCTTCCATATCTCAAGCACACCTGTCATCTACTTGCTCATTCACCTTTTATTTCCTCGCCCCTGCCTTCTGGAATTCCCTTCCCCCTACCTCAGACTTGAGACCTCTTATCTTAAATTTAAATCCCTTTTAAAGACTCACTTATTCAACCTCGCCTTTGACTTGCCATCTTCCTGAGGTACCCTCATGGGTCAGTGAGCTGCAGGTGTTGGCGGCCCATGCCCCCTACACCAAGTCCCACAAAAACAGGGTCGTCCTCTGGACTCGCCCGGAATTCCTGCCTAAGGTGGTATCCACTTTTCGTATTAATCAAGAGGAGGTCCTTCTAACCTTCTTTCCCAAACCTCATGCATCCCGGGGAGAAGCCTCACTTCATACCTTGGATTGCAAAAGGGCACTGGCCGCCTACTTCGAGAGGACAAAAGTCCATCGCCGCTCATCATACTTGTTTGTCTCCTATGACATCAACAGGCTCGTGGTTGCAGTCTCTAAGTGTACCCTGTCTACCTGGGTGACAGACTGCATCTCTTTTGCCTACAAGCAGATGGACTCTTTCTGGAGCATCATGTCACCACGCATAATGTGCATGCCATGGAGGCCTCTGCTCACCTGTGCTCGGTCCCCCTGCAATACATCTGCCAGGCTGTAACCTGGTCTTCGATCCATACCTTCGCAGTGCACTACTGCTTGGAGAGAGCTCACAGTGCAATATCACTTCAGCTGGGCAGTACTTCATCATCTCTTTGAGGAATAGTATAGCTCCTTCCCTCCAGCCTTTTTATGTCCAGGCTACCAGAGAGGGGATTCCACCGTCAATGTTGTGGCTGCATCACTGAACTCCAGGCCATTCAGCGCTCCTTGCTACCATTCATAGTTCGCCTTTTGGGTCACCTGTGGCTCCTACAAGTTTTTTCGGTAGCCTGTAGTTTGGGAGTCCCATATGTGAGGACTGACTTCCTGCTTGTTCCTGGAGAAAGCATAGTTGCTCACCTGTAACAGGTGTTCCTTAGCGTTCCTCCAGCTTAGTCCTCCACTTCTGGGTTGTGAACCTCCTCCTGCAGCATGAAGACTGGATATGACAAACTTGTGACATCACGGGATATAGCATACTGGAACTTCCCATCAGCCCCAGTGTGTCCAGTCTTCATGCAGCAGGAGGACTTGTGAGCCTAGGGTGCTGGGCTCACTAGAGGAACGGATAAGGAGTAGTTAGGTTTAGGTTTAGATTTTACTTTTATTTCCTTTTATTTTCTTTCTTTTGTTCGGGGTTTAGCGCTTAGCATTCCCTTGGAGCACGGGGTTTCTGTTAGCCGGCCTTTCGTCAGTGCAGGAAGGAACGGGACGAGCACTGAACCCTTTAGTGTTTGGGGCTCCTTAAACATATCAAATATTAAAAAAAAAAAAATAGTTTTACAAGAGGTGGAGTCAAATAGAGAAACACTCCATAGCAGAGCAGTCCGTTTTTGGAGTTCCTATATTTCAGTGTTTGACTGAGTCAGCACATGTCTGGCCGCCCGCAGTGCGTGGTGTGTGGAACCCACAGGGGCACGGTGGCTGATACTGGCATTTGTAGGGGCTGTGCTGCCGTCTCTGTTAGTGTTGAGCAGCAGATGGACGGCGCAGCTTCCCCGCCTTTGCAAGGGGCCACGGCTACCGGGGAGGGTGAGCAGTGGGGGTCCCCTCCTGTGGTGGTGGTGCCAGAGGCGACGGCAGGAGGTCCGTCCACGTACTCCGGGGCTGGAACGGATATGCCAATGGTAGAGTTTTCTCCTGACTTTATTCTGTTGATGCATCAGGCATTTTGTTTAAGACAGCAGGGGACGGTCCCCGAGGCCTCTCTGTTTCCATCTCCGGTCTTGCCGTTAGCTGGTACGGATGGGGGGGCTCGTTCTCCTCGGCCGGCAAAGAGGTCTCGGCCCATGGATCAGCCCACCTCGGAGCTTGGGTGGCAGGAGATGGAGGACGTTGATCTCGACGTGGAAGCCGATATGGAAGAGTTGGAGGAAGGAGAAATTCCTGAGCCCGAGGATCAGTCCAAAATTATTCAGGTATTCCGGAGAGAGGAGCTCGTAGCATTGATCTCAGAGTCTCTCCAGACGCTGAAGCTCGCCATGGCTCCGCCGGTGGTGGAGGACGAAGGAGAGGACCCTATCATTCAGGCAGTGCGTCAAACTCAGGTTGTGTTTCCGGTCCACAAGGTAGTGGATAAGATGATCCAGGATGAGTGGGATCTACCTGGAGCGGCGCTCCGAGGAGTTCAGACTATGAAAAAGCTGTATCCCTTGGCGGATAAAGACAGGGAAAAGTTCAGCTCTCCCCGGGTTGATGCTGCGGTTTCTGCGGTTACTAAAAAGACCACTATTCCGGTGGAAGGTAGTGCGGCATTAAAGGATGTGCAGGATCGTAAAGTAGATGGCTTGTTGAAACAATCCTTTGAGGCAGATGCGGTGTCGTTGCAGGCTTCCATTTGTGGTGCCTGGGTGGCAAGGGCCTGTCTCCAATGGGCGCAACACCTGCATCAAACGGCTGCATTGGACCAAGGCAGTGTCAGGGAACTCGAGCGTCTGAAGTCAGGTACCGCATATTTGGCAGATGTGCACTACGACCTGATCCGGGCACTGGCGAATAGTATGGCCTCACTTGTAGCGGCTCGCCGGTCTCTCTGGCTCAGACTAGATACCTTGGATATTAGGGGAAAGCCGACAGTCGCCCAAGAGCAGATGGTTCGGAAGAATGTATCCTTGAAGGATACTACCAAAAGCAGAGAGGTTCCACAAAAGAGTAAAGTAGCCCAAATGCCCTCAAGTATGGAGCAGACAGAGCTTAAAGATCCCAATTTACCCATGTCTAACAATAGCCAAATTAACATGAACAAAATACATTCTCTAAAATGCTTGTATGCAAATGCTAGAAGTCTAAACAATAAGATGGGAGAGTTTAGAATATATAGCACTAAATGAAATGTTAGATATGATTGGAATATCAGAGACATGGTGGAAGGAGGACAACCAGTGGGACACTGTGATACCTGGGTACAAACTATATCGTAATGAATGATAGAGCTGATCAATTGGTGGAGGGGTTGCGCTCTATGTTAGAGAGGGCATTGACTCAGAAAGGATTAAAGTTTTGCAGGAAACAAAAATCTGCTTTACAAACTGTATTGATTGAAATTCCATATAAAAGGGGGAAGGCAATGGCAGTGGGGGTGTACTATCGAGCGCCTGGCCAGAATGACCAAATGGATGATGAAATGCTCAAAGAAATCAAGGAAGCTAACAAACGTTACAGTGCAGTAATAATAATGGGTGATTTCAATTACCCTGGTATCGACTGGGTCAGTGTCACGTCAGGACATGCTAGGGAGATAAAGTTCCTGGATGAAATAAATGACTGCTTCTTGGAGCAGCTGGTTCATGAACCGACCAGAGGGGAAGCCATATTAGACCTAGTCCTTAGTGGAACACAAGATCTAGTGCAAGAGATAAGGGTGTTGGGCCACTTGGAAATAGTGATCATAGCATGATCGCCTTTGATTTAATTAGTGGAGGAGGGATAGTAAGGAAATCCACAGTACTACCTTTTAACTTTCGAAAAGGAGACTATGATAAAATGAGGAAAACAGTTAAGAAAAAACTAAAAGGAGCAGTTGCAAAGGTTAAAGACGTACATCAAGCTTGGGTGTTGAAAAATACTATCTTGGAAGCCCAGACCAGCTGTATTCCACGCTTTAAGAAAAGTGGAAGGAAGTCCAAAAAACTGCCAGCATGGTTTAAAGGTGAGGTCAGAGAGGCTGTTGCCAAAAAAGCAACTTTCAGGAAATGGAAAAAAGAGCCAAACGACGAAACCTGGAAACAGCACAAGCACTGGCAAGTCAAATGCAAGGCATTGATAAAGCAGGCAAAGAGAGAGAATTTGAGAAGAAGCTTGCTGCGGAAGCAAAAACGCGAAATAAAGACCTTTTCAAGTACATTCGTAGCAAAAAACCTGTGAGAGAGTCAGTTGGTCCATTAGATGATAAAGGGGTTAAAGGAGCACTAAGAGGCGACAAGGCGATAGCGGAGAGACTGAATGAATTCTTTGCTTCGGTCTTTACTGAGGAAGATGTAGGGATGTTACCCATGACGGAAGTGGTATTTAAAGGTGTGGAAGAATTGAAGGAAATATCGATACATCGGGAAGATGTCTTACAACTATTAGATAAACTGAAGAGTAGCAAATCACCTGGGCCGGATGGTATACATCCAAGGGTGTTGAAAGAACTGAAATATGAGATTGCAGACCTGCTATCAGTAATCTGTGAACTATCATTAAAATCATCTCTAATACCTGAAGATTGGAGGATCGCCAATGTAACACCAATTTTTAAAAAGGGATCCAGGGGTGATCCGGGAAACTACAGACCAGTGAGCCTGACGTCAGTACCGGGAAAAATGGTAGAAACCATCATAAAGAATAAAATTACTCACATGTAGATAGTCACAACCTAATGGGAGACAGCCAACATGGCTTTAGACAACGAAGATCTTGTCTTACTAATCTGTTATGTTTTTTGAAGGAGTGAATAAACTGGTGGTCTTAGGTGAGTCTGTTGATATTGTTTATCTGGTTTTTTAGAAAGCCTTTGTCTAGGTCCCTATTCAGAGACTTTTGGCAAAACTAAAGAGTCATGGGATAGGAGGCAGTGTTCTATTGTGGATCAGGAACTGGTTAAAAGATAGAAAGCAGAGGGTAGGGCTAAATGGCCAATTTTCCCAATGGAGAAAGGTGAATAGTGGTGTACCCCAGGGATCTGTGCTGGGTCCGCTGCTTTTTGACATATTCATAAATGACCTGGAAAGTGGAATAACGAGTGAGGTTATCAAATTTGCAGATGATACAAAACTATTTAAAGTTGTTAAAACCGAAGAGGATTGTGAAAAATTGCAAGAGGATCTTGATAAATTGGAAGACTGGGCATCAAAATGGCAGATGAAATTTAATGTGGACAAGTGCAAGGTTATGCACCTAGGGAAGAACAACCCAAACTATGGTTACACGATGCAAGGTTCCACATTAGGAACCACCACCCAGGAAAAAGATTTAGGCGTCATTGTGGATACCATGTTAAAACCCTCGGCCCAGTGTGCAGCGGCGGCCAAGAGAGCAAATAGAATGCTAGGTATGATAAGGAAAGGAATGGAAAATAAAACAAAAGATATTATAATGCCTCTATATTGTTCCATGGTGAGACCGCACCTTGAATATTGTGTGCAGTTCTGGTCGCCGTATCTTAAAAAGGATATAGCGATTTTAGAAAAGGTTCAGAGAAGAGCCACCAAAATGGTAAAGGGGATGGAAGGATACTCCTATGAAGAAAGGCTAAAAAGGTTAGGGCTCTTTAAACTGGAAAAGAGACGGCTGAGGGGAGATATGATAGAAGTCTATAAATTAATGAACGGAATGGAACGGGTAAACGTAGATCGATTGTTTACGTTATCAGAATATAGAAGACTAGGGGACATGCAATGAAGCTACAGGGTAAACTATTTAAGACCAACAAAAGAAAATATTTTTTCACTCAACGTGTAATCAAACTCTGGAATTTGTTACCGGAGGATGTAGTAAAGGCTGTTAGTGTAGCTGGGTTTAAAAAAGGTTTGGACAAGTTCCTGGAGGAAAGGTCCATAAACCATTATTAAGAAGTGACCGAAGATATCAATGCTTGACCCAGTACAAGCATTGTGGAACTTGTGTCTCTTGGGGGAAACTGCTAGGTACATATGACCTAGTTTGGCCACTGTTGGAAACAGAATACTGGGCTTGATGGACCTTGGTCTGACCCAGTATGGCATATCTTATGTTCTTATGGACGGCAGATGGCACGTCCAAGTCTAGATTGAGTAAGCTGCCGTTTAAGGGCAAATTATTGTTTGGAGAGGATCTGGACAAGCTGGTCAAGGATTTGGGGGAGTCCAAGGGCGGGAGGCTGCCGGAGGATAAACCTAAACCAGCAAAATTCTCTCCGGCCTCCAGGGGTCAGTTTAGAGATTTCCGGAGATTTCGGTCATCTCGTTCGGGTGGTTTTCAAAGGGGGCGGTTTGCTCCTCACGGGCAGGGCTTTCGCGGAGCAACTAGAGGTTTCGCCGCGTCGTCCGCTGGGTCCGCCCGGAAACCAAAATGAAAGGAGGCGGGTTCAGGCAGAGATTCTTCCCATAGGGGGGCGCCTTCGGGGGTTTCTCTCTGTCTGGGCCCAAATAACGACAGATCAGTGGGTGTTGGAGATCATTCGCGACGGATATGCTCTGGACTTCGCGAGGCCGATTCGGGACTCTTTTGTGCTGTCTCCTTGCCGAGGCCGTGTCAAGTCCATGGCGATCCAACAGACACTCGACAGGCTTCTGCAGCTAGGCGCCGTGGTCCCGGTGCCATTAGAGGAGTATGGCATGGGACGGTATTCCATTTATTTTGTGGTGCCAAAGGAGGACGGCGCCCTCAGGCCTATTCTCGACCTCAAGGGGGTCAACCGTTCTCTCCGCATCCCGCATTTCCGGATGGAAACTCTCAGGTCAGTCATCGTGGCGGTGAGGCAAGGGGAGTTTCTGTTGTCCTTCGATCTTACGGAAGCTTACCTTCATGTCCCTATCAGAGCGTCCCATCAACGATATTTGCGCTTCGCGCTACCCTGGGGACATTATCAGTTCCAGGCTCTTCCTTTCGGTCTGGCTACAGCTCCGCGGACCTTTACCAAGATCATGGTGGTGGTCGCGACAGCTCTTCGAAAGGAAGGGGTTCTGATTCACCCTTATCTCGATGATTGGTTGATCAGGGCGAAGTCCGAGTCTGAGAGCGCGGCGGCCACGGCAAAGGTGGTGTCGTTTCTTCAGAGCCTTGGTTGGGTGATCAACCCACTCAAAAGCCAGCTGGTACCGACTCTGAGCCTCGAATACCTCGGAGTGCACTTCGATACGCAAAGGGGAGCGGTCTTTCTGCCGTTTCGCAGGATCGAGGCACTGCGGCGTCAGCTACAGGAGTTCCTTTTGATTCCGGCGCCTTCGGCTTGGAGTTACCTTCGGTTGCTGGGGACAATGGCGGCGACCCTGGAGGTGGTGCCATGGGCCCGTTTTCATATGAGGCCCTTACAGAGGTCCCTGCTCCGTCGGTGGTCGCATCAGACGGATTCCTTAAACGCCTTCCTTGCCCGGTCAGAGTCAAGCAGGCCCTTCGCTGGTGGCTGAGGCCTCGGTCCCTGTCCTTGGGTATGCCTTTGGAGCCGCCTCAGTGGGTTCCGTTGATGACAGATGCCAGTCTGGCGGCCTGGGGGGCCCATTGCGGGGATCTTTTCACGCAGGGCGTTTGGTCTCCGGAAGAAAGCGTGTGGTCGATCAATCGCCTGGAGCTCCGTGTGGTATGGTTAGCCCTCGACCGATTCGAGCCGCAGGTGACGGGACAAGCGGTCCGGGTGCTGTCCGACAACGCGGCGACAGTAGCCCACATCAATCGGCAAGGCGGTACTGGCAGTGTGGCGATGGAGGCGGAAGCGGACAATCTGTTCTTTTGGGCGGAGTCGCGATTGACGGCAATCTCCGTGGCACACATAGCAGGAAAAGACAACGTGCAGGCCGATTTCCTCAGCAGAGTCCAAGTGGATGCGGGGGAATGGGAGCTGCATCCAGATGTGTTCGAGCAGCTCGTTCGGAGATGGGGCCTGCCCATTATGGATCTGATGGCGACTCTTCAGTCCGCGAAGGTGTCGCGCTTCTTCAGCAGGAGGCGAGAGAGGATGTCGGAGGGCATCGACGCGTTGATTCAACCTTGGCCGATGGCGGGGCTCCTGTATGTCTTTCCGCCATGGGCGCTCATCGGTCGAGTACTTCAGCAGGTCGAGGCGCATCGGGGCCGGGTTCTACTGGTGGCTCCAGACTGGCCGAGTCGCCCTTGGTACGCCGATCTGATGTGGTTTCTGGACGGCGTCCCGTGGAGGCTGCCGGTGTCCGAGAAGCTGTTAATCCAAGGTCCGCTTTGGATGCCTCAGGTGGATCGGTTCTCGCTTACGGCTTGGCCATTGAAAGGGCGCGCCTAAGAAAAAAAAGGTTATTCCAGAGAAGTTATTTCCACTTTACTTCAGGCGCGGAAGCGCTCCACTTCATTAGCATATGTGCACGTTTGGCGGATTTTCGAGGATTGGTGTTCGCGACGGCAGTGTCGTGCAGCTACGGCCTCTGTTCGGTGCTGTTAGCCTTTCTGCAAGACGGCTTCGAGAAAGGCCTAGCGGCTAGCTCTCTAAGGGTTCAGTTGGCGGCCCTAGCTTGTTATAGAGGTAAGGTTCAAAGGGGGTCGCTTGGTGCGCATGTCGATGTGGTGCGTTTTCTTAAAGCGGTGTCCGGATGCGTCTGGCTCGTCGGATTTCCGTCCCGCCCTGGGATCTTAACCTGGTCTTGGGGGCTCTAGTCAAGGAGCCCTTTGAGCCCTTGAATCAGGCGTCTGTTAAGGATGTCACCTTGAAGACGGTCTTTTTGGCGGTACCGGTGGCGTCGGGGAAGGCAGCCGCGACCACAAGAAAACTAAAAAATAAAAGAAGAATTTTCTGCGGTGACAGGAGGACGTCCTGCCGGCTCCGCGGAAAAACAAAAACTGAGGCGAGGCAGTTGGGAAGGCAGGAAGGCAGCACGCAGGCGTCTTGGAATGCTTCCAAAAGCTTTCTGATTGGATGCTGGGAAGCGTTCCCGCGCGGACTCCGTCGGTACCGACGTACCCATATGTGAAGACTTATTCCTGCTGTTCCCAGAGATCACCTGTTACAGGTAAGTAACTGTGCTTTATGTGTGCTGCTGCCACTGGCCACCCTAGGCAGTCACCTAACTTGCATAATGGACAGGCCGGTCCTGCCTCAACACATGCGTGCCTGTCTTCCCGCCTGAAGGAGCCATCTTACCTCTGTCTTCTTCACTGAATCCTTCGGACATCCGTCTGAATCCTGGAAATAAGTTCATCTTTTTTACCATCAGTTTCTGCCTTCTGGTATGGTTCTATCTCGATTCGCTTCACCCTTCCCACCATTGTCAATCCCGATGACCATCAGTGCCTAAGCGCCGCATTTTTTCTTTGGGTCTTTTTCTCGCACCCCCCTGTTTGGTGTGGACATCAAATTCCTTTGACTGGGCAGAAGCTATCTACCCAACCATGTCAAATCCAACCAGTGGTTTTAAAAAGTGCACTCAGTGTGGTCGGACCATCTCGATCTCTGGCCAACACAGTTCATGCCTTCAATGTCTCGGGGCCAACCATGAGCCTTCTACTTGCCCTCTCTGCTTGCAGATGATGCACAAGGGGCTCTCTCATCATACTGAGGTAAGATGGCTCCTTCAGGCAGGAAGACTGGCATGCATGCGTGGAGGATGCTCCAAAAGCTTCCTTTGGAAGCTAGGAAGTGTTCCCACGTGGGCTGCATTGGTGATGTCACCCTTATGTGAGGACTGATTCCTGCTGTTCCCAGAGCACACCTGCTACAGGTGAGTAACTACACTGTTTTGGCCCATCCTGGACCTCCGAGACTTCAACACCTATCTGGTGCGAGAAAAGTTCAAGATGGCCTCGCTGGGGACCTTGCTCCCGTACCTCCTAAATGACAATTGGCTATGCTCCCTGGATCTCGAGGATGTGTATACGCACATACCGACAGGAAATACCTCAGGTTCGTTCTGGGGGACCGGCAGTTCCAGTACCAGGTTTCTACCCTTCGGACTGATATCAGCACCCTGAGTCTTCACGAAGTGTCTGGCAGTGATGGTCGCTTACCTGCAGACTCTGGAAGAGTTGGTCTTCCTGTACTTGGATGGCTGGCTCATAAAAAGTGGGGGTCCACAAAGAAACAGCGCTAGCCGCTCAAACGAGCAGAAACAAAGACAGGAAGCGGCAGAAGAATAAGAATATGAGAGATAAGAATATACTACCAACACCTTCTATTCCCCAGTATATAGTAGTATATTCTTATCTCTCATATACTTTATTTATTGTTTATTTATATTTTATATTTTTTTAACTGCTCTTATTCTTCTAAGGTAGAGTGCAATATCCGTATATGACTTTATTCGTTTATTGTCTATTTTGGCGTAATTTTTCCGCTATTTTTAATCTTCAGAAGTTTTTCTGTTAGTGGCGACCTCCATTGTCTCTTTTGAGCTTGGTGTAGTCTGCACATCACACCCACAGGTAATGGTTCAATTTTACATATAGTTTTTTTAGTATTAACATAATTGTTATTCAATTAGACCTACTCCTCTAGTCTCCTCATCCCTTCTCATCTTTGATTGTACATAGTTGTTTTTTACTTTTTCACAATTTTGGTATATTCATGTACAATTATAAAATGTTTGATTTTATTTTTTTTGTATTCCTCTCAGTATTTTTAGTTATTTATTTATTTGATAATTTTTTATTTTTTATTTATATACTTAAGGTATATGTATGTATACATATTCATATGTTAACTGACTATAGTATAATTTATTTAATATGTGAGGATTCAATTTTTAAATGTTTGTATATGGCATTTTTTTTTATAGTTTCTGTTTGTATATGTTTGTATGATTACAAATTGCCTGATAATTTTTAATTGGTAATTTTTTAATTTTTATTGGATTTCCATTTAGCATTTTTAATTATTTATTTATTTTATTCTATTTATGTATTTTTACATATGTATGTATACATATTTATATGTCATCAGATCTATAGAACAGTTCATTGCTATAGACTTATATATCATTAGATCCATAGTACAGTTTATTGAATAGATTAGGATTTGTTTTCAGTCAGTGACTGTATATGGTTTTCTATGATTTAATTGATTATTATTGATGAGTTTTCTTAGCAAGTCATTTGATGTAGTCCATTCGCCTTTATTTTATGAAATATTGTATATTCGTGCTATAATTTTCTCTATTTTTCATATATTTTTTAACCCTTCTTTTTTTGTTCATACTAATATGGTTTTACAATTTATTTTTTAGTGTGTCCTGATAGCCCCTGAGGAAGTTTGTATACGAAACACGGCCTGTGTTGGGCTTAGGCCACTTATTTGGTTATAATAAATTTATTGGGTGTTGAATCTGCCGCTTCCTGTCTTTGTTTCTGGCTCATAAAAAGTTACACTCCAGATGGTGTTCGTCAGTTGGCTCAACTCACCATCCAAGTGCTCGAGTGATTGAGGTTTGTGGTCAGCTACCTCGTCTCACCTCCAGCCCTCCCAACAGCTGGAGTTCATCAGAGCCCTTCTCAACACCATTCAGGCTTGGGCTTTTCTCCTGGTGGATCTCTTGCAGAGGCTGACGACCTTGGTCTGCAATACCCAATAGAGGCATCAGGTGACAGCCCAGAGGATGCTGAAAGTGCTTCTCCATATGGCCTCGACTGTGCATGTTACTCCCTTGGCTCATCTGGTGATGCAGCAAGCTCAGTGGACCCTGAGTACTGCCGCGCACCCACTACCTGGGCCCAAGGGTTTCCAGGTAGGAGCGGCCTTTGATGCCCTTCAGGGGTGGAGTATTAACACTTGGCCCCAGGGGTCCTGGGAAATGTAGTTGTTGGGCCTCCTGAAGGATTGAGTTGTAGTTGTGACTCGAGCAGACAAAGGCAAGCAAGAAAATTTCTTTTATGAGGATTTATTCCAGCACATTGAAGCTCAGTGCTTTCAGACGCAAAAGAAAGTGCACATCCAACAAAAAGGTGGAAAACAAACATACAGCAGTTGCAAAAACGACACAGCTTTCACTCAGCTGTTTCACAGTTCCTTTTCAGGCTCAGGCTTAGGCAATCATGTGACTCATCAATGAACTGAAAGCAATGTTTTTCCAAACGGCAAGGCTTCTCAGCTCTAGCATGTGGTTACACTTATTAAACCTTCATAAGCTTCTCACAGTAGCAGCAGGTAAAGTAATCTTTATACTATATTCACTCCATATAGTTTTCAAAGGTCTTTATCATGGCTATCTTCAATAATACAAGCAGAACAGTCCATGGCTAAGTCAAGCTCTGTTGAAGGCAGACAATCACCTAGCTGCATATCTTCCTCACAGTCATTAGCATGCTGTATAGGGTTAATAGCAGAGGCTGCCCTTTTCTCTAGGAATTCTTTAAACTGCCCCAGAAGTAATTCAGCCTGTTTGTGCCCTTCCACAAGCTGATACCTTTCTTTCTTTTCAGGCAAACGTTTGTTTAAGACTCCCAGCTCATGGTAATTAGCTATGCTGTCCTTATCAAAGCAACAGTTCTCCGTGTGGGTAAATCCCCTCCCCCACTTATCCTTAAGAGAATGTGTTGGGTTTGTTCTTAGGAGTTTAACACGTTCTGGAGATTTCTTGAACAAGCAGTCATAGTAAGAAATGTCAGCTTTGCCTTTACTCAAGTCCTCTGAATAAGCATTGGCACCTCTTCTCCTGCTGGCTTTCAGGGTTTGTGCTTCAACTTGCTTATCATTAGTTCTTGTGCTTCTCAGGCTGAACAATTCCTCCGTAGCTTTGTCTGCTATTGCTTTGGCTTTTAAAGTTGTGCTTCCAGCTGCCTTTATTCCAGGTATGAAACCTGCTAGTTCCTTTAACCCCAGGCTCTACCTTGTAACGAGAGTGCCTCCAGGGTGGATCCTTGCACCACTGATCACTGCTCTTAGGTCCTGCTTGGTTCTCAGGTAGCTCTTCCTGTAGCTCCAGGTCTCTCTCTGGGTCTCTCCGTGAGTCTCTCTCTCTCCTTGAGTCTGAGTCTCTCTCCGAGTCTCCCGATGCTTCTCTCCTCTCTTTTCCTTTCCTTCCTTGTCTTCCCCTCCTTCCTTCTTGTGTTCTAACTGCTTGCGTATTTAACAAGCTCTCACTACGTTGCACTGCCTGCCTCTTGCTTGGGCGTGCCCAATCAGTGACCAGACCTGTCTCCTCCCCTAAGGTGAGGTGTGGTTTTAGATCAGCTGAGTGTTTTTTTACTTTTGAGGTAAAAATCCTGCTTTTCAGTGCAGTACTACTTTCCTCCTCAGGATTTTCTCCTATCTCCATTTCTTCTTGAGGAGCTTCCTCATCACAGTACACAGTGGAAACAAGTCACAGGCCTCCTCCAGGACCGAGTGGCAGTTATTGGACCTCTTGTACAGACCCTGCGCTGGTGGCTGGAGCTGCAGAACTTGCTCAGAGGTCTTCCATTTCAGACATCACCCCTCCAGTGGACACTGATGACAGATATGTCCAAGTGGGGCTGGGGGGGGGGAGGGGCTCATTTGGATGGCCTGTGCACATAGGGCCTGTGGTCCAATCAGGAGAGCCTGTACCAGATTGATTTCTTGGAAATCTGGACCATAGCAAATGTCCTCCATGTGTTCCAGGTTAATTTGGCTAACCAATCTGTGCTGATCCAGACAGACAATCAGGTGGCAATGCTGTACGTTAACAAGCAGGGCGGCACGGAGTCATACCTCCTGTGCTGGGAAGCGGTCCACTTGTGGAAGTTTGTCATTGCTCACGGAATGGAGTGGAGGGCGACTTATCTGGAAACCTCAACTCTCTGGCAGACCAGCAAAGCCGCATCCTTCAGCCGCACAAGCGGACCCTCAACAAGGGAGTTGTGGAGTGGATCTTTCGGGGGGGGGGGGGGGGTACCTCCCACAATAGATATCTTCACCTCACCGCACAAAACCCAGGTGGATCATTTCTGCTCCAGAGTCGCGTTCCACGATTGACTGGCATCGGATGCCTTCCTCATTCACTGGGGTTGGGCCTGCTATATGCCTATCCTTCCATTCCACTTGTGGTGAAGACCTTGCTGAAGCTGTGGGCCGACAGGGGCACAATGATTATCATTGCCCCATACTGGCCCCTCACAGCTGTGCTTCCCCCTGCTGCTTCAGCTCTCTCGGAGAGAGCCTCTGCGGCTGGGCTCTGCCCCAGATCTCATATCTCAGGAGGATGAGACCTTGCTGCATCCCAACCTCCGGTCCTTGGCCCTCACGGCATGGATATTGAGCGGATAGTCCTCTCGGAGCTCATTCTCCCCGAGAATGCTCAAAAGGTTCTCCTGGCTTCCCATAGGATTTCTATGCACAGGTCCTATGCGTTCAGATGGCAGAGGGTCTCCTGGTGCACAGACTGGGCTCTGTATCACTTCTCCTGCACTGTGGACAGGCTGCTGGAATACCTCCTGCACCTTTTGGACACAGGCCTCAAGTCCAGTTTGGTCAGAGTCCACCTGAGCATGATTGAGGTCTTCCATCGCAGCTCGAAGGGGAAGCCCATCTCAGCTCAACCTCTGGTGGCTTGCTTCATGTGAGGCTTACTGCTTTCTAAACCTCCGGTCAAGCCTCCATCATTGGCTTGAGACCTTAATGTGGTCTTGGCACAACTCTTGTCGGCTCCCTTTGAGCTGCCCACTTCCTGCCCTCTGAGGTTCCTGACTTGGAAGGTCAGCACGCTGTGTAAGTAAGCTCCAGAAATTGTTGGCTCACCCACCATACACCAGATCCTACCACAATAGAGTGGTCTTGTGCACACATCCGCGCTTCCTGCTGAAGGCAGAATGTATGTTCCACCTCAACCAGTTGGTCATTCTACTGACTTTCTTCCCCAGGCCTCACACTATTAGGGGGAAGGTGGCACTGCATACATTGGTCTGCAAGTGCACCCTGACCTTCTACCTTGAGCGGACAAAGGCACACCATAAATCCATCCAGCTGTTTGCCTCTTTTGACCTTAAGAAGCCAGGGGCTGCCATCTCCAAATGCACTCTGTCGATTTGGCTAGCAGACTGCATCTCTTTCACTTATGCCCAGGCAGGCTGAGCCTTGATGGTCACGTCACAGCTCACAGTGTCAGAGCCATAGCAGCGTCAGTGGCCAACTTGTGCTCTGTCTCCATGGAGTAGATCTGCAGGGCTTTCACATGGTGTTCTGTCCATACTTTCACAGCTCATTATTGTCTGGATGGGGATTCCCAACACAACAGCAACTTCGGCCAAGCCATGCTCCAGCATTTCTTTGAGAATTAGGTTCCAACTCCTTCCCACCGGCCCTTTTATCCATCCAGGATACCAAAAATGTGTACTCCTCGATGCTGTATGCTGAAGATATTGAATCAGTCGAGTCCCCTAGAGGGATTACCATACTGTTTCTCTTGTTCTCCGGTTCTGTTTCCCCTGTTTGGACTTTTGACGTCCACGGTTTTCAGTAACCTGTAGCTTAGGAGTCCCATATGTGAGGACTTGCTTCCTGCTTGTCCACAGAGAAGGCGTAGTTACTCACCTGTAGCAGTTATTCTCCATGGACAGCAGGAATATGTCCTTTGATATTCTACTGAAGAAGATGGCGCTACAGCAGGAAGGCAGGTGTGCATGTGCGGTGGAGCCTCCTAAAAGCTTCTAGTAGAAGCTGGGGAGTGTTCCCACGAGGGGCTCAGTCGGTGATGTCATCCATATGTAAGAACTTATTTCTGCTGTCTTCAGAGAACACCTGCTACATGTGAGTAACTACGCTTTATGTACAGGCCAACTAGGCTGGCAAAAATACAGGCCTCCATCTCCCCCACCTCACCTCACCCCACCCCACGCTTCGTCCTCCACTCCAGCAGTGTGATCCTCAAATTACAGTAAATGTGGAAACTCACAGGCCCCATACCCTCTGGGATTCTGTGTCTCAGGAAAAAAAATACTGCACATGTTCTGTGCTCATAATTACAGTTTTGTAGTAGAACGTTACTTAATGCAAAGTACTTGTCATTCCTTTGGAGACACTCTTGCCTCCACAAGATTCAAAGGCTTAGCTTTTTCTGTCTGTATTTTGTGATTTAGGTCTTCTGAGGCCAAAATATTATATTTCACATCTGGAGAGCAGTAGTACAAGATTTGATTTCTCTGTTTGTTGTATTGGGTAGGGTTTATTTTGTTTGTTCTTAAAACTTGTGGATCCAGTTCTATGAAGGTTCCAAGGTTATTTTGTGGATAAGTTGTTACAAAAAAAATATCAGAAGCTAAGCCATAGCATGCTCTTAAACTAGAGGTCTCAGACTCACTGCAAATGTGATTGGAGAGCTAAGGTGGAGATGGGACATGAAGACATTTTCCTCTTTACAGTCTTGAAAAGCAGAATGGTAAAATTTAAAAGTAGAGCTCCACTGAAGCAATTAAATGAACTGTGAACAGCAGCTTTTGCTCCCTCTCAGCATGTCAGTGGCAGAGGTGATTCATAATCAAGAGTCTAGTTCATTACTTAGCTCCGATTTCTTTGTTATATTTTTTAAAAAATATATTGAAGGAAATGACTTAATTTCCCATCCCCCTCCCGCACTCAGCCTTCACCTTGCAGCAAAAGTCATGTTTGAAATAAAAGGTACTGCTGCTTTGAACTCACTGAATAAACTAGGACAATCAAATTGCATGAGAAATTCTATGATAGGTATCTTTTTATTCTTTGCCCAGCCAACCAAGCAATTTTAGATAGACATGTCCTCCAACTGTAATTGCTTTAGCAATAGAAGATATATTGGTGTAACAGAAAAATGCCAAGTAAGCAAAGCCCCTGTATGGCTGAAGTGACTTAAAGAACTCTCTAGTTCCACTTAGGTTTCCCAGAATAATGACTTGGTTACATCATAGAAAGAAGGCTGGAAAGGACTTTTAAGAGGCCTTATAGGCCAATTCCCTTTGTCGAGACAGGATGTAGGTAAGCATTGCATGAAGTTTAGAAGGATTCTTCATTTGAAAAGAGTCAAGTCTAAATCCAATTCAAATCCTTAGGAGTTAGTGAAACTGGACAGTATTGCCTAATAAAATATAAGACACGGAAAATTAGCTCTTGCTATCATATGTTACAGACGTTGCAACAGATTTCCAGCAGAGTTTATAAGAGCTAAATCCGTGGCAAAATCCAGTTGTATAGGGGATAGGTAGACATTAAGGTAATTTTTATAAGAAGCCATGTGAAATTACACTCCAACACATAAATCATGTATTTAAATGACTTGCATGCATACTTTAGCCGGTCCCTATTCTATAATTATGTGCATCAGGGAGACTGTGCATTTGTTTCTCGGGGGGGTATGCACCGGGGTGGGGCTTGGGTGGCGTGTGGGCAGAGCGTACATTTACATGCATAAGCTATCAAATAATATAATTTACACACATTCTTTACAAATCTAGGCATGAGCATTTATACCAGCCCTAGAGCTGCTGTAAGTGCTCACATGTGTATTCAATTGGCGTTTTCAGCCACTTATGCCCCTATTTTATAAAGAAAAGCAGGTGCTTGTTTTCCTTTATAAAACAGGTTTAGGTGCATCCTGGGTGCCTAAAACTAGGCATCAGATTTATAAAATTACCCTCCAAAAATGCAATGCCGTGTGTGCCTTCGAGTCAGTGCTGGCTCCTGGGTTTTCTTGGCAGGGCCAGGCCTTTCTTTCGAGGCAGTGGAGGGTTAAGTGACTTGCCCAAGGCCACAAGGAGTGTTAGTGGGAATAAAACACTGGTCTCTTGCTTACCAAGCCAGTGCTCTAACCATTAGGCTACTCCTCTACTCTAAACCGAACCTTAATGGTGATGAGAGAGAGAAGACCGCAGATCATGTAAGCAAGTACAAATGGGTGGGCCAAATTATTTTTTTTCTGTCAACGTCTTCCGAGTTTGTTTGGGGGGGGGGTTCAAGTCCAGCAGTACCCTCATTCAGACTTTCAGTTCAGTCAGAACTAGTCTCCATTAGGTTATGCTGCCATGAACCATGGATTTGTATTTTTGATTTATTACTCACCTTTGCCAAGGGTCCAAGCTCAAGGCAAGTTTAAAGTTCTCAGGTACATGAGTTATTTACCTGACCAAGTGATCTTACAATTTAAGCTATATCTGAGGCAATGGAAAATGAAGTGGCTTGCACAAGGTCAAAAAGAATATCAGTGAGAGAAGCAGGATTTGAAACCTGACTTCCCTGGTTCACAATCTGCTTCTGTAATCACTAAACTATTATTCCACTTGACTTCATTTTCCCCTATTTTATTACCCCTCCTCACCTAGCCTGGCCATTTGCAGTGACTGTCCTTGGCCAGGGGATGTAGATCAGGGGTCTCAAACTCAAATTGCTTTGAGGGCCAAATGAGGACTTGTAAAGTAACCCGGGGGCCGCATAAGACGCGGGGCCTCATTTGCATAAGGGACCTCATTTGCATAAATATTTGCATAATGTTACCATACACTAACTTTTAGTAAAACATGCCTCTTTAATGAGTATGGATAAAGAAAGACTAAAAGATTTAGAAACAAGAAGACAATATTAAACTGGGAACCCCAAAAGCCAAACTTGGAATGTACAACAACACTGTAGAAATAAAACTATAAATTAATTTCCTCTTGTACTAAACAAAGCGCAAACATTAATGATGCACATTTCCCAGAGCTGACATATTCCAGTTAATAAATTCAAAATAAAGAGAGATTTTTCTACCTTTTGTGCATTTTTTTCAGTTGCAATTGTTCCAGCCACTTTCTTCATGTCTTCTGCTAACTCTCCATCGTCTGCTTCCATTTGCCCTTTCTTCTCTCCTAGTTTTTTTTCCATTCTCTCTCTACATCTGCTTTAACATACTAATCTTTCTCCTTTTTCTCTTTCCTCATTCCTATTTCATCCACTCAAATTTTACCCCTCCATCCTCAATCCCCACTTACTCTCACAATACCTGGCCAATTGTAGATTTGTCTTCTCTCCCAGACAAAATATTTTTCCCCTCTCCATTTCACTTTCCCAGCTCCATCCCATTCTAATCCTCCCCCAACATCAGCTCCCTTCTAGTTCCAGCCCCACCCAGCATCCGCTCCCTTCTAGTCCCTGCATCAGTCCATTTCCAGTCCTATCCTAGCCTCACCATCAGCCCATTTCCAATCCTAGCCCCCCATCAGCCCATTTCCAATCCTAGCTCCCTCCCCTCACAGCCCATTTCCATTCCAAGCCCCCCTCCCCATCAGCCATTTGCAGTTCAAGCCCCCTTCCACTCAGCCCATTTCCAGTCCTAGCAACCCCCCCAGCACATTACCAGTCCTAGACCCCCCATAGCCCATTACCAGTCATAACCCCCCTGCCAATAGCCCACTTCCAGCCCTAACCCCCATTACCCCATTTCAGTCAGCCCCTCCATAGCTCATTACCAGTCCTAACTCCCCCATCAGCCCACCGCCAGTCCTTCCTAACCCCCACCTGCCCATTTCCAGTCCTAGCCCCCACCATAGCCCATGTCCAGTCATAACCCCCCCCTGCCAATAGCCCATTTCCAGTCCTACACCCCCCCTGCCAATAGCCCATTTCCAGTCCTACACCCCCCCCCCCCCGCCAATAGCCCATTTCCAGTCCTACACCCCCCCCCTGCCAATAGCCCATTTCCATTCATCCCCCCCCCCCCCTGCCAATAGCCAATTTCCAGTCATACCCACCCCCCCCCCCCCCGGTAAATATAAAAACAACCTGGCTTCTGCTGCAGCAGAAAATCAGCTGTCCCGCGGCCCCTTTCCCTCTGCGCGAGAGCCCTGAGTGTGCGTCCTCTGCGGCATGCTTTTTAAGCCGCGAAGAGAGTATTTCCCTCTCGCGCGGCTTAAGCCTATTCACTTTTCAAGCCTCGCGAGAGGGAAATACTCCCTTCGCGGCTTGAAAAGCACGCCGCAGAGGAAGCACATTCAGGGCTCTCGCGCAGAGGGGAACGGGCCGCAGGACAGAGCAGCAGAAGCCAGTTTTTTTTTTTTTTTTCAATTGACCGTCGATTCGGCAACGGCAGCAGCAGAAGCCGTCGCGGGCCGCACAACCTTCTCCCGCGGGCCGCGTGTTTGAGACCCCTGATGTAGATGGTGGCTCCCTCTGTATTGTGGTTTATGTACATTTCTATACCATCCCTATAGAAACTAGACCTGGGAATTAAAACTGGGTCTTCAAATATGGCAGTACAAAGCAATGCTGAGCCACAAGACTGGGCCTAACATTTCCTTTTCTTAAAAGCCAGATCTAAGATTTGGCATCTGCACTGGTATTTTTCTTTCTATGTCAGTAGCAGTATTTATTTATTTATTTTATTTAACATTTCTTATATATGGCATTTCATTATATCAAGGCGGTTTACATTGAACAGGGCATTATAAGAACATAAGAAATGCCATACTGGGTCAGACCGAGGTCCATCAAGCCCAGTATCCTGTTTCCAACAGTGGCCAATCTAGGTTATACATACCTAGCAATATCCCCAAAAGACACAGGTTCCACAATGCTTGTACTGGGTCAAGCATTGATATCCTGGATCCCTTTTTAATAGTGGTTTATGGACCATTCCTCCAGGAACTTGTCCAAACCTTTTTTAAACCCAGCTATACTAACAGCCCTTACTACATCCTCCGGTAACAGATTTCAGAGTTTGATTACACGTTGAGTGAAAAAATATTTTCTGTTATTTGTCTTAAATAGTTTACCCTGTAGCTTCATTACATGTCCCCTAGTCTTTCTATACTCTGATAGCGTAAACAATTGATCCACGTTTATCCGTTCCACTCCATTCATTAATTTATAGACCTCTATCATATCTCCCCTCAGCCGTCTCTTCTCCAGGCTAAAGAGCCCTAACCTTCTTAGCCTCTCTTCATAGGAGTAGCCTTCCATCCCCTTCACCAATTTGGTGGCTCTTCTCTGTACTTTTTCTAATAACGCTATGTCCTTTTTAAGATACGGTGACCAGAATTGCACACAATATTCAAGGTGCAGTCGTACCATGGAGCGATACAGAGGCATTATAATATCCTTTGTTTTGTTCTCCATCCCTTTCCTTATGATACCTAGCATTCTATTTGCTTTCTTGGCCGCCGCTGCACACTGGGCGGAGGGTTTTAACATGTTATCCACAGTGACTCCTAAATCTTTTTCCTGGGTGGTGGTTTCTAATGTGGAGCCTTGCATCGTGTAACTATAGTGTGGGTTGTTCTTTCCTAGGTGCATAACTTTGCACTTGTCCACATTAAATTTCATCTGCCATTTGGATCCTTAACTTGGATAACTTGGAGATAACTATTTTACAGGGAACATTGGCTAAGGAGGGTTAAGTGGCTTGCCCAAGACCATAAGGAGCACCTGTGGGACTAGAAACCCCAGTCCTTCCGGCCCAAGATTGCTGTCCTCTAGTGGGATTTGAACCCCTGACCTTCCAGCCTGAAGTACCTTGCCTCAACCACTAGGCCACTCCTCCACTCCAGTAGCTTTTAAATAATCAATGCTGGCCTTTTTGCTATATGTACTAAAATCATATTTGTATTCATGTTAATCTTTTTCTTACTTTTGTTTTATTTTGAAGCCTAGAAGTATTTACTCTTTCTTTTTTTTTTTGTCAAAAAAAGAAAATGGGACCCCCCCCCCCCTCAAATGCTCTCTTTATTCAAAATGTGGGAGGGAGCCTATAAATGGGGGAAACAAAATATAAATCCTTTAAGAAGGCCAGAGTAATTCATGGAAGCCTGGTCATGTAAATAGATTATGCATAGTCCAATTGCCCTCATCTACTATTGTTCCTGTATGTGCATATATTAAAGCACACATGATAGTTTAATAATTATCTTGAGCAAAAGTATTTTAAGTGTGATGCTTAAGGATCTATATACAAAGTGCTTTGTGCAGCATTGCCATTTTTTGGAACAATCAACTGAATAGTAAGCTGCTAAAACTAACTCAAGGCATCCAGAACAGCAGACACTTTTGGGTCAATACTGCAATTGGTGCTTTTAAGACCAGCAGTTGCAGTTAAAAAAAAAAAAAAAAGATAAATAATCCAAATAGTCAGCACTGCTGCCTGGATAGTGAGAGATGATCTTCAGCGCTATTAGGCAGTTAACTATCTGGATAACTTAGTGCAGCCATTTTGCTATCCATATAGTTTCCAGGACCACTCATGTATCACCTTGGTACTATAGGGATGATGTCAGGGCAGTCAGTAATAATTTTCAGAGGCACTGTCTGGGCCATGCCACTGAACCTGGCCAGATAGACCCAGATAGCAGGTGCTGCTATCCAGATAAGTACCTTTAAATATCAAGCCCAGTATTTTCTGGGTAATAGGGAGGACACATTCAGCCTATAGTAAGAATTTTTTATCTACAAGGTATTAAAAAACTTCCTTTCCTTATCGTCTCTCTCCGGGCCAGTCCAGGGTACGTTAGGGTTGTCAATCCCCTTCAGCAGCTGAGGACTGAAAAACTCCAAGTTTTGCTGACAGCCTAAGCCACTCCCCCTGATGACAGTGCCCCAGTCTTTCAGTCCTCAGCAGCTGAATAGGACGCATAGCTGACTTTCTCCCTGGTGTAGAAGAGAGTAGTTTTTGTTGTTTTCGTTGAAATCAGTAGCAGATTGGCTCTAGCAGGGCTGCTTCTCTACTTTATTTTCCAGTGCTCTGATTAAAGTCTTTTGAGAAAAAAAAAAAAAAAGGTGGACATCCCGATGCTGCCGGTTTGAGCGGCAGTAGAAAGCAGTGCCTGTTTTCTTAGGGACTCTGTCTGCTATACCGGAGAATTGGTTCTGGGAGCCCCAGTTGACCATCCTCCTCTCGGGGTCCGCCGTGATTTTCGGCTCCCGCTAGCAGCGGGCGGCCCGGAACACAAGGTTCAGCGGCTCCTGTCAGGTGGGTGCTCTATTTTCTTCCCGCGGCTCTGCCGCAGCGTCGGGGAGTGTTTCTGAAGGCAGGCTGTGCTTCAGCGCTTTCGGCGGCAGACAGCACGTTGTTTTTTTCGTCGGCTGAGAGCCGTTTGATTTTTGCTGTGCCATGCTTCTGCCCGGGCTGTACCGGGTGATGGAGGTTAAATCTTCTGCGGAGTCCGAAAAGGCTCTCCTCTCCTCAGAAAAGGCGGGAGCGGCGGCCACCTTGGCAGAGCAGCCTGTTTCTCCCGCGGGGCACCATAAACCGGGAAAGCGAAAGGCCAAAACGCATAGAGATTCTGCGGCTGCAATTAAGACCCCGCAGACTCTGCAGGGCGCTCAGGAGGGTTTTTCAGCTTTATTTTCTCCCGACTTCATTTTGGCAATGCATAAGGCCTTTCTCTTAAAAACCTCGCAGGCAGGCGCTGCTGTTTCCGGTTTTAATGTGTTAGAGGCTCCTCTCCCTGCGGGGGATGTTGTAGACCCGGGGGAAGGTTCTTCCCAGTCCTTGTTAAAGACAGAGTCATGTTTATTTGCTAAAGGGGAGCAGAGCGTGCAGCCGCAAGAGTTGGAGGACGGAGAAGTTCTCTCCGAAGCATGCTTAGACCCTTGGCTGACAGAGCTGGAGGAGGGTGAGTTAGTGCCTGGCGAAGATCCTAAACCTTTTCGGGTTTTTCGCAAGGAAGAGCTGGGTGTGCTTATTTCGTAGTCTTTAGCGGCTCTTAATATTTCTATGCCCACGGTGTCTCAGGAGCCCTTGGAAGATCCGTTATTACAGGGCTTTAAGGTAGAGCAACGCTGTTTCCCAGTACATCGTGTCATTAAACAAATGATTGAGTCAGAATGGGAGTGCCCAGAGGCTACGCTACGGGGTAGTCGCACCTTGGGTCGCCTGTACCCGGTTCCACAAGAGGAAAGGGAGTTGTTGAAAATGCCCAAGGTAGATGCCTTGGTGTCTGCGGTGACAAAGAAGACCACGATTCCTGTGGAAGGCGGAGCGGCCCTTAAAGATCTACAGGATCGTAAGCTTGAGGTGCTCTTGAAACAAGCCTTCGATGCCAATGCTCTTTTGCTGCAGGCTTCTATTTGTGGAGCGTATGTCTCCAGAGCTTCCATCCATTGGCTGCAGGGCGAGGTCCCGACGGATTCGGGGGTAGGTCCTTCCGCGGAGGGAGCTAAGTTGGAGTCCGCGGCGGCTTACTTGGTGGATGCCTTCTATGATTTGGTTAGAATTGCCGCTAAGTCCATGGCCTCGCTAATAGCGGCCAGACGTTTTCTTTGGTTGCGAAGCTGGGTGGCTGACGCCTCGTCTAAATCTCGCCTAAGTAAGCTCCCCTATAAGGGTAAGCTTCTCTTTGGGGAGGCCTTGGAGAAAATTGTCAAGGATCTCGGTGACTCCAAAGGGGGTCGGTTACCGGAAGATCGGCCGAAGGCTTCTAAAGTGGGTGTAGTGCAGCGGGGGTCAGGTAGGGATTCTCAGAGATTCCGAGGTGCTCGGTTTGCTCCCTACCCCAGGGGCCGTTTCGCATCTCGTGGTCCGTCCTTTCGCGGTGCCAGAGGTTTTGGCAGAGGCTATTTCTCGGCCCAGCAGTCCTCTGCTAAGAAGCCACAATGAAGGTCGGCTGGTCCAGCCGGAGATCCCTGTACGCAGTCGCTTGCGGGATTTTCTTTCCGCCTGGACCGCCATAACGACAGACAAGTGGGTTCTGGACATTATTCGAGATGGCTATGCGCTGGAGTTCGCTTGCCCTTTAGGGGAGGCCTTCATGATGTCCCCTTGTGGTCTGGGACCCAAGGCAAGGGCCATTGCAGAGACGTTAGAGCGCTTGTTGTTCCTACAGGCCGTGGTTCCCATTCCTCCCGCCCAGTGCGGGTTAGGTCGATACTCGATTTATTTCGTAGTCCCCAAGAAAGAGGGATCCTTTCGGCCAATTCTCGATCTCAAGCACGTGAATCGAGCGTTACGGGTTCCGCATTTTCGGATGGAGACGTTGCGCTCCGTCATTCGGGCGGTACACCCCGGGGAGTTCCTCTCAGCAATAGATCACACGGAAGCTTATCTGCACATTCTGATTTGAGAGGTGCATCAGCCGTTTTTGCGCTTTGCGGTTCCCATGGGTCATTTCCAGTTCCGAGCCTTGCCTTTCGGTCTGGCGACGGCGCCACACACCTTCACGAAGGTCATGGTGGTGGTGGCGGCGGCATTGAGGAAAGAGGGGATCAGAGTGCATCCGTATCTGGACGACTGGTTGATCCGAGCGGATTCGTTGACGGACTCGGTCGCGGCGACAGCTCGGGTAGTCCAGCTCTTGGAGCAGCTCGGTTTGGTTATCAACCAAGTGAAGAGCCAGTTATCTCCGGTGCGACAGCTGACTTACCTAGGGGCCTTCTTCGACACGGAACGGGGATCGGTATTCCTGCCCGAAAGCAGGGTGCTAAAGTTGGTAGGACAGATTCGCGCGTTCTTGCGGCTCCGGGCGCCGTCGGCATGGGCCTACTTGCAGCTTTTGGGTTCCATGGCGGCAGCCCTAGACCTCGTGCCATGGGCAAGAGCGCATATGAGACCACTTCAACAAGCCTTGCTCTCCAGGTGGTCTCCGCAACATCATCCTCTTTCACAGCGGTTGGTCTGTCCGGAGGTGGTGCGCCACAGTCTACTTTGGTGGCTGGAGGTCCAGCATCTTCAAGCGGGGGTTCCCTTGCGGGAGCCGCAGTGGGTGCTGGTGACTACAGACGCCAGCCTGTCCGGCTGGGGAGCGCACTGTCAGTCTTGTGTGGCACAACGAGTCTGGTACCCCCCGGATGAGAGCTTGTGGTCGATCAATCGTTTGGAGCTCCGAGCTGTGCGTCTTGCACTGCTGCATTTCCAAAGCTTGCTCGAGGGAACAGCGGTTCGGGTGTTCTCCGACAATGTGACGACGGTTTCGTATATCAATCGCCAAGGAGGCACAAGCAGTGTGCTCTTATTAGAGGAGAGTCAGGAGTTGATGATGTGGGCGGAGACTCATCTCGTAGCCTTGTCAGCGGCGCACGTGGCAGGCAAGGACAATGTGCAGGCCGGTTATCTCAGCCGCAACGTTCTCGATCCCGGGGAGTGGGAGATGAACGCAGCGGTGTTTCTCCAGGACCAAGCAGGAAGTCAGTCCTCACTTATGGGTGACGTCGGCGCCGACGGAGCCCTCGCGGAGCAATTTTCCCCAGCTTTCAAAGAAAGCCTTTGGGAATTGCAGCGCGCATGCGCGGTAGTCTTCCCGCCCGAAGGTGCCATCTTAGCCAGTCTTCTTTTTTTTCCGCCGAGCCCTACAGACGTCCCCGTCTTGTCCCCGCGTAAAAGTTGATTTTCCTCTGTATTTGTCCATTTTTCTTTCGGTTCGACGCCGGTCGTTTTCCCGCCCGGACTCGCGACGCCGGTCTCGAGTCCTCTAACGGTTTTTTCGGTTTTTTCTGACTTAGTCAGCTTTCGTTTTCGTTTTTTCCCTGGCAGCCCGGTCCTTTGACCTCGCAGGGGCCCTTTTTCCCCCGATGGCTGCCAGTGGCTTTAAGCGGTGTGGTCGGTCGGTGTGACCGAAATATGTCACTCACCGACTCACACGACCTTTGCCTGCGCTGCCTGGGCCCAGATCACGAGGAACTGATCTGTGGGCCCTGCAGCAAACTGTCCTCGAAGGCGTTGAGAAGTCGGCGGCATCAGCGCGAAAGAATCTTCGCTGACCCCAGCCGTACCCGGACCTCGTCGGAGGCCTCACTGTCGAAAGGCTCCAGTTCGGACCGTCGACGACGGAGCTCCTCCGACCGGGGTTCTCCCTCCGGGGACCATCGACGGAAGGAAAAACCCGCGAGGGCGGCGTCGGTGGACGCTCCTGGCTCCGCGAGGGCCAGGTCGCATAGCCCCGACAGCCGCCCCGGGTCCTTGGAGAAGGAGCACCTCCCGAAGCGACCTCGCCTGGAGTCGGAGATGCCTGCCCGGGGAAGTCCTGTTGTCCTTCTGGACTCGCCTCCGCGTCAGCCGACGTCGGGCCCGACGCCGTCGGGGCCCGAGTCGGGGGCTGCTGGGTCGCCTGAGCTCGGACTCAGGTTGACGGCCTTGGAGAGCAGATTGTCTGCCTTCATGGACCAGCAGCGGGCACTGCTCGCTGGCTTCGCTGGCGTCGCTGCCCCGACCGCCGGGACGTCGACGTCCAAGTCGACCCCGGAGACCGAGCCGATCCTCGAGTCGATGAGAACTCGAGTCGATCCTCCGGCGAGGTCGCCCTCGGCCTCCCGTTCGGGACCGAGGTCGCCGACGCCGACTCCCTCGGCGTCGGGGCGGCTGGCGCCGCACCCTGCCCGAGCCGACCCCACCGAGTCCTCGTCGGAGTCGGTCTGGGAGTCTGAGGAGGAAGAGTCACCTGATTCTTTCCGGACTCGGTGTGTCCCATCGGACTCTCCGGAGTCCGAGCCTCGGAAGCAGTCCCCCCCGGAGGATGCCCGGTTCTCGGATTTCGTTAGGGATATGGCCAAGGCTTTGGCCTTCCCTGCGGACCCCGAGGAGGAGCCTCGAGCCGAAGAGCTCGACGCCCTCCAGTATGACTCTCCCGCGAGGGAGCACTTTACTGTGCCGGTTCCTCCTATGCTGGAACGACTACTCTTCCGCATGTGGGAGAGTCCGGCCTCCTCGCCGGTCCTGAGCAAGCGGGTCGATTCTATCTATCGAGTCCGCAAGAGCCCTGGCTTTCAAAAGGCGCAGTTGCCACACCATTCCATGGTAGTGGAATCGGCCATGCATCGTCTTAAGAGCCAGAAGATGCACTCCTCGGTGCCTCCTGGAAGGGAGGCCCGTAACCTGGATGGCCTTGGCAAAAAGTGCTTCCAGGGCTCTATGCTCGCCTGTCGTGTCCAGACTTACCAGCTCTACATGGGCATGTATCTCAGGGATCTGGCTAAAGAGCTAGCCGGCTTCTCCGCTGGTTTGTCCGAGGAACCCTTGCGGAGGTTCCTAGCCTTGTCCACAGGTATTCGGGAATGCTCAAAGTTCATGTCCCGAGCAGCCTATGATGGCTTTGAAGCCTCGGCTCGAGTAGCCGCAGCCGGCATCGGTGCCCGCCGACAGGCTTGGCTTCAGTCGTCCGACCTTGAGCCCTGGGTACAGGACAAGTTGGTCGATGTCCCCTGCCGAGGCGAAAACCTCTTTGGCAAGCCCATGGCGGAAAAGGCTGCACAAATTGAGACTGAGACTCTCACCAGGACCAGGCTTTCTAGGAAGACCTCCGCCCCTTCCCAGAAAAAGAAGGGCTCGGGAAAAAAGACCTTTTACCCGAGGAAGGCGGCTGCCTACAAACAATACCCCCATTATCAGGCCCCTGCAGCTCCCCAACAGGGCCAGCAGGCCAAGGGACGGGGTAACGGGTCCCGTAGGCAGCAAGCCCCCAAGCCTGCGCCACCAGCCCCTGCTCAGCAGGGTGGGGGTTTTTGACTCGCTCAGCATAGCCTCTCCCCCCCCGCTGGTCCCCCCCAGCACCGGAGGCCGGCTGGTTCACTTCGCCGACAGGTGGTCCAGCATCACCGCAGATGCCTGGGTGCTTCAGGTCGTGCGAGAGGGCTACCTTCTCCACTTCCATCAGGTCCCTCCCTCCTATTTTCCGGGGGAGCCTCCGCGCCCCCCTCTGCACAGGGAGTTGCTCCTTCAGGAGTTAGCAGGTCTTCTGCAGGATCAGGCGGTGGAACCGGTGCCACACCACCTGAGAGGTCAGGGCTTCTATTCAAGGTATTTTCTGATACCAAAGAGAACAGGAGGCCTCCGACCCATCCTGGACTTGCGCAACCTCAACAAGTTCCTTGTGCGGGAGAAGTTCAAAATGCTTACCCTTGGAATCCTTCTGCCCTACCTCCAGCAGGGAGATTGGCTATGCTCCTTGGATCTAAAGGATGCTTACACGCACATCCTCATCCACCCAAGCCACCGCCAATACCTAAGGTTTGTGGTGGCAGGAAATCATTACCAGTACAGAGTACTGCCCTTCGGCCTGTCCTCCGCACCGTGAGTCTTCACAAAATGTCTCGCGGTCGTGGCGGCCCATCTCCGGCTTCACGGCCTCTATGTTTTTCCGTACCTCGACGACTGGCTCATCAGAGCAGCATCCGCTCAGGAGGTCACCACCGCCACGTGCCGCACGGTGACTCTGCTGCAGCACTTGGGCTTTGTCATCAACTTCGCAAAGTCCACTTTGCTCCCCTCACAGGATCTCGAGTTCATCGGCGCAAGGCTGCACACCCCTCAGGCGCGAGCGTACCTACCGCTCGACAGGGCTCAGCGGCTCATGGACCTAGCCGACCGCTTTCGCAGCCAGCCCCTGGTCTCCGCCAGGCGCTTCCTGAGACTGCTCGGCCATATGGCTTCCACCGTCCATGTGACCCCCAATGCCCGCCTGAATATGCGGCCTGCTCAGTGGTGTCTCCGCCAGCAGTGGCGACAGGCCACGGGCGGCCTAGCAGACCTGGTGCGCGTCTCCGAGCCGCTGGTCTCGTCTATCCGGTGGTGGCTCCGGCAGCCGAACCTGGTATTGGGAATGCCTTTCCAGTCACCTCAGCCGACCCGGGTGCTGACCACCGATGCATCCCTCCTGGGCTGGGGAGCCCATTGCCAAGAGGCACGTACTCAGGGCCTCTGGACCAAGTGGGAGTCTGCTCAGCAGATCAACTTCCTGGAGCTCAGGGCGATCCGCCTAGCTCTCAAGGCCTTCTCCCACCTGACCTCCCAACAGTCCGTCCTTGTCCAGACGGACAATCAAGTTGCCATGTTCTACGTGAACAAGCAGGGGGGCACGGGCTCCTTCCTCCTCTGCCGGGAGGCACAGAAGCTCTGCTCTTGGGCCGTCGGTCACGGCATTCTCCTCAAGGCAGTTTATCTCCCGGGCCAAGAAAATTGCCTGGCGGACAAACTCAGCAGGGTCCTCCAGCCGCACGAGTGGCGTCTGGACCCCTTGATCGTTCAGAAGCTCTTCCTCAGGTGGGGCCTCCCCACAGTGGATCTCTTTGCCAGTCCTCACAACCGGCAGCTTCCTCGCTTCTGCTCTCGTCAGCCTCACCCCCTTCGGGTGGCGGCGGACGCCTTTCTGATCTCATGGTCGGGGAGCCTTCTGTACGCTTTCCCTCCCATCCCGTTAGTCTCTCGGACCCTTTTCAAGGTTCTCCGAGACAAAGCTTTCGTGATCCTGGTGGCCCCTCGCTGGCCCAGGCAGCCGTGGTTTTCCGCTCTTGCTGCAACTGGCGGTGGAGGATCCAATCCCTCTGGGGGTGCAACCGGATCTCCTCACCCAGGATCAGGGGTCCCTACTGCACCCCAACCTCAGGTCTCTCAACCTCATGGCCTGGCTGCTGAGAGGGTAGTCCTTGCTCCTCTCCTCTTGCCGGCAGAGGTGGAGGAGGTCGTCTTGGCTTCGCGACGGCCTTCTACCCGCAAATGCTACGCCCTTAAATGGCGTCGCTTTGCAGTCTGGTGTACCCAACAGTCTCAGGATCCCTTCTCCTGCCCGGTGTCGGTGATCTTACAGTACTTGCTACACCTCTCTAATCTGGGACTTAAGTCCAACTCCGTCAAAGTTCACCTCAGTGCTCTTTCCGCACATCATGTGCCGGTGGACGGCAGACCTCTCTCCAACGACCCTCTCGTAGCGAGGTTTCTCCGAGGTCTCCTACTACTTAAACCACCTCTGCGCCCGCCAGCGCCTGACTGGGACCTGAATGTGGTTTTACAGCGGATCACCTGTCCGCCTTTTGAACCTATGGCTACCTGCTCTCTCCGTTTTCTGTCTTGGAAAACGCTGTTCTTGATAGCCCTCACTTCCGCTAGGCGCGTAAGTGAATTACAGGCCCTCGTGTCTGATCCCCCCTACACTCGGTTCTACAAGAATAGGGTAGTCCTACGGACTCACCCAAAGTTTCTGCCTAAAGTGGTCTCCCCTTTTCACTTGAATCAGGAGGTGGTACTTCCAACCTTCTTTCCCAGACCACACTCCAGCCGAGCTGAGACGGTCCTCCATACCCCGGACTGTAGAAGGGCGTTGAACTTCTACCTTGACCGTACGCGGGAGCACCGTAAAGCTGCGCAGCTTTTTGTGTCCTTTGACCCCAATAAATTGGGGCTCCCGGTCTCCAAGCGTACTCTGTCCATCTGGGTTGCGGACTGTATCTCTTGGGCTTATGGGGCAGCCGGACTCGCCTTAGAAAGTCGAGTCACGGCTCATTGCGTTCGGGCAAAGGCCACGTCAGTGGCTTACCTCCGCTCTGTTCCGCTGGCAGACATCTGCCGGGCCGCTACTTGGTCTTCGAGCCAGACTTTTGCGGTCCATTACTGTCTCGAGAGGGAGTCCCGTAGGGACAGTGCTTTCGGACAGGCAGTCCTCCGTAATCTCTTTGAGGTCTGAGCAACTCCTACCCTCCATCCCGGATGTGGGCTACCGGTGGGTGATAATTCAGCGAAGATTCTATCCTTCTGTGCTGCTGAGCTAGAGGGAGCTCATTTTTGTGCTTAGGGTCTCCGGTAGCCTTGAGCTTGGGAGTCCCATAAGTGAGGACTGACTTCCTGCTTGGTCCTGGAGAAAGCGTAGTTACTCACCTGTAACAGGTGTTCTCCAGGAGCAGCAGGAATCAGTCCTCACTACCCTCCCTCCTCCCCTTGGAGTTGCAATCGTCTGCTTATGTTCTTTTTGCAAATTTTTATGCTGTCTTTTTAGCTATGTCATCTGACTGGCTAAGATGGCACCTTCGGGCGGGAAGACTACCGCGCATGCGCGCTGCAATTCCCAAAGGCTTTCTTTGAAAGCTGGGGAAAATTGCTCCGCGAGGGCTCCGTCGGCGCCGACGTCACCCATAAGTGAGGACTGATTCCTGCTGCTCCTGGAGAACACCTGTTACAGGTGAGTAACTACGCTTTCACGACATCACGATTCGCTGGGGACAGCCGGTAATGGATCTGATGGCGACTTGCAGCACTGCAAAAGCGTCGCAGTTTTTCAGCAGATGCAGGGAGCACATGTCGGAGGGCTTGGATGCCTTAGTACAACCTTGGCCGTCGGACGCCCTTCTCTATGTGTTTCCTCCATGGCCAATGCTCGGTCGGGTCATCCAGCGTATCTCGAGTCACGGAGGACCGGTGATTCTCATTGCTCCGGATTGGCCTCGCTGTCCTTGGTATGCGGATCTGATTCAGCTATTGATAGATGCTCCCTGGCGTCTGCCCGATCGTCTCAACCTCTTGAGCCAGGGTCCCGTGTTGATGCCGCAGGTGGATTGCTTCTTGCTTACGGCTTGGCTCTTGAAAGGGACCGCTTGAGGCGTAAGGGCTACTCGGACTCGGTGGCTTCCACGTTGTTACAGTCTAACAAAACTTCGACTTCACTGGCGTACGCGCGCGTTTGGAGAGTTTTTGAAACTTGGTGCGGACAACGTAGCATTAGCCTTAGGGAGACTACCTTACCGCAACTCTTGTTGTTTCTTCAACACGGTCTTGAGAAAGGATTGGCCCTTAACACTCTAAAGGTGCAATTGGCAGCCTTATCTTGTTTTCGGGGTGCCATGCAGCGGCACAGGCTCTCGACACATGTGGATGTGCTGCGGTTTTTCGAGCGGCCAAGATTTTCCCCCCCCCCCCCCCCCGGTACGCCCTGTGGTGCCTCCTTGGGATTTGAACTTAGTTCTGGAGGCTTTGACGCGCCCTCCCTTTGAAGCAGTTTCCTCGGGTAGTTTACGGGAACTTTCCTGGAAGACAGCATTCTTGGTGGCGTGTTCTGCTAGGAGGATTTCGGATCTGCAGGCTCTCTCTTGCCAGGAACCTTATCTTCAATTTTTGCCGGAGGTGTTGCGGCCGGTGCCTTCGTTTCTGCCTAAAGTAGTTTCGGCTTTTCATGTTAATCAGTCTGTAGCGTTGCTGGTTTTTCCACATCGGTCAGATTCGCGGGTGAATCGAACACTCAGGAAGTTGGATTTGGTGCGTGTGTTGAAAAAGTATCTCGCGGCTACTGAGTCTTTTTGTAAATCGGATCGCTTGTTTGTATTGTTTGCAGGGCTGTGAAAGGGTAACGCGGCGTCGAAGGCTTCGATTGTCAGATGGGTGAAGCAGGCCATAGCAGCGGCTTATGAATCTGGTGGTCAGACACCGCCCGTGGGGCTCAGAGCGCACTCTACTCGAGCTCAGGCTACGTCTTGGGCTGAGTACGCCTTAGTTCCGCCAGTGGATATCTGTAGAGCTGCGACTTGGTCTTCCCTGCATATGTTTGCAAGGCACTATAGGTTGGACGTGCTCGCAAGGCAGGATGCCAGTGTAGGGGCTTCGGCGATTGTCGCGGGTCTTGCGGGTCCCTCCCAGTTTTAGGTACTGCTTTGGTACTGCCCTAACGTACCCTGGACTGGCCCGGAGAGACTATAAGGAAGGAGAAATTAAGTCTTACCTGCTAATTGTCTTTCCTTGAGTTCTCTCCGGGCCAGTCCAGGGCCCACCCAGTATTCGCCTCAATATTCTTTGTTTCTTCCGGGAGTTCGGTTTCTCTGGGGGGTAAGACGTGATTACCACAATACCAATTCTCTCAGAGGACATGGTTTTCTTTTTGGGGGTTCCCGCCAGTTTCTTCGCAATGTTTTCTTCTGGTGTTTGTTGTAAAAAAAAAAAAAAAATTAATTACATAAAATTAAAAAAAAACAAACGTGAAGTTAATAAAAAAAAAAAAAATTTTAGGATAGTGCAATGTGCATGAGTAGATGGAGCAGGGCTGTCTCTTTTTACAGGAGAGGTCCGTCACTGGGAAATATAGCAGATGTTCAGTGTTCTTTTTATTCTTTCGTTTCTGTTTTTTACGGCTAGGCCAGTTGAGCTGCTTTGTCAGAAGGAGACTGGGGCACTGTCACCAGGGGGAGTGGTTTAGGCTGTCAGCAAAACTTGGAGTTTTTCAGTCCTCAGCTGCTGAAGGGGATTGACAACCCTAACGTACCCTGGACTGGCCCGGAAAGAACTCAAGGAAAGACAATTAGCAGGTAAGACCTAATTTCTCCATTAATGATAAAAATAAAAAAACCCAACCCACACAAAATTCAAATATGCTAAACATAACATAGAGCTAGAAAAGGACAAGTGTGCATCAGATAGTCATTACTCATGCTAATGCAATTTATCCAGTTTGATGCATGGATGGTATGGTTACTGGTTAATGTATTTGGGCCAGAAGTATACAATGAATGGAGCCGATTAGTTAAATTACCCTAACACAAGATCCATAGTTGTGAAGAAATGAAGGGATAGTCAGGAACCTTGTTGGAGTCTGTGTTACTGTAACAGGAGATAAGTTGGGAAGACTAGATGAGCTTTATGTGCCTTAGCTACTGTCATAGCCTGTTTTCTCTCTTTTTTCTTTTGCAGAAAGTTAATGCAAATGGGATTATGAAACCACCGTTCCTGAGGTATGCTTTTGCATTAACATAATTCATACAGAAAAACCTTATTTTTAAATTATCAAAATATGTTGAAAATGCAGCATAGAAAGTGTCTGTAAGCTTGGTTTGAAAAGAAAATGGGTATGGGTTCTCTGGGTAATGTCTGCAGTATATTAATGAAAGAGTATTGCCCCAGAAACACTTCTGCTTAATGAGGCCCCTTGAAGATTAATTTTGGGATCTGAGGCAATGAGAGAGACCTAGAAAACAAAAGTGGGTAATTACAGACTTGGACTATAATCTTTGCAACATCATTTATGGAGATGGGATCTACTGTTTGTTTCTAAAGCTACTAAACTTACACAGTCATAATCAAATACACATGAAAAACCATACCTATTTCATGGAATCATTGTGTAATACATAGTGACCATGCCTTCAAATGGAGAATATTCTTAGAGATGTAGGAAAATTGAGATGCACACAATTATTACAAGTGACAAGCTCCTCTTATCAGAGCAGATTTGTTTCAGATTTTTGAAGATCAAAACCAGGTCAGGGGGCATTTCTTATGCCAAGTAAGAAATCAAAATATGAGCTTTTTTGTTTTTCACTTGATGCATGTAGAAAAGAACAGTGTATATATAGAATTCAGTCTTTAATGCTGGGTGGCCTTTGGAGCTGTTTTCAGGAGAGGAAGAAATGGAGAAACTAAAGACCTTTACATGTGCATCTGTTGTTGTTAAGTGCCGTCGAGTCAGAGTCGACTCATGGCGACCCTCTGGATAGCTATCCTAAATTGTGTTCGGTCTTGAGTCAGGCGGCTCATTGTTGACAGACTGGTACCCGTAGCTGCTGTTGTTGTATCGATCCATCTCATTGCTGGCCTTCCTCTTTTGCGCTGACCTTCTATCTTGCCAAGCATGATGTCTATCTCCAGGAACAAGCAGGAATGAGTCCTCACATATGGGTACGTCGGTACCGACGGAGCCTGCGCGGGAAAGCTCCCCAGCTTCCCAAAAGGAAAGCTTTTGGGGCTTCCCACAGCGCATGCGCGCTGCCTTCCCGCCTTCCTGACCAACTCTCCTCAGTTCTTCTTTTTCCGCGGAGCCAGCAGGTCGTGTTCCTGTCACCGCTGAAGAATTTCTTGTTTTTAAAAGTTGTTCT
Organism: Ichthyophis bannanicus; assembly: GCA_033557465.1. Classification (NCBI taxonomy): domain Eukaryota; kingdom Metazoa; phylum Chordata; class Amphibia; order Gymnophiona; family Ichthyophiidae; genus Ichthyophis; species Ichthyophis bannanicus. The sequence continues at coordinate 14,699,326 of CM066044.1, read as the reverse complement.
GACCGCGTATCTGCCTTCCCCGATTCCGAACCGGTACCGCCGGTCTTTACTTCTTTATTTCTTTAAAAAAATATATATATATATTTTTTTCTTTTTCCACACTTGGTGTATTTCTTTTTGTAAGGCCTACCGGCCTTTACAAATTCTCCCTCATGGAGAAACCATCTTCTGGTTTTAAAAAATGCACCAAGTGCTCTGGTACTATTTCAGTCACAGACACCCATGAGTGGTGTCTTAAATGTTTGGGCCCTGACCATTCGGTTCCGGATTGTCCATCCTGCTCTCTGATGTCCAAACGGGGCTTACAGAACCGAGCAGCTAAATTTCATGTGCTGTTTTCTGCAGATAATCCAGCATCAGCATCATCCAGATCTTCATCTCCGGATGGATCTCAGGTAACCAAACATTCCTCGGGCAAGTCTTCAAGGGGCAAATCTCCCTCAAAGCAGAGAGAGGCCCTTGGGTTCGACCCTGAAGACCCTGCCCCAGCCAAACAACCCCGGCGGGAAGCTCCGGCTTCCAAAGCTCCTCCTATGGGGTTACAGGTTGACATCGATGGCACGGCCTCGACCGATCACCTGTTAGACTGCTCTGGGGTACCGGCTCAAACCGGTACCGACATCCAGGCAGTTGTGGCGTCAATGGGTACTATGGTAAAATCCATGCAGCAGGCCATAATGGCTTTTATTAATGCTGCGACGCCCTCGGTACCGCACCGTCGGTTCCGACCCCGGTTCCGGTACCACAACCGATACCGGTACCCAGAGCATCTACTTCCAGTAGAAGGCCGGTACTGGTTTTTGCTTCCCGCGATATTCTCGGTACCGACCCAGCTCCCGGTACGCCCGAGGTCGATACCGGTCGGTACCCGTATCAATCTCTGGAAGCAAGTAGGCGATACTTCGAGTCTTCTGAGGATGCCGATACCTCAGATGATTCTGATGAAGCATCCCTTATTCTTCCTGAGGAGCCTTCTTCCCCAAAGAGAAGAATGTCTCCTCCAGAGGACTTGTCCTTTCAGGACTTCATCTTGGAAGTTGCCAAAGGACTTTCCATTACAGTATCCTCTGAAAAGGAACCTAGAGCTCAAAAATTAGACATTTTAGGATACTCTAAGGTTCCCAAAGAGGCAGTCACCTTACCCATTCATAATATTCTCCAAGAACATATGATGGATTTATGGGAGGCTCCTCTTACACTATCTCCACATTCTCGTCGGTTGGATACCATGTATCGGGTCCCTCCTTCTCCTGGTTTTCAAAAAACCCAGCTTCCTCACCATTCTATTGTGGTGAGGTCTGCTATGAAAAAGATTAAGAGTACTAAAAGGCACTCTTCTACCCCTCCAGGAAGAGAATGTAGAACTTTGGATGCTTTTGGCAGGAAAATCTTTCAAGCTACTATGCTTATTGCCAGAATCAACTCCTACAGCCTCTATATGGGCATGTTTCTAAAGGAGCTTGCTCTTAAAGTACAAGATTTTCTCCCCTTTATTCCAGAGGATAGAAAAGAGGACTTCCTGCTTCTGTTAAAGCATATCCAAGATGTGTCAAAGTTCTCCAATAGGGCTGCCTTTGACTCTTTTGAGGGTGCTAGTAGAGCATCTGGCATAGCCATAGCTGCTCGTCGAATTGCTTGGCTCCAGGCCTCTGACCTGGAATCCTGGGTACAAGATGGCCTAGGCAATTTACCTTGTACAGGTGAAAATCTCTTTGGCAAAGAGTGGCAAGTCAAAGCCATTCAAATGGATGCAGAGAATGCTGCTTTGGATAGACTCTCTAAGTCTACTTCACTCCCTGCCAAAAAGAAGTCTTTTAAGAAGTCTTTCTACAAAAAGCCTAGATTTGGTTCCAATGCTGGCCAGTCATCTGCTCAAGCTCGCTTTGTTTCCTAAGCGACAGCAGACTAAACAGGCCAGAACAAAGCCTGCAGCAGCTGCTACGCTTCAACAGTCCCAACCCCCTCAGGGTTTTTGACTTACTTCTAGAGAACATACCCTTTCTGGCTCTGCAGCAACCAGAGCCTCTCACCATTCCAGGAAGGCTAACTCATTTTGCTCCCAGATGGGAACAGATTACATCAGAGCAGTGGACCCTCTCTATCATCAGAGAGGGATACAAACTGCATTTTTCCAGCCTTCCTATCTATCCCAGGGTGAGACATTTCGTCTCTCCCCCATCTCTCCTACACCTGTTGGATCAGGAGGTGAATACCCTGCTTGCCCAAGGGGCCATAGAACAGGTTCCCCTCCTCCAACAGGGCTCAGGGTTCTACTCCCCCTATTTTCTGATACCAAAGAAAACAGGAGGACACAGACCCATCCTAGATCTGAGAGAATTAAACAAATTCCTGTACAAGGAAAAATTCAAAATGCTCTCTCTGGGTATTCTCCTTCCTTACCTTCAGAGTCAGGACTGGCTTTGTTCTCTAGACCTAAAGGATGCGTACACACATGTACTCATCCATCCCTCCCACAGAAAATTCCTTCGATTTCTGTTCCAGGGAAAACATTTCCAGTACAGAGTACTCCCCTTCGGTCTAGCCTCTGCTCCAAGAGTGTTCACAAAATGCATGTCAGTAGTGGCTGCATTTCTACGCTCTCAGGGAATCTTTGTCTTCCCATACCTGGACGACTGGCTATCCGAGCTCCATCTCAGTCTCAGGCTCAGACTTTCCTGGACCACACCATCTGCATTCTGCAGTATCTGGGACTTGTCATCAATCTGCCAAAGTCTCAACTCACCCCTACTCAATCCCTAGAATTCATAGGGGCCTGGTTAGATACCACCACAGCAAAGGCCTATCTTCCCCAGGCACGTTGCCACCGGCTAGTGCACCTGGCCTCTCAGATTCAGTCCAGAACTCACTTGACTGCCCGAGAGATGTTACAATTGCTAGGCCACATGGCCTCCACAGTTCATGTGGTGCCTTATGCTCGCCTGCATATGAGAGCAGCTCAATGGACTCTGTCCACTCAGTGGACCCAAGCATCAGGAGCTCTCTCCGACCAAATAGAAACCTCCAAACGTCTCTTTGGGTCTCTTCAGTGGTGGATATCCATTCAAAACCTGTTGCTGGGGTCCCCCTTCCAACCGCTACCACCCCAGGCAACCCTCACTACAGATGCCTCCCAGACAGGCTGGGGAGCTCATCTTCAAGACCTCTCCACTCAAGGCCTTTGGTCTCCACAGGAGACTGCCCTTCATATCAACCTTCTGGTGCTTCGAGCAATTTTTCTTGCTCTCAAGGTCTTTCATACCCTCCTTTACAACATGACAGTGCTTGTTCATACCGACAATCAAGTAGCCATGTTCTACATAAACAAACAAGGAGGGACTGGCTCTCTGTCGCTTTGCAACGAAGCTCTCAGACTATGGGCCTTCGCCAGAGAGCATCAAATCCATCTCCTGGCAGTATATCTCCCAGGAATTCAAAACTCTTGGGCAGACAGACTCAGCCGAGTTCTGCTTCCACACGAGTGGTCCCTGCACATGGATCAGGTACTCAGAATCTTTCAGAAATGGGGAATCCCGGACATAGACCTTTGCAAGTCTGTGGAATGCCAAACTTCCCCGGTTCTGTTCCAGAACTCCATGTCAGGGGGTTCAGGCCAGGGATGCCTTCCTCCTTCATTGGGGTCAGGGCCTCCTATATGCCTTTCCACCCATTCCTTTGATTCCCAAGACTCTGTTCAAACTGCAGAAGGATCACGGATCTATGATCCTCATAGCTCCACGCTGGCCACGCCAAGTGTGGTTCCCTCTACTTCTGCATCTCTCCCAGGGTCCCTCCCTAGACCTGGGAGCTGCTCCAGACCTTCTGTCTCAGGAGGAGGGGACTTTGTGGCACCCAAACCCCAAGTCCCTCCACCTCAGAGCATGGTTACTGAAGGCCTAGACCTTCAAGACTTAAATGTCTCTCAACAAGTGAAAGATATCCTCCATGCTTCCAGAAAACCTTCCACAAGGCGTTCTTATGCTTTTAAATGGAAGAGATTTTCCATTTGGTGTGCTCAAAAGGATCTTGATCCTTTTGCTCTTCCTATCAATTCTCTATTGGAATATCTCCTGCATCTCTCCAATGCAGGCCTTAAAACGAATTCAGTAAGGGTCCATTTGAGTGCTATTGCAGCATCCCTCAAGCCTTTCAATGGACAACCTATTTCCTCTCATCCTCTTATTGCAAGATTCATGAGAGGCCTAACTTTAACTAAACCTCCCATTAGGCCTCCTCTGGTGGCATGGGACTTAAACTTGGTTCTTGGTCAGCTTATGAAGCAACCTTTTGAACCCTTAGCCACTACCTCCTTGAAATTTCTTTCCTGGAAGGTTATTTTCCTCATTGCAGTCACTTCATCTCGTCGCATCAGTGAGCTGCAAGCCTTAGTGGCGAATCCACCCTATACAAGGTTCCATCATGATAAGGTAGTCCTTCGGACAAATCCACACTTTATGCCTAAAGTGGTTTCACCTTTTCATCTTAATCAAGAGGTATACCTACCTGTCTTCTTTCCAGCTCCTCATGCATCCAGTGCAGAGCGGAACCTTCATACTCTAGATTGTAAAAGAGCTCTTGCCTTTTACCTCCATAGGACTCAGCCACATCGAAAGTCTTCCCAACTTTTTGTTGCTTTCGATCCTTCTCATTTGGGACTTCCAGTCTCAAAACGAACACTTTCCAATTGGATTGCTCAGTGTATTTAATTTGCTTACCAGAGTAAAAACATTTCTCTGGAGGGCCATGTCACAGCTCACAATGTGAGAGCCATGGTCACCTCTATGGCTCATCTTCACTCTGTATCCATAGATCAGATCTGTCGAGCAGCCACCTGGGCCTCGGTTCATACCTTCACTGCCCATTACTGCTTGGATAAGGACTCCCGCCGGGATGCCTTATTTGGTCAGGCTGTCCTCAAACACCTGTTCCATTCTTAAACAACTCCTGCCCACCTTCCCTTAATGGATGCCTGAGATCCATCGGAAGATGACATACCTACGTAGGGGATCTCCCAGGCATCTCAGCTAGGGAGTCCCCATATGTGAGGACTCATTCCTGCTTGTTCCTGGAGATAGCACAGTTACTTACCTGTAACAGGTGATCTCTGGGAACAGCAGGAATAGTCCTCACAACCCACCCACCTCCCCTAGGAGTTGTATCTCTTTCTCTTCCTTTCCTCTCTCTATTGTCTCAGCTTTAAACTCGAACTGAGGAGAGTTGGTCAGGAAGGCGGGAAGGCAGCGCGCATGCGCTGTGGGAAGCCCCAAAAGCTTTCCTTTTGGGAAGCTGGGGAGCTTTCCCGCGCAGGCTCCGTCGGTACCGACGTACCCATATGTGAGGACTATTCCTGCTGTTCCCAGAGATCACCTGTTACAGGTAAGTAACTGTGCTTTCTCTAATGATCTCTCTTTTCGCATGATGTGTCCAAAGTATGAAAGTCAAAGTCGTGACATCTGAGCTTCTAAAGAAAGCTTAGGTTTGATCTCCTCTAGTACCGACTGGTTTGTTCTTCGGGCAGTCCATGGTATACACAGTATTCGCTGCCAGCACCATAATTCAAAGGCATCAATTTTCTTCCTGTCTATCTTTTTCACATGTGCATCTAGGGGGTCCTTTTTCTATATGTTGCTATTACAAGCTTTCTTCAATCTCTGCAATTAGTATATATATTGAAGATAACAACAATAAATTATCCTTAAAACCAAACCAAAACAGCCAGGACGATATTTAATGAATGAAAAAACTATTTCTATTCCCACTATTTTTAAGATTGTACAGTTCCATAAGATATTCCATACTGGGTCAGACCAAAAGTCCATCAAGCCCAGTATCCTGTTTCCAGCAGTGGGCCTGTCCAGGTCACAGGTACCTGTCAGGTTCTCAAAAAAGTAGACAGATTCCATGCTGCTTATCCCAGGGTAAGCAGTGGATTTCCCTAGTCCACTTTAATTATGGTTTATGGATTTTTCCTCCAGGAACTTGTCCAAACCACTTTCAAACCTAGCAGTACTAACAGCTTTTATTTTATCCTCTGGCAACAAATTCCAGTGTTTGATTACATACTGAGTGAAAAAATACTTTCTCCAATTAGTCTTAAATGTGTTACATTGTAGCTTCATTGCATGCCCCCTAGCCTTGCTACTTTTTGAAGGCGTAAACAATTGATCTAGGTCTATCCTTTTCTACTCTATTCATTTTATAGACCTCTATCATATCTCCTCTCAGCCATCTCTTTTCCAAGCTGAAGAACCCAAACCTATTAGGCCATGCCTCTTAGGGATATTCTTCCATCCCTTTTATCATTTGTCCCTCTTCTCTGTGCCTTTTCTAATTCTGCTTTATCTTTTTTTTTTTTTTTAGATATGGCAACCAGAACTGCACACAATAGTCAAGGTGTAGTCACAGCATGGAGTGATAAGGAGACCTTATAATAGCCTTTGTTTTTATTCTCCAGTACTTTCCTTATGATTTCTAGCATTCTATTTGCTTTCCTGACCACCTTTGCATACTGAGCAGAGGGTTTCAACATATTATCCACAATGACACCTAGATCCTTTTCCTGGGTGGCGATTCCTAATATATGGAACCTTGCATTATGTAACTGTAGTTTGGTTTGTTCTTCCCTAAGTGGCGATGCAGGGTCAGGCCGTGCCATCGTCCAGGGCCCAAGCCTGCACCTGTGGAAACGTCTTGTTCCCACGGTGCAGAATTGGTCTTGACAGGCCCGTCCTACTCGGAGCCAGCCAAACAAACTGGACGTGCCCCTTGCTGAATCGGGCTCTTAACCTTTGTAATTGCTCCTTTTAGTTTTTTCGTAACCATTTTTCTCATTTTAGCAGACTCCCTTTTGAAACTTTAATGTTCTCCTGGAACAAGCAGGAAGTCTGTCCTCACATATGGGTGATGGTATTGACGGAGCCCACACAGAAGCATCTCCCCAGCTTTCAAAGAAAGCCTTTGGGAGATGCACCACGCATGCGTGGTCCCCTTCTCACCCAAGGGTGCCATCTTGCCTCAGTCTCCTTTTTTCCACGGAGCCCTCCAGACGTCTGTCCAGTTTATCCTGGAAAAAGTATGTTTTTGTTTTGTTTTTATACTCTTTTATCCAGTACACGTACCAGTTCCTTTCCCGCCCCCAAGCCAGCTTGCCTCTGCATCACTCCTCGGGCTCTTCCCCTTGTTTTTTTCTTTGAGGTATCCCTCAACCGGCATTCAGTCTGTTTTTTGGCTGCAGACCTATGACACGTGCTGAGTGGCAGGGCCCCTTTTTCCTGATGGCCTCCAGCAGCTTCAAGAAGTGCAATCAGTGTGGTAAGATGATATCCCTCATCGATCCGCATGACTGCTGCGTCCAGTGCCTTGGCCTGGAACACGATGACTCTGACTGCAGACTTTGCAGGACCATGACCCCAAAGGCCATTAAGAGCTATCAGCTGCAGCAGGAGAAATTTTTTCACAAATCCTTGGTGCCCTGTCAAGCCTGAGCTGCCTCAGAGTCCCACAGCTGTGGTTCCTCTGAGAGGAAATCCCCAGAGGTGGAATGCAAGCCAGTCCTCAAACCACTTCAGAGAGCAGGTCTGGAAAGACGGGAAAATCCCACTCCAAGCCCTTCAATCCCTGGCATGAGTCTGAAGGATCGGAGTGGGAATGGCCTCACAAGCTGTTCCAAAAGGAAGAGTCGGCACCCACTGACCGGCTTTTGACACCTGAAGCCATCCTCATCGAGGACTCTCCCTCGATGGAACAGACGCCAGGCCCAAAATCCTCTGTGCCCATGTCGAAGGCTGTGGAGCCAACTGGTATGGAGACCAGGATGGCAGCCTTGGAGCACAGTATATCTGCTCTCAGGGCCCAGTAGTGGGCCATGTCTGGTTCATCCACCCAGATGACAGGACCCTCAATATTGAAGGCCTCCCCAGACATCAAGCCGATCCTTGAGTGCCACTGGCCTCAAGAGAGCCATTGGCGTCTGACGAGGTCCCGGTCCCTTTCCCCTGGTCACCGGTCCCCTCTGGCAAGCACACGCAGCTCGGATTGCAGGTTCTCTGGAGGTCACAGGCCCTTGGGCTCAGCCTTGACCGCAGTGACCATGAAGCCTCTTAATCTACCTTGGACTTTTCTGATTGGGAGACTGAGGACAAGGAGTCCCCCGATGCTGTTCCCTGCCCAAGGAAGTCGCCTTCCTCGACTTTGTGCAGGACATGGTTAAGGCACTCGTCATTGAGACCAAGGTGGAGGAGGACCCCTCATACAGAAGAACTGGAGATCCTCCAGTATGAGGCCCCTCTAAAGGAGGCCCCCACAGTGCCCGTTCCTCCAGTCCTCAAGTGCATCCTCTGTATGTGGGAGACACTGGTGTCTGTGCCCATTGAAAGCAGGTGACTCGACTCCATGTACCGAGTCTGCTGAGGTCCCGGGTTCCAGAAGACCCAACTTTCCCACAACTCGATGGTCATTGAGTCTGCCATGCACAGGCTCGAGAGCCAAAAGACCCATTCCTTGGTGCCCCTGGCAAGGAGGCCTTCCAAGGTTCAATGCCCTCATGCAGAGTCCAGTCCAATCAACTGTACATCGGCATGTACCTCAAAGAGCTGGTGAGGGAACTCACTGGGTTCTCAGCAGGCTTCGACAGAGAACCCCTCCAGAGGTTCAAGTCTCTGGCTTCTGCGGTCAAGGAGTGCTTGAAGTTTTCATCCTGAGCAGCTTACAACGGCTTTGAGTCCTCAACCAGAGTGGCCGCTGCGGGCATCGGGGGCCGATACCAGGCATGGCTGCAGTCATCTGACTTCAAACAATGGGTTCAGGACAAACTTATCAATGTCCCCTGTATCGGAGACCATCTCTTCAGGAAACCCATCTCTTCAGGAAACCCATGGCAGACAAAGCTGCAGAGATAGAGACCGAGTTCCTGACGAGGACCAGACTCTCTAAAAAGATCTCAGTCCAGCCCCGAAAGAAGGACCCGGGAAAGAAGCCCTTCTTTCCAAGAAAAAAGGGAAGTTTTGGTGATGCTTCACAGTTCGAGCCTTCTCTGCCTTTCTGCAAAGCCAGCAGCACAAGGGGCAGGGGCATGGCACCTGTAAACAAAAGACCTCCCCAAGTCCCAGGTGCCAGCCCCGGCTCAGCCTGGAGGGAGCTTTTGACTCCCTGGGCGTGACTCCCTCTCCCCCAGGAGATCCCCTACAGCCCATAGGGGAACATCTGGCCCTGTTTGCCCACAAGTGGTCCACCAATTCCTGGGTTGCTGCAAGTGGTCATGGAGGGCTACCTCCTCAGCCTGCAACAGGCACCACCCTCATACTTTCCAGGAGAGCCCGTAAGACCTCTCCCCACCAGACCCTGCTCCTCACCGAGCTCACAGGCCTCCTCGAGGACAAGGCAGTAGAACCAGTGCCCAAATATCTCTGGGGCACTGGCTTCTACTCCAGGTATTTCCTCGTCCCCAAGAGAACAGGGGGTCTTGAACCATTTCGGGAAGGGAAAAGTTCAAAATGCTCTCCCTTGGAACATTGATGCTCCTTATACCTCAAGAATGCCTATACACACATCCTGATCCATCCCAGCCACAGAAAATACCTCCATCTTGTGGTGGGAGGAGAGCACTACCAATACAGGATGTTGCCCTTTGGGCTGGCCTCATTACCAAGGGTCTTCACTAAGTGCCTAGCGGTGGTCACTGCCCACCTCCATCACCAAGGGGCCTTCATCTTTCTCTACCTCAATGACTGGCTTATAAGGGGGGGGCACAGCTGCAGAGATGCACCACACCACCATGCGCACCATCCATGCCCTGCAGAACCTGAGGTTCATCATCAACTACACCAAGTCCCACCTCTTTCCGGCTCAATGTTTGGAGTTCATAGAGGCTTGGCTGGACACCCTTCAGACTAAGGCCTTTCTCCCTTAGGAGAAGTCTGAACACCTCAGGGGACTAGCCACAGAGGTACAGCGTTGCTGGTTGCTGTGCCACATGGCCTCCATGGTTCACATGACCCCCATATGCCCGACTGCATATGAGGGCGGCCCAGTGATGCCTCCGCTCTCAGTGGACACAATCCACTGGCAGGCTTTGGGACAGGGTGGGGGTGGCCCGCCAGTTGGTGGACTCCCTCACCTGGTGGCAAATCCCCTGTCGCCTTCAGGCCGAGATGCCCTTCCAGGCACCAACTCCTAGAGGGTCCTCACCATGGACGCCTCCTTGCTAGGTTGGGGATCGCACTGCAAGGACATCCGGGCACAAGGCAGCTGGTCCCAGACAGAATCCCAGCTGCAGATCAATCTTCTGGACCTCTGAGCCTTTTGCCACCAGCTGCAGCACCAGTCCATGCTGGTCCAGACTGACAACCAAATCAGTGTTTTATTTGAACAAGCAAGGGGGCACGAGGTCATACTCACTCTGCCAGGAGGTGGTAGACCTCAGGAGCATCCTGTTGCATAGCAGCAAAGAGCATTTTGCCTCCTGGGCCAAGACAATGCCCTGGCAGACAAACCGAGCAGAATCCTTCAGCTGCACGAGTGGCACCTTGATCCCAAGGTGGCCTCCTGGCTGATTCGACTCTGGGGTGTCTTAGTGGACCTGTTCACCTGCCGTTGCCTGCTTATGTTCCCGTAATCCACACCCTTCCCAGGTGGCAACAGATGCATTCCTCATTCCATGGACGGAAGGCCTTCTTTTTGCCTTTCGTCGATACCACTGGTTGCCAAGACCCTCTTCAAGGTCTAGCACGATGGGGCATCACTACCGGAGTGCTGGTTCTCTGCTGGACACTTGGCTCTCCTAGTTGGAACTCAACTGCTGCAGCTCACCCTTTGCAGGTTACTGTGGTGTTTTTTTTAGGTTCTCGGTAGCCTGTAGCTGAGGAGCCCATGTGTGAGGACTGACTTCCTGCTTGTTCCTGGAGACCGTGTAGTTACTCATCTGTAACAGATGTTCTCTAGGGTCAGCAGGAATCAATCCTTACAACCCCTCCTCCTCCCCGTGGAGTTGCTTTTTTATCATTTTTGCCATCTTAGCTACGTAATTGGACTGAGGCAAGATGGCACCCTTGGGTGGGAAGGGGACCATGCATGCGTAGTGCATCTCCCAAGGCTTTCTTTGAAAGCTGGGGAGATGCTTCCATGCAGGCTCCATCAACGTCACCCATATGTGAGGACTGATTCCTGTCGTCCCCGGAGAACACCTGTTACAGGTGAGTAACTATGCTTTAGTGTAGTGGCTTTCCTTGCTGTCCTACCTCCATTTATTAAATCAAATGTGATCATCATGTTATGATCATACTTACCAAGTGCCAGCAAAGCATAGTTAGTCACCTGTAACATGTGTTCTTCAGGGACAGCAGGAAGCAGTCCTCACATATGGGTGATGTCAATGGAGCCCTGTGCAGAAGCTTCTCCCCAACTTTTAAAGAAAGCCTTTGGAAGATACACCACACATGCATGGTCCCCTTCCCACCCAAGGGTGCCATCTTGCCTCAGTCAAATGACATTGCTAAAGACAGCAAAAATGATAAGAAAGCAATTCCACGGGGAGGAGGGAGGGTTGTGAGGACTGATTCCTACTCTCCCACCTGTTACAGGTGAGTAACTACGCTTTCTCCAGGAACAAGCAGGAAGTCCGTCCTCACATATGGGACTCCCTAGCTACAGGCTACCAAAAATGTCACAGGTGAGCCGTGAGCAGCAGCAAGTGAGTCTTAAGGAGACAGACTCTCAAGAGACCCCTGTGTCCATGAGAACCAGCATTCTGGTAGCCTGAACACAGAAGAGTCGGAGGACAGGAGTTGCCTACACCCCAAACAGATGACAGCGCGCTATTCCATTGGGACTCTCTCTTCAGGCAGTAATGAGCTGCGAAAGTGTGGACTGAAGGATCAGGTGGCTGCCCTGCAGATGTCCGAGAGAGAAACAGATTGCAGATTTGCCACAGATGCCACCATGGCTCTGACACTGTGCGCTGTAACTCAGCACTACAGCTAGAGCCCAGCCTGCTCATAGGCAAGGTCAATGCAGTCTGCCATCCAAGTGGACAGAGTTTGCTTGGTCACCACCTGCCCCAACTGACTGCGGTCATAGGAGACTAAAAGCTGGAAGGCTTTGCAGTGGCCCTGGGTACATTGAAGGTAGGAGGACAGGGCCCTCTTACAGTTCAGGGTATGTAGTACAGTCTCAGTGCAGCTAGTGTGAGGACGGGGAAAGAAGGTGGGGAGCACCACATCCTGATTGAGGTGGAAGGGGGGACACCACCTAAGGAAGAAACTTTGGGTGCGTGCGGCGCATCACCCTGTTCTTTTAGAACCTTGTGTATGGTGAATCTGCCACTGGCGCCTGAAGCTCACTGACCCTACAAACGGACGTCAGCACCACTAGGAACACCTTCCATGAGAGGTACCGCAGATGGCAGGTAGCCAGGGGCTCGAACAGTAGCCTGATGAACTTGGATAGCACCACATTGAGGTCCCACTCCACCGTAGGAGGGCGGATGGGGGGCTTGGACAAGAGGAGGCTCCACAAGTAGCGGATTACGAGCAGATGGACAGAGAGGGGCTTGCCCTCGATAAGGTGGTAGTGCACTGCTAGAGCACTCAAGTGCACCCTGACTGAGTTGGACTTCAGTCTTGCCTGAGACAGATGGAGCAAATGTTGCAGTACAAGCTGCACTGAGCATGAGAATGGGTTGACTTGCCATTCTGTGCATCACACTGAGAATCTGCGGGATGTGAAGGCATAAGCCCATTTCATAGAGACCCTTCTGGAGGCTAGGAAGACCTACCTCCCTTGAGAGGTTGAATGGAGCCACAGCTATCCTTTCAGCAGCCAAGCCATTAGCGACAGGGTCCCCAGGTTGGGACATAGGAGGGAGCCCTCCTCCTGCGACTGTAGCCCCGGGGCACATTCCCAGGGGGACTAGGGTCACTGAAGGAGCAGCAGGAACCACAGTTGCCTGGACCACTGGGGAGAAATCAGTATCAGCGATGTCCTGTCATGTTGAGCCTTGAACTGGGTCTTGGCTATGGGTGGGAAGACATAGAGCAGGCCCTCCATCCATGGGATGAAGAATGCATCTGCTGCCACCCTTGAGGGGTGCTGCTAGCGGGTGGAGAATCAAGGCAGCTGAGAGTTGGTCGGATTCATGAAGAGGTCCATCAAAGGAACTCCCCAGAGCTGGAAGAGCTGAGAGGCCATCCTGGGGTCCAGCCGCCACTTGTGCGGCTGGAGGACCCTGCTCAGCTTGTCTGCTAGGGCATTGAACTCGCCCAGCAGATACACCGTCCGCAGGAGCATCCCATTGCAAAGCGCAAAGGAACAGAAAGCCGTTGTCTCCTGGCAGAGGGGGTAGGACCCTGTGCCTCTCTGCTTGTTCACATAGAACATTGCCACCTGATTCTCCATTTGGACCAGCACTGACTGATGTTGCAGGTGGTGGCAGAAGGCTCGGAGAGCTAGAAATATGGCCCGAAGCTCCAGCAGATTGATCTGTAGTTGACTCTGGCTGCGACCAGCTGCCCTGTGTGCAGATATCTTTGCAATGAGCCCCCCAGCTTAGCAGGGAGGCATCCGTAGTGCGAACTGTCTGGGAATCGGGCTTGGAAGAGCATCCCTGCCTGGAAGCACTGCAGTACCTGCCACCAACTGAGAGAGTCTGCAAGTTGATGGGTCATAGTCACCCTGTCCCACAGCTGTCTGGTGGCCTGTGTCCACTAGGAGCAGAGACACCTTTGAGCCACACTCATGGGGAGGTGGGTGTCTGGGGCGATGTGGACCATGGATACCATGTGGCTCAGCAGGCATAGCAGGAGGCGAGTGGACATGGTGCGTCTGCGTTGCACATCCACGGCCAGCACCCTGAGGTGGTCGGCCCTTTCCGGAGTAGGAATGCTCTGGCCTGAAGTGTGTCTAGCTAGGCTTCTATGAACTACAGACACTGTGTCGGGAGGAGATGGGACTTGTGGTGCTTTTTGATAAACACCAGGTGTTGTAGGATGCAGATGGTGCAGGCCGTGGCCTGCTGCACCTCGGTGGCCAAGCCTTCTCTGAAGAGCCAGTCGTCCAGATAGGGGAAGACAAAGGTTCCTTGGAGATGGAAATGTGCCACAACCACCGCTAGGCACTTTGTGAAGACACTTTGGGCAGAGGCCAGGTAGAAGGGTAGCACCCTGTATTGATAATGCCACCTCCCACCACAAACCTGGAGTATTGCCTGTGGATGTGAGTATATGCATCCTTTAAGTCCAAGGAGCATAGCCGGTCTCCTTGCTGGAGGTATGGCAGCAATGTCCCAAGGAAGAGCATCTTGAACTTCTCCCTCACTAGGAACCTGTTCAGGTCCCACAGGTCTAGGATGGGCCTTAAGCCCCCTGTTCTTTTTGGTGTGAGGAAGTACTGGGAGTAGAATCTCTTGCCCCAGAGATGTGAGGGTACGGATTCCACTGCCTTGTCCTTGAGACATCCTGTAAGTTCCTGCAGTAGTAATGTCTGATGGAGGGGAGTCTCCCGGGAAGAATGAAGGGGGGAGTCTGCTCCAAGTGGAGGAGGTAACCTTCCCTGACTACCTGTGGTGTCCAAGTGTCGGTGGTGATGGCCAGCCACCGGTGGGCAAACAAGATCAAACATCCCCCTGTGGGCTGCTGGCCTCCTGGAGGTGGAGAGGCTTTTCCCAAGGAGTCTGAAACTCCTACCAGGCTGTGCCAGAGCTGGTGCCTGGGTCTTGGGAGACTTCTGCCTACGAGGGCCATGTCCTTGTCCCTTGGCCTGCTGACCCTGCTGGGGAGGCCTGATACTGAAGGTAGTTTCCGTAAGCTCTTCCCTTCCTCGAGTAAGGGGACTTTTTACTCGGGGCCTTCCGGACTCTAGCTCTGCAGCCTTATCTATCATGTGTTTGCCAAAGAGGTTCCCTCCTTGGCATGGGACGTCGACCAATTTGTCCTGAACCCATTGCTCCAGGTCGGAAGACTGTAGCCAAGCCTGGCATCGGGCACCGATGCCCGCCACGGCTACTCTAGTCATGGGCTGCTTGAGTCCTGAACTAGGAGCACTGTGATGGCAGAGGACAAGCTCAAGAACTGCTGGAGGGGTTCCTCGGAGAGACCAGCCAAAAACCCGGCGAGTTCCTTCACCAGCTCCCTCAAGTACTTGCCCATATACAGCTATTATGCCTCGATCCGGCCGATGAGCATTGAGCCCTGGTAGCACTTTCTGCCCAAGACATCCAAGGTAAGGGCCTCCCTAACTGGGGGCACCAAAATGGTGTGTCTTCTGGCTCTTGAGTCAATGCATGGTTGACTCCACCACCATGGAGTTGTGTGGCAGTTGTGCTTTCTGAAAGCCCAGGCTCCGGCAGACCCGATACATTGAGTCCAGCCATCTGCTTACGATGGGCACGGATAGCATTGTTTCCCACATACGAAGCAGCAGCCGTTCCAGGATCAGGGCAACGGGCACTGTAAGTGCCTTCTTCAGAGGGGCCTCGTAGGTTCCTCCTCCGACTTGGGGGGGGTCTGTTTACTAAACGGCGGTAGCGGACACCATGCAAAATCAATGGGGCCGCGGCTCCGATATCGCACGGAGTCCACTACCGCCGTTTAGTAAACAGACCCCTTGGTGTCGAACAATAATGCCTTTGACATGTCCCGCACAAAGTCGAGGAATGCCATATCCTCGGCGAGGACAGGTGCTGGTCACAGAGGGAGACGGGTCCAAGGGAATGTCACAGTGGCGATGGGTGTCTGGTGATTCCTCAGTCTCCCAGTCGAGGTCTGGCCCCGAGCCTGACCGTTGATGCCTCTCAGAGGCTCTGCAGGTGGAGCCGTGGCCACTTATCAGGGAAGACCAATGTCCAAGATTGGCTTGATGTCCGGGAATGTCCTGAAGATTGAGGCCCCGGTGGTCTGGGCAGATGGCCCAGCAGAACTGGGCATCAATGCAAGCTACTGGGCCATGAAGGCAGACAAGCTGCGCTCCAAGGCTGCCTTTCTGGTCTCCAGTCCAGATGGCTCCGCAGCCTTTGGCGCAGGCACCGAGGAGGAGGAGCCCTTGACCAGGATGGCCTTGGGGATCCGAGACCAACCACCGAAGGCCGATGATTGTGGGCGACCTTGGTAGGCCGCTCCCATTTTGAACCCTTGGACTCACGGCGTGGACTGTGGGACCAGACGCGGGACTTACCCCACCTTTCCCGACTAGTCCACGGATGCTGCCCTCAAAGAGTTCTTCTTCTTCTTGTTTTCCACCTCCAGGATGCTCCGCTCAAAGGACCCACTGCCTCGGTCAGAAATGGTGGGGTCACTTCGGGACTCCAGGACATCTTTTTACAGAGTCCACAATCCAAGGGTTCGGGGTCTGCCCCGAGGCAGCGAAGGCAGCAGTCATGTGTTGTGAGAGACATGGTCCGGGAACACTGATCACGCTTTTTGAAGCTGCTGGCCGAAGCCATGAGGGGAAAAGGGCCCCAGTGAGGTTGAAGAGACAGGGCTCTGCCAATGAAAAGGGCGCAAACCGCGCCGGTAGAAAAAAAAATGGGTGGAGGAGTAGCCTAATGGTTAAGAACACTGGCTTGGGAACCCAGAGACCAGGGTTCGATTCCCATTAGCACTCCTTGTGGCCTTGGGCAAGTCATTTAACCCTCCATTGCCTCAGAAAAATCCAAGCTATCAATGTCCTACATTACCAAGTTTAAGTTTCAATGTAAACCGCTTTGATTGAAATGATAAAGCAGTATATAAAAACCTGTTAAATAAAATAAAAATAAGGAGAAAACTAACCTGAGACACGATACCAAAGCAAGCAAGCAAGCTCGGGGGTAGGAACCAGTGCAACTCGGGAAGAAAAACTTCCAGGGAAAAAAAAACGGACTCTTTTTCCAGAGAATTCAGACACGGAAAAAAGGAGACTGGGCAAGTTGGCACCCTTGGATGGGAAGGGGACCATGCATTCTTTGAAAGCTGGGGAAAAGCTTCCACACAGGGCTCCATCTGTGTCGGCGTCAGCCATATGTGAGGACTGACTTCCTGCTTGTTCCCAGAGAACACTGATATCTCTCACACCAGATCCTGCATTCTGTTAAGGACTAGGTCTAAAGTAGCTTCCCTTCATGTCAGTTTCTGATCAAGTTGCTCCATGAAGCAGCCATTTATTTCATCTAGAAACTTTATTTCCCTAGCATGTTCTGATGTGACATTGACCGAGTTGATACTGAGGTAATTGAAATCGCCCATTATTACTGTGTTGTAACTTTTGTTAGCTTCCCTGATTTTTCTTTTAGCATTTCATCATCAATTTGTTCATTCTGGCCAGATGGACAGTGGTACACCCCCACTGTCATTTCCTTTCCCTTTTTACATGGAATTTCTATCTTTAGAGAACTACAATGTATTTTATTTCTTGCAAAACTTTTATCCTGTTTGACTGAATGCCTTCTTTAACATATAGTGCCACCTTCCACTAATTTGATCTGTCCTATCATTACAATATAATTTGCATCCAGGTATTTTAGCATCCCATTGGTTATCCTTCTTTCACCAGGTCTCTGAGAAGGCCAATTTATATCTAACTCTTCTATCTTAACATTTAGACTTCTAGCATTTATATACAGGCATTTCAAAGTATGTATTTTTGTTTGTATTGACAACCTGCTTATCAGTTGAAAGGGATAATTTTAGTTAGTTAGTTAGCAATGCTTATATACCACTTTTCACCGGGTCAAAAGCAGTATGGTATATATTTCCCTTATCCCTGAAGGGCTCACAATCTACATTTTGTACCTGTGGCAACGGAGTGTTAAGTGGCTTGCCCAAGGCCACAAGGAGTGCCTGTGGGACTAGAAACCCCAGTCCCTCTGACCTGAGGTTGCTATTCTGCAGTGGGATTTGAACCCCCAGCCTGAGGCAACTTGCTCCAACCATTGGGTCACTTAAAGGCACCTGGACTACTTTTACCTTTATTGCAACCTCTATTGGAACACCCTAATCGCCCTGTTTTGGTACTGTCTTTCAAAGATACATTATTCCTAATCTTTCATTCAGTGCTACATTCTAACTCTCCCATCTTATTTTTTAAACTTCTAGCATTTGTATACAAGCATTTCAAAGTTTGTTTTTCGCTGTTATTAACAATCTGATTATTATTTGACACAGGTAATTTGGAATCTTTAACTCTGTCTGCTCTTTACTTAAAAGCAGTTGGGTTGATTTACTTTTATTGGACCCTCTCTATTAGGATACCCTAACATCTCTGTTTCGCTAGTATCATTAAAAGATACATCATTCTGAATTATGCCCTCTTTTGTGAATGTCAGCTTTCCACCATTATCTAGTTTAAAAGTTGTCCTATTTCTTTTTTAAAGATTAATGACAGCAACCTGGTTCCATCTTCCGACTTTGGCCTTATTTTTCTTATGAACATTTTCGAATTTTAGTACAGAGCACTGTTTTAGTTTTTTTAAATTATAGTAACTTAGTGTCAATTAATTGCTCTAAACATCAGCTACAGAGACTGCAATTATGCCAGAACACAGCAACTCGATTAATTTTTGGAGTTTCAAGATACACTTCGGTTACAAAGGATTCTTTTTAAGTTATATATTACTGTATACATTTTTTATGATTTTGTGCCATTTCGGTTTTCTTCTCTTTTATTATCAATGTTAATGACTAAGTCTATGCGATTGCAGGCATCTAGATTCTTTCTTTCCTAGTACAGGAATGAGTTGTAAGACAAGATTAACATTAAGACTACCTTAGAAAGCAGCTGAATTATGGGCTAAGTTACTGTAAGGATAAAAGGTGTCTCTGTTTTACTTTATAGGAAAAATTTGAAAGCATGGTTCTTTGATTCTTAAATTAGATTTTAAATTCAGTTTTTCTTTTAATTCTATGTGATTTATTAATCTTCTGTTAAACTGCACTGAACCACTTAATATGGGAGATTAGCAGTATAGAAGTCTCAATTAGAATTAGAATCTTGGTTAAGGTGGAACCCATCCCTTTGGAAAAGGGGCCCCCCTTCCCCAGAATATTGCCCAGTTCCTAACAAATCTTAAACCTTCTTCCCTTAACACACTGAGACTCTGGAGCTCTGCCTGCCTCTTGAGTCCTGTGCATGGGACGGGAAGCGTTTCTGAGAATGCTACCCTGAAGTTCTGGATTTCAGCTTTCTGCCTAAAAGCCTAAATTTTGGCTTCTAGAACCTCCCTCCCACGCTTTCCTATGATTGGTACAACTATATACCAAGACTATATATGTCATCACCTGAGAATAGTCAGGACATCACCAGTGGGACAGGTTTTAGCTACAGGATCACTTCCTGTCACACCAAAGTGATACTTTTCTTTCAAGTGACTTCTCTCTTCCATAGCAGCAGAGAGGCTGCCAGACTGGAGGTGGGACTTTTCTACTATATGTTTATGCAATTTCTTGATATACTGCCCAGGCTGAAGGGCATCAGAGTGGTTTACATTCAGTACAAGCAGGTACTGAATACATTCCCTCATCCCCAAAGGGCTCACAATCTGCATGTGTACCTCAGGCAATGGAGGGTTGTGGCTTACTCAAGGCCACAAGGAGTGCCTATAGGACTAGAAAACCCAGTCCCTCCGGCCTGAGATTGCTGTCCCCAGGTAGGAATTGAACCCATGGCCCTCCGGCCTGAGGTATCTTGTGCTAACCACTAGGCCACTCCTCCTCCTCTATATACTACTGTCTACCTTAGCTCCTCCAAGTCTGCCACTCTAGCCTCCAGAGATCAGACTCTTTCCCTGAGAACAAGGAGCTCTTTGTGCCTAGTGTACACAAGACTTCTCACCAACTGGAAGATAATCATACATGTAACACTCAATGCAAAAGACTGGCTAGTCCCCATCTTGCTTCTGGACTACTGTCGCAGTTATTATGATTGGTTTAGCTTTTTAAAGTTGTTCAGTCATTTAACATTCCTAGGGGATTAGAGATGCTTGAACCAATACAAATATATCTAAAGTTTCTAGGTCTTATATAGATCTGGCATGTGATAGAAATAGAGTGGCTAGTTGTAGCAGTAGGCACAGCAGAACAGGTATTGACCTATAATTTGATTTTAATTTTTATGTACTGCCTACTACAGCCACCACGCCCTTTGAAGACAGCTTACAATCCCAAACCCCCCCCCCCCCCAAATGTACCTTTACAAAATATTGGTACAATTGAAAGATAACCTAAAAACTCTACGTATACACCCTGCCCAACCCACCCTAAACTCAGTTGTGTTAAAATGCATGATAACTTTCAAGTACCTACAATCTCCTGAAAAACATGATTGAAGCTAGTGTGAATCCATACCCTTATAAAATAAAATACAGACTGAAACATGATATTAGAACACTTTTAAAACTGTAAATCCACCAACCTTTTAGAAGTTGTATGGTTCAAAGACAGTCTTAGGCTTATGCCAACATTAATTTTGTATTAGGCAGCAGCCAAACGGCTCAGTCTAAGGTGCCATTATACGACTGCTGGTCTTTGTCTTTGCATGTCCTTGGTACTTATAATAAACTACTTTTTTTCCCCCCCCTTTCCATAGTGGAGAAAATCCCTTTGCTACTGTGAAACTCCGACCAACAGTAACCAATGACAGATCTGCACCAATAATACGATAGATGGAGAACTTACAGAATTGATTTTTTTTTACATCATATCCATAGTAATGCCATGTTAATGATTTCATAGATTGCTTGAATAATCCTAAAACATTTGACTGCATTTTGAAACGCTCATCTTGGTTAATAATTTTTCTCAGTTTACTGTGTTCCCCTATGTATATTTCTAAGTAGAACTATAGAATATATTGCACTGTTAAGACAAATTTCTTCCATGCAGACTGGCCCTTTTGAGAGCTTCTCACTGACCGGACATTGCTTTAACATAAAATATCAGATAGGGGTTCTAAAAGCAGAGGGAAAGTGAAATTTCATGAGGTTTTGAAGAATTAAAAAGCAGTTTCTTTTGTTAAGGGTGAGTGAAGCAAAATGAAATCTTCCAACACTTTCCAACTTAACTGAAAACATTTTTGGCCAAGTTGAACCGCTATCTTGAAAAATAAATGTTGTTTTGAATCTAGGCAAAACCCAATTTTTTTGTTTAAGACTGGCCTCTTGGTTTTCAACGTGATGCAGTTGCTTTAAGTTAATGGTGGCTGCTTTATAATGAAGTAAATATGCTGGGTTTAAAAGGTTTGCGTGGCATGATTTTTTTACAGTGTGTATGCCTGAGGGGCATGTTTACCAAATGCGCTATTAGTGGTAAGTGCGCTACTCTTTAGCACAGGACCCCACACTAACCGGTTAGTGTGCGATTGGGTGGGTTAGGGCAAAACGTGGGCATTGAGAGCACAGTGTGGTTAGCACAAGAATCTTTGGTGCATGGCACCTGCGGCTGTTGCCATTTAGCATGGGTACACTTAATGCCACCCCTCAATAAGTGGTGGTAGGTGTACCCACATGCCATTTAGTGCACTGCAACCGTGTGGCACCACACTAACAGCAAGGAGACAGATACATGCCCAATCGCGCACTAACCTCAGCACACTGTAGTAAACATGCCCGTAAGAAAGTTGTGAAGTATAGTAATAGCCTTTAACTATTATACTGTAATTACTAGCACAAATTCTAATTTTTAAAGTTTAATTATTGTGAAGCACTGTTCAGTGTTTGATACCTTTTTGCTAAACACAAACAAAAGTAGTGAGTAGTACTTTTGATTTTTACTTAATGAACAGTGTAAGAAATGCTTCTGCATTCATTCCTAAAACTGTAACTAAAAAATCTCATTGTTTTGCTTAAGATAAATCATGTACTATATTTCAGATAAGTCTTGTAAGAATAAATATTTGTGTACAGTGGGCATTGCAGTGTTTTGTTATACACGCAGGTTAGGGGAGCTAAATTAAATAGTGCGCACACAGAACACATATCTTATCTTCTGACCTGGCTCTCTTATCAGATGGAAAAGATTTTCATAAGAGAGAAAACAAATTGTATAATATTTCTCAGTTTATCATTTTTCCACATTTTAATCCCTTCCATCCAGGGAAGCACTTCATCAGCTGTAAGATTATTAAATTTTCAGGAAATCATGACATCTCCAGGAACAAGCACGAATGCAGTCTTCACATATGTGACATCACAGACAGAGCCCATGCGGGAATGCTCCCCAGCATCCAGTAGGAAAGCTTTTAGGAGCACTCGACTGCACCTGCATGCCTGCTTTCCCAACTCCTCTCCTCAGCTCTTGGTTTTCTGCAGAGCCAGTAGATTGTACAATCCTGTCATCACTGAAAACCTTTTTCTTTTTTGGTGAAATACTGTGTTCTGTCTTTCCATCAACACCAGTTCCGACACTGGTCCTGATAAATTTTGCTTTTTTAGTTATAAATTTTTTATTTTCTTTTCCTGCGGGTTTCACCGCTAACTAGGTCTTTAGATCTCCATATCTTCATCTTCAATTCTGAAGAACACTTTTAAAACACGGAAAAACCAACTAGTGGTTTTAAGAAATATACCAAATGTGCCAGTACCATATCAGTCACGAATAAACATGACTGGTTTCAAAAATGTTTGGGCCCTGATCATTTACCAAATGCTTGTCCTTTGTGCCAACAAATGACAGAGGCCTAAAGAACAGAGCTAGACAGTATGGATTGCTGTTTGCCCCGGACTCGATTTCAGTGGCTTCCACATCATCAAGAACATCTGCCTCTTATGGGTCTCAGATCTCTTCCAAGTCGAAACATAAAAGTAAGTCTCTGATTTCTAGTAAGTCATTGGCATTGGCTTTGAAGACCGAGACTAGAGCAAAATCCCAGCATAAGCATTGAGAATCCCCTAGAGGTGCTTCTGGTGCAGACCAAGCAGCCCCGATGGGAGGACCTGTCCTCCAAAGCACAGGAGGGGCTCTGGGATGCTCCAGAGGAATCGACCGCTGGAGAGCTACCAGTTCCATGCTCTGGGATTGTAGCTCAAAGCCGTCAGTGATTCCACCCAGATATCGGCCATCTCCCTGGCTCTCAAGAGGAGTATGGCCACATTCCTGGCAGCCTTGATACCGACCGTATCGACAGCTCCAGCAGTGCAGGTTTTGGCACGCTGCCCACAGCCAAGTGTATCGGCCTTGATGCCTGCCCTTGAATCGACATTGTTGGAGCTCCCTAGGCCGATGCCTCCGTTGGAACCGACCAATACCCCCAGTACCCAACAGGCTAAAAATTGCCATGGCTGCTGATTCCGATGCCTCTGAGCATTGGTATCGGCTTTCAATATCAACGAAGCATCAAGATCAAACATAAGACCACCAATATTTTGACTTTTTGCCAGACTCTGATTCTAGTTATTCCGATTCTGACAAGGGCTCACTGGATTCCCAGAAACTTCCAGATATCCCTTTAGACCCTTCGCCTCCATAGGAGCAGCGTTAGTCCCCACCAGAAGATGTCTTTCCAGGATTTCATATGGGACATGGCCATCACAGTAACCTCTGAGAAGGAACAGAAGGCAGAGGAATTGGAGATACTCCATTACCCTCCCACGTCCAAAGAAGCAGCTACCTTACTGGTGCATCGCATCTTACAAACTCTTATGCTCTGCATATGGGAGGCTCCTCTCATGATTCTGCCTGTCAGCAAGAGGCTCGATACCATGTACCAAGTTCCAGAGTGCCCCGGCTTCCAAAAGCCTCAGCTCCCTCACCATTCAGTGGTGGTGGAATTGGCGATGCTCTGAATAAATATTTTTAAAAAATCACTCATCCATGCCTCCGGGTAGAGATTCGAGGACACTTGCTGCCTTTGGGCATCGATGCTTTCAGGGCTCTTCAACCTGGAAAAGAGACAGCTGAAGGGAGATATGATACAGGTCTATAAATTAATGAATGGAGTGGAACGGGTAAACGTAGATCGATTGTTTACATCATCAGAATATAGAAAGACTAGAGAACATGCAATGAAGCTACAGGGTAAGCTATTTAAGATTAATAAGAGAAAATATTTTTTTACTCAACGTGTAATCAAACTCTGGAATTTGTTACCGGAGGATGTAGTAAAGGCTGTTAGTGTAGCTGGGTTTAAAAAAGGTTTGGACAAGTTCCTGGAGGAAAGATCCATAAACCATTATTAAAAGGGACCCAGGATATCATTGTTTGACCCAATATAAGCATTGAGGAACCTGTGTCTTTTGGGGAAACTGCTAAGTACTTATGATTTAAACTGGCCACTGTTGGAAATAGGATACTGGGCTTGATGGACCTTGGTCTGACCCAGTATGGCATTTCTTATGTTCAGAATAAACTCCTACAAGCTATACATGGGCATGTTTCTAAAGGATGTCGCCAGGGATCTGGAGACATTTGCCCCTATGCTTCCTGATAATAAACAGAGTGCATTCCAGACACTTAGCAAGCAAGGCCAAAATACTTCTAAATTTATTACTAGGGCCTCTCTTTATGCCTTTGAGTCAACAAGCAGTGCTTTGGCTCGCAGGATGGCCTGGTTACAGGCATTGAATCTCGAAAAGTGGGTCCAGGACAAGCTGGTCAATATCCCATGTATGGGAGAAAACCTTTTTTGGAAAGATTGGAGAGAAAAGGCTGGGGAGATTGAGAATGAGATCATCTGTCTCAAACATCTTTCTAGAAAGACTGCTGATCCCTCCAAAAGGAAGGCTCTTCCCAAGACAGCTTTCTATTCTAAGAAGAACAGATATTATCCTTCCTACCCACTTTCAGCTGCCTAGCAGCCTCAGCATCCTCTACAGTGGCAGCAGGGCCCTCACACCCAAAAAGGCCAAGGCTCTTAAGCCTCAACCAGTAGCTCATGCACAACCTGTGCCTGGTTTTCGACTGCTTCCTCGAGAGCATTGCCACTCTGCCTCTGGAAGGTCCCCAGCCCCTCCCACATAGCAGGCAGAAATACAGGGAGGAGGGGACCTAAGTGCAAGTACCAGAAGAAAGGAAGACACAGAAAAGGAAAGAGAGGTTGAGGGGGAGATGGAGTTGAGAGATCTGGAATTGCGGGAGAGTGAGCTGAATAAAGGAGGGACAGGAGATATATGTTTTCAGTCGAGTAATTAAAAGTGTTTCTTGATTTTAAAAAGCTAGGAGTCCCTACTACCCCCTTTAAAATAGTAGTATCCTGGAATTTGAAGAACCACATTATGCTTTTGCTTGTTTTGTTCCTTGTTCTTGATTTACTTCTGCGCCACATTATGTATCTCCCCACCCCCACCTGGGTTGATTATGTTTTAATAGTATGGGGAGTAATCTTTTTTTTGTTCCTATGGATGTTGTAATTTCATTTCATTCTTACACTAGATTAACAAAAATTTACAAGCATACATGAAGTAAAAACATCAAGAAGATAAACTCAAACATAAAATCAACCATACTCAATATCCACACAAATCTACTGTATCAGCATTTAACTTTCCAAAGGCAGGCTGATAAAACAAGAAAAAAGGCTAGGGAAAAAAAACCTACAAGGAGCAACTGTAAAGATCAAGAGTTTTACTTATTCTAACCCCTTGATATGCCACCAAAAAAATCCTAAAAGTTAGGTGGGGTGGTCTAGAATAAGATAAATGAGGTAAAGAGTGAGAAAGAAAAAAAAAAAGAACAGCTGGGATTACAATAGAGCAAGGAAGGGGAAAGAAGAGCATGCACAGTCCAAAGAACATGGACCATTAAAGGAGGAGAGAGTGGATGAATGTGTAGAAAATCAAGGTGAGGAGGGACTTGAGAAAACGAATCTGAAAGAACCCAGTTTTAAGTTGCTTTTTGAAAGAAGAAAAGGAAGTCTCCTGCCTGAGGGGGAGAGGAGGGGAAAAGGAGTTCCATATGTAAGGACCTAGGTAGGCATAATGTTGATTAAAAATACAACCTTGGAGACACAGATCAAATGTATCCCCCACATTTAAAAAGACAGAAAGAAGGTCAAATGACAGGATGGTTAAAAGGTGAAGAGAAAATGGCTATTACAGCCCAAAACAAAATCTTTCAAGAAATGAAAAAAAGGAACCAAATGAAGAAAATAGGAAACAAGTATTGGCAAGTTAAATACAAGGCATGGATAAGGAAGGCAAAAAGAGAATTTGAATTGGTCCATATTGCCTCCAATGTAAATGACTCAGGTCGCTGCAGGGAGAAAACTGCAGAATCGAAAGAATCTTATGCCACCATAGCAGTTCCCTCCATTTCGCTCAATGCCTGTGCCTGACCCGATGATTCAGCCTGGGCTGTTATCTGGGGCCCTGCCATCTGCTCCACACTGGAAACGTGTAAGACCTGGTCTGGGGGAGCCAAAACTCCCTCCTACAGTAAACCCGGAGCTGACCCTCACTGGTCCACGGGATCCATCTCACCAAGTACACCCTCCTGCTGCAGCACTTCCAGGTAAACTTGTAGACACACCAGCTTCAGAGTACGCCATGCAGCAGGGGAGACAGAATCACTGCCTGAAGACACTGCCCAGCCACCCGACTCTGGCGTAGTCACAGATGGGCTATACTCCCCTGACAGCCCAGCTTGAGTCAGCCAAAGAAAATAAGAATCGAGGCCCCTTCATCTAAAGGTAATGGAGTAGAGATCAAGGGGGTTAGAGAAGGCTGCTTTGCCCCTTATCCTTCTGCTTCCTTCCCATAAGGAAAATTGTGCTGCTCACAGACTCCTACAATCTGCCATCTTGGATTCCCCCCTCAACTGATTGAATAACTAGGAGCAGCCCTGGTCCCTCAGGTCTCTTCTCTAATGCAGAAAGTGCAAAGGGCTATAGAAGAAAACATTGTGAAGGTACTCTATGCAAATCTTTGTCTGCTGTTCAGGCTCAGGTCAAGACTTTGGAAGATCATTCAGATTCCTTTATGAAGGATTCTCTTGTACTTAAGGGGAAGTTAGCAGCCCTAACGGAGATCTCCAATAACTCTAACTTTAGACTGGTGAATTTCCCTAGAACATCTCTGGTTTCAACTAGGGATATGTTTTGCCTATATCTTAATGATATCCTGGGGAGTCCAGTGGACTCACGTCAACTATTGACTAAGGTTTACTACCTTGCCTCAGCTAAGAAGTCGGCTATTCCTAAGTTGATGTTTTTAACTTATCTGCAGTACTGAAAGACTCTCAAGAAGATGTTATAACTTCTGCTACATTGTTTGTTACTCTTGCTTTAATATCTGATGAGTAATGGTTGATGAAAGTTTTTTTTTAAAGAAAAATATCCTGAGGATCAAGGGACTCCTGGTGCATGTGTTTCCTGATGTGGCTCATGATACATAGCAAAGGAGGCATGAATTTCTTATTTTGCGCCCCGGAGTCCAGCAACTGGTCATGCTCCTTTTTTTTTTTTAATACCCGTGCAAGTGCTTGATCAAGCACTTATCTATTTCCTATGTTTTTTTATGAGCCGAGCCATTCCATTTGCTGGCCTTCCTTAATGCTTGCAGCCTGGAGAATCTGGCAGGGCCTTTAGCAGATCCGCCGTGAGATGGTCAATATACCTTTCACCTACTTGATTATCCTCACACTTCTGGTTTGAATGTTTTCCTAACTTGGATTCCTCTATATCAAGGGCTAGAGTGGGACTGATTGTAATGATTTTTCTTATGATTATTTTAGTCTGTTTTTATGTATTATGATTGTCAATCAGTTCCTGATTTCTGTACAAGTATTGTTCTGGGCTTATATTGTAAAATTTGCATAAATATTAAATTTAAAAAAGAGAATTTGAAGAGACGCTTACCATAGAGAAAAAAATCTTGCAATAAAAACTTTCAGCTACATTCAAAGCAAGGAATCAGTTGGACTATTAAATGGTAAAGGGGACTCTAGAGGAGGACAAAGCCATAGGTGGAAAACTAAGGGGTATGTTTACAAAAGTTTAATTTTTGTGTTAAGTGCTGCCATTGCCCATTCATTTCTTTGGGCCATTGCAGCACTTAACACATATTTAACTTTACTTAACATGCCCCTAAATGAATTCATTGCTTTGCTCTTTACTAAGTAAGATGTGAGAAAAGTACCCCTTTCTGGCATGGGTAGCTAACAGTGATGAATCAGAATAGCTGAATGAAATCTCAGTGAATCTGGAAAATTTAGTAGAACAAATTAATAAACTAAAGAGCAGCAAATCACCGAGATGGGATGATATATACCCAAGAGTGCTGAGAGAACGCAAATGATAAGCTAAAATCACTATAGTAGTTCTGCAAGCTCATCATTAAAATCTATGGTATGAGAAGATTTGAGGTTGACCAACATGTAACACCTGTTTTTAAGAAAGGGGCTCCAGGCTGTGATCTGGGGAAAACAGACCAATGAGCCTAACGTATTTACCAGGCAAAATGGTGGAAACCAGTATTAACAAAATTACTGGATTCATGGACAGAAATGGTTTAATAGGATAAAGTCAACATGGATTTAGCCAAGGGAAGTCTTGCCTGGCTATTTATGCCTTCAAAGAAATGGAGCAGATTGAACATGTAGATAAAGGTAAACTGGTTGATTATAGTGTGTTTAGATATTCAGAAAGCATTTAGCAAATTCTCACTTCAGAGACACCTGAGGAAATTAAAGTCATGGCATAGGAAGCAATTTCCTATTGTGCATTGGAAATGGATTGAGAAAGAGAAAATGGAGATACTCTTGTGTTCCACCAACCCATAAGCAGGGCCGGCCCGTCCATTGAGCAAGAATGTTTTTTGCACAGGGCCCCGCGTTTCAGGGGGCCCCGCGCAAAGAACATTCTGCTTTTTTAAAAATGACTTTAAAAAAAAAACCTGGCTCTGGCTGCTGCCGCTGCCGCTACCACCGCAGCAGCGGCAGAATGGAGTGTCCCGCGGGGCCTCCCCTTCTCGTTCAGCCCCTCTGCAAAGGCTTTGAGATTCGCGAAGGGAGAAAGTCTCCCTCGCGTCTCTGTTAAGCCCGCAGGGGCTAATGGGAAATTTCCCATCTGCCCCTTTAGACGCGAGGGGCTGATGGGAAATTTCCCATTAGCCCCTGCGGGCTTAACAGAGACGCGAGGGAGACGCTCTCCCATCGCGAATCTCAAAGCCTTTGCAGAGGGGCTGAACGAGAAGAGGAGGCCCCGCGGGGACACTCCATTCTGCCGTTGCCGCGGTGGTAGCGGCAGCAGCCAGAGCCAGTTTGCTTTTTTAATTTTGCCATAAGCCCGGGGGGGGGGGGGTTAAGACTGGCAAGGGGGATGGGGAGGGGGATGGGGTGGGGGGGGTTAAGACTGGCAAGGGGGGGTTAAGAATGGCAAGGGGGATGGGGATGGGGATGGGGGTTAAGACTGGCAAGGGGGGTTAAGACTGGCATGGGCTGCTGGGGGGGTTAAGACTGGCAAGGGGGGGTTAAGAATGGGGATGGGGATGGGGGTTAAGACTGGCAAGGGGGGTTAAGACTGGGGATGGGGGGTTAAGACTGGCAAGGGGGATGGGGATGGGGGGGTTAAGACTGGCAATGGGCTGGGGGGGTTAAGACTGGCAAGGGGGGGTTAAGACTGGCAAGGGGGATGGGGGGTTAAGACTGGCAAGGGGGATGGGGGGTTAAGACTGGCAAGGGGGATGGGGATGGGGGGGTTAAGACTGGCAATGGGCTGGGGGGGGTTAAGACTGGCAAGGGGGATGGGGATGGGGGGTTAAGACTGGCAAGGGGGGGTTAAGACTGGCAAGGGGGATGGGGATGGGGGGTTAAGACTGGCTATGGGCTGGGGGGGTTAAGACTGGCAAGGGGCTGGGGGCTGTCTGGAAATGGGGCGATGGTGTTAGGACTGGTAATGTGCTATGGGCGGTTAGGACTGATAATGGGCTATGGGGGGGGCTAGGACAGGAACTGGGCTGATGGGGAGGGGTTAGGACTTGAGGTGGGCTGATGTGGTTAGGACTGGTAATGGGCTGTGGGCTGATGGGGGGGTTAGGACTGGCAATGAGCTATGGGTGGCTGACTGGAAATGGGCTGATGGGGTTAAGACTGGAAGTGGGCTGATGGGGGGTTAGGACTGGTAATGGGTTATAGGGGGGTTTAAACTGAAAATGGGGTGATGGGGGTTAGGACTGGAAGTGGGTTGATGGGGGGCTAGGACTGGTAATGGGTTGGGGGGTTGCTATGACTGGAAATGGGCTGAGTGGAAGGGGAGGCTTGAACTGCAAATAGCTGATGGGGAGGGAGCTTGGAATGGAAATGGGCTGTGAGGGAAGGGAGCTAGGACTGAAAATGGGCGGATGGAGCAGCTAGGATAGGACTGGAAATGGGCTGTTGGGGGGAGGTAAGATTGGAAATGGGCTGTGGTGGGGGTTTGAATTGAAATGGACTCATGGAGGGGCTAGAACTGGAGGTAGGCTCATGGGGGGCTTGGACTGGAATTGGGCTGAGTGGAGGGGAGCTAGGATTTGACATGGGCTGATGGTGGGGCTAGGAAATGACTAGAAATGGGCTGATGGGGGCTAGGATTGGAAATGAGCTGATGGAGGGACTCAGACTGAAAATGGATGGGGGAGCTAGGACTGGAAATGGGTTGATGGGGGGCTAGGACTGGAAATGGGCTGATACAGGGACTAGAAGGGAATGGATGCTGGGTGAGACTGGAACTAGAAGGGAGCTGATGTTGGGGGAGGATTAGAATGGGATGGGGCTGGGAGAGTAAAATGGAGAGGGGAAAAATATTTTGTGTGGGAGGGATGAAAAATCTACAATTGGCCGGGTATTGGGAGAGTAAGTGGGGATTGAGGATGGAGGGGTAAAATTTGAGTGGATGAAATAGGAATGAGGAAAGAGCAAAAGGAGAAAGATTAGTATGTTAAAGCAGATGTAGAGAGAGAGAATGGAAAAAAAACTAGAAGAGAGAAGAAAGAACAAATGGACAGCAGACGATGGACAGTTAGCAGAAAACATGAAGAAACCAGAAGAAAGTGGCTGGAGCAATTGCAACTGAAAAAAATGCACAAAAGGTAGGAAGATATCTCTTTATTTTGAATTTATTAACTGGAATATGAAAGCTCTGGGAAATGTGCATCATTAACGTCTGCGCTTTGTTTGGTACAAGAGGAAATTAATTTATAGTTTTATTTCTACAGTGGTGTTGTACATTCCAAGTTTGGCTTTTGGGGTTCCCAGTTTAATTATTGTCTTCCTGTTTCTAAATTGTGATTCCTTGTTTGGTGATGGTCTATGTTCTGCATGTGTAACTGAGCTGAGGTATTCTGTTTATGTAATTCCTATTTGACATTGCCACTTGTTCTCTTTCCCCAGTATTCTCTGAAATGTATTGGTTTAATATTTGCAGTGTTGCCTTTTGATAGTTAGGGTATGGTGCTTTGTGAGTCCTGGTAATGCTGTCAGGGTACGGCGGGTTTGCTATGGGTTCTAAATGGGCAGCGTTTGTAGTAGTTCCTAATGTGCCTGGCGGTTGGCACTGGATTATAGTAATGTAGAAATCTTTTAGTCTTTCTTTATCCATACACTCATTAAGAGACATGTTTACTAAAAGTTAGTGTATGGTAACATTATGCAAATATTTATGCAAATAAGGCCACTTATGCAAATTAGGCCCCGCACCGAGTCTCCGCACATGGCCCCGCACCCCCCTTGGGCCGCCCCTGCCCATAAGCAGTACTTATTTCCTAGCATATAGTGGTAAGAATCTAGCCTAGTGTGGTGGAAACACAAACCTATTGCTGTCTGCCTCCTTAGACCTGTTAAGGAAGCCATCAGCAGAGACCTTGTCTCTCTTGTCTGCAAATTTGCTCCCTATAGGATAGTGGTTCCCACCCAGTCCTCAGATACTCCTAGGCCAATCAGGTTATCCACAACGAATATGGATGAGAGATCTGCATGCACTGCTTTCATTGTATGCAGATCTATCTCATGCATATTCATTGTTGATAGCCTGAAAACCTGACTGGCCGGGGGGTACCAGAGGACTGGATTAGGAACCACTGATATAGGATAAGTATACATCACAGGGTGCTGAAAGAACTGAAATAGGAGAATGCAGACCTACTGTTAGTAACATGTGAACTATCATTAAAATCATCTGTAGTACTTGAAGAGTGGCCAACATAAAACCAATTTTTATTGGTTAGGTGACCCAGGAAACTGCATATCAATGAGCCTGACCTGATCAATACTAGGCAAAATGAAAGAAACCACTATAAAGAATAAATTACTGAACATGTAGTCATGGTTTAATACAAGAAAACCACTATGGATTTAGCCAAGGAAAGTCTCGTCTCACTAACCTGTTAGATATTGTGAAGGTGCGAATAAAAGGTCAGCCAGTATCTGGATTTTCAGAAAGCCTTGGACAAAGTCCCTCATGAAAGAGACTCAGAGAAATTAAAAAGCCATGGGGATAGGTAGCAGTGCACGGTTGTGGATTAGGAACTGGTTAAAAGGTAAAAAAAAACAAAAAACGGTAGGGCTAAATGACCAATTTTCTCAATGGAAGAAAGGTAAATAGTGGAATACCCCAGAAATCTGTGCTGGGCCTGCTTCTTTTAGCATATTCATGAATGAAATGGAAATAACAAGTGAAGTGATCAAATTTGCAGATGAGACACAATTATTCAAAGTCGTTAAAACACAAGAAGATTGTGAAAAAATTGCAAGAGGATCTTGAGAAATTGGGAGATCGGGCATCCAAATGGCAGCTGAAATTTAATGTGGACAAGTACAAAGTTATGCACTTAGGAAAGAAGAATCATACTATGGTTATACCATACAAGGTTCCACATTAGGAACCACCACCCAGAAAAAGGATCTAGGCATCATCATGGATAATACATTGAAATACTCTGCCCAATGTGCAGCAGTAGCCAAGAAAGCACATAGAATGCTGAGTCATAAGGAAAGGAATGGCAAATAAAACAATAATGCTTTTCTATCAATCCATATCATAGCATGACTGCATCTTAAATATTGTGTACAATTCTGGTCACCATATCTTAAAAAGGATATAGCAGAATTAGAAAAGGTTTGAGAAGATCCATCAAAACCATAAAGGGGATGGTCAGGATACCACTAACAAGGAAACATTAGGGCTTTTCATTTTGGGGGGAAAAAAGAGGGCTGGGGGGAGATAGGATAAAGGTCTATAAAAGAATGAATAGAGTAGAATGGGTAAAGGTAGACCAGTTTTTACAAAAGGTAGAAAGTCTAGGGAACATGCAATGAAGCTACAGTATAGCACATTTAAGACTAATTGGAGAAAATATTTTTTCACTCAACATCTAATCAAATTCTGGAATTCATTCCCAGAGGATATAGTAAAAGCTGTTAGTGTAGCTGGTTTTAAAAGTGTTTTGGGCACGTTCCTGGAGGAAATGTTCATCAACAATCATTGAAGATGCCCAGGAAAATCCACTACTTACCCCGGGGATTAGCAGCATAGCCTCTGTGTACCTTTTTGGGAACCCGACAGGCACTTGTGACCTAGATTGGCTGATGATGGAAACAAGATACTGGGCTTGATGGACCTTTGGTCTGACCCAGTATGGTATATCTTATGTTAATTTGACAACTCTAAAATAACATTTAAGAATTCCTGGTAAGAAATTAGGGAAACTATAGAAAACTGCCAAATCATATTTTGGTGAGCTTTCTAAGCTCTATAAAATTTTAATGTATGATGGACAACATTCTTATCTTACATTAGATACTCAACTGTTGGCATCTATGTAGAGTCAGAATTCATTTCTTTTTATACTGGCTCAGCTTAAGAAAAAGACACTTACCTTTAGAACCTGCATTCTAGAATAGATATTCATTGTTAGGAAAGCAAGTGAGGAAATTTTCCAAATGCTCAAGTGACATTTGTTACCCCATTCAAAGAGGCTGTAGATATTTAACACCCACCAGCTATCTGTGTGACAGATGGTGGAGGAGGAGTAGGTTGATGGGATGCTAGAACAGACACTATGGCATCAGAATTATACTCCATTGCACAGTAGCAGCACCAGAAGTGTTCACTGCACAACCTCCACCAGTGTTCCATTAAAGATAAGACACCCAGATGCCCTTAAGTACAGAATTGAACGATTCCAAATTACCCATAATTGACTAATAACCAGAGTAAGATGAATAAAATACAACCTCTAAAATGCCTGTATGCAGATGCTAGAAGTCTTAAAATTAAGATGGGAGAACTAGAATAGATAGCACTAAATGAAAGGTTAGATATGATTAGCCTCTGAGACCTGGTGGAATGAGGACAACCACTGCAACACTGATACCTGGGTACAAACTATATCGCAATGATAGGATAGATCAAATTGGTGGAGGGGGTTGCACTCTGTTAGGGAGGACTAAAGTTTTGCATGAAACTAAATACACTCTGGAAGCTCTATGGGTAGAAATCCTATTAAGAAGGGGATGGCAGTGGGGGTGTACTACAGATCGCCTGGCAAGAATGAACAAATGGATGATGAAATGCTAAGAGAATTCAGGGATGCTAACAAAAGTTGTAACACAGTAATAATGGTTGATTGCAATTACCCCAGTATCAACTAGGCCAATGTCACAGGACACTAGGGAGATAAAGTTTCCAGATGAAAAAAATGACTGTTCAAATCCCTGCTCGACTCTCCTCTTTCACAAAGCTTTTGATCTCTCCCCTACTGCATCCTAGTTTCCCTCCCAACCCCTGCCCCTTGTCTTACTTTGTACTGTCCTCTATCTTTCTTCTTGTGCTATCTGCTAGTTTCTTGTGCTCTCATGTTGATGATGGCAATCCTTCCTTTTCTCTCATGTAACTGTTTTATTTTATGTACATGGCTCTGATACACCACCTGAGTGGTATATCAAAACCTCAATAAAGATAAAGACTGCTTCTTGGAGCAGCTGGTTCATGAACAGACAAGAGGGAAAGCTATTCTGGACCTAGTCCTTAGTGGAACACAGGATCTGGTGCAAGTGATTAGTGTTAGGGCCACTGGGCAACCGTGATCATAGCATACTTAGCAGACAGATGGCAGCATGTGCGAACTGGCCCCACCACCTCCAAACCTTTCCAACAAGAACAAGGTGTGCCTGAGGGATCCTCACTCTCGGCCCTCCTGTTCAGTGTATACATGCAGCCCATTTGCACTCTCATCCTACTACTACTATTTAGCACTTCTATAGCGCCACACACGCAGCACTGTACAGACAAACATACAAGAGACGGTCCCTGCTTGTCCAAGCTTACAATGTAGACGAGACAATATAGAGCATTAGTCAATTCAGTGCAAAGCACAATATGGTCTATACAATTCAGCCATGAAAATTGACGGGAGTCAGGTTAAGGTAAAGGATAGAAGTCAGGATCTGAAAGCAACAGTGAAGAGGTGGGTCTTCAATCTGGATTTGAAGAGGGCCAAGGAGGGTGCATGGCATATAGACACAGGTAGGCTGATCTCCAGGAACAAGCAGGAATGAGTCTTCACATGTGGATACGTCGGCGCCGACAGAGCCCGCACGGGAATGCTCCCCAGCATCCAATCAGAAAGCTTTTGGGAGCATCCCTCGCGCCTGTGCGGTGACTTCCTGCCTTTCCCACTGCCTCCCCTCAGTTTTCGTTTTTCCGCGGAGCCGGCAGGACGTACCTCCTGTCACCGCAGAAACCTTTTCTCTTAAATCCTTATTTTTTGTTTTCTTGTGGTCGCGGCCGTTTTCCCGCCGGTGCCTTGTTTTTTACTTTTAACCACTTAGAAGTCTTTTTCTCCTCAAGTCCCTTCTGAGGCCTTCCAGGCCTTTCCAGCATGGAGCCTTCTTCCCCTAAGAAGTGCCTCCACTGTGGAGACTTCGTCTTCTTTTTAGACTCCACCACTTGGTGTGTATCCTGTTTGGGTCCTGACCCTTTTTCCCCCGGTCCATCGGGCTTTGGGGTTGGGAGAAGACCCTCTCTTTTTCGGGTATCCCTCAATACTGTTTTTCCTCCTGAGGTGAGGACGTCTATTTATTCTTCTCTCCAGGATCAGGTAACCCACAAACAGTCTGTTAAGACTAGCCAATTCTTGAAGGGTAAGTCTCATGCCCAGCATGATGACGGCTCCGGCCTTGCCCTCAAGACCCCATTGGCAATAAAACCCCGGCAGGAGTCTTCGGGCTCCAAAGCATTCACGGGGTTTCAGGTTGTTCCTGGGGTTCGTTCCTCACAGAACATACCTGAGCCATGCTCGGGGGTGGTATCCGCTTCGAGCGGTGCCGATTCCCCGGCATCGGCGCCGGCGTCGAGTGTTCCACTCTTCACCAAGGATCGTCAACTGGTGTCCTCGGTGCCTTTGGGACCGATCGATTCGACCCAGACTGGCCTTCCTGCATCCCAGCCACAAGCGGGGTTGGTGCCGGCTTCGGATGGGGCCGATTCCCCGGCATCGACGCCGGTGTCGAGTGCTCCGTTTGTCACTAGGGATCGTCATCTGGGGTCCTCGGTGCCTTCGATCGATACGACCCAGACTGGCTTGCCTCTGTCCCAGCCAGCCACGAGGTTGGTTCCGGCTTCGGGTGGTGCCGATGCCCCGGCATCGGCGTCGAGTGTTCCACTCTCCACCAGGGCTCGGCGTCGGGTATCATGGGCCTCGGGGCCGAGCGATACGCCCCAGATGGCTTTTCCTCTTGCTACGCCATGCTCGGAGGGGGTACCGGCTTCGGGCGGTACCTATACCCCGACATCGGCGCCGGTGTCGAGTGTTCCTCTCTTCGCCGAGCGGCGTCTTCGGACGTCCTCAGTGCCGATAGATGCGATTCCGATTAACTTTCCGGGATCGGCATCGCCGACGCCACCACCGACGTCGGTTCCCTCTAGACGGGCATCGATAACCTCGCTCGGTTCGATGCCCAGTCTAGAATCGATATCCAGTCTGGATGACTTGGTTCCCACGGTTTTCGGAACCGATCCTTGTCCCTTCCGGCTACGCAGTACGGTATCGATGTCGACTCCTGTAGTTCCATCGGTGCCTTCGATCCTTTCGATGCCTAGCTTGGAATCAATACCGGGAACCGGCGATGCACTACTAACTGCCTCGAATCGGAACTGTCGGTATCAAAGCTCTCTGGTTGCCTCGGTATCACTTCGGCAGCCGCTGCTGCCGGCTCCGAGGGCATTGCCGTCCCCGATGCCGGGGTCGGTATCGGTATCGATATCGATGTCGACTCCTGCAGTTCCATCGGTGCCATCGATCCTTTCTATACCTAGCTTGGAATCGATACCGGGAACCGACGATGCAGTACTAACTGCCTCGAATCGGAACTGTCGGTATCATTCTCCATCTAGCAGGATTCCTTTGGTGCACCAGGCTGGTAGGTCTTCTGGTGTTCAAGCTGCTCATTCAACCTCAGCCTACCCAGGAATAGTTCCTCTGGGAGTTCCTTCTTTTCAGGAATTTCTCCTTGACATGGCAGACTTTCTTGCCATTCCTATTCCTGGCCCTACTCTTAACCAAGGTCCTGCAGAAAAAGCAACCATGATGCTTCCTTTACATCCTTCTTTGCAGGACCTTCTTCTGGGGATTTGGCAGTCGCCTTTAAAGGTTCCTGACCTCCTACAGCCATGCATGTTCTGTACCAGGTGCCCCCCTCTCCGGGGTTTCAGAAGAACCAACTTCCGCATCATTCCATTGTAGTGGAATCGGCGATGAGGAAGGTCAGAAGCAAGAAGAAGCATTCTTCTCCTCCAGGTCGTGCATCTAAAGCACTTGATGCCTTTGGGCGTCAAACCTTCCAAACTTCCATGTTGGCTTCCAGGATTATTTCATATATCTTTTATATGAGTCTAACACTTCGGGAGGTCACAGAGAAATTATCTCTTTTGTCTCCCTTTTTGTCAGAACCTCAGGCCTCTGACTATTCCTTGCTTCTTAACCATAGCAGGAATATCTCTTGGTTTCTTTCTCGTGCTTCTCTAGACTCTTTTGAGTCTGTTAGCAGGTCCTCTGCTATTGCCATTGGAGCACGTCGTACAGCCTGGCTGCAGGCTTCAGACCTGAGCAGATGGGCACAACATACACTGGGTAATTCTCCGTGTACTAGAGAAAATCTTTTCAACATCGAGGCTTTACGTCAGGTTGCTCAGTGCTCCACTGACTTTCCTAGTTCTGGAAACCATCCTAAGCCTTCTTTTTCCCCAGGATGTAGGAAATGTCCTACCAAACCTTCTTTCCCTAAGAAAAGAAAGTTTCATCCTCCTTCTGCCCATCCTCCAGATGTCCCCAAGCAAGGGACATCTCATCCTGGTCTGAAGTTTCCAGGCTCTCACCAGGATAATCATAACCGGCTGCCATAGGCTCCTGTATGCTGCAGTCTACTATTAACTTCTTCTTACCAGAAGTTTTTCTTTCAACTCTACACTGGGTTTTCCTTTCAGTATGCTTTTGTCCATGGGTCACAGTATTCTCCCTTTCTTATTGCTATAAAGGGAGATCACCACTATCCCATGATAGCTTCTGTCCCCACATGGACAGTCTTTCCTTCTGCTGACTTACCATATGGTACGTCACCTTCAACCCCTCTCTTCCAGGGTTTCCCCTGCTTGAGTCGGTACCATACTGGAACGTCTCTCTCTCTCTCTTTCTTTCCAGTGTAAACTTCCTGTTATCCTTCAACGCATGTTCTGGACAACTCCTCAGACTGGGCCGGAATATCCCTGCTCCCTTGGTCTGTCTTCTCCCTGTTTCATACAGGAGAATCCCCTCTGCTATCTTGTTCAGTTGCTGTGCGTGCAGGAGTTCCAGTGCGTACTTTAATGCTTCTGCACGCTGCTCTCAACTATCTGCGTGCTGACACTCACTGCAGGTTATCTTCTCCTGGCCATGTCCTTATCGAGGATGTGGCAACCTGTCGACTTCTGTCAGTCCCATCTCCTGCACGATGCTCTCTGCTATCGTCAGAGAGGCTTCCCACTGTGGGCCCTTGCCATAGAGCATTGGACTTTGTCTCTGAGAGTCTTCCATATAATAGAAGAGGCTTATATAGTCATTCCATGGCTATCTAGATGATTATACCCTCTTGTCTTCCGTTGTGATGCAGAAGACAAGTTTGTTCTGCGTGAATGTCCAAGGAGCTCCCAATCTGGCAGGAATCCCCCCCCCCCCTTTTTCCTTACAGCTTGGCTTTATGTTCTGCTCCACTTGGACAACGCATACTCTTTTACTGTACATGATACCCCTGAGTCATCCTGGTATCTTGGTCTATGCGTTTTTTCTGTCCTTGGGACGCATCAGCAGCCTAAAGTGCTCCTGACGTGCTCTCCCCGGACTGATATTGTCCTCTGTTCTTCACGCAACTATACTGCTACTTCCACTGATCTGCATCCCTGTACCAGACATAGATTCTCTATCCTCTTCGGGTGGCTTTCGCCCCCTACTATTAGAGAACGTTTTTCGCATCACTTTTCCCATGTGGATGTTTCTTCTGTGGCCCAGTTGCAGGCAGTTTTGTTTTCATGTAGGCATATATGTTTTTTGTACCCTGGGTGGGCATAAACCATGCCCATCTATATATGTCACACTTGTCTAGACATATATATTCACATCTGTATATATGTATGCACTTTTTGGGAGATGGTCATAGCACCCTGTGTATTACCCACTATCTCCCTAACTGTCGGTACTAAAGGGGTCCAGACAGTCCGCTTGCCTCTTATCATACAGCTCGGTAACTGGGTCCGGTTATACTCACAATTATTGCTGTGGCATCAACAGCTTCTATTTTTGTTATACACCTCCTTATCTATGAGGTATCAAACTTCAATGTCTTCCTATTTTCTTATTGGCTAGGAAAGACAGTGTACATCTTCAGTGTTCCGGAGTACCCTCCTGTTTTCCCTGGGAAAAGGGTTTTTTTTTTCCATACCCTCTTTTCCCTTCCGGACTGGGCTAATTCCAGAACAGTCAGTCTTCTTCTTTTAATCCTCAATGTTAATAACTCTGTGCCTAAAAGAGTTCTCAGCTTTTTCACGTAAAGCTTTCCATTGAAGACCTGCCGTTCTTCTCCTGCTCCAGTTGACACCTGGGTCACCTGCCTATCCCAGATTTGGAACTTCATCCTCACTGCTGTGAAGTTCCCTTGATGATTCCGCTTCTGCGTCTAAAGTACCTTCCATCACAGTTCTACTTCCTACAATCCAGTAGGTAAGCTCTAAATGGTACTAGTTTATTAACTGCCTTAATGATACCTGGCATGCATTCTAAAGACTCGTCTCCCTGGTGGTCTTTAGTTCTTTGTTGTTCCTCTGCAACTCTTCTCTCCTCAACTCCTACCCCCCCCCCCCCATCCCTCAGGGGATGCCGGGGATCCATGTTGGGAAAATGCCGTCCTGTCCAGGGATACACATTTTATGGGATCTCCCATGGCATCCTCAGCTAGGGAGTCCCCACATGTGAAGACTCATTCCTGCTTGTTCCTGGAGATGGCACAGTTACTTACCTGTAACAGATGATCTCAGGGAACAGCAGGAATTAGTCTTCACAACCCTCCCACCTCCCCTAGGAGTTGTATCTATCTATTTCCTTTCCTCTCCCTCTCCTTCTGTCTCAGCTATGAAACTCAACTGGGGAGAGGCAGTGGGAAAGGCGGGAAGTCACCACGCAGGCGCAAGGGATGCTCCCAAAAGCTTTCTGATTAGATGCTGGGGAGCATTCCCGTGTAGGCTCCGTTGGTGCCGACGTACCCCCATGTGAAGACTAATTCCTGCTGTTCCCTGAGATCACCTGTTACA
This sequence comes from Ichthyophis bannanicus, assembly GCA_033557465.1. Lineage (NCBI taxonomy): Eukaryota > Metazoa > Chordata > Amphibia > Gymnophiona > Ichthyophiidae > Ichthyophis > Ichthyophis bannanicus. The sequence continues at coordinate 14,658,631 of CM066044.1, read as the reverse complement.
GGTAAGTAACTGTGCTTTCCAGGCATAAGGTGCAGCAAGGTGAAAGGAGCGAAGTTGGGAGTTCGAAGTAATTTGTTAGCGGAGTGAAGTTCCCAAGAGGGGATGTAGGGAGAGATGAGAGGTACTGAGGGGCTGTAGAGCGAATGCATTTATAGGTCAGTAGGAGAAGTTTGAATTGGATAGGGAGCCAGTGAAGTGACTTGAGAAGAGGAGTAATGTGGGCAGGGCAAGACTGGCGGAAGATTAGTCGAGCAGCATAATTTTGTATAGATTGAAGGGGAAAGAGATGGCTCACAGGGAGACCAGCAAGGAGTAGGTTGCAGTAGTCAAGGTGAGAGGAGATTAAGGAGTGGATAAGCGTTTTGGTAGTGTGTTCAGAAAGGAAGGGGCAGATTTTGCTAATGTTGTAGAGAAAGAAGCGGAAGGTCTTAGCTACGAGCTGGATGTGTGTGGAGGAGGAGAGAGAGGTGTCAAAGATAACCCCCAGATTGCAGGCCAAGGGAACAGGAAGGATCGTAGATCCATCCACAGACACTGAGAAGGGGGGGAAGGAGTGGGGGGGGGGGGGAAGATAAGGAGTTCAGTCTTGGCTGTGTCCAACTGCAAGTGGCAATGAGACATCCGATCTTTCAAGGTCAACTGCTTGGTATACGCTGACAACGTACTGCTCTATATGCCTTTCTCAACTGACCACCCAGATTTCTCACCATTAACAACCTGCTTCGATGCGGTCACTGACTGGCTCCATTCACAAAGGCTCAGAATAAACTTCAACAAAACATATGTCCTCTTCATCACCAGGAACCAAGCATTTACTCCGCCCACCTCACTGAAAGTATGAGACACCGAGCTCCTCAGCAAGCCTACGATACGTTACCTTGGGGTCACACAAGACCAGCAGCTAGACATGAAGGCCCATATAAGCAACATGGTCAAAGCAGTTTACCACAAGATAAGGACAATCCAACACCTACGACATCTGCTTGAGCCAGATGACTTCCGAACAATCTATCAGGCGCTAGTAATCTCTCATTTTGACTGCGCCAATGCAATTCTGCAAGGACTCCCAAAGAACACGCTAAACCCACTGCAGCTTGCAATGAATGCAGCCGCAAGATATTGCACAGAGCCTCCAGGAGGGACCACGTAACCCCACTCTTGAAACACCTGCACTAGCTGCCAGTCCACTGCAGACTTTCCTTCAAAATACTATTGATGACCTTCAAAGCCATCAACAAGTGCTCCTCCATCTCCCTCACAGACCTCATCCACCCCCGTCCCACAACAGAGCCAGGAGATCAGTTGCTGCCAACACTATGATAATCCCAAAGGCAATAACAAAATGTTTGCAGACAACAAGAAACAGCCTTTGCCCTCTACGCACCCACATGCTGTAACACCCTTCCACCCGCCATCCAGGCCATCACCGACCTCGCCCAGTTTAGGAAGGCACTGAAACACCATCTCTTCCTCCAGCACTACTCTCATACAAAGGACATATCACAATCAGACACACTTAACAACCAGGACTCCACCCCCAGTGCACCCACACCACACGATTGCAGCCCCGCCATCTAGATCAACAATAGACCCAGTCTATAGAATGTGTATATAGCAACCTAATACTGTAAATGACACCAATGTGTAGTACTGTAATGATACCCCATGTAATAGATGCCAAGCGAATATACTGTAAATGACACCAATATGTAAACTGTAACGATACCACCATGTAATAGATGCCAAGTGTATATAGCCACAGAATACCGCACATGGTCACCGAGTAAGTTTATAAATCTGCACCTGGGCGACCAATCTGTATATAGTTAGACAACCTGTAAATAGTTGCAATCAGACCCGGTCACCTGTGACCGAGCGCTCAACCTGTACAGTTACCCTTGTTAGTCCCATGTGGAGACACCTGTTCATTGTAAGTCCACCTGCACTGTACAAATGTTGTTGACTGTAAACCACACTGATTCTAAAGAGCGCGGTATAAAAAGAAGATAAATAAAAAAAAGATAAATAAATAAATGATCGCATTTGATTTAATAAATGGAAGAAAGACAGCAAGGAAATCCACAGTACTACCTTTTAACCTTCAAAAGGGAGACTAAGAGGAGCAGCTGCAAAGGTTAAAGATTTACATCAAGCATGGGTGGTATTTAAAAATACTATCTTGGAAGCTCAGACCAGATGTATTCCACGCTTTAAGAAAAGTGGAAGAAAGGCCAAAAAGCTGCCAGCATGGTTTAAAGGTGATGTCAAAGAGGCTGTTGTAGCCAAAAAAGCATCTTTCAGGAAATGTAAAAAGTAAACAATTGACGAAAATGAGAAACATCATAAGCAGTGGCAAGTTAGATGCAAAGCGAGGATTTGAAAATAAGCTTGCCGTGGAAGCAAAAAACACATAATAAAAACTTTCAAGTAAATTCCTAGCAAAAACCCTGTGAGAGAATCAGTTAGACCATTGGATAATAGAAGGGTAAAAGGAGCGCAAAGAGAGGACAAGGCCATTGCAAAAAGATTAAATGAATTCTTTGTTTCAGTCTTTACTGAAGATGTAGGTAAGTTACCCATGCCTGAAACTGTATTTTAAAAGGTGATATATCAGAAGACTTAAAAAGAAATATTTATAAACCGAGAAGATATATTACAACTGTTTGATAAACTGAAGAGTAGTAAATCACCTGGTTCGGATGGTATACATCCAAGGGTGTTGAAAGAACGGAAAGATGACTCCAGACCTACTATAAGTAATCTGTGAATGGTTGTTAAAATCATCGGTAATACCTGAAGATTGGAGCATGGCCAATGCAATGCCCGTTTTTAAAAAGGATTCCATGGTTGATTCAGGAAACTACAGGAGCCTGACATCAGCACCGGGCAAAATGGTAAGAAACCATTATAAAGAACAAAATTACTGAACACATAGATAGTCATGGTTTAATGGGAGAAAGCCAACATGGATTTAGTCAAGGAAAGTCTTGTGTTACTAATCTGTTATATTTTTTTTTGAAGGTGTGAATAAACAGGTAGACAGTTGATAAAGTGTACCTAGATTTTCAGAAAACCTTTAACAAGTTCCCTCATGAGAGACTCTTGCCAAATTAAAAAGTCATGGGATTGGAGGTAGTGTACTGTTGTGGATCAAGAACTGGTTAACAGCTAGAAAGCAGAGAGTAGGCCTAAATGGCTAATTTTCTCAGTGGAGAAAGGTGAATCGAGGAGTAGCCCAAGGGGCTGTGCTGGGCCCACTTTTTAACATATTCATAAATGACCTGGAAATAGGAACAAACACGCAAGATGATCAAATCTGCAGAAGACACAAAATTATTCAAAGACTCAAGAGGATTGTGGAAAACCTGCAAGAGGACCTTGATAAATTGGAAGACTGGATGTCCAAATGTTAGATGAAATTTAATGTGGACAAGTGCAAGGTTATGCACCTAAGAAAGAACAACCCAAACTATGGTTACACGAGGCAAGATTCCACATTGGGAGCCAACACCCAGGAAAGAGATTTAGATGCCAACATGGATAATATGTTGAAACTCTCCACCCACTGTGCAGCCGCAGCCAAGAAAGCATATAGAATGTTAGGAAGCATAAGGAAAGGAATGGAGAATAAAACTGAGGATATTATCATGCCTCTATAATGTTTTATGGTGCGACTGCACCTTGAATATTGTGGGCAATTCTGGTCATCATATCTTAAAAAGGATATAGCAGAATTAGAAAAGATATAGAGAAGAGAGTCACCAAAATGGTAAAGGGCATTGAAGGATACGCCTATGAGAAAAGGATTAAAAGGTTAGGGCTTTTCAACTTGGAGAAGAGATGGCAGAGGGGATATATGATAGAGATCAATAAATTAATGTATGGAATGGGTAAACAGATTGGTTGGTTGTTTATGCCAGTGGACACACAACGAAGCTGCAACGTAACCCATAAGCATTCATGATTGCATTGTATTTCCCTATAAGGAATGTTGATTAATACAACTATTATTCAGGTATGTGCCCCAACAACAGCTGCAGAAAAGGAAATATTTGATCAGTTCTATGAACAAGTACATACTGAAATTGACTCGACATGCAAACAGGATATCCTGATAGTCATGTCTGACCGGAACACAAAAGTTGGCAGCAAAGTGGTTGGAAAATATGGACTTGGAAGCAGAAATGAAGCTGGAGAAAAACTGATAGAATTCTGCAAACCAACAATCTATTCATCTAAAAAACAGTCTTCTGGCAATACAAGCAGCAACTGTACACATAGACTTCAGCCAATGGATTGTACAAAAATCAAATTGACTACATCTGTAGAGGTCAACAATGGAAAAGCTCAATAACTTCAAAGACATAACCTAGAGCTGATTGCATACTGGTAGTTGATGATCTGTATCACAAACTCAAGCTAAAATTGAAAAAGATCAAGCCACTCATGAATATAGCAAAATATAACCTTAAGAATATAACACTGGAATTTAAAGACTGCCTGCGCAATAGATTTTCTGCTTTGGATACAAATGACAAAGCACCAGAAGAGTTATGGGATGACATCAAAAACGTTGTGCTTGAAGAAAGTGAAGTCTCTACAAAAGGTGAAAAAGCAAAAACAGTCTAAAGGGACCAAAGAAACTCCGAAAATTGCCCAGAAACGCAGAGAAGCTAAAGCCAGAGGAGAAAGAGAGGCAATTCGATTGCCAACGTGCAGCAAAATGAGACAAGTAGTACTACTATGACATATACAATACCTTGATTGAAGGAAAAGGTGGCATACGAATCTGTCTAAATAGAATCAGAACTACTAGAAAAGCCTATCTTTTTCTTCCTCTAAAACTGAGTGTTAAAGAAAATTCCAGCCTCTAACTGGAATGCTACAAGATGCTCAAGAATCCATGTGGAATAAGGCTGAGAAGATCAAGAAAAGATGGAAAGAATATACAGAGTCATTATATAGTACCATAAAGATCAAGTGGACCAACAGTTGTTTTAACCTGTACGTTATGATCAGGAACCATTGGTGATGAAAGAAGCTGAAACAGCACTGAAAGCATTACACAGGTCTGCAAAAAAGATTTTTTCGAGAGCTGTTTTGGTTATTCCACGTAATCTTTATGTTTTTTGGTGCGCTGAATCTGAAAATGACCTCCATTTTGTCATAGGACATCATGTTTCCTGACAATTTAGGTAACTATGTTAAATAAGGCAATACCTCAAAATAAATGGAAAGAGACTTATAAAATTAAAGTTTTATTACAATATTTTCATGAAAATCCTTTTTTGAACTGAAATGAGCTCACCTACACACACTAAACTTGATTCTTCCTTGTGAGGCTCCTCTTGGTGCATTTACGCTTGTGAGTAGCATCTGGAATGTCTCTCTGAAGCATCCAACAGTAGTCTGCCATCATTGTAATGCTCCATTTTCCCTGGTATCTCCTTTCTATCTCTTTAATGTCTTGGTGGAATCGTTCACCTTGTTCCTCACTCACAGCTCCCAAATTTTCAGGAAAGTAGTCAAGGTGGGACTGGAGGAAATGCACTTTCAAACTCATCAGGCAACCTAAAGCTTGAAATGCTTTCAGCATTCGTCCGACGATCTTTTTGTAGTGAGGATCTTTGTTATTGCCTAAAAATTTCTGTACGACTTCTTTAAATGCAATCCACCCTTCTTTTTGAGGATCCGTCATGGTATTGACAAACTCTTGATCAACTATAAGCCTTCTAATGTCTGGTCCAATGAACACACTTTCCTTCAATTTTGCCTCCGACAGGCCTGGAAACTTGGTGACCAAGTATTTGAAGCATTCTCCATCTCTTGGAAGTGATTTTACGAATTGCTTCATCAATCCCAATTTTATGTGGAGAGGTGGTAGAAGAACTTTATGGGAAGGTACCAAAGTTTCTCGGAGGACATTTTTTCACCGACTGTTAGCACCCTCGGCTGCCAACTCTTCTTGGTCCAGTGATTTTGTCGGTCTCGACTATCCCATAGACACAGAAAACAAGGATATTCTGCTGAATCAGTCTGTTAGCAAGTTTCCTGTGCTTAGTTTATCTCTGTGCCTATATGACACCCCTCTCCCCCCTCCCCCTCTCTAGCAAAGGTAAAACTAACCCTAGCCCTCATGTTAGTCTTTCCTACCTGTCTCCGGTGGAAAAGGGCTAACCATGATAACTCATACCTGTCCTCACCATCCATACTGTAATTATTCTGTATTTTAATTGTAGCTATTTACCATGTTAATCATTCAAAATGCCATGTACATAGTTTACTCTGTTTTAACCACTGGCTCTGTATATAGTTAACCCTGTTTTACTGCCAAGTTTGTGTTCCCTGTTCATTGTAAAAAACCAATGCTGAATGTGTCATTGTGTTTACATTTTGTTCATTTGTAAACCGCACTGATTAAAAGAGTGCGGTATATAAGAAATAAAAATAAATAAATAAATAAATAAATATTTGGTATACCCAGCTTGTTGCCCGAGCAGCATGCACAAGACCTTCAAGTCCCCACACACTTGCCAACCATGGTCTTCATATTTAAGTTTACGAAGAACCAATTCCAAGTTCTCGTAGGTTTCCTTCAAGTGTACAGAATGACCTACAGGTATGGAAGCGTAAAAACCGTTGTGGAGTAAAACTGCTTTGAGACTTCTTTTTGAAGAATCTATAAAAAGATGCCATTGCTCTGAATCAAATTGGATTTTAAATTGACCCATCAGACCTTCGACATCGATGCAATAAACCAACTTGTCTTCCTGGGCGAAGTAAGGAACGAACTCCTTTTCACGATGTCTGAACCATGAAGATGACACTCCTGGCAACAATAAATTCCTGCTTTTCAGTCTTGATCCGAGTAACTCAGCGGCATCTTTGGGAAGATTCAAGTCTCTTACCAAATCATTCATCTCCTCCTGAGAAAACAATTTTGGTCTTGTATCATCTTCAAAGTCAGAACTTGATTCGTCATCTGGTTCAGGTATGACTTCACCTTCATCGGAGCTAGGTATCTCTTCCAAGGTAGCAGGGGGCTTGGGTACTGGTATATCTGTGCCATGGGGGATGGGACGAATTGCCGAGTGAAGATTGGGGTATGAAATGGAATGCTTCCATTTGGAATTAAACCCTTTCACATCGCATGAACAAAAGTAACAGTCGTCACTATGGTTCTTTTGCTCTCGCCATACCATAGGAATCCCATAACGGAAAGATTTTTTCTTACCCTTGAACCAGTTTCGGAGATCCTCAACACACCGTTTGCACACTTTATGAGGCATCCAGACTTTATCTTGATCTCCAATTTTTAGTCCAAAGTATGCAAAGTATACTTTTTTCACAAAGTCTGTAATATTTTGCTGTTGCTTCAACACTGTATATTCACCACAGATGAAACAGAAACTGTCTGGTGAATTAATACACTTTCGCGGAGCCATAACATAACGGTTGAAGAATGACGAGCTAACACGAATTGCGATGAAAAGGTGTGAACAGCCTAGAGCCAAGAACCTGATGATGATTCGTGCACAAGTGTGGCATGCAGGAGAGAGCAGGGAAAAATGATAGAAACCATCATAAAGAATAAAATTACTCAGCATGTAGATAGTCATGAACTAATGAGAGACAGCCAACATGGCTTTAGACAAGGAAGATCTTGTCTTACTAATCTGTTATGTTTTTTTGAAGGAGTGAATAATCAGGTGGACAAAGGTGAGTCGTTTGATATTGTGTATCTGGACTTTCAGAAAGCCTTTGACAAGGTCCCTCATGAGAGACTTTTGGCAAAACTAAAGAGTCATGGATAGGAGGCAGTGTACTATTGTGGATCAGGAACTGGTTAAAGATAGAAAGCAGAGGGTAGGGCTAAATGGCCAATTTTCCCAATGGAGAAAGGTGAATAGTGGTGTACCCCAGGGATCTGTGCTGGGTCCGCTGCTTTTTGACAATATTCATAAAATGACCTGGAAAGTGGAATAACAAGTGAGGTTATCAAATTGCAGATGACACAAAACTATTTAAGTTGTTAAAACCCAAGAGAATTGTGGAAAATTGCAAGAGGATCTTGATAAATTGGAAGGACTGGGCATCAAAATGGGCAGATGAAATTTAATGTGGACAAGTGCAAGGTTATGCACCTAGGGAAGAACAACCCAAACTATGGTTACACGATGCAAGGTTCCACATTAGGAACCACCACCCAGGAAAAAGATTTAGGCGTCATTGTGGATACCATGGTTAAAACCCTCAGCCCAGTGTGCAGCGGCGGCCAAGAGAGCAAATAGAATTGCTAGGTATGATAAGGAAAGGAATGGAAAATAAAACAAAGGATAATTATAATGCCTCTATATCGTTCCATGGTGTGACCGCACCTTGAATATTGTGTGCAATTCTGGTCGCCGTATCTTAAAAAGGATATAGAGTTATTAGAAAAGGTTCAGAGAAGAGCCACCAAAATGGTAAAGGGGATGGAAGGATACTCCTATGAAGAAAGGCTAAAAAGGTTAGGGCTCTTTAAACTTGAAAAGAGACAGCTGAGGGGAGATATGATAGAAGTCTATAATTAAGAGCGGAGTGGAACGGGTAAACGTAGATCGATTGTTTACCTTATCAGAATACTAGAAAGACTAGGGGACATGCAATGAAGCTACAGGTAAACTATTTAAGACTAATAAAAATTTTTTTCACTCAACGTGTAATCAAACTCTGGAATTTGTTACCGGAGGATGTAGTAAAGGCTGTTAGTGTAGCCTGGGTTTAAAAAAGGTTTGGACAAGTTCCTGGAGGAAAGGTCCATAAGCCATTATTAAGAAGGGACCCAGGATATCAATGCTTGAACCAATACAAGCATTGTAGAACCTGTGTCCCTTGGGGAAACTGCTAGGTACATATGACCTAGATTGGCCACTGTTGGAAACAGAATACTGGGCTTGATGGACCTTGGTCTGACCCAGTATGGCATATCTTATGTCCTTATGTCTGTACACGGGACGTCACAGTGCTGGCCACGCCCCCCTGCACTGACCGGAGCTGCTGCTATCTACCCTGTGTCTCCCTCCCACTGGATTCTTCAGGAAAGATTAACCCCTTCTACCACTAGAAGCACGGACTTAAAACTTGCTTAGCTTATGTATATATTGCTGACCATCAGATTTACAGTGCTATTTTTTTTTTACATAACTTGGACAACCCCTTTAAGGTTTTTTTGGCATTTTATATCCTAAAAGCACTTATGTGAATTAATTAATAGTAATTTGAAAAAGTTTGATAAATTTGAAGACAATTTTGCATGTTGTGGCAAATCATGACGTCTAGGAGTTTTTTCAATATTTGTTTTCAGCACACCAAAATACATGGAAATTAGATGAAAATAATCAAACAGCTTTTTAGTCGCAGACCTTTCTTCAGTATTAGTATGAACACAGATTTTTCTAGTCAGTTGGCCATGAAGTTTTCCATATTTCCTGGCAGAGCTTTGTAAGCATGGTAACTGCTGCATCAGGTTACTGTAATACTTCAGTGGGAATGCTATCAATATCTGGGGCTTTATTCTTTGATAATTCTTTGGAAATTATCACACAATCATTCTGATCCAGCATGGCTATTGCCTTGACCTGGTATTTTTCTCTAGTTGCTTATCCTCAAACTTCTGTAGCTCAGTTCTTCCCTTATCTGACCATCACCTTAAGCTTAATGCTTCATCAGCTGCTGCCTCAACCTTGTCACATCTCCTCCAACCTATTTAGAAATTCATGCTCTTGATCCTTTAGTTCTCTCTTCCACTATGACATCTAAGCCTGTTGACAAGGCAGTAGCTTCCTATAACACTGCACTCTCCTCTGCTCTGAATGATCTCGCTGTGCCCATGCCACGTCCTGTGAGGCATACTGCACCCCAGCCCTAGCTTTCATCCACTACCCGCTATCTACGTTCCTGTGCCCATTCAGCTGAGTGTGCTTGGCTCAAATCCCACTCCCTTGCAGACTTTCCACACATCAAATTCATGCTTTTCTCTTTCCAGGCAGCCATAGCTCTTGCCAAACAAGACCATTATGTCCATCTGACTAAATCCCTTGCCTCTAACCCTTGCTGTCTCTTTACTACTCTCAGCTCTCTCCTCAAAGTGCCTCCGCCTCTGACCCACCCCTCCCTTTCTGCCCAAACCCTGGCTGACTATGAGGAATTGGAGGGTGATCTTCTGGATTTTGTCATGGAAATAAAGTCAGCTTCTCCAGGACCAAGTTGGAAGTCAGTCCTCACATATGGGTGATGTCGGCGCCGACGGTGCCCTCGTGCGGCGCATTTCCCCAGCTTTCAAGGAAAGCCTTTGGGAATGCAGCTCGCATGCGCGGTCCCCTTCCCGCCCAAGGGTGCCATCTTGCTCTGTCTTTCTTTTTCCACGGAGCCCAACGGACATGAGTTCATGTCACCCGGGAAAAGTAGATTTTTTTCTGAGATTTTTGCTTTTTTCTTATCCAGTTCAACACCGGTTCCCCTTCCCGCCTGGGCTCAGTACACTGGTATCGAGTCTGGAATTTCTTTTTTCGGTGTTTGTCCTTTCTGACTAGCGTTCGCGCCTTTTTTGTTATTTTCACTGGCAGCCCGGTCTTTTGACCTTGCAGAGGCCCTTTTTCCCCCGATGGCTGCCAGCGGGTTCAAAAAATGTGATCGGTGCAAGAAACTTGTGTGTCTCACCAACACACATGACTGCTGCCTCCAATGCCTCGGGCCCGACCATGACCCGCTGGCCTTTGGCCTGTGCGGCAAAATGTCGTAGAAGGCACTTTGGAGCCGTCAGCATCAACATGAAAGAATTTTCTCAGAGTCCGCGTCCGGCCGGGCCCGGACTTTGTCAGAGGCCTCGACATCTCGGGAGTCTGACCCCGAGCGCCATCGTGGTTCCTCTGAGAGGGGGTCTCCCACCCGGGAGCACAAAAGGAAGAAGCAGCTCATGAGGGCAGTGTAGTTGGAGGCCCCTGGGTCCTCGAGGGCCAGATCGCATAGCCCTGACTGCCACCCCGGGCTCTCAGAGTCGGAGAGGCCGTCCAAACTACCTCGCATGGAGCTGGAGTCCCCGAGTCACGTAAGTTCTGTTGTCCTCGTGGACTCTCCTCCGGGAGAACAGACATTGAGTCGGGGGCTGCTGAGTCTCCTGAGCTTGGACAGGCTGACGGCCTTGGAGAGTAGCTTGGCTGCCTTCATGGAACAGCAGCGGGTGCTGATCGCCAGTCTGACCGGTGCATCTGCCCTGACCACCGGGACCTCGACATCTAAGTCGACCCCGGAGGCCGAGCCGATCCTCGAGTCCATCAAGTCTCAACCTCCCGTGTGGGGCAGAGGTCGTCAACACTGGTGCCCTTAGCATCAGGGCGGGTGGCACCGAAGCCCACACGGCCGGAGCCGCTCGACGACTCCTCGGAGGAGTCGGCGTGGGAGACAGAGGACAAGGAGTCTCCAGACACCTTCCGGACCCAGTGCGTCCCTTCGGACTCCCCGGAGTCCGAGCCTCAGAGAAGGCCCCCCCCTCCCCACGGAGGATACCCGGTTCTCAGACTTCGTGAGGGACATGGCCAAGGCTTTGGCATTCCCTGCGGATGCCGAGGAGGAGCCTCGAGCCCGAAGCCCTCCAGTATGATTTTCCTCCGAAGGAAGCCTTTACTGTACCGGTTCTTCCGTAGGTGGGAGGCACCGGCCTCGGCGCCGGTTCTTAGCAAATGGGTCGATTCCATTTATCGAGTCCGTAAGAGCCCTGGGTTCCAAAAGGCGCAGCTACCGCACAATTCCATGGTTGTGGAATCGGCCATGCACCACCTGAAGAGTCAGAAGATGCACTCCTCGGTGCCCCCCAGCTGGGAGGCCCAGAACCTGGATGCCCTCGGTAGAAAGTGCTTCCAGGGCTCTATGCTATCTTGCCGTGTCCAGACTTACCAGGTCTACATGGGCATGTACCTACGAGACCTGGCAAAGGAGATTGCCAGGTTCTCAACTGGCCTCTCCGAGGAACCCTTGTAGAGGTTCAAGGCCTTGTCAACAGGAATCCAAGAGTGCTCGAAGTTTATCTCTCGAGCAGCCTCTGATGGCTTTGAGGCTTCGGCCCGGGTAGCTGCGACCGGCATCTGTGCACGCCATCAGGCCTGGCTACAGTCAATCGGACCTGGAGTCATGGGTGCAGGACAAGTTGGTCGATGTCCCCTGCCGAGGTGACAACCAATTCAGCAAGCCCATGACTGCAGAAATCGAGACTGAGACTCTCACCAGGACAAGGCTGTCCAGAAAGACTTCTGCCCCTTCTCAAAAAAAGAAGGGCTCGGGAAAGAAGCCCTTTTTCCCGAGGAAAGGTGCTGCCTACAAATCCTACTCTCAATATCAGGCCTCTCCAGCTCCCCAACAGGCCAAGGGGCAGCGGCATGGGCCCCGTAGGCAGAAGACCCCCAAGCCGCCAGCTCTGGCTCCTACACAGCAGGGAGTGGGGTTTTGACTCCCACAGCATAGCCACTTCTCCGCTGGTGGCCCCACTCAGCACAGGAGGTCGGCTGACCCTGTACGCCTACAGGTGGCCAGCCATCACAGGGGATACCTGGGTACTGAGCATAGTCCAAAAGGGCTACATGCTCTACTTCCACCATCTACCACCCCCCCCCCTACTTTCCAGGTGAGCCTCCAAGACTCCCTCTACACAGAAACCTCCTCCTTCAGGAGTTGGCAAGTCTTCTAAAGGAACAGGCAGTGGAACCAGTGCCTCACCACCTGGAAGGGCAAGGCTTCTACTCCAGGTACTTCCTGGTACCAAAAAGGACAGGAGGACTCCAGCCTATCCTAGACTTGCAAAACCTAAACAAGTTTCTGGAGAGGGAAAAGTTCAAGATGCTTACCCTTGGGATACTGCTGCCCTACCTCCAGCAGGGAGACTGGCTATGCTCCTTAGACCTAAAGGATTCTCATTCATCCAGACCACAGACAATATCTCAGATTTGTGGTGGGAGGAAACCATTTTCAGTACAGGGTACTCCCCTTTGGCCTAACCTCTGCCCCCAGGGTTTTCACCAAATGCCTGGCAGTGGTGGCGGCTTATCTCAGGAATCAGGGAATTTTTGTCTTCCCATACCTGGACAACTGGCTCATCAGGGGCCAGTCTCTCCAGGAGGCCCGACAAGCCACTCTTTGCACTGTCTCCCTTATTCAGCATCTGGGCTTTGTCATAAACTACGCTAAGTCCACTTTGCTCCCCTCTCAGAACCTAGAGTTCATAGGGGCAAGATTGGTCACCCTTCAGGCAAGAGCCTACTTGCCAGAGGACAGGGCCCACAGACTGATGGACTTGGCCAACCAGTTCCAAAGCAGTTCTCATGTTTCCGCCAGGCACTACCTGCGGCTCCTGGGCCACATGGCATCCACTGTACATGTGACTCCCAATGCCCGTCTGCACGTGCGGGCTGCTCAATGGTGTCTCAGAGCTCCGTGGACACAGGCGACCTCTGAGACAGAGTAGAGGTGTCCAAACCACTTTTGGACTCCTTACAGTGGTGGCTACATCTCCCAAACATTCTCAGGGGGGTACCTTTTCAGGCTCCAACACACACAAGGGTGCTGATGACCTATGCTTCCTTAAAGGGCTGGGGTGCACATTGCCAGGGCATGTGCACTCAAGGCCTGTGGTCTCCTCAGGAGGCCACGCAGCAAATCAATCTTTTGGAGCTGCGAGCAATCCGCTTAGCTCTGCGAACATTTTCTCATGCCCTCTCTCACCAGTCTGCCTAGTTCAGACGGACAATCAAGTGGCAGTGTTCTACGTGAACAAACAAGGGAGCACGGGATCCAGGTTCCTATGTCAGGAGGCACTAGATCTCTGCTCCTTTGCGGTCAAAGAGGGTGTGTTTCTCAAAGCAGTTTACCTACCTGGTCAGGAGAATTTCCTGGCAGACAAGCTAAGCAGGATTCTCCAGCCTCACGAATGGCAGTTGAATCCACTAGTGGCCAAGCAGATCTTCCTCCGCTGGGGACTTCCATCCATCGATTTCTTTGCCAGTCCACTGAACCGTCAGCTGCCCAGGTTCTGCTCCAGACAGCCGCATCCCCTGCGGATGGCAGCAGATGCTTTTCTGATCTCTTGGTCTACAGGCCTCCTGTATGTGTTTCCTCCCACGCCTCTGGTGGCCCGAACTCTGTTCAAGATTCTCTGGGACAAGGCCTCAATGATTCTGGTAGCCCCCAGATGGCCGAGACAGCCGTGGTTTCCACTTCTGCTGCCGTTGGCGGTGGAAACTCCGTTCCCTCTGGGACTGCAACACAATCGCCTGTCTCAGGAGCAAGATTCCCTTCTGCACTCCAATCTCAGGTCCCTCAATTTGATGGCCTGGCTGCTGAAAGGATAGTGCTAGCTCCCTTACTTCTACCTAAGGAAGTTGAGGAGGTGGTCTTGGCCTCTAGGAGGCAGTCCACCAGAAAGTCCTATGCCCTCAAGTGGCGTAGGTTTACAGTATGGTGGGCTCAGCACAATGCCTTGTGCCAGTAGTACTGCAGTATCTACTTCACCTGTCAGACCTAGGCCTTAAGTCTAACTCTGTTCGGGTCCACCTCAGTGCTCTGTCAGCGCACCACTCACCGGTGGAAGGACAGTCTCTGTCGGTTCACCCCTTGGTGTCCAGATTTCTCAAGTCTGCTTCTACTCAAGCCTCCGGTTCGTCTACCGGCAACTGAGTGGGATTTGAATGTGGTCTTGCAGCAACTTACTCGCCCACCTTTTGAGCCGATGGCTACTTGCCATTTGCACTTCCTCTCTTGGAAAGTGCTCTTCCTGGTGGTTCTTACCTCAGCCAGACATGTGAGTGAACTACAAGCTCTGGTTTCTGATAGACCGTACACACGGTTCAATAGCAACAGGGTGGTCCTACGGAACCATCCCAAGTTCCTTCCAAAAGTGGTCTCCTCTTTCCACCTCAACCAGGAGGTGTTTCATCCGACCTTCTTTCCCAGGCCGCATACCAGCCAGACTGAAACAGTCTTGCATACCCCAGACTGTAAGAGGGCGTTGTCTTTTTACATAGAACGTACACGGGGGCATCGAAGGGCTACTCAGCTCTTCGTCTCCTTAGGTAACCCCATCTTATTAGGATCAATCTCCAAGCGTACGCTGTCCACTTGGGTAGCAGACTGTATCGCCTGGGCGTACAAGGCAACCGACCTCCCCTTACATGGTTGAGTCATGGCCCACCGTGTCAGGGTGAAAGCTGCGTCAGTAGCTCATCTCCACTCTGTTCTGTTGGCAGACATCTGCCGGGCCGCAACTTGGTCTTCAAGCCAGACTTTTGCAGCCCATTACTGCCTCGAGAGAGAGTCCCGAAGGGACAGTGCTTTCAGACAGGCAGTAGTCCGTAATCTCTTTGAGGTTTAGACAACTCCTATCCTCTAGCCCTTGTGTTGGGCTACCGTACGGGGGGGCGTTCTCAGAGGATATTATTATCACGAATGCTGAGGCTCTTGAGGGAGCCATTTTTTCAGTTTAGGGTTCCCGGTAGCCTAGAGCTGAGGAGTCCCATATGTGAGGACTGACTTCCTGCTTGGTCTTGGAGAAAAAGAGTAGTTACTCACCTGTAACAGGTGTTCTCCAGGAGCAGCCGGAATCAGTCCTCATGACCCTCCCTCCTCCCCTGGAGTTGCAGTCATATACTTCATTTTGTTTTTGCTGTCTTTTAGCTATGTCATCAGACTGAGCAAGATGGCACCCTTGGGCGGGAAGGGGACTGCGCATGCGCGCTGCATTCCCAAAAGCTTTCCTTGAAAGCTGGGGAAATGCTCTGTCGGTGCCAACGTCACCCATATGTGAGGACTGATTCCTGCTGCTGCTGGAGAACACCTGTTACCAGTGAGTAACTACTCTTACTTCCCCTCTTTACTCCCAACTTTTCCCCTTTACCTCTGCTAGCCTCTCTTCCTTTTCTGTGATCTCTGAAAAGGAAACTGCACACCTTCTTTCTTCCTCCAAACTCACCACCTGCTCCTCTGACTCTGATCCTAAGCCCCATCTACTCCACTGTTTTTCCTTTCATCTCTCATATTCTCAACCTATCGCTCTCCACTGCAACTGCCCCTGCAGCCTTCAAGCATGCTGTAGTTACACTTCTCAAGAAACCTTCACTTGGTCCTACCTGTTCTTCTAATTATTGACCCATCTCCCTCCTCCCCTTCATTTCTAAACTACTTGAACATGTGGTTCACCGCCGCTGCCTTGACCTCCTCTTCTCTCAAGCCCTCCTGGATCCTTTACAATCTGGCTTTCGTTCTTTACACTCTACTGAACAGCTCTTGGCAAAGTCTCCAGTGACTTGTTCCTGGCAAAATCCAAGGGCCTTTACTCCGTCCTCATCCTGCTTGACCTCTCTGCTGCCTTTGACACGGTTGACTATAACCTTCTCCTCAATACCCTGTCCTCACTTGGTTTTAAGGGTTCTGTACTATCCTGGTTCTCCTCCTATCTCTCTTTCACTGTTAGTTCTGGTGGCCTCTCCTCTGCTGCTATCCTGCTCTCAGTTGGTGTACCCCTAGGATCTGTCTTGGGTCTGCTCCTTTTCTCTTTTTATACTCAGTCCCTTGGTATGCTCATCTCTTCCCATGGCTTTCAATAGCATCTTTATGCCGATGACTCCCTTATCTACCTCTCTACACCTGAAATCTCTCCGGCAATCCAGATCCGGATCTCTGCCTGCCTTTCTGACATTGAAGCTTGGATGTCTCATCACTGCTTAAAATTGAACATGGCCAAGACAACTTCTTGTTTTCCCCCTTAAATCCTCCTCTCCTCTTCCTCCTTTCTTAGTCTCTGTGGATAACTCTCTACTCCTCCGTTTCCTCGGCTTGCAACCTTGAGGTTGTCTTTGACTCCCCTCTCTCCTTCTCCACACACATCCATCTGATAGCTAAGACCTGCCATTTCTTTCTCTATATCAACAAAATCCACCCATTCCTTTCTGAACACACTACTAAGACGCTTATCCACTCCTTAATCACCTCCCGTCTTGACTACTGTAACCTACTCCTTGCTGGTCTCCCTTTAAATCATCTCTCTCCCCTGCAATCTGTTAAAACACTATGCTGTGTGGCTAATCTTACACCTACCTTGTCATGCCCATATTACCCCTCTTCTCAAGTTACTTCATTGGCTCCCTATCCATTTCCGCATCCAGTTCAAACTTCTCCTGCTGACCTATAAGTGCATTCACTCTGCAGCTCCTCACTACCTTTCTTCTCTTATCTCTCCTTACACCCCCTCCTTCGTAAACTCCGCTCTTCTGGCAAATTGCTTCTATCTCTGCCCTTCTATTGATGACTCCA
This sequence comes from Ichthyophis bannanicus, assembly GCA_033557465.1. Taxonomy (NCBI): domain Eukaryota; kingdom Metazoa; phylum Chordata; class Amphibia; order Gymnophiona; family Ichthyophiidae; genus Ichthyophis; species Ichthyophis bannanicus. The sequence continues at coordinate 14,641,297 of CM066044.1, read as the reverse complement.
AACTTCACTCCTTCCACCTTACTGTACCTTATGCCTGGAACAAACTACCTGTGTCTGTACGCAGGCACCTTTTCTGACCCTTTTCAAATCCAGGCTGAAAACTCACCTCTTCGCTGCTGCTTTTGGATTTTGACTCACCTGCTCCCCTTGTTTTATCCCTGTCTACACCTTCTGTGTTGTCTGTCTTGACTAGATTGTAAGCTCTGATGAGCAGGGACTGTATCTTACATGTCTGTGCAGCACTGCATATGTCCTGTAGCGCTATACAAATGCTCAGTAGTAGTGATCCCACATGCCAAAAAGATTTTACTCAAGATCATTCAGCAGAGGCTACAATCATACCTGGAACAAGAACTGTCTGAAGTACAAGCAGGGTTCAGGAAAGGGCAAAGAACAAGAGATGACATCACAGATGGATCCTTAAAAAGACAGATGGATCCTTAAAAAGACAGAAGAATACCAAAAGGATATCTTTGTGTTTTTCATGAGAAATTCTGGGCCACATTAAGTAGCATGGGTATACCATAATATCTGATAGTTCCCTTGCAAAACCTTTACATAGATCAAGAAGCAACAGTTCAGAGGGAACAAGAAGAAACAGGATGGTTTAAAATCAGCAAAGGTGTACAACAAGGCTGCATACTTTCCCCCTACCTATTTAATTGTATATGCAGAACAAATCATCAGAGAAGCAGGACTGTATGAAGACAACAGAGGGTGTGAAGATTGTGGTAGCAGTAGCATAGTAAAAGTTGTTGAGTCTTCCACCAAAGTGAAGATGATCTGAAACATTTGCTTCTCAAGATCAAGAAACAAGTCTTAAAATGGGCCTGCACTTTAACGTAAAGAAGACAAAGATCCTGGCTGGTAAAATTAGCAAGTTCATCATTGATGGAGAAGAAACTGAAATAGTACACTTTAACCTGCTTGGATCAATAAACAAGCAGTTAAGAAATCTGCCACACATAGCTCTTAACAGAATGGCTATTAAGGACCTAGACAAGATTCTCCAGAACACAGATGTGCGTGTCTCTCTCTCCCCATACAAAGATTTGACTTGTCATAGTATTTTTCAATAAAGTCATATGGATGCGAAAGTTGGTCAGTGAAAGAGAATTATGATGCTGGCAAAGAATTCTGCGTATACCATAGACTACCTGAAGAACAAACCAGTCAGTACTAGAGGAGATCAAACCTGAGCTTTCTTCAGAAGCTCAGATGACAAGACAAAAACTTTCATACCTTGGACTCATCATGCAAAGAGAGATCATGCTGGGCAAGATTGAAGGTAAGCACAACTAGATCCTCTGACCTCTCACCACTAATCAAGGAGGCAAGTTCTCACCGCCACATCAATAAATGGTTCATCCTGCCAGGCAACCTAGACCTACCCTCTGTATCCAATAAACACACCACACCTTTCCTCCAAGCAATGGAAGCACTACATTTCAAGCAAACAGTCTCTGAACCTACACACAGCAGAGGAGGAACCCTAGACCTGATCTTTACTCTGGCTAGTTGGCTACAGCAGCACGTTGCCTCAATGACTCAAAATACCCCAGTGCCCTAGTCCAACCATAACCTTCTCGCCTTCTTCCTATCTAACCTACTCAACACAACCACTCACAAGGCCCCCTTGTCTTGCACACAGATTTTGGATGTTTGTTGGGCAAAATGTCCCTGGATGGCCCAACCAACTTCAACTCCATAATAACATAGACCATGCTGGTCTTTATCTACCATCATATACTATCTAGCAAGGTGGCAGGAGTAGGTGCACCTGCCACTCTTATGCAGGTCACCCCTCCCCATGCTTTTGTTTAGGGGTGTACCCACCGAATCTCATCGTCAATGTTCCCTCTAATTTTCTGTAGGCTGTGCGCGCATAAAATATCAGCTGTGCAGCTTTTGAATGAAGGTTAAATTTTTGTGCGCCACATAACGACACTCGGAGTTAAATACTTTAAAATTTGACTACACATCAGAATACAGTATGCACACCGCATTGATTGCACTAGAAAATATTGTAGAACTTGTGAAAACTGCAAATACACAACAACTTTTAAATTTTAAGACGTTTGTGTTTTCTATCAGAATCAGAACCGTAATTTTTGTGCACTCTGTTGTAAAGTATGTGCGCTCGCTCTGCAAGATGTGTGCGCGCGCACAGCTTAGAGGGAACAGTGCTCATCGTATGCCTCTAAATCTGGAAACCAAGCTGACATCAAGAGATATCACCATGTTCCCTGGTTTACACTTGAGCTCAAAATTCTAAACAAACTCTGACAACTAGAGTGCAAATGGAGGCAGCACAAGGACCCATCTAAATCACTCAGCATAAATAGTCACCCAGTCAGAATACTGTAAGCTCACCCTTTCCGGTAAGAAGGAATACTATACTAAACTAATTCGATCTTCTCTCAAATGGCCTAGAGAACATTTTGACATAGCCTTAAACCTACTCAAAAATGCAACGGTTACACAGCCAGATGTCACATTATTCTATTCTATTAAGGCATTTATACCCCAATGACATGGAACTATTCTTACAATCCAAGCAATTCCCAATCACCGCGATGACCTGCCACACCAGCAATCCCACCAAGGCCCCAAGCGAACACACCGTGTCAAAATTTAACCCTCCATCTGCCCAGCAACTAGAAAATATTCTCTCAAACCTCAACAGCACTACCTCCCCACTTGACTCCTGCCCAATTACCTGGATCAAAATATCCAGGCAACATCACCTCATCTCAACCACCTTTCCATAGTTCAGTCCTCAATATCACTGGGTTACATGCCAAAATCCCTTAAAACAAGCATCAGTTAAAAACCATTACTAAAAGACCTGAAATCAGACTCCTCATCTGCATCTTCATGCAGACCTATCTCCAGCATCCCATTCTTAACTAAAATCATTGAAAAAGCCAAGCACCTACAATTGCAAAATTATGTCGCCTCCCTTGATCAAACACCAACACGGCTTCAGATCATATAGTACGGAAACCCTACTAACCTCCCCTCCTGGACACCTTAATCAGAGGTGCTGAAAAAACCTCACATGGTTTCATTATTTTTTTTTCTGGACATCTTGGCAGTCTTTGATTCTGTTACATGATCAACCCATTTCATATCTTCACTTAATCGGCTTATGAGAAACTCCTCTGCAATGGTTCCATTCTTATCTCAACAGCCACTATCAACAAATTAAAATAGGATCGTAGACCTCACATTTACTCATTTCACTCCAAGGCCTACCCCAGGGGTCTGCCCTATTCTCCTTAATGGTCAACGTTTTCATCAAACCGCTATGCAGCATTATTCAGAACCACAACATTCTCCCTACCCACCATAATCAACCTGGCCAATTTAACACTACACGTGAAAAAAAAAAGTAGTAAAATACCTTGGCATTACACTTGACCAAAACCTCAACTTCCACATCAAACAAATCTGCATACATCAGAATGAAAGCAGTTCAGAACCTTCGTCTCCTATTGGGCCACTGCAACTTCAGAAACATCTGTCAGACCCTCATCATGCCAATATTTGACTATGCAAACATCATATACCAAAGACTCCCAAAAAACACTCTGGTCCCTCTTCAACTTGCACAGAATAATCACAGGCTCTGCTTAACAAGCACACATTACCCCTGTACTGAACAGCTCCACTGGCTACCTATCCATATGAGAGTCAAGTACAAAGTCTCTGTCTTCACTCTCACTATCTTCAAGATCCTCCATAATCTCTCAGTGGACAGCCTGTGGTATCTCATCCTCAAGCCACCCAATAATAAGTCAAGGAGACAGACCCAACCACAACCTTTTAGCAGTCCCAGCCTCATTCTCCAGCTCCACACTCCAGCAGAGCCTTCTCCTTCTATGCACCCTCCACCTGGAACTCCCTCCCCCAGAGATGCGATCCTTGTCAGACATTGGAGAGTTTCAGCATAAACTAAAACCCTACCTCTTCCTAGAGCACTTTGGATCAGACACTTAATGGCTAGCTACTTCTTCCATCAACCATCTAGGACTCATATTACCTCCCCCATTACCACTCTGTATAAATATCCTCATTCCCACTATTATTTCCCATGTCACACACCATGAGTCACTTGTTATATATTGCCTGTTTAACTATTACCATTTACTTCCATACTTAGTTTCTTGTAAAGTAATCGTTAGTTATCTTTGGTTAATTGTTACTTTCACTAATTATGTTCTTGCAGATACAGCAGTATAGAAAAGCTGCTAAATAAAGACAACCCACCCCCTTACAGTTTTGGACTATTGTAATAATCTCATGACTGTATAATTTTAGAACCATTATAAATAAGTTCAAGATCAAGCACCAGCACCTTTGTACATAGAACTTTAACTATCATACTTCCCCATCTTCCAAATGTTCCATGTATATGAGTTCTATGTATACAAGTACATGTTTCACGGCATCTCATAAATTTTGTTACTTGCTAACCACTTTGACCAGGTGAAAAGCGGTATAAAAAACAGATAAATAAAGAGAGGAAGACTAGCAATGAGATGGATAGAAACAACAACAACAGCAGCTATGGATGCCACTCTATTAACAAATGAGCCGCCTGACTGAAGACCGAGCACAGTTGAGGACAACTATCCAGAGAGACGCCATGAGTCGACACAGACTCTACAGCAGTTAAGAAGAACAGTGCCTTTAAATTAGATCTCACCAAAGACTTATATAGAGTATTATGTGCAGTTCTGGAAACCAGAACTCCAAAGGATATAAACAGAATGGAGTCTGTGCAGAGAGTGGTTACCAAAACGGTCAGTGGGCTTCGCCATAAGACATATGGGGAAAGACTTAAAGATCTCAATATATGTACTTTGCAAGAAAGACGAGAGGGGAGAAAGCACAGTTACTTATCTGTAACAAGTGATCTCTGGGAACAGCAGGAATAAGTCTTCACATATGGGTACGTCGGTACCGACGGAGCCTGCGCGGGAACGCTCCCCAGCATCCAATCAGAAAGCTTTTGGGAGCATCCCTCAGCGCCTGCATGCTGCCTTCCCAACTGTCTCTCCTCAGTTAAGTTTTATAGCTGAGACAAAGAGAGAGAGAGGAAAGGAAGATAGATAAAGAGATACAACTCCTAGGGGAGGTGGGTGGGTTGTGAAGACTTATTCCTGCTGTTCCCAGAGATCACCTGTTACAGGTAAGTAACTGTGCTATCTCCAGGAACAAGCAGGAATGAGTCTTCACATATGGGGACTCCCAAGCTAAGATGCCTGGAGCCCTAGCATGTTGGAGAGTGAAACATGCTACACCTCATATGGCCAAGCATCCTGAGGATGGAGGGTAGGAGTTGAAAAAGAGAGGAGCCGTAGAAAAACAGCTAACCTAAAATAGGACTACAGGTAAGGAGTCCTTGTATGTATGATAATTATCATGAAAATATTGAAATGAACAATCACAATATGTACCTCACCTACTGGATTGCAGGAAGTAGAGAGGCTGATGGAGTCTACTGGGGATCCAGTAGAGGAATCTTCAAGGTAACCTCACTGAAGTGAAGGTGAAGGTCCAAATATGGAAGTGACAGGTGACCCAGGTGTCAATTGGGGTAGTACAAAAAACGGTAGGTCTTTAGGAAAGCTTTATGGAAAAAGCTGGGAACTCTTTTGGCTACAGAGTTACTCACAGTTAGGAGCAAGAGGAAGACTGACCGATTTGGACAACTAGCCCAGTCCTGGAGGGAAGAAGGGTTATGGGAAAAAAGCCCATATTCCCAAGGACAGATGTCTGAAGGGTTGAACCTCAGATCTACTGAAGATCCATCGTGTCTTTCCTAACTGGTGAGAGAAAGGAAAGATATTGGAGCATGGAGCTTCAGGGATACCTAAACCTAGGGTTAAGGAAGGAGCTGTCAGTACCACAGCAGTGGTTGTGTGCATAATACCCCAGACATACTGTGGGACAGTATGAACATATGCAAGTCCACTGTCTGGAACCTATAGGAAGGTAAAACCTTTATAAGCATAGACAGTTAGAGAGATAAGTATGTAAATACACATCTACCTATAAGGAAGGATCTCGACAGATACACACACACGTGTATATATATAGATATGTGTGTGTATATGTATATATATATATATATATATAGATAGATAGATATATAGATAGATAGATAGATAGATCTGGAGGGGCATAACATATGCACACACAGCTTACAGACATATGTATCTATAGAGAAGTATATAGAGATAAAGAGATATATACATACATGAATATATATATGTCTAAAGATAAATGTCTGCAACTAAGCAGATAGAGATATGCCCATAAGAACATTCACATGGGAGATGTGAAAAAGGAAAGATTCATCTAATAACAAGAAGGTGGAACCTACTTGAGAAGATATAGAGAATCTGTTCCCCCTGGTTAAGATGGGCAGGAATACTATCCAGAGAAATAACCAGGATGGTTGCGTGGAAAAAACAGAGGATAATATCAGTCTGTAAACAGCAAGTCCTGAGTCCGGTAGAACTCTAACATGATGAATGGACAGAAAAACACAGAGGATGAGATACCAGGTTGACCCACTTGAGGGACACGGGGGGGGGGGGTATCATGCGTTGTTAATTGAATATGTGCTGTCCATGAAGGATTATTTATTTATTTATTTTATTTATTTTATTTATTTATTTTACAGTTTTTATATACCGCGCTCTTTGGTATCAGCGCGGTTTACAGATAACAAATTTCGCATTAGAACAGTCCTTTGCTTACATTATAACAGTGTCTTTTGCTTACATTATAACAGGGTCAGTAACTTGGAGACAACATGGTAAACTATATACAAGCTATATACAGAAAGATAAATTACATCTGGAAATTTACAGTTAAATTGGGTCATAAATTTGGGTGTGCAGAGCGTCTAGTTCGTGCTCTGTTATGGCTATGTTGTTGGAATGTCAGAGGCTGTGTGAGTGATTTGTGAGATGGGGGGAGGAGGTGTAGAGTTAGGGCCTAAAAGATGATGACAGAATAGGTAGTGTTTGAGGGCCTTTCTAAATTTAGAGAGGTCTTTTATTGATCGGATATGAGGAGGGAGATTATTCCAGCAAGTTGGAGCGAATAAGGTGAAGGCCCTGTCTCTGGTTGTTTGGTTACATTTAGTGTACTCCTTTGGTACGACAAGGGTATTGGCGGCTGCGGATCTTCTCAGTCTGTTTGTGGGGGTGTTGATAATAAGTGATGAGAGGGAAGGTGGGGCTATTTGATTGATTGCTTTAAAGGATAGCAGAAGTGCTTTGTAGGTTATCCTGGCTTGTAGGGGTAACCAGTGAAGCTCTGTTAGTATGGGGGTGATGTGGTCTCTACTGGATGTACCGCAGAGGATGCGGGCTGCTGAGTTCATCGCCAATTGGAGTGGGTTGAGGATGCTCTTGGGTAGACCATGCAGGATGACATTGGCATAGTCGAAATGAGGTGTTATAAGGGCTTGGAAGATTGTTCGGAAGTCATTGGAGGCGAGTAGTGGTCTTAAGGGTTTCAGTGTTCTCAATTTATAGTAAATGGATTTAACGGTCTGCTTTATGTGATCTTTGAAGGTCAGTTCTTGGTCGATGGTTACTCCCAGGTAGCGAATTGATGATTTACATGGTAATTCCGCATCTCTCACCTTCAAAGTTGCGGGTGGGGAGAATTTCTTATTCCTAGTTACGAATAGGACTTCCGTTTTCTTGAAGTTTATTCGCAGGTTCTGGGATAGGAGCCAATCTGTAATTGCGTTGAAGCAGGCGATAATTGGGGAGAAGTCGGGGGCATTAATTTTTATTGGCGTGAATATCAGTATGTCATCTGCGTAGATCAAGCTGGAGGCGTTAAATGTTTTGATGATTTCACAGATTGGTTGGATATATATGTTAAATAGAAGAGCTGATAAGGAGGATCCCTGGGGTACACCCTGTTGTTGCTGGAAAGGATCAGAGGTTGAAGCTCCTATCCGCACCTGTTGCCAGCGGTTGGTTAGGTAGGATCTACACCATTCCCAAGCTGATTCCTGGACTCCCTTTTCTTTAAGACGGTGAAGAAGTTGTACATGGTTAACCGAGTCAAAAGCTGCTGAGATGTCAAGGAAGATGAGGATGAAGCCATTTTCAATTTTGTCAATCCCTCTTGATAAGGTGTTGATGAGTAGTGTGAGAAGGGTTTCTATGCCATGTGATTCACGGAATCCGTGTTGGCAGGGATCGAGAGGAGCTGAGGTGTCTATATGCTGTTGCAATTGGATTTGTACCACCTTCTCGATGATTTTGGCTAGAAGGGGTATACTTGAAATTGGACGATATGAATCAGTTTTTGCTGGGTCAAGTTTATTGTTCTTCAGGAGAGGGCGTATTGAAGTTTGCTTGAGAGATGAAGGGAATGATCCGGTTGTGAAGGAAAGTTGCATGATAAGGGCAAGTATGGGGCTCAGTTCAGCACGCATTGTTCTGATCCAGTAGGCAGGGCATGGATCGTTTGGGGCTGTGGTAGTATTCAAGGTGGCAATAAGGTCAGTGATGGATTTCACTGTGGGGGCGACAAAATTTTTTAGAGGCTGAGTGATTGAGATGGGGTTCGGTATACAACTTGGAGTGGAATTCGTGTTAATGGATTTAGATTGAAGATAGTCGGCAAAAGCCTGAGGTTGAATTGATATTGTTTGGTTGGAGGATGGTGCCTTGGTTAAGGATTTAGTGATGTTAAAGAGGTCTCGTGGTTTGTTCAGTGATCGGAGGAGGGTTTCTGTATGGTGTTCTCTCACCTTTTCAGCTATTTTCTCCCGGTGTTTCTTTAGGGCATTTTCGTAATCTATTTGGTCAATTGAAGCACGTGATTTGCGCCATTTTCTCTCTTGTTTTCTTAGGTTCTGGAGGGATAGTCGTAGTTCAGTGGAGAACCATGGTTTTGTGTTTCTTCTTTTTAGTGCTGTGCTGGATGCTGGTGGTCTTACTGAGGAAGGTGTATGTGAAGAGGAGGTCAGGGTGTTGTACCAATTGTTGATCAATTCATCAAGGTCATTGGTTGGTAGACAAAGGGTTGGAAGAGTCTGGCTGATGAAGTCATCCTTGTTGAGCGTTTTGAAACGGGCTGTTGGACCTGATAAGATCAAATTTGTCTGTCTTGCTGGTATACTGTTTTTCTGAAATGGGATTTGGAAGGATAATAAATCATGATCAGACCATGGGACAGGGGTATGAGATAGCTTAAAGTTGGTGTTCACTGCAGGCTGAGGCGCAAAAATGAGGTCAAGGGTGTTACCCTTGAGGTGTGTAGGGGAGCTAACTAGCTGCGAGTAGTTGAGGTCATTCATGGCATCAAGGAATGTGGTAGAATGTCTATGGTGAAGTGAGGAGAGGTTAAAGTCGCCCATTAACCAGTTGGATTTGCGTGGGCTTTCTGGGTTGCAGGCCAGCTCTTATTATTAGATAAATCTTCTGGTGGTGAGGATGGGGCTCTATATATGAGATTTAGGATGATATGTTTGTTGGCTATAGTAACTAGGTCCATGTGTGTGGTACTCTGGGAGGAAAGTAAACTAAATTGAAGGTTAGTTCGTGAAAGAATGAGGACACCACCTCCTCTTCGGTCTGCTCTGTGACATGTGTGTATTGAGTATTCTGGTGGAATGAGTTGGTTTATAAGGACATTGTCTGTGTCCGCTAGCCATGATTCTGTTACCATGAGGATGTCTAGTTTCAGCTTTGTGATGAGATCTGTAATGGCTGGCCCCTTTTTACGTACTGAGCGGGCGTTGATGAGTGCACAGTTTAAGTTAGCATGTGAGGGAGCAGAATTAGGTTTAGAACTACTAACAGTGCTAAGGGAGATATATAGTAGATGAGAGTGCCTAACATGGTGTGGTTGTGGAGCTGAGTGATGATAGGAGGAATGATATCTTCTTCCTAGTCCATGCAATATGGGGATCTTGTGTGAGGTGGTGGGGAATGCTGCTGTATTTTGGGTGGTGTATGTTAACAGATAGAGGCTAACTAATGTAAATAGAGAGAGAGCCATGTTTACAGCGATGGGAGGATACAATGTAAGGTAATACGGGTCTTTAGAAACAGTAAATGCAGATTAACTGGTTAGGTACAGAGCAGTGGAAATAGGTAAACAATTGTATAAAAGCAGGCCTATCAGGTAGAAACAATGTGTTCTGTTAACAAGAAACAGTAGCAAATCTTATTTTAAGGGAGGTCTGTTTGTAACAGAGTAACAAGGAGTGAAATTCTCTAGTAAATTCAGGTCTACTGTTACCTTATAGATGGGGTAGAAGTGGGTTACATAGGTGAGTTTTAGGGTATATCAGAGTCTCAGGTTATTATTCTGAAGTTTTCTTGGCGCAGAAGGCAGATTCAGTTGTAAATGAGAGTCCTGGCTTCCCTCGTAGGGTTGCTGACGTGCCACTGCCTAAGGGCCACGCCAAAGGGCCCTCTGGCGAGGCCCTCAGGCGCGGGCCCGCAAGGCGCGGGTGCGCTTGCCGGCGGGACCTTTATAGAGGCTGCAGGGATCTCCCACAACCCGGATTGGGCTGGAGTGCAGGAGCGGGAAACCGAGGCTCCCCCTGTGCTCTACCCCGACCGGGGAGCTCCACAAATGGCTGCTGGCTGTATTTTTGATTTCTCCTGCCCGCGGCACACTTTGGTTAAGCCGCCGGGACCTCCCACAACCCGGATTGGGCTGGAGTGCAGGAGCGGGAAACCGAGGCTCCCCCTGTGCTCTACCCCGACCGGGGAGCTCCACAAATGGCTGCTGGCTGTATTTTTGATTTCTCCTGCCCGCGGCACACTTTGGTTAAGCCGCCGGGACCTCCCACAACCCGGATTGGGCTGGAGTGCAGGAGCGGGAAACCGAGGCTCCCCCTGTGCTCTACCCCGACCGGGGAGCTCCACAAATGGCTGCTGGCTGTAGTTTTGATTTCTCCTGCCCGCGGATACCATAAGGACAAGCTGCAAGGAAAAAGAGTATAATTCCTGAAGAAACTGGGTAACTCTTTAGACTGTCACATAGAGAAGGCTTATGTCCTTTATTAAAAGGAAATAGAAGGGTGTAAAGAACCTCTACAGTCATGAGGCATGACTGAGGAAGCCTTTTCCAACCATATAGGATAGTAATTAGAGAAAAAATCCCCATGCTCTCTATCAAGGGCCCATAGTGGAAAGCTTCTCAGTAGGATTGCAGAGAGCACTATGCAGGAGAATTGGGAAATAAAAGTGGCTGTTGGAGAAACCAGCTGCCACTTCAGTTATGCTGCCAACTCCAGAGATTTGGAGATGACAGAAAGAAGCAATAAGGATTATCCAAGATAGATTAGCACTATCTTAGAGCACTACTAAGGTCAGAGAGAAAGTAGTGGAAGACAAGACTGGAATTTGTAGAAAAGTACCAGTAGTCCAACACTGGAAGTCCTGCATGGGCAGCTGCTGAATAGAACAGCAGAGAGAACAGACAGAACAAGAAGAAAAAATCCTGATCATGTCTGATGAGCTGCCCAATGAAAGCAGGGAGGTTACTCCAGAGAAAAAAAACTCTACGCTAGAAAGGACAGGAAGACTAGAAAGGCTAAGAAAGCCTTCCAGTGGTATGGTAGCACCCTTACAGGGGAGGCCCTGAAAAAAAAAGGGCAAAGAAAAAATAGGAGCTGAAGGGAGACTTGCCATATGGTAAGTCTGCAGAAGGAAAATATTCATGGTGGTACAGGAGAGAACTATCATGAGATAGTTGGCAAACCTCTCTTGATGGTAGAAAGAGGAGGAAAACCCTGTGACCCATAGACATGAATCTCCTGACAGCTCAGCCTACCTAAGAGCAAGTGGATGTCCTGGAAAACAGGAATCCATGTGTAGAGTTTTAAATGAAAAAACAGTGAAAAAACTTCTGCTGAGAAGAAGTGAACTATAGGTTATAAAAAGATTAAGTAGAACCCTATTGAGGGTTAATTTTTCTGGCTTGAGTTTGGATTCTTCAGATCAGAGCGAGGTTTCCCTTGTTTGGGAACATCTGTATGATGGGCAGGAGAAGAATAAAACCTTCTTCTTTTAGGGAAAGAAGGTTTGATAGGGCATTTCCTACCTACTGGGGAAGGAGAAGGCTTAGGATAGCCCTCAGAAACAGGGAAGTCAGTGGAGCAATGAGCAACCTGACATAAAGACTCCCTATTGAAGAGATTTTCTCCAGTAAAAGGAGTATTACCCAGTCTTTGTTGTGCCCATCTGTTCAAGTCTGAAGCTTGGAGCCAGGCTCTACGCCGTGCTCCTATGGCTATAGCAGAGGTTCTGCTAACAGACTCAAAAGAGTCAAGGGAAGCACGAGAAAGAAACCAAGATATATTTTGGCTATGACTAAGAAGTAAGGAATAGTCTGCAGCCTTGGGCTCTGATAGAAAAGGAGTCAAAAGAGATAATTTCTTTGTGACCTCTTGAAGGGATAGACTCATATAAAAAATATAAGAGAGAATCCTTGTTGCCAGCATAGATGTTTGGAAGGTTTGACATCCAAAAGCATCCAGTGTTCTAGATGCACGACCTGGCGGATAAGAAGAATGCTTCTTCTTGCTTTTTACCTTCCTCATTGCTGATTCCACTACAATGGAATGATGGGGAAGTTGAGTCTTTTGAAACCCTGGAGAGGGGGGCACCTGATACAGAAGATCAGTTGCTGTAGAAGGTGAGGAAACCCTTAAAGGTGTTTCCCATATTCTCAGAAGAAGATCCTGCAAAGAATGATGTAAAGGAAGCATTATATTTTCCTTTTCCTCAGAAGAGCCTTGTGTAGGATTATAGCCAGGGATAGGAATAGCAAGGAATGTTGCCATGTCAAGGAGAAATTTCTGAAAAGAAGGATCTCCAATGGGAACCATCCCTGGACAGGCTAAAGTTGAAGAACTAGCCTGGGCACCGGAGGATGTACTGGTCCGGTGCAGAAAAGGAGCCCTAATGGATGGATACTGGTACTGGCGGTTATGACTTGAGACAGTCAGTACTGCATCGTTCATGCCAGATATCGACTCCAAACTAGGTATAGAAAGGAGCGATCCTGGTGAAAAAGGCATGGAAGTAGTTGGTCCCGATGTTACTGCAGGAACCGGCATCGATACCGATACCTGTGCCGGAATCGGAGGCGATACCAACATCGAAGCAGTCATCGGAGGCTGCTCAAGCGGTACCGAGGCAACCAAAAACCCTTGGTGAGTATCCTCGATACCGCGCATCCGGAATCGGTAAGCGTCGGTTCCGAGACGCGTCGGTACCCAGTCTTCCAGACTAGATATCGATTCCCGACTCTGCATCGAAGGAAGCGAGTCTATTGATGCATGTCTAGAGGGTACCGGCATCAGTGGTCGTATCGGCGATGCTGCCAATACTGGAAAGTCAATCTGGGATGTATCGATCGGTCCCGAAGGTACGGAGAACGCCAGATGACGATCCCTGGTGAAGAGTGGATCACTCAACACCAGTGCCGATGCCGGGGTATCGGTACCGCTCGAAGCGGATGCCACCACCGAGCATGGCTCAGGTATGTTCTGTGAGGGGTGAGCCCCAGGAACAACCTGAAACCCCTGAAAGGCTTTGGAGACCGAAGACTCCCGCCAGGGTTTTGAAGCCAATAGGGTCTTGAGGGCAAGGCCGGAGCCATCATCATGCTTGACATGAGACCTACCACTCAAGGATTGGCTAGTCTTAACAGACTGTTTGTGGGCTACCTGATCCTGTAGAGAAGAAATGGTCGGTGCCCTGACACTGGAAGGGAACTCAGAATCGAGGGAAACTCGAAATGGAAAATCTCTTCTCATGAAATTGTAGCCTAATGGCTCCGGAGGAAAAGGGTCAGGACCCAAACAGGTTAGACACCAGTCATTGGAGTCTAAAAAGAAAACTGTATTTCCACAGTTAAGGCACTTCTTAGGAGAAGAAGGCTCCATGATGGAGCAGCCTTACAGGCCCAAAAATCTAAGACAGAAACTGAGGGAAAAATACTCCCTGAGTTTGAGAAAAAGAAAAGAAAAAAAAACCCACCGGTGGAGGCGGGGAAACAGCCGCGACCACAAGAAAACAAGAATTAAAGAAAAAATTTTCTGCAGTGACAGGAGAACGTCCTGCCGGCTCCGCGGAAAAACGAAAACTGAGGAGAGACAGTTGGGAAGGCAGCACGCAGGCGCTGAGGGATGCTCCCAAAAGCTTTCTGATTGGACGCTGGGGAGCGTTCCCGCGCAGGCTCCGTCGGTACCGACATACCCATATGTGAAGACTCATTCCTGCTTGTTCCTGGAGATATGAGAGATTAAATACCTCCATGGCATAAATGCACAGGAGGAGAGCCTCTTTCAACTGAAAGAAAGCTCTGCAACAAGGGGACATAGGATGAAGGCAAAAGGAGATAGACTCAGGAGTAATTTACAGAATTATTTCTTTACGGAGAGTGGTCGATGCATGGAATAGTCTCCCGGTAGAGACAAAAATGGTATCTGAATTCAAGAAAGCATGGACAAACACAGAGGGATCTCTAAAGGAAAAAGGACCGTGGAGCTTAGTGGTTCATATGGAAGGGCAGACTGGTTAGGCCATATGATCTTTATCTGCCATCATGTTTCTAAAACAGTCCAACGGCAAGAAATGTAAACTAAACCCAGTAGAAATGCACTATTTCCAAAATGTGTGGAAAATTTAACCTCTTAAGATCCCAAACACAATTAAAAGGAAAAAAAAACAACACAAAAAATCCCCCAAACAAACAGGGTTTTCAGACGTTTCCTAAAACCCAATAGTCCTTAAACTGATGAATTTCCAATGGCATTCCATTCTAGTAGTCCTAGTAGCCAGTCCCAAGAAAGCTTTTGTCTTCCTCTAACAGAGGAGAAAGGTCAGGCAGCAGACAAAGTTCAGTCATATACATCTAATCTCCAGACCCTATCTTGTCTTTCCACCTCAGTATTTATCATTTTAATAGGCAATGCTTATTTGTACAAAGGGCTTAGTTAAAATAAACTGCTAATCAGATAATTCAGCTTTTATAAAAAGGTTCCAGAGACAAAGTTTAATCTATATTCTCTTCAAAAGAATCACTGGCTGCTCTACCAGCTCCACACAGTTCCATGCTGATGAAGAAACACATTTTATGAAGTCTGAGAGCACACATGCATCACATCTAATTCAAGATGAAAAGTTCACTCTAGTGCAGCAGCGAGGTATTATTTCTCTTTAGAGTGGGGTGGAAGGATTCAATAAAGCAGATCAACCTACTTGTAGTTAGCATACAATCTGCTTCAGTAGTCAGCTATCAAATTGAAAGTTAACTGTATAGCGCATGATTAGGCACAGACTAGATGGATTAAGAGTGAAACGTGGACATTGACAGCACATCATGGTTAGCACAGGCTTTTTGGGCACGTTAACCACAAATGTTGTTGTTAGTGTGAGTGTGCTGATAGCACCGTGCTGGGTGTTAGCAATGCACTAATGGCAGGGGGAAGTGCATGCCTCCATGCTGGTTTCACAGCTCAAAATGCATGCTGCTAGCATGCCCTTTAGTTAACATGCCCCACTGCGTCATTGCTCTTTGTGATTGTTTAGTAAAACACTGCCTCAGAGATATGCTAATAGTCAAAGGGTTTATTGCTCCTCCTATCTTTGAAAATTGTGCTCCTAAATTGGCCTCTTTGAAAAATGTACAAGGGCTGAATACCTAAATGTATGCTCATAAATTTCACTAAACTCAAATTTAGGAGGCTAAAGACTGGATGGCAACTGGGGCAGATTTAGGACAGGGGAAAAAAGTCAAGAGCTTAGCACTAATTTTGAGTACTAGGCCCCTAAATCTGGCTACTACATCTAAGCAAATGAATGGCAGGCCTAAATTTAGAAGCATAATAAAAAAAAAAAAAACTTTTAAAACTAAATTTAGGGGCTTAATATTTCTATTCTCCTTTTACAAAGATAGTTCCAAGCGAATTATAAAAGAAAAGCATTGTCCAACAAAGTGAAATTATAATTCCATCAATGAAATCATCTAATCACTTAGGGAGGCGCATTCAGCAGCAGTGGCTAGGTAAGAGAAAACACCTAGCTGCCACCGTTGTAACTAAAACTGCTCGTTTCAGAAGCATGAGAACATAAGCTGGAAAACCGCCTCTTGCATCTATATAAAACGCCTGGGAAGTGTTTCACAGCTGCTGCTCCACACGCACCACACCTATTTTCATAAAATGAGGTCATGAGCTTGTAAAGGATACATCCACATTCCTGCCTCATTAGTTGCCAGTCATGAAACTTGAACCTAAGCTTTCTTCAAGTCCACAATCCCCATCCTCCTTTTTAAATAATTGCTGCAGCCGTTCTCATAGGTCAACCATCCTGTGTGTAACCGTTGCAACTTGTCACCTACATAAGTGATGTGCATTTAATCATAGGTCTGCCTGCTTTTTGCAATTGCACATAAGAACATGAGATATGCCATATTGGGTCAGACCAAGGTCCATCAAGCCCAGTATCCTGTTTCCAACAGTGGCCAATCTAGGTCATACGTACCTAGCAGTATCCCCAAGAGACACAGGTTCCACAATGCTTGTATTGGGTCAAGCATTGATATCCTGGGTCCCTTTTTAATAATGGTTTATGGACCTTTCTTCCAGGAACTTGTCCAAACCTTTTTTAAACCCAGCTACACTAACAGCCTTTACTACATCCTCCTGTAACAAATTCCAGAGTTTGATTACACGTTGAGTGAAAAAATATTTTCTGTTATTTGTCTTAAATAGTTTACCCTGTAGCTTCACTACATGTCCCCTAGTTTTTCTATATTCTGATAGCATAAACAATCGATCTACGTTTACCCGTTCCACTCCATTCATTAATTTATAGACTTCTATCATATCTCCCCTCAGCCGTCTCTTTTCCAGGTTGAAGAGCCCTAACATTTGTAGCCTCTCTTCATAGGAGTAGCCTTCCATCCCCCTTTACCATTTTGGTGGCTCTTCTCTGTACCTTTTCTAATAACACTATATCCTTTTTAAGATA
The DNA here is from genome assembly GCA_033557465.1 of Ichthyophis bannanicus. Classification (NCBI taxonomy): domain Eukaryota; kingdom Metazoa; phylum Chordata; class Amphibia; order Gymnophiona; family Ichthyophiidae; genus Ichthyophis; species Ichthyophis bannanicus. The sequence goes on along the minus strand of CM066044.1, from coordinate 14,624,249 downwards.
CGGTGACCAGAATTGCACACAATATTCAAGGTGCGGTCGTACCATGGAACGATACAGAGGCATTATAATATCCTTTCTCCAGGACCAAGCAGGAAGTCAGTCCACACATATGGGTGTCATCGACGCCAATGAAGCCCCAGCGGAGCATTTCCCCAGCTTTCCATGAAAGCCTTTGGGAATGCAGGCACACATGCGCGGTTCCCTTCCCGCCTAAAGGTGCCATCTTACCTCAGTCTCTCTTTTTCTGAGAAGCCCACCAGACGTGTGTCCTGTCATCCTGGATAAAAGTTTGATTTTTTTCAGCGATTCTCTCTATTTTTCTTCTCCGGTTCGACGCCGGTTCCCCTCCCGCCGGGTTCGGTACACCGGTATCGAGCCCATTTCTTCTTTTTTGTTTTTTGCCCTTCGTGGCTGGCGTTTGCGCTCTTTTTTCCTTTTTCCCTGGAAGGCCAGCCCTTTGACCTCGCGGGGACACTTTTTTCCCCGATGGCTTCCAGCGGTTTTAAAAAGTGTGATCGGTGTAAGAAGTTGATGTCTCTCACCGACACACACGACTGCTGCCTTCGGTGCCTCGGTCCTGATCACGACGTGTGGACCATATGGGAAGATGTCTTCCAAGGCACTGCGAAGTCGCCAGCAGCAGAAAGAAAGGCTTTTTTTTCTGACTCAGCCTCCGGCCGGGCCCAGACCTCGTCTGAGGCCTCGACATCTCGGGATTCAGATCCCGAGTGCCATCGTGACTCCTCGGACAGGGAGTCCCCCGACCGGGAACGCAAGAGGAAGAAGCGGCTCATGAGGGTGTCGTCAGAAGAGGTCCCTGGCTCCTTGAGGGCCAGGTCTAAGACCCCCAACCGTCGCCCCGGGCCCGTGGAACAAGAGAAGCCTGCCAAAATTCCTCACGTGGAGCCGGAGTCTGCTGGACACGTAAGCCCTGTACTCCTCGAGGACTCTGTTCCCAGAGAGCCGCCGCCGAGGCCCGAGTCGGTGGCTGCTGCATCTCCCGAGCTGAGTCTCAGGATGACAGCCTTAGAGTGCAGACTGTCTGCCTTCATGGAGCAGCAGAGGGCACTGATGGCCAGCCTGTCTGGCGCATCTGCCCCGACCACCGGGACATCGACATAAAAGTCGACCCCGGAGACCGAGCCGATACTAGAGACCATGATGGCTCGAGGTCGACCTCGGTCGCGGTCTCCCTCGACCTCCTGTTCGGGACCGAGGGCGTCGACGCCGGTGCCTCCGGCGTCGGGGCGGGTGCTCCCGGGCCCCGCGGGGTTGGATCCTGACTCCTCGTCGGACGAGTCCGCCTGGGAGACGGAGGATGAGGAGTCCCCCGACACATTCAAGACTCGGTGCGTCCCGTCGGACTCACCGCAGTCTGAACCCCGGAGTAGATCCCATTCTCGGAGTTTGTCCGAGATATGGCCAACGCGTTGGCCATTCCGGCAGACCCCGAGGAAGAGCCTCAAGCCGAAGAGCTCGAGGCCCTGCAGTATGACTCTCCTCCGAAGGAGGCCTTTACTGTCCCGGTTCCTCCGATGCTGGAACGGCTCCTCTTCCGGATGTGGGAGGCACTGGCCTCGGCGCCGGTTTTAAGCAAGCGGGTCGATTCAATCTATCGACTCCGGAAGAGCCCTGGCTTTCAAAAGGCACAGCTACCACACCATTCCATGGTTGTGGAATCAGCCATGCATCGCCTGAATAGTCAGAAGATGCACTCTGCGGTGCCCCCCGGCAGGGAGGCCCGGAACCTCGATGGTTTTGCTAGAAAGTGCTTCCAGGGCTCGATGCTTGCTTGCCGTGTCCAGTCTTACCAGCTGTACATGGGCATGTGCTTGCGAGACCTGGCCAAGGAGTTGGCCGGGTTCTCTGCTGGTCTCTCCGGGGAGCCCTTGCAGAGATTCAAGTCCTTGTCCTCAGGGATTCGTGACTGCTCCAAGTTTATGTCCCACGCCGCCTACAATGGCTTCGAGGCTTTGGCCCGAGTTGCGGCAGCCGGCATTGCGGCTCGACACCAGGCATGGCTGCAGTCATCGGACCTCGAGCCATGGGTTCAGGACAAGTTGGTCGATGTCCCTTGCCGAGGTGAGAACCTTTTTGGCAAGCCCATGGCCGAAAAGGCCACACAGCTCAAGACCGAGCACCTTACACGGACAAGGCTGTCTAGAAAGACCTCTGTCCCTTCTCACAAGAAGGGGGGCTCGGGTAAAAAGCCCTTTTACCCGAGTAAGGGTACTGCCTACAAACAGTACCCACAATATTAGGCTGCCCAGGCTGCCCCTCAGGGTCAGCAAGCCAAGGGGCAGGGTAATGGGCCCCGTAGGCAGAGGACCCCCAAGCCTTCGGCCCCTGCTCCCACTCAGCACGGTGGGGGTTTTTGACTCCTTCAGCATAGCCTCTCCATCCCTGCTCTCCCAACCCTGCACAGGAGGTCGCCTCACTCTGTTTGCCCACCCGTGGCCACTCATCACTGGAGACAGTTGGGTGTTAAGCATAGTCCAGAAGAGCTATGCACTACACTTCCAGCAACTGCCTCCTCCATACTTTCCAGGGGAGCCTCCAAGGCCTCCCCTGCACACAGATCTTCTCCTTCAGGAGCTCCAAGGTCTGTTGGTGGACAAGGCAGTGGAGCCTATGCCTCCCCATTTGCAAGGTCAAGGGTTCTACTCCAGGTATTTCCTGGTACCCAAAAGAACCGGTGGTCTTCGACCTATTCTGGATCTCAGAAACCTCAACAAGTTCCTGGAGAAGGAAAAGTTCAAGATGCTTACTCTTGGAACACTTCTGCCCTACCTCCAGCAGGGAGATTGGCTATGCTCCTTAGATCTAAAGGATGCGTATACCCACATCCTCATTCATCCAGACCACAGAAAGTACCTCAGGTTCATTGTGGGAGGAAATCATTATCAGTACAGAGTACTGCCTTTTGGCCTCACCTCCGCACCCAGGGTCTTTACCAAATGCCTGGCAGTGGTGGCGGCCTACCTGAGAAATCAGGGAATCTTTGTATTCCCCTATCTGGACGACAGGCTCATCAGGGGTCATACATGCCAGGAGGCCAGACAAGCCACCCTCAGAACTATTGCTCTTCTTGAAAGCCTGTGGTTTGTAATAAACTTCGCCAAGTCCACTTTGCTCCCCTCCCAGAACTTGGAGTTCATAGGAGCAAGGTTGGACTCACTGCTGGCAAAGGCGTTCTTGCCAAAATACCGGGCCCAGAGACTGATAAACTTAGCAAACCAGTTTCTCCTCAGGTCGCTGGTCTCCGCCAGACTCTGCCTGAGGCTTCTTGGCCACATGGCTTCGACAGTACATGTGACCCCCAATGCCAGGCTCCATATGAGGCCTGCACAGTGGTGCCTGCAGACTCAGTGGTCACAGGCCACAGGCAACCTCAAAGACAGGGTAAAGGTGTCCAGACACTTGCTGCACTCCCTCAGATGATGGCTACACCCACCCAATCTGTTGAAAGGAGTACCTTTTCAGAGTACTGCGTTCACAGTGGTCTTGACCACGGATGCCTCCCTGCAAGGCTGGGGAGCTCATTGTCTAGGCAAGTGCACCCAGGGCCTGTGGTCTCCCTGGGAATCTGCACAGCAAATCAACCTCCTGGAACTCAGAGCTATTTGGTTAGCCCTCAAGGCTTTTTCTCAAACCCTGGCTCATCAGTCTGTCCTAGTTCAAACAGACAACCAGGTAGCCATGTTCTATGTGAACAAGCAGGGCGGAACTGGGTCCAGGCTCCTCTGTCAGGAGGCACAGGACCTTTGCTTGTTTGCTCTCAGACACAACATGCTCCTCAAAGCAGTATATCTACCCGGCCAGGAGAACTACCTGGCGGACAGGTTGAGCAGGATTCTGCATCCCCACGAGTGGCAGCTCCATCCCTTGGTAGTTCAAAAGATTTTCATGAAATGGGGACTTCCATCCATAGACCTGTTTGCCAGTCCTCTGAACAAACAGCTGCCAATATTCTGCTCCAGGCAACTACATCCTCTGCGAGTAGCAGCAGATGCTTTTCTGATTCCCTGGTCTCCTGTATGCGTTTCCTCCCACACCCTTGGTGGCCCGAACTCTGTTCAAGATTCTTCAGGACAAGGCCTCAGTCCTGCTGGTGGTTCCCAGGTGGCCCAGACAGCCCTGGTTTCCACTTCTGCTTCAATTGGCAGTGGATCCCCCTCTGCCTCTGGGGTTGCAGCCCAACCTTCTCTCTCACGATCAGGGTACCCTTCTGCACCCCAATCTCAAAGCTCTAAATTTGATGGCATGGAGGCTGCAAGGGTAGTTTTGGCTCCCTGGGGCCTACCTCAGGAAGTAGAGGAAGATCTCCTAGCCTCTAGGAAACAATCCCCTAGGAAAACCTATGCTCTTAAATGGAAAAGGTTTTCATTGTGGTGTCAGTTACGTACAGAGGATCCTTTCTCCTGTACTGTACCTGTTGTGCTTCAGTACTTACTGCACTTATCCAATCAAGGTCTTAAGTCCAATTCTGTTCGGGTCCACCTCTCAGCCCTAGCAGCTCACCACTCTCTGGTGGAAGGACACTCTGTCGGTTCACCCTTTGGTGTCCCGGTTTCTCAGAGGCTTGCTCTTGCTCAAGCCTCCAATCTGTCCTCCTGCCCCTGAGTGGGAGTTGAATGTGGTCTTGCAACAACTGACTCGCCCACCTTTTGAGCCGATGGCTACTTGTCCACTACGCTTCCTGTCCTGGAAGGCACTCTTCCTGATAGCCCTTACCTCGGCTAGGCGAGTGAGTGAGCTTCAGGCCCTGGTCTGTGATAGGCCTTACACCAGAATTTATAGGAACAGGGTAGTCCTCAGAACTCATCCAAAGTTCCTCCCAAAGGTTGTGTCCTCTTTCCACCTCAACCAGGAGGTGGTTCTTCCAACATTCTTCCCTAGGCCTCATGCAAGCCAGGCTGAAGCAGTTCTGCATACCCTGGACTGTAGGAGGGCCTTATCCTTCTACCTTGACCGTACACAAGGGCACAGGAGGGCTACTCAGCTCTTCATATCTTTTGACCCTAATAATTTAGGGTTAGCTGTGTCCAAGCGTACCTTGTCCATCTGGGTAGCTGACTGTATCACCTGGGCTTACAAGGCAGCTGAACTTCCTTTGCAGGGTCGGGTCACGGCCCACCGTGTCAGGGCAATGGCTGCCTCAGTGGCTCATCTCCGCTCTGTACCGTTGGTAGACATCTGCAGGGCTGCAACTTGGTCTTCAAGCCAGACCTTTGCGGCCCATTACTGTCTGGAGAGGGAGTCCCATAGGGACAGTGCTTTTGGCCAGGCAGTACTCTGGAATCTCTGAGGTTTAGGCAACTCCTGCCCTCTGTTGGGCTACCGGTGTAGGTTGTGTCAGTGAAAAGCCTTTCTTTGATGCTGGGACTAGAGGGAGTTCTCTTGTTCAGCCTGGGTTCCTCGGTAGCCCAGAGCTAGGGAGTCACCCATATGTGAGGACTGATTTCCTGCTTGGTCCTGGAGAAAGAGTAGTTACTCACCTGTAACAGGTGTTCTCCAGGAACAGCAGGAATCAGTCCTCACAACCCTCCCTCCTCCCCTGGGAGTTGCAGTTGTACATAGTTTATTTTTCATTTTTGTGTGCTGTTCTTAGCTATGTCATTTGACTGAGGTAAGATGGCACCTTTAGGTGGGAAGGGAACCACGCATGCATGCATGCCTGCATTCTCAAAGGCTTTCATGGAAAGCTGGGGAAATGCTCCGCTGGGGCTTCATCGGCGTCGATGACATCCATATGTGAGGACTGATTCCTGCTGCTCCTGGAAAACACATGTTACAGGTGAGTAACTACTCTTTATTTTATTTTCCATTCCTTTCCTTATGATACCTAGCATTCTATTTGCTTTCCTGGCCGCCGCTGCACACTGGGTGGAGGGTTTTAACATGTTATCCACGATGACTCCTAAATCTTTTTCCTGGGTGGTGGTTCCCAATGTGGAACCATAGTGTGGGTTGTTCTTTCCTAGGTGCATAACTGCACTTGTCCACATTAAATTTCATCTGCCATTTGGATGCCCAGTCTTCCAATTTATCCAGATCCTCCTGCAGTTTTCCACAATCCTCTTGGGTTTTAACAACTTTAAAACAGTTTTGTGTCGTCTGCAAATTTGATAACCTCACTAGTTATTCCCTTTTCCAGGTCATTTATGAATATGTCAAAAAGTAGCGGACCCAGTACAGATCCCTGGGGTACTCCACTATTCACCTTTTTCCATTGGGAAAATTGGCCATTTAGCCCTACCTTCTGCTTTCTTTTAACCAGTTCCCGATCCACAGTAGTACACTGCCTCCTATCCCATGACTTTTTAGTTTTGCCAAAAGTCTCTGATGAGGGACCTTGTCAAAGGCTTTCTGAAAGTCCAGATACACTATATCAGACTCACCTTTGTCTACCTGTTTATTCACACCTTCAAAAAAACATATCAGATTAGTAAGACAAGATCTTCCTTGTCTAAAGCCATGTTGGCCATCTCCCATTAGGCCATGACTTTTTTGTAATTTTGTTCTTTATGATGGTTTCTACCATTTTCCCCGGTACCGACACCGGTCTGTAGTTTCCCGGATCACCCCTGGAACCCTTTTTAAAAATTGGCGTTACATTGGCGATCCTCCAATCTTCAGGTATTACAGATGATTTTAATGAAAGTTCACAGATTACTAATAGCAGGTCTGCAATCTCATATTTCAGTTCTTTCAACACTCTTGGATGTATACCATCCAGTCCAGGTGATTTGCTACTATTCAGTTTATCAAATAGTTGTAATACATCTTCCCGGTGTAGCGATATTTCTCTCAATTCCTCTGCAGTATCACCTTAAAATACCACTTCAGTCTTGGGTAACATCCCTACATCTTCCTCAGTAAAGACCGAAGCAAAGTATTCATTCAGTCTCTCCGCTATAGCCTTGTCTCCTCTTACTGCCCCTTTTACCCCTCTATCATCTAACGGTCCAATTGACTCGCATGCCTTTTACTACGAATGTACTTGAAAAAGTCTTTATTTCATGTTTTTGCTTCCGTAGCAAGTTCCTTCTCAAATTCTCGCTTTGCCTGCCTTATCAATGCTTTGCATTTAACTTGCCAGTGCTTGTGCTGTTTCCAGTTTTCGTTGTTTGGCTCTTTTTTCCATTTCCTGAAAGATGCTTTTTTGGCAGCAACAGCCTCTCTGACCTCACCTTTAAACCATGCTGGCATTTTTTTGGACTTTCTTCCACTTTTCTTAATGCGTGGAATACAGCTGGTCTGGGCTTCCAGGATAGTATTTTTATACACCCAAGCTTGATGTAAGTCTTTAACCTTTGCAACCACTCATTTTAGTTTTTTCTTAACTATATTCCTCATTTAATCATAGTCTCCCTTTCGAAAGTTAAAAGGTAGTACTGTGGATTTCTTTACTATCCCTCCTCCACTAATTAAATCAAACACGATCATGCTATGATCACTGTTGCCAAGTGGCCCCAACACCCTTATTTCTTGCACCATATCTGGTGTTCCACTAAGGACTAGGTCCAGTATGGCTTCTCCTCTGGTCGGTTCATGAACCAGCTGCTCCAAGAAGCAGTCATTTATTTCATTTTGAAAAAAACTAACTCCTTAGCATGTCCTGCCGTGACACTGACCCAGTTGATACCGGGGTAATTGAAATCACTCATTATTATTACTGTGCTGTGACTTTTGTTAGCTTCCTTGATTTCTTTGAGCATTTCATCATGCATTTGTTCATTCTGGCCAGGCGGTCGATAGTACACCCCCACTGCCATCACCTTCCCCTTCATACATGGAATTTCCATCCATAGAGATTCTACAGCAAATTTTGTTTCCTGCAAAACTTTAATCCTTTCTGACTCAATGCCCTCTCTAGAGTGCAACCCCCTCCACCAATTTGATCAGTTCTATCATTACAATATAGTTTGTATCCAGGTATCACAGTGTCCCATTGGTTATCCTCCTTCCACCATGTCTCTGAGATTGCAATCATATCTAACCTCTTATTTAGTGCTATATATTCTAACTCTCCCATCTTATTGTTTAGACTTCTAGCATTTGCATACAAGCATTTTAGAGACTGTATTTTATTAATATTATTCTGGCTATTGGTAGGCATGGGTAATTTGTTATCTTTATGCTCTGTCTGCACCATATTCAAGGGCATTTGGGCTACTTCACTCTTTTTTGGAACCTCACTGCTTTTGGTAGTATCCTTCAAGGATACCTTCTTCCGAACCATGTGCTCTTGGGCGACTGTCGGCTTTCCCCTATTTTCTAGTTTAAAAGCTTCTCTATCTCCTTTTTAAAGGTTAACACCAGCAGTCTGGTTCCATCCTGGTTAAGGTGAAGCCCATCCCTTTGGAAGAGCCCCTCCTTTCCCCAGAATGTTCCCCAGTTCCTAACAAATCCAAACCCCTCATCCTTGCACCATCGTCTCATCCTCGCATTGAGACTCCGGTGCTCTGCCTGCCTTTTGGGTTCTGCACGTGGAACGGGAAGCATTTCGGAGAACGCTACCCTGGAAGTTCTGGATTTCAACTTCCTACCTAAAAGCTTAAATTTAGCCTCCAGAACCTCCCTACCACATTTTACTATGTCATTGGTACCGACATGTACCAAGACAGCAGACTCCTCCCCAGCACTATCCAAGATCTTATCTAGGCAGTGCATGAGGTCCGCTACCTTCGCACCAGGCAGGCATGTTACCAGGCGATCCTCACGTTCACCAGCCACCCAGCTATCTACATGCCTAATGATTGAATCACCAACTATAACAGCTGTCCTATCCCTTCCCTCATGGGCACATGGCCCTGGAGTAACGTCCTCAGTGCGAGAGGGTTTTACATCACCTGGAGGACAGGTCCTAGTTACAGGATCACGTCCTGCCACACCAGGGTGATGCTCTCCTGTCACATGACCTCTCTCCTCCATGGCAACAGGGATGCTGCCAGACTGGAGGTGGGACTTCAGGACTATATCCCTGTAGGTCTCGTCTATGTACCTCTCTGTCTTTCTTATGTCTTCCAGGTACAGGTACAAGGTCAGAGTATATCTGCTTTTGTGTACTAGGCAATCCAACATAAGTGCAGGTTGTAGAACATACAGAGCTAGTGCTGCATAAAATTTAGATTTTATTTATTTTTCATGCAGATGAGTAAGATATCATGAGATCTGTACACACAACTGAACTTAATAATCATCTTTTAATATCAGTACAATTCATTATCACTTAATGGACCCTTGAACTATTTTAAAAAAGCAATGCAAGGGTCATAAAAGTTGAAGGCATAGGATGACAAGACTAGAGTTGTAATTATAAGAAACAAAACACAAGTGTTTAAAAACACTAAAAGACCAGGGACCGCATATAGTTTTACTGCTCAGTTCCAAAAGGCACCATTTGCCACAGAAGTCGGTTTGCTGCTTTGGTAGTTTCACACATTGCATACCCTTAACACAGAAGATTCTCTCTCATGCATATAAAAAAAAACTTATTCACCACACTTTACAACAGAAATCTGGCATAGGAGATTTTTAAAAAATAAAACTGTAGACCGAAGTTGACATTTCCAATAGAATACAGTAAAACTGTTTACGGCCATGGCCCCAGTTTTATTGATCCCTTTATCCAAATGTTGCTCCGCAGTTAGGGCACTGTCGCTGTTTAAGAGCAAGGCACAAGAGAATTCCAATCGGAAAGAACAGAATGGCACAGCAAACTCCAAGGCAAGTGAAAGAATCCTCCAAGACCCCAACTCTGAGGAAAAATAGAGAAGGAAAACCGTTAAATAGCTGAAATAATTTGTAACAGCCGTTACCTATTCCAGCTCTCTCATCAGAGGTGGAGAACAATTAATGGACATCTGTTTCAATGCAGCTACCACAAAATGTAAAATTTACGGTACCAACAGTGCACTGCATATTTGACAGATATTACATCTTACAATAAATAAGTTATGCCACAAGGTTTTTTAGTGAAAATGCTGAATAGGAACTTTAAAATTAATAAAGTTGAGAGTAGAGTTAAAATATCACAAATATTACACATGAAATTCCAGCTCAGGATTTTCTTTATCTCTCCTCGCTTTGAATTGTTATAATATAGAAGCCACTTAACCATATCCTAAAACCCCACTCCCCCACACATAAAAAAACCAACAACTTAAAGAACCAATATCCAAAGCCGCTTATCTGGGTAGCAGGGTCTATTACTGGGGTAAGTGCTGCTGACTGGGGCCATCCCCTTGTTTTCAGTAGCATTATCTGGAGAAGGCTGAAAAATCATTTCAGAATGCCCTGCTGGTATCAGGATAGTGCTGGAATAGTCAGCAGGTACAGCAAGGACAGTCTCTTTAGCAATATTCAATCCGCTAATGTTATCTGAAAAGAATTGTCTTAACTTTGGTTAAGAGGTATCACTGGTATCTGGATAGCGCCAGCGATCAGCACTGAATCTGTACAGTCGTGGTCAACATTATTGGTACCCTTAATGTCCAATATCTCTTAAAAAAAAGTAGCCAGTGAAATGGCTTTGGACTATATACGCATACATATTTGACACACAAAAGAAGCAAATAAAACAAGACTAAAAAAGGAAATAGTATAAAAATTGGGACATTGCCAGGACATGATTATTGGCACCCTTATAAACAGTTCAAATTGGTGTGAACAGAAGAACTATATTCCCATTGCAGTAAAATTAGACAGAACTATGATCAATTGTCAGTACTCACATAACTTGAATCAACCAACGAATGATGGCTCTAATCATGTTTAAAATGGTCACATTCATTTTCTGTTCCATTTTCATAATGGTAAAAGACAAGAGACCTGCCTGAGACCATCAGAAAAGCCATCACCACCAAACATCAAAGGGGTGCAAGGCCATCTCCAAAGCCCTTGAGATTCCTGTGTCTACAGTTCATAATGTTAAGATGTTTTCTGCTCATAGAACTGTCAAGAGCCTCCCAGAACGTGGTGGGAAGAGGAAAATTAATCTAAGAAGTCTTCAAAAGATTAGTTTGAACTGTTGGAAAAACACCACACACAACATCCAATGAGCTTAAGGCTGACCTGGAGCAATCTAAAGTGGTGGTTTCAATGCGCACCATACACTGTGCACTAAACAAAGGAGGACTTCATGGGTAAAGGCAAAGGAGAACCCCAATGCTCAAAGGCAGACATAAAAAGGCATGCCTGTTCTTTGCCCAAACCCAACTTGAGAAACCCACAATCCTTCTGGGGAAAAATGTTCTGTGAACAGATGAATCCAAACTTGAGCTCTGTGTCAATAGAGACCAGCGATACATTTACAGGCGAAGACATGAAGCTTATAAGGGGAAAAAAAACCCACCCTTCCTACTGTTAAATAATGGTGGAGGTTCCATAATGTTGTGGGGCTGTTTTGCTGCCTCAGGAACTGGAGGGCTTGGAATGTATTCAAGAAATCATTAAGTCAGAGGACTACCAAAGGTAGTTTGGAGCAAAATGTGCTACCTAGTGTCAAAGCTAGGTCTGGCATGAAGGTCATGGGTCCTCCAGCAGGATAATGACCCAAAACATACATTCAGAAGTACAAAAGAATAGTTAAAAAGGAAAAAATGGACAGTTTTAAACTGGCCAGCAATAAGTCCTGATCTCAATCCAACTGAGAACCTTTGGAAAGAGCTGAAATCTGCCACTGGGAAAAGGAATCCTAGAAACATTCATGAGCTGGAACAAATCACAGTTGAAAAGTGGGAGAAACTATCAGCAGACAGATGTATGAAAACTTACAGATGTCTAAAAAACATTTGTAGGGCGAGTCAGCTGTGTATTGAGACCGGTGCGGTGAGGCAGCTCTACCCATCTGATTGGCTGCAGCAGAATCTTCCCGACTGCCCCGGCTGCTCCTGGCAGCGTATTTCAGCGTCGGCTGCCTGTGTGAGGTGTGAGTCAACTGTGTATTGAGACCGGTGCGGTGAGGCAGCTCTACCCATCTGATTGGCTGCAGCAGAATCTTCCCGACTGCCCCGGCTGCTCCTGGCAGCGTATTTCAGCGTCGGCTGCCTTGCGGCCGCGGTCGCGCGCCCGAAGGGGGTGTGACCAAAGGGGGAACGCCCCTTTGGTGCCCCTTCGGTGCCAAATTGGGGCTTGTGCCCTTGTCGCCTTGATATGCCACGAGGCCACGCGAAGCGAAAGAGCAAAAAGCATCAGGGAAATCAAACTGGTCAACAAATTGCTACCGCTGCATCTACGCCTTCAGCTGTTACTGGACCTATGGATCACCATGTGGTAGTTCTTTTACAGGTTCCTCCCTCAGCTCAATGCTCTCCGTCGCCTGGCTCGGGCATAACTTTAAGTTCCATCGAAAGGACTCCTCCACCCAACCCTGGATCTTCTCAAGTTTCTCGAGAAACATCATCTTCTTCTGAACGGACGTCTTCATCTTCTGAGGAGGAAGAAAATTTCCGTTTCTCTTCCTTCTTCTGCGCACGAGGTACTTTCATTAATTCCTATCCTTCCGATTTCTGGTATTGATGCAACTACCGTTCCTCAAATTGAAAATTTGGATGCGGTTACTCTTGCGGACATTTGGAAACAGGTTACTGCAACAAATTCAATGTTATCTCAATTTATGAATCAAACGGCTGTGTTTTCACGACAGGTTTCCACTAAATTTCAAAAGGTTGAGGCCTCTGTTAACCAACTGGTTCAGCGTTCTGATCGGTTGGATACGCAGGTGGCCTCTTTGCAGTCTGCTAATATGTTAGTTTCTAAGGATACCTTAATGTTTCATCAGCAATTAGAGGTATTGGATAATGCCTTTCGGGCAAAAAATCTGTGAATTTTGAATTTTCCTAAGACATGTTTATTGACATCTGTATTGTTATTTCGTCAATATTGTAAGGAAATATTGTTTCTCCCTAATGCTGACACTCTTATGCTAGATAGGACATTTTACTTGGCAGTTTCGGCAACTTCTGGGGAAATTGGAGTGCCGCGTCAGGAGGAGGGAATTTCTTTAGATTTAACAGAATTTTTGGAACATTCTCAGACTCCCATCTCCTCTCGTGCCACTTTGGTGGTTACTTTGGCCCATTTTTCTGATAAGTCTTCTATACTGAAGGCTTTTTTCCCGAAAAAAGATTCCCTTTTTTATGGCCAAAAGATCTCTATTTTCCCGGACGTCTCCAGGCAGACACAAGCTCGTAGGAAGTGTTTCCTGCAGTTAAAAACTAAGGTGTTGGCTGCAGGGGGTACTTTCCGTTTACATTTTCCCTGCAAATGCTTCGTTACTATTCAAGGAAGTAGCTATGAATATTTTGATCCTTCTCTTCTGGAATCTCTTTTAGTTTCTCTACAAGCTTGAGTGCTGTTTATTGTATAGTGTGGTTTACGATATGTGGTAAGTTGGGTGGTTGTTGCCTTATAATTTTTATCCCGGTTCTCTTCCTCAGCTGTTCTCTCCTTAATGTGGGTGGAGAAGTGATATGTTTATATCGTTTCTTTTTTTTGAAATGTGTGTGTAAAATCTTGCTCATATCACTTGTTTCTTTATTGTTTATATTCATTGGATGTAAAGCATTGAAAATTCAATAAAAAAAAAAAAACATTTGTAGGCTGTCATCACTGTCAAATGTACAACCAAATATTAGCGAAGGGTGCCATTAATTCTGTCAGGTTATAGTTAGACATAGTAATTTCTGAGAAAAAAACCTAAGCTGCACAGACATCTTTTTGTTGTATACCTTTGAACATACTATTAAAATATTAAGACGACATACTGTTGGAATATTTCCAATTATTTCTCAATCTATTGTACACAGCATATCTAAAATGCAAGGAAGCCAATAATGTTGACCACAACTGTATGTTCAGTACCAGCCACTGTCTCAATACCAGTACTAAATATCTGATTTTCAGCTACAGTGGTGGTGTTTGAGAGAAAAATGCTGACTGCCCCAGCTGAATATTGATCCCTAGAGTTAAAAATACACAGATTATAGTGATACATACATAGAGACACAAGAGTATAAGGTCAGCCATTTCAGGTGGTCCATCAAGCCCAGCATCCCGTTTCAGATCTATTTATTTATTTATTTTATACTGCGCTCTTTATCATCAGTGCAGTTTACAATTAACAGAATGATTCGAGGACCACAGAGCACTCTCGAGTTTACATCGAACAGGGAGGACAACTTGGAGAGAGAATAAATTGGAAGACTGGGCATCAAAATGGCAGATGAAATTTAATGTGGACAAGTGCAAGGTTATGCACTTAGGGAAGAACAACCCAAACTATGGTTACACGATGCAAGGTTCCACATTAGGAACCACCACCCAGGAAAAAGATTTAGGCGTCATTGTGGATACCATGTTAAAACCCTCGGCCCAGTGTGCAGCGGAGGCCAAGAGAGCAAATAGAATGCTAGGTATGATAAGGAAAGGAATGGAAAATAAAACAAAAGATATTATAATGCCTCTATATCGTTCCATGGTGAGACCGCACCTTGAATATTGTGTGCAATTCTGGTCGCCGTATCTTAAAAAGGATATAGCGATTTTAGAAAAGGTATAGAGAAGAGCCACCAAAATGGTAAAGGGGATGGAAGGATACTCCTATGAAGAAAGGCTAAAAAGGTTAGGGCTCTTTAACCTGGAAAAGAGACGGCTGAGGGGAGATATGATAGAAGTCTATAAATTAATGAACGGAGTGGAACGGGTAAACGTAGATCGATTGTTTACCTTATCAGAATATAGAAAGACTAGGGGACATGCAATGAAGCTACAGGGTAAACTATTTAAAACTAATAAAAGAAAATATTTTTTCACTCAACGTGTAATCAAACTCTGGAATTTGTTACCGGAGGATGTAGTAAAGGCTGATAGTGTAGCTGGGTTTTAAAAAAGGTTTGGACAAGTTCCTGGAGGAAAGGTCCATAAACCATTATTAAGAAGTGACCGAAGATATCAATGCTTGACCCAGTACAAGCATTGTGGAACTTGTGTCTCTTGGAGAAACTGCTAGGTACATATGACCTAGATTGGCCACTGTTGGAAACAGAATACTGGGCTTGATGGACCTTGGTCTGACCCAGTATGGCATATCTTATGTTCTTATGTTATGGAAAACTATGTACAATTTACATACTGATGTGACAATGTTACACAGGTGGAGTAGGGATTGAGATTAAGTGTGCATTCCATTTATGGACACTTCCTCTTACTTAACTAGTGTAAGCTTTTGACTTATCAGGTTGTGGGATGATGTTTGTGATGCTATGTGGCGCTGGGGGAATTGGAGCAATGTGAAAGTGCGTGATGAAGTGGTGCTTGAGGGCTTTTCTAAATTGAGTGATGTCCTTGATTGTTCTGATATTATGTGGGAGGTTGTTCCATGAACTGGGTGCGTAGGACACAAATGCCCGTTTGTTGGTGGATTGTGCCCATTTTGTGGAGTCTTTTGGCGTTATTTATTTTATTTTATTTATTTATTTATTACAGTTTCTTATATACCGCGCTATTCGGCATCAGCGCGGTTTACATCATAACATAACTACCATGGTGACAAGGTGTCTGGTTTTTACATAGAACAGGTAATAAAACTTGGATTAGTATTAGTGTGATGCAACCTCTTGGATTTGTTGTTGGTGGGTTGGGAGTACTAATCATGATCAATCTGGGTCACAAGTACCCAGCTTCTAAGTAGTAAGGTATTTCTCACAGCTCATCCCCAAGGATGAAGTGATAGCTTTCCCAAGTCTACCTAGCCAATAAATTACGGACTTTTTTCCCCAGGACCTTGTCCAAACCTCTTTGGAATTTCACCAGGCATAGCTGCCTTGACAACATCCTCCTACAAACACGACATGAAAAAGAAAAACACCACACAAGATTAGTTTTCAAGCTGCTGATTGTTCATGTCATGGTGTATCCTCTTGTTTTATTGTTTGAAAGGTTAAAAACAGTTGTCCTAACAGTTCCACTTCACTCATGAGTTCATAACGCATCCTCTCTGTCATGTCCTTTCGAAGCCAAAGAACCCTAACCTGTTTAGCCTTCATTGGCAGTGTTCCATCCTCTATCATTTTTGTTGCTATTCTCAGACCCTTTTCTCTTTCCTCTACTGTATATCCTTTTTGAGAGAGTGTGACCAGAATTGTACACAATATTTGAGGTTCACTATGGGTCTATATGGGAACATGATATTCTCACTTGTTATCGATTCCGTTTTGAATAATCCCTAAAACTATATTTGCTTTTTTGGCAGCCACAGCACACTGGGCTGAAATTTCAAGGGCATGTTTACATCTGATTTGCTAGTGCTTTCTTCAACCTGTCCCTAGTTTCCTCATTTGGGCCTGTTTTTTCTTTTTTTGGAAAGATGCCCTCATGGCTTCAACTGCCTCTTTCACCTCATTAAACCATGCTGGCAGTTGTTTAGTCTTCCTTCAACCTTTTCTTAAAGCATGGAAAAGATTTTAGCTGAGCTTCCAAAATCATATTTTTAACTAGTGTCAGTGCCTCATGAAAAGTTGAGAGCTTGCCAACTGTTCCTTTTAGTTTGTTTCTAACGCCTTTCCTCATTTTAGCAATCTTTTTTTAAGTTAATCTACTGTAGTAGTTTTACTTTATTAAATGTAATTGCATTATGATTATATAGGCCATAAAGATCCACCACCTTATCTTTATTTATCTTTATTTCAAAACTTTATATACCGCCCATTGTCAGGACATTAGAGCGATTTACAAAAGAAAAATAAGTCTACGCTAACCTCTTGCACTAGATCCTACGAACTAGGTCCAGAGTAATTCCCCCTCTTGTCAGTTCCATGAAGCAGTTATTTATGTCTAGAAACCTCACCTCCTTAACATATCCCAATATTG
This sequence comes from Ichthyophis bannanicus, assembly GCA_033557465.1. Classification (NCBI taxonomy): domain Eukaryota; kingdom Metazoa; phylum Chordata; class Amphibia; order Gymnophiona; family Ichthyophiidae; genus Ichthyophis; species Ichthyophis bannanicus. The sequence goes on along the minus strand of CM066044.1, from coordinate 14,607,374 downwards.
ATTATGGAAATCTCCATTTATTGTATGATATTTTACATACCCGAGCACATTCTTTACTTGAATCCTGCTAGTCCAGTCTAAACGTATGGGTTAAACTCCCTTGCCAGCAGGCGAAGGCAGACTTGAGCAACTTTCAATAATGTCATCAGAAGATATCTGCTGGTGCAGCACAGAGAGAAGCCAGTATGACACTGCCCAAGCAGCAAGACTGAAAAAAAACTATTCCAAATTCGGGTTGTTGATTACGACCGTTATGCATTTGAGTTAACAAGTATTTGGCTCTTACCACAATGAATTCTGCATGAGAATATAATACTGACAATACATTCAATGGCTGCTAGACTACTAGACTTGTCCAGGAGCCCTGGAAAACTTTTTTTTCAACGAGTCTAGCAGGATTCAAGGAAAGAAAATTATCCGGTATGTAAAAAATAAAAAAAACATATGTCTTTTATCCTGCTAGACCAATCCAAAATGTATGGAATATACCCAAGCAGTCAGGACCCAGAGTGGGAAGATGACGACACTCTGGACAGAGATACCCTGCCAAATGCACCCCCCTACATGCAACCTGTATCATTTCATAAAGGTGCTCACAGAAGACCAGGTAGCCACTTTATAGATGTCCTCTGGAGCCAGCAAAAACAGGCTCCACCCAGAAGGAGGCCTGCGTTGTTATACAGTGAGCTCCAACTCCTTCTGGTGCATGCTTATGAACCAGAAGATATGCCGACTCAATGGCCTGCTTAATCTGGCAGGCAATGGAGTATTTGACTGCTGCTAGTCCTTCCTAGTACTACTGATGAGGACAAGATGATGATCCAATGGGTGGACGGGATTAGTAATTTCCAGGAATCTCAGCAACTTCCTCCTCAGGTCACCAGACGGAGAGAGGTCTGCCCGAAGATCCTCCTCTAAGAAGGAAGTCAAAACAGTCTGGTAAAGTTGAAAGGAGGACAGTGCCTTTGGGAGACAGGACAACATTGTCTGCAAGGAGACGGAAGCCATCAAAATGACCAAAAAAAGCTCCCTGCAGCATAAGTCCAACGCTCCGACACTCACTTTGCAGATGCAGCAGACACCAGGAAAATCACCTTAAAAAGGTCATATCCTTGAGTGAGGCCTTATGAATGGGTTCAAAGACACCCTTTTACAGCTTTCAGGACCAGAAAGGCTCCTCTGAGGAGCCACAGGATGCACTGGAGGATGGATATGCTCCACTCCCTTGAAGCAGGAGATATTAAAGGCACTAACAAAGCTATCCCTTAAATGTGACCCTTTCCCCTCCCCCACAGTGCATTAGGGGATACCACCTGAACCTTGAGTATGTTCAGAGCCAAGCCTTGGTCAAGAACAGATTGCAAAAAGGACAAAATAGTTATGTCCACCTTCCTGACCTCCAGGGACAGAGAGGAACAAATCATTTCTTGAAAGCCTTCCAGATCCTCACATAAATGAAAGACATAGATGCCCTCTAAGCTTTAAAATAGGAATTCCACTTACCTGGTAATTGTGGTTCCTTGAAGAACTCCAGTTTAGTCCTCCACCTCTGGGTAGTGTACCACCTCCTGCAGCTTGGAGACTGGGCATGTCAAACTCATGATATCACTGGATGTAGCCTGCTGGTCTCTCCCATCAGCCCCCAGTGAACCATTGACAAAGCAGACTCAAAGGAGCAACAAATAAGTAACTTTTTTTTGTAACCTTAACATTATATTCAAGGGCACGCATAACATATAACCTATCTACCTACTACTCCCCCTCCAGAAGGAAGGGGACTGCTTCCTGCATTCTCTCCTTTCCGTCCAATGCCTAGCCCTAAACAATCCAGAGCAGGAATATAGCGCTAAGCAAAAGGAAGCATTAAAGCGACTGAACACCAATGAAGGCCTATATCCACTTTTAACCTTGCACTTCCCCCCAACAGAAAAACCACTGCTAAGACACCATCCCCAGGTGGGAATGAGGACTAAAATGGAGTTCCTCAAGGAACCACAATTCCTATTTCCTTATTGTTCCTCCAGTTTAGTCCTCCACCTCTGGGATGTATCAGAGCAGTAATCATTGGGAGGGTCCTTTCCAGCTGGATCTCAACACCGCCTCCCCGAAAGCGGCATCCTTAGCCGCCAGAACATCTAAGCGGTAATGCTTACTGAAAGTATGGAGAGACGACCAGGTGGCCGCTTTACAGATGTCTACTGGCGGAACCAAAATGTGCTCCATCCAGGAAGTCGCTTGCACCCTGGTAGAGTGAGCTCGTAAGCCCACTGGGACTGTACGGCCCCGTAGAAGATAAGCTGACGCAGTCGCCTCTCTAATCCTAATCCATCTAGAAATGGAAGCCTTCGCCGCCGCTTCCCCTTTGCGGGGCCCTCCGAACAACACAAAGAGACAGTCCAACTTGTGAAAAGTTTCTGAAACCTTTAAATAATGCCGCAGTGCTCTCTTGACATCCAAACAGCGCAAGCTATGGTCCAATATGCTCCCCTCCGCTGAACCTAGAGCTGGAAGAGAGACAGTTTGATTTAGGTGAAACGGAGAAACCACCTTTGGCAAAAACGACAGAACTGGCCGCAAAGCCACCTTCTCTCTGGAGAAAGACAAAAACGGTTCCCGACAGGACAATGCCTGCAACTCCAAAATTTGCCTCGCCAAACAGATGGCTACCAAAAATACTGTCTTCAAGGTTAAATCCTTAACCAACACTTGTTACAAGGGCTCAAATGGTGCGCTAGCTAATGCCCCTAAAACCAAATTGAGATCCCACGTGGAGTTAATATTCTACGAGAGGGCCACAGTCTGGTAACCGCTTTGAGAAAGTGTACCACATCGGCATGTGAACCGAGAGCCACGCCCTGTACTTTGCCCCTGTAGCAAGACAGAGCTGCTAACTGAACTCTCAAGGAACTGGCTGCTAACCCCTTATCAAACCCATCATGCAGAAAACTCAATACCAAGGGAACAGACACTGTTGCTGCGCGAACGTGCTTTCAATGGCCATACCGTAAGCGAGAACCGATCCACCTGAGGCATTCGAAGGGGACCCTGTAGCAACAGATTCTCCAACATCGGTAGCCTCCATGGATTCCCATCGAGCAACCGTATGAGGTCGGCGTACCACAGGCGTCTCGGCCAGTCCAGGGCCACCAACACCACCTTTCCCCGATGCACTTCGATACGCTGAACCACTCGACCTATGAGTGCCCACTGTGGAAAGACATAGAGAAGACCGGACGATGGCCACCGTTGTATCAGTGCGTCGATGCCTTCCGACATCCTTTCGCGTCGTCTGCCACTTACTGAGACCTAAAATGTTTTGACTGTTGCCTGCATGTCTACACATGCGATGTAAGCTGCTGACAGAACAATCAGATGCCTCTCCATCCAACACCACAGCTCTGGCACTGTGAGTTCTGCCTTGTTTGTTGATGTATGGAACTCTCTGAGAAAACTCAGATTGCTTTGCCTAGTCTACCGTTTTGCCCAGGAGGCTTCCTGAGGGGACCAAAGCTCTTAGGTAAACTGGTCTAAACAGCAGGCTCCCCAGCCACTTGAGCTGGCATCCAAGGTGACTATCCGTTAATACAGTGCTTCCAGGGGCATTTCAGCCATCAGAAGGCAGGGCAGCAATGACCACATCAACCACTCCTTGATCTCTCAGAGGAGGAGAAAAGTCCAGTCAGTCTAAAATAACTGACAACAGAGACCAGAGGTCTTGCGAGTGTCTTTGCGGAGGGCACATGTGCACCTTGGCTCATGGAACCAGCTCCAGGATCGATGCATGGACCCAAGGATTTGGAGGTAGTCCCAGGCTTATGGAGCTAATGGAGTAAAAGGACCCAAATTGGCTCTGAAGCTTGAGGGATTCTCCAAAAAACTTGATCCAAGCTCAGATATTTCAAGTCCTGGGAGGAATTCAGACTGCTCTTTGGATAGTTGATCACCAACCCCAACCTTTCCAGCCAATGAATCAGCATGCCCTCTTGGACTTCTCCAAGGAGTTTGATCAAATTAATTGTCTAGGTACGGGTGAACTCTGATGCCCTGACTGTGCAGTACCACCACCGCTACTATCATGACCTTCAAGACAAGGAGCGGTGGCCAGGCCAAAGGGCAAGACACAGAACTAAAAATGGTGGCTTAGAGCATAGAAGGGGAGAAAATGCTGATGCTGCTTCAAATGGGAATATGGAATTATACCTCTGCAAGACCCAAGGAGGCGAGAAACTCCCCCAGCCTGACCAATGCAGTAACTAGAAATCTCCATGCAGAAGTGAAGAATCTTGAGTTTGGCATGAACTGTTTTCAGGTCCAGGATAGGCCAGAAGGAACCTACTTTCTTCAAAATTATGAAGTAAATGGAATACTTCCCCTGGCCTGCTACCCTTTTGAGCAGGAAACCAAAGGGAGATTCCACAAAGGCACCTCAACCGGACCTACCAGATCTCACTGTGAGTATTTACTGACTTCAGAGGGAGCCCTAGTGGAGTCTTGATCATGCTGAGAGCTCTGAAAGAATTGCCCTTTCTTAGGCTTAGACACATAGGAGGAATAAGCACAAGCACTTAACTCTAGTTGCTTCTTCGTTTGAAACCAACCAACCATCTACAACTTAATCCATCTAAGACTTCTGCCTTAAGGCTTTCTGGTTCTGTGACATCTCCATCTGTATCTCCTTCAATAAATGGCTTTCCCATCCCAGTAGTTCAGACTTTAAAATACCTCAGAGTCATTCTCTATTCTTTTCTCTCTTTCCATATGCATATTAGTCAGCTTGTTTGTCATTGCTTGTACTCCTTAAGACAAATCTTTTCTTCCTTAGTCATCAATCATTACAGTTTTAGTCTCTTGTAATTTCTAAAATGGATTTTGCAACAGCTGTTTCTGGGGATTCCCTCTATATCAACTCAAACACTTGCAAGCCATTTGAAATACTGCAATTAGTCTCCTTCATCACCCATCCCGCTATGATCACATGACACCACTTTACATTAAATCCCATTGGCTACCTTTTCCATACTGCATACAACACCAGCATATCTCTCTCATCTCACCTCATACCGCATGGATGCATTTATTTATTTAGCTAGGCTTATATACTGCTTTCCGCTGGGTCAAAGCGGTTTACAGTGAACAAAAACCTCAGTTACTGATAACATAACAGTAAACTATGTACAAATAGTATATTTAACTATTTACAGATGCTAGTTCTGACTTGTTTATCATAACTACAGTATGGGTCATGGTGGGGGGGTGGTTTATGTGGTGGGTCCATAGTGTTCAGAAAAAAGGAGGGTTTTCCAGTGTTTGTGGAAGGAGAGGAGGTTGGTGATATTTCTTATAGTGTCTGGTAGAGCGTTCCAGAGGGATGGCGCATAGAGTTTGAATGCTCTGCAGCACGTTTGCTGGTTGAACTTTGTCTTGGAGCGCGGTATGGTAAGTTTGTTGATTGCAGAGGATGTTCGGGGTCCATTTGGGGTGGGCATCTGTAAGAGGGATTAGAGGTGGGTGGTTGAGTGGGAGTGTTAGCAGTAAGGATTTATATTTGATTCTGCTGGTGAGTGGGAGCCAATGGAGCCGTTTGATGATGGGAGTAATGTGGTCATGGTTAGAGGCTCCCTGGATTGTGCATGCAGCAATGTGTAGGGCAGTTTGTAATGGGAGGAGGGTGGCACATGTGGAAGGGCCTGATAGATTATGCTGCAATAGTCTGCATGTGGGAGAGTGAGGGCTTGGAGTGCCAAGCGGAAGTCTGCTTGTTCGAGAAGGGGACGGAGGCATTATACATTTCAAAACCAAAATGCTACCATTTTGGCTGTTGTTACTTGTGCCTTGAAGGATAGTTGGTCAAGAATGATCCCAAGGTATTTTAGCTCCAAACATTTATCTGGATGCTGCTTAGTGTTGGGGGAAGGGGGTGTGAATGAGGAGTCCACTGTAATAAACAGAGCTTCAGTCTCCTTGTAATTGATTGATAGGTTATTAGTCATAAGCCAACAGGAGACAACTGTAAAACATTCCTGTATTTATGTTATACTGCCCACTCCACACCAAAAGCCACCATCTCATACATGATTTCATTGGCATATATGTGGAAATTGATGTTGTGCTCTTTGATGATCAAACAGAGGGATGGGAGATATAAATTGAAGAGGGGTGCAGATAGTGTGGATCCTTAGGGCACTCCTTGTATTTGTTGGTATTGTTTAGAGATGTTTGTTCCCAGTTTTATCTGCTGGTGTCTGTCGAAGAGGTAGGACTGAAATCTTTCGAGAACTGTATCTTGGATGCCATATGATTGTAGACGCTGAAGGATGTGTTGTGGGCAACTGCATCAAAAGCTGTGAAGTCCAGAAATATGAATGCATCTACCTGTTCTCTACGTTCCATACACGCAAATAGATTTTATCTACAATCTCCGTCACAGGCTTACCTCAAAGGTACTCGCAATTCAACATTTTTCTTCTTGGTACCTTCCCTTTGGAATTCCCTACCTACTGACATTTGTTTGGGAACTTCTCTCCCCAGGTTCAAAACTGCATTAAAAGCCCATCTGTTCCAACATGCATTTAACATCACTGTCGAACAACATATTTGAACTCTATCCACTCCCTGAATCACATATCTCTCAGATATTGGGTCTAGTATTTCTGTTTCCCTAGTCTTTTCCCCTTTGTCCTTTACTTTCCTATTTTAATAATGGAGTTCCTTTTTCTTTTTTTTTTATTTGTATGTATAAGTTTAATTGTAAACTGCTTTGCCATGTGCAAAAGGCGGTATATCAAGTATTTTAATAAACCATAAACCGCTCAAGACGACAGAGGCATACCCAAGCTCAAAGCAACTTTCGGTCTACCAAACTCTGCACACAGGCCACAGGACCGTAGTCTGAGCCAGGGAAGCCGGCCTAACTACCAGTGTACAAATCGACACACTTTGCCCCCCCTGCTAGAGGCAGAGAACAATACAGGCTGTTCTTTGTGCTATACCAGCAGACATACCTGGTGATGACATCACTGAAAGTTGTTCGTCTGCTTCCACCTGCTGGCAAGGGAGCATAACGACCCATTAGGGTTGCCAACTTTTTCACCGAGAAAAACCCGACACCTGTGGCTCGCCATGCTCCACCCATTCTCCGCCCCTAGTCCCACCCCTGCCCCGCCCCCAGCCCCACCCACAAAAATTACCGAGGATACGTGTAGGCTAACTTCCTTGGTCAGATAATAATTAAACTGGGAACCCCAAAATCCAAACATGAAATGTACAACACTGGAAAAATAAAACTATAAAGTAATTTTTCCTCTTGCACTAAACAAAAACGCAAAGATGTTAGCAATACACACTTCCCAGACCAGACATATTCCAGTTAATAAATTCAAAATAAAAAGTATTTTTCTACCTTCTGTTTGGGTGTTTTATTTTTCAGTTGCAATTGCTCCAGTCACTTTCTTCTGGTTTCTTCGTGTCTTCTGCGAGCTATCCATTTGTCCTTTCTTCTCTTTCAGATGTTTTCCATTCTCTCTCTATTTCTGATTTAAACATACTGAGTGTTTCCCTTTTGCTCTTTCCCCCAATTCTTTCCTTATTCCTTTATCATCCGTTTAAATTTCACCCCTTCCATTCTCAGAGCCCCCTCTTACTCTCCCAATACCGGCCCATCATAGACTTTTCTTCCACACAAAATATTTTTTCCCCTCTCTATTCTCATTCCCCATCCATTCTAGTCCTCCCCCCAAATCAGTTCCCTTATAGTTCTAGACCCACCCAGCAATCCACTCCCTTCTAGTCCCATTTTCCAGTCCTATCCAGCTCTTCATCCGCCCATTTCCAGTGCCAGCCCTCCCATCACAGGCCATTTCCAGTACTAGTTGACCCCCCACCCACTCTCAGCCCATTTCAAGTCCCAGTCCCCCATAACAGCCTATTTCACGTCCTCGGCCCCCCCACCATCACATCCCATTTGCAGTCCGAGTCCCCCCGCACCATCACAGCCCATTTGCAGGTCCGAGTCCCCCCGCACCATCACACGCCATTTGCAGTCCAGCCCCCCTAATCACAGCCTATTCCAGTCCAAGATCCCCCTCCTCCACCATAGCCCATTTCCAGTCCAGGTTCCCCCCCCCCCCTCAATAGCCCTTTTCCAGTCCAGGTCCCCTCCACCCCCATCAAACCCTTCCAGTCCATGTCCCCCCCCCCATAACCTTTTACAGTCCAGGTCCCCCCCCATCACAGCCCTTTTGTCCAGTCCAAGTTTCCCCCCCATAGCCCTTTCCAGTCCAGGTCCCCCCACCCCCATCACAACCCATTTCCAGTCCATGTCCCCCCCCCATAACCTTTACAGTCCAGTCCACCCCCCCATCACAGTTTTCCAAGTCCCCCCCCCCCCCCATAGCCCTTTTCTGGTCCAGGTCCCCTCCACCCCATCACAATCACACCCATTTTCCAGTCCATGTCCCCCCCCCCCCCTTAGCCCTTTTACAGTCCAGGTCCCCCCCTTTTAGCCCTTTTCCAGTCCAAAGTCCCCCCCCCCCTTAGCACCTTTTCCAGTCCAAGTCCCCCCCTTTAAGCCCTTTTCCAGTCCAAGTCCCCCCCCCTTAGCCCTTTTCCAGTCCAAGTCCCCCCTTTAGCCCTTTTCCAGTCCAAGTCCCCCCCCCCCTTAGGCCCTTTTCCAGTTCAAGTCCCCCCTTTAGGCCCTTTTCCAGTCCAAGTCCCCCCCTTTAGCCCTTTTCCAGTCCAAGTCCCCCCCCTTAGCCCTTTTCCCAGTCCAAGTCCAAGTCCCCCCCCCGTAGCCTTTTTCCAGTCCAAGTCCCCCCCCCCCCCTTAGCCCCTTTCCAGTCCAAGTCCCCCCCCCCCCTTAGCCCTTTTCCAGTCCAGGTCCCCCCATCACAGCCCATGCAGTCCTTGCCCCCCCCCCGGACCAGCATCGCGGCTGTCTGAGGCTTCAGAGGGAGCCGGGGAAGCCCGCGCGAGGGCCCGGCTCCCTCTGAACAGCCACCAGCGTGAAGAGCCTTTACCTTCACGCTGGCGGCTGTTCCTGTGAAGCCGCGAATGCTGGGAAAGGTTAAAGGTTGCCCTTTAACCTTTCCCAGCATTCGCGGCTTCACAGGAACAGACGCCAGCGTGAAGGTAAAGGCTCTTCACGCTGGTTGGCTGTTCAGAGGGAGCCGGGGCCCTCGCGCGGGCTTCCCCCGGCTCCCTCTGAAGCGGAGAAAAGCCGGTTTTTTGCTCAGGCCGCTCCCGATCTGGCGGCCAGAGCAAAAAAAACGGCTTTTAAAGGGCCGGTTTTGCCTCTGCGCCGGCAGCCGGCCTGGCCGTGGAAAAACCGGCCAGGCCGGCTGAAAACCGGCCAGTTGGCAACCCTACGACCCATACATCTGGACTGCTCTAGCAGGATAATAAGGCATGCCAATTTTATTAGCCTTCCTAAGCTGGTAGCAATCTGCAGTCAGGGCTGGCCTGTCTTGTCCACTAGGTGAACTGTCTGCCTAGTATTGCAAACCCTAGGGGCAGCGAAGTTACCCCCTCCACCATGCTTCAAAGCAGCACTTTGGCAGGCCTTGAAGCACCTGCATGTGTGTTTGTGGCCTGCTGCTCCTGTCCCCTCCAATGCAAACTTCCTGTTGGAGGGGCAGGAGCAGCAGGTCAGGAGTGCACAAAATGTACTTCAAGGCCCACTGGATAGCAAAAGGTGGCTTGCGCTGCTGCTTTGAAGCATGGCAGAGTCATGGTGCTGCCCCCCTCCCAAGGTGAGGTAGAAGGGGATGGGCTCATTGCACATGTACGAGGGGGGGGGGCTGACAAGTCTCTGGCCTTGTAGCAAATCAGAAAGCTACGGGCACACTTCAGTTCAGTTTTATCAAAATAAAATGAAACTGCAAAAAGATAATTTCAACCTCGGAACTGAAGTGTGCCCATAGCTTTCTGATTTGCTACAAGGCCAGAGACTTATCAGCCCCCCTTGTTGGTGAGCAGGAAGGAACAAGGAGATTGTTGGACTATGTAAGGGGGGGGGGGGCGCAGGAGGACCGTGATTCACCTGGAGCAACAGATACTCTTGGGCCAGCTGCGTCTGCAGTCTTTCCTCATGCCCCTCTTTCCCGTCACCCTTGGGAATCTGACAGGTACTTATGACCTGGATTGGCCACTGTTGGAAACAGAATACTGGGCTTGATGGGCCCACTCTGAATCAGGTGGAGCACATCCCATGAGAACAACTTCTCCTTTCCCCACTTTCTAAGAAATCTAAAACTCTCATCCCTGCACGAATCATCTCATCCATGTAGGCAGACTCCATTGCGCTTCTAGAGGTCTGCGTGTGGAATGGGAAGCATTTTGGAGAATGTAACCTTGGAAGTTCTAGATTTCAACTCTAAAAATTTAACCTCCAGAAACTCCCTCCTGTACCTTCCGCTGTCACTGGTAACCACATGCATTAAAGTCAGCAGGCACCTCCTCAGCACGCTTAACACCTTGATGCAGAAACGTGCGCTGTCTTCAGTACAGGCATTTTACGCATTATTGCATGTGCTAACGTGAGCACAAACTGCAGGAAGGAATCCAACATGAGCATGAACATCCAAATGCCTACACTAACCACCACATTTAGATGGATGGTAATAAAGCAACTTAACTATGCAACACGATGCAGAGACGTGCGCAGAAGACTGGAAGGGTTAGTCGATAGGTCTGCGGTCGGTGCTAGAGAGGAATTTAGGCACGTTTACTTCAGCATACAGCACCTGCAACTTTCTTCTGGCTTTAGCAAAGAGTGCTGGAGAAATAAACGGCAGGAGAGGTGTGCTGGAACAATGTTATGCGCATGTGCTGGAATGCGATCTGGCGCACAGCGAGAAGTCCTCAGAACAACAGCTCTGAGCAGAACTCCTGGATTACCACAATGAATAAGCATAAGGCCCATTTCGTACATATTCACTGTGATCCTGAAAACCTGACTGGCAAGGTATGGCGCCAGGAGAGGGGTGAGAAGTCCCGCCCCAGCACCAAGAGAATAAAAGATGCATTTAGCAGCAAAAGCTTGTGGATGCAAAATGTCTGCTGTGGTGTTTGCCCAGTTCTCAAGGCCTGCATACTTTGTCTAAGGAATTGATTCCAAGTAAGAACATTTATTATAAGTGCTATGGGAATTATGCCAGATTCTTAAGTTCCTTGCCTTCAAGCAGAAGTCTGAAGACGCCTTTTACAGAAATTATTAGCTTGGGCGACTACGTTTTCCCTCTCTGAAGTTGGAAACAGTTACCCTCCCTCCCCCCAAAAAAATTAATCATTCAAAAAGCAGCTAAAAACCATCCTATTCCAAGAACATCTCTTAATAGGAACCCCCCCCCCCCCTATTTCTCTCCAAGATCTCCAAACCAGTAACTATGCTATCTTGTCAGTCTCTATGTTCACCCCAAAAATCATCAATGTTGAACCCCCAGTGATGGCCCCCCCCCCCTGGTTATATGTCCCACCGCTTTGACCCGGTGAAAAGCGGGATATAAATACAGTTAAATAAATAAATAAATTCAGATTCAAACTTATGCAGACCAAGACTAGAGAAGCAGCTTTGAACTTGTGCCTGCCGCTTAAATCCAGTTGTTACTTTAGGCAGAGGTTCTGATCCTCATTCCTACAGTAAAGCCTTTCTTTTCCTGGCACTAGTGCCTTATTCCTCTCACAGGGCATTCTTTTTGTTAGCCTGGTACCATGAGCCTTCATGGTCACCTCCCTGAAGATTTTTTATCTTTTTTTAATGGTTGCCATTATTCCTCCTCTGTTCCAGTTACAGCATTAGTCCTGTGGGTATGAGCCACGCTGTAGAGCTCCTTTAGAAACCTTGTGCTATAGCCTCTAAAACTAGCAACATTCGTAACCCTTGTTGATGATAAAGACAACATCAGCACTGGAGCTTTGCAGCCTCCTCCGCTTCCAGAAGAGCCAATCTGGAAATCTAACCTGGGACTATGGGGCTAGTCAAAGCTATGAATCTTTGAAAGAATGAATCAGGGTCTTGGCCCTTAAAGCAAGAGGTGCAGATTTTTAATAAGGGTGATCAATTACAAAATATCTGGATAAGAGTGATCTACATTTAATTTAATCAATGCTTCAATCATGAATGTAACTTGTTTCCTAAGTATCAGTTGCACAGACTTCAGCTTGGACAGAGCACAGCGACTTGTTTAATTTCAGAGACTAAAGCTCATCAACAGATTCTGCCAGTGCTTAAAATTCTTCACAGGCTTCCTAGGTCTCAAAAGCTACAATTCAAAATTTGATATCCAATTCATGGATCAGTCCCTCCCAGTTTCACTGCCTACATCTGCTCTTACAAATTAACAAAGACCTTAGAATCCTCTCAACAGGTTCTTCTTTAGCTTCCAGAATACATTAAAAATAGTAAGAGGCGCCAACTTTCCTTGTAACTAAAAGTATGTTAAGGTGGGGGGTTAGCAAATGCTAAGAGTTAATACAGCAACATGACACAGAGGGTAATTTTATGAGAGGGTGTCTATGCGAGGACTCTCTGAAAGAAAAGTAAAGTAGAGCACCTACTTTTCTTTATAAAATACTAGCCTAGATTTGTAAATGATTTCATACACATACTTGGGTGCTTCAACTATATCATGTCCATGCACATGCCCACAGTGAAGGAATGTACCATCAGGCCAACATGTACTTATATAATTGGTGACTAAACTACCATGAATTATGGAGATTCTTGGCACAATGTTAGGAAGCTCTTTATAAAAATTACCCGCCCTTATCATGCACTAATTCCCATGCTGACTGATACGTGCAAGGCCCAGTCCCCCCATCAGTCAGTACCATACTACCTGTTAATGCTACCTTGCTAGGGAAGATGATGGACACTCTGTTACCACGTATTAGCTTTTGGCTGTTAAACATGCAGTAACTGCAGAATTGTAACACTTTAGTAAAAGGGGCGCTTAGAGTCTTTGCTCTGGAATGTTATATTTTACAAAGAGTCTCTCTTAAAAATGTCAAAGTATTTTTTTTTAAACAAAGGTGTCAGCTGCTTATATTTGTGTGCAGTAGTTATTGCTAATCTTTTGTGTTACTGGTGTCAGTTGGGCATTTAGTTGGAAACCACTTTGTAGCCTTTGCCGAGAAAGTCAGTTAATATATTAAAAAAAGTAAAACGCACCAGACCAACTGGTGCCAGAAAAAGATGAACGGTTTTGGCGGCTCGTTGGAGAATTGGTCCTGAATGCACAGATTCCAAGAAAGAATAATAAAAAAAGTAAAAATAAAAACACCATTCTGTCTGCATCTTCAAAAGTCAATGCTTTGCATAAGCACTACCTCCCTGTTCCTACAAAAAAAAGTGGTGAGAAAACGGGAACTTAATGAGGTTATATAGACATGCACACACTTAGAGTATAGGATAGCCCTGGAAAATGGAGGCTACTGCCCACATCAACATTGCATTAGTATGAAACTATGACCCTAGACTTGGGCATGATCATTGCAAACACACAGAAGGAAGGAATAGGCAAGGGAGGGACAAGTGTAAAAGTATAGGAAACATTTTTATCCAAATCTCACAATCACCATGACTCATAGGTTCAGTACAGTTCAAGCATATGATCAGCTACATTTTACACAAACAAGTTTCAGTTTTAAGGACACTGCTGTGATAGTTAGGGACCTCATTTTCAGAGACAAGCTGCATCATCCTGAGCTGTAAATAAAGCATATGATCTTCCAAGCTTTCCGCATGAGAACAATTGGCATGAAAGACTTCCTGGTTAAAAAAAACATATGTTTGTTCCCATCCACATTCAAAACTGGTCTTGAGAAATATTTGCTGCTGCATAGACAAGCTGTGCATGTAGCTTATTTTTATTACCCACCATGCCAGAGGCGGCGAGAGTCTGAAGAAATTAATGAGTTTCTCTGCTAAATTGTCGGGCTCCTTTTATTAAACTGTTTTGCCCTTAGTGTGCAAAATAAATACATTAAGGGGTATGTTTACTAAATGGTGTTAAGGTAACAGGCAGTGATAAGGGGTGTTACATGCACAAAAGGCTCTGGGCGGGAAGGAGACGTTCCGGCGTTAAGGGCGCAATGGGCCATTTAGCGGGTATTAACAGGATATCGGGTGTTAAGGTGGCAAGCATTCACCTTAAAGCCCAAAAACGACTGTCACGTTATTGCTGGATAAGGGAGCCCCAGCAAAAGCCAATGTAAAGGTATTGAATGGAAGGACAGGTCGGAGCTGAAGGGCCTCACAGATCCACGGGCATCAGACATGCCAGCCAGTAAGTGTGACGAGCATGTGGAAGGCAGCTGTGCCTATGCACTGGAGGGTGCCCACGTAAAATGCCATAATGTCAGTGTGTGGCATAGGATGGGAAAGACGTGTCCCCCAGGCAGAGTCAGATGTGGCACGATGTGTGCAGTGAAAGGAGGACGGAGCAGGAGTAGTAATGCAAAGATCAGGCACAAGAGGCGCGAGTGAAGCATCCAAATGCGGAAAAGAGAGTACCCGTGTAGGCCATGGTGTAGCAGCTTACACGAGAAGATATGATTGCACAGAGCCACCAGAGGCTGATGGATAGACTGCTGGAAGGATGGTAGCAGAGAAGAGTGTGGCATAGGCTGGCAGCACCGATGTATCGGAGATGCCATCCCCAACGCATTTGTACTGTGTGGGAAAAACATTGTCAGTGCCATGTGTAAGGCCTGATACAAGACAAATGGGTCTCACACCTGTCCCAGCCACTCATAAGAACATAAGATATGCCATACTGGGTAAGACCAAGGTCCATCAAGCCCCGTATCCTGTTTCCAACAGTGGCCAATCTAGGTCACAAGTACCTGGCAGGTTCCCCAAAAGGCATACAGGTTCCACAATGCTTGTATTGGGACAAGCAGTATATTTCCCGGGTCCCTTTTAATAGTGCTTTATGGACCTTTCCTCCAGGAACTTGTCCTAACATTTTTTAAACCCAGCTACACTAACAGCTCTTACTACATCCTCCGGTAACAAATTCCAGAGTTTGATTGCACGTTGAGTGAAAAAATACTTTCTATTAGTCTTAAATAGGTTATACTGTAGCTTCATTGCATGTCCCCTAATCTTTTTATATTCTGATAACGTAAACAATCGATCTACGTTTACCCGTTCCACTCAGTTCATTAATTTATAGACTTCTATCATATCTCCCCTCAGCCGTCTCTTTTCCAGGGTGAAGAGCCCTAACCTTTGTAGCCTGTCTTCATAGGAGTATCCTTCAATCCTCTTTAGCATTTTGGTGGCTCTTCTCTGTACCTTTTCTAATAACGCTATATCCTTTTTAAGATACGGTGACCAGAACTGCACACAATATTCAAGGTGCGGTCGCCCCATGGGACGATACAGAGGCATTATAATATCCTTTGTTTTAATTTTCCATTCCTTTCCTTATGATACCTAGCATTCTATTTGCTCTCTTGGCTGCCGCTGCACACTGGGCCAAGGGTTTTAACATGTTATCCACAATGATGCCTAAATCGTTTTCCTGGGTGGTGGTTCCTAATGTGGAACCTTGCATCGTGGAACCATAGTTTGGGTTGTTCTTTACTAGGCACATAACTTTGCACTGTTGGAAACAGGATAGTGGGCTTGATTGATCTTGGTCTGACCCAGTATGGCATATCTTATGTTCTTATGCTGCCATGCCAGCATACTGTCACTGAGGGTGGTGCTCCGTACTGACCGGTCCACCATGCGGCTTTGGCAGGTGCCTAGGGTGCCAGGTCCAGATAGGTGGGGAAGAGGCACCCATTGATGGATACGCCATCCCCCCAAACAACTGCCACTGCTAGAACCCCATTGCCACCTACCGCCGATATATCTTGGGGGAGGTAGGCAGCCACAGCTGTGGTATTTCCCCAGAAGCCTGCATTTCACAGCTCCCTGTAGCACTACAGCTGCTGGTGCTCTTGTCCTCTTCCTCCGAAGCTGGCTTCAGCTGCAGCGGGGCTGGGGGGGGATGGCTGGCTGGGGTCCCTTCCTAAGGTGCCAGAAAACCTTGGCCCACCCCATGTAGCGCATCATCTTTCCACAGTAGCAGAATGTCTGTGTTTCGCTAGTGTTGATGTGGGATCATGACGGACATCGCAGATGTGCCACCTGGGCAGCTGCTTGGTCTGCCTTGCACCCAAGCAACCCCCACTGCATGACCAACGTGCCATCTCCTTTGCCCCATTTCCACTATCAACATTGTGCCCTTTCATACTTGCGCACTATTCTGTGGCTGCTAATGGAGTTCTACTATCACTTTCTTGGGCTCCTCTCTCTGTACATCACATTGCAGATGTATAAATAGGCTCTCTCCTCTCACAATACACCCTTCCCAAGAGGTTTTACTTGGCATTAAGGCCCTTTTATGCTGGGAACCCTAACACACATTAGCGCAACATGTTAACGCCCTCTCTCCACCTACTGCATCCTTAACGCCCATTAATGCAGCTTTCTCACAACATTAATGGTGCAAGGGTACCAACAACAGGCGTTAGCGGCACACTGCCTTTTAGTGAACATACCCCTAAATGCAAAGCTTCTGCGTTCGCTGCTGGATGCACAACACACCTGATCTCGGCAGCTAACACGCAGTGCCATTTACGGAGTCATTAGGGGCGCCTGCATCAAGGAGTCATTAGCTGAAGTTACATTATGTGCTCTCCACACTCTGCACAGTAATACACAAGGCGTGCATTTTGGTAGATGGTAGCTGGTATGGCCACACATTAGTACTCAACGTGGCTAGCTACTGCACACTAAACCACAGGTTGACAAGTTAGCAATGGTTTAGTAAAAGAGGCCCTTAAAGCTTGGCATCTATTCTATTTGACCTTATTAAACAGGGATACTTATTTATTTAACATCTTTTATATACCGTGCTATTTGTTATCAGTGCGGTTTACATTTAACAAAGGTCGCTCAATTCAGTCGAGACTGTTTTGCGCTTACATTGTAACAGGGGATAAAACTTGGAGCAAATACGGGGTAACTATATACATATTGACACAGAACATAAGATTTGAACTTGGCTGGTTTTGTCGCGAAATACTAATGGGCAGTGCTGCTATTACTTCAGACCCACTTGTTTATGTAGTGTATGGAGAGTTTGTGGGGGTTGGGGGGTGTTGAACAGGGGCGGGGTAGATGCTTGTGAGAAGTGTAGAAGGAAGATGTGGTGTTTGATTGCTTTCCGGAACTGAATGAGGTCTTTGATCGATCTTATTTCAGGTGGGAGGTCATTCCAGCCTTTTGGGGCGTAGAAGGCGAAGGCTCTTCTCCTGGATGTTTGGGTGCACTTTATGGAGTCTTTGGGGATGATCAACGTGTTGTCTGTTACTGTCCTCCTTGTTCTGTTGTTCGGGGTAGGGGTGATGAGGTCCCTGAGTGTCGTGGGGGCTAGGTTATTGATGAATGTAATGAGTAGAATTTTATGTGTTATGTGAGTCAAATAGTAAAAGAACACTCCAGTGCCCTAAATTCTCTCCAGTATCTAACTGATAAAATTAGTATTGTTGATTTCCTCTTTTTTTAATGCATACTTAATTAAAAATACAGTAGTCTTATTTGCTGTGTGTAAATTGAATACACAATTTTCAAAACTATTTTATTTATAGCCTTTACCAAATATATAGTTTTCTTACTAAACCAACTTGTTAAAATTGCTGGAAAAATTTACAGTGCAGCCCTCTCTGTAATTCCGCACCACAAATGGCCCTCCATAAAAACTGAATTCAAACACCCCTGATCGAGACTATTGAAAAATAAGCCAATCAAATGCACTCAGCTTCTGCAAGCCAGCTTGCATAAAATCTCACCAATGAACAAAAGGTAGTCAATAACATTAAGGGCAAACGTTTAGACAGATTTTGGCATTCTTGCCCATCTCCTGATATTTATACATACCAAAGCCTTTTTTGCTCTTGGAGTATGATATATCAAAGTCTGCCAATCTCTGTGGCACACATCTCATGCTGAAAGAGAGCAATCAGTACCTAACATTTTACAAAACGTCTCAGCTCTAACATAATGATGTATGTATGGGTCAGAGGTTTAAAAGATAGATAGTTTACATCTACTGAACACTGCTGTCCACAGAAGTCATGACGCTGAATCTCTCTCCACCACTATAAGGACAGCTAGTGATATTCACTGTCTATTTAATTGTATAATTCTTTGGCTGTCTTTAATTAAGCCATACAGCTGTATAGATAGTGACTGAATAATCATCAGCTATCTAGAGTTAGGAAGAACACCCACACTCTACCCCTGTCCTATCAAGATTGTGTTGGCACAGTTAAAACTTTTCAGAGAGACACTATAAATTCACAGATAGGGGCGACTACTAAATGTAGAAACCCCTTAACCCTTTTGAATTTTTGGTCCAATAAGGTTTTCTAAGATCTAGATGTGTCCTGTCGCCTTAGGCTACCAATAGCTATAATACTCATTCTTTGGAAACCAAGAGGCAACAACATGACAAGGCAGCAACTCAAACAGATATGCTTGTGGCATTGGACAAGTCACTTAACCCTCTACGGCCTCAGGTACAAACAGGGACAGGGAATGCGTACAGTACCTAAAAGGAACTCACCTAGATCTACCACTGGAAAGGTGGGAGCTAAATACTAATAATGAAGTAGCTTCAGGAACAAGTAGGAATCGGTCTTCACATATGGGTAACGTCAGCATCAACTGAGCTCGACGCAGGAACACTCCAACATCCAATAGGAATGCTTTTGGGAGCATTGTTCCACGCATGCGTGTCTGCCTTCCCGCTTTCCCAACAGTTCTCCACAGTCGTCTTTCTTCCGCGGAGCCATAAGGACCTCATCCTAGTCCCGCCATGAAGAGACTTCTTGAACTTTTTCCAGTACCTTCTCATGCTTGCAGTTTGCCTTCCTGCCACCTGGAGTGCTCCAGCATTGTTCTGGTGCCCTTTTTTCTTTATCCTTTTTACACTGGGCCACCATTGCCCAATTTGATTTGGCCTCCATCATCGTTTTGATGGAGAAACCACACAGTGCTTTCAAAAAAATGCATTAAGTGCCACAGTACCATCTCTGCAGCCAACCAGCATGACTGGTGTTTAAAATGTTTAGGCCCAACCACAACGTTCACCCGTTACAGGCAAGTAATTATGCTATTTCAGACCCACTGAATGCAGCTAATTTCCTTATTACATGAGCCTGACTTTTTTTTTTTTTTTGCTTAAAATTAAGTAATGTCAAACCTGGTTGGATTTTAATATCATCTTGATTCTAAGTTTCAGTGGAACTGTATTTTTCATTTAAATATTAATGAATAATAAGTCTGATGACTGAATGAGTATGAGTGTAGGTGAAAGCAGAGGAAGAATGTTTGGCTTTCAAAAATGTCAGAATTAAGTTCCGTGAACAACAGTACCCTATTCACATTTGTTACCTTAAAAGGTGTTTTCTTTGTATACTTTCTAGAAAGCTAACCAACAGACGTTAGAAAACAGCTAACAGAGTGCACCTTATACACAGCCTAAAAAGATCCAGAATAAAATAAATCCCTGTTCCGACATGCAAAAGGTGCTTAGGTGACAGTCGCCCCTCCACCCCTCCCCCGCCCCCATCCCAAGCCAGTCCTGGAGTATCTTATACCTAGTCTGGTTTTTTAAAGATATTCACAATGATTATGCAAGAAACGGAGGCAGTGTATGCGAATTTCATGGATACCATAAAACCAGGACTTGCTAGGAACTATTCCAGGTCCAGCTTGAGAATTACCACCTTATAATAAGCAGCAGGGAAAGAGCACTGAGCGCACGAACAATGATTCCAGTGTGATCCAAGGGCAACAATCCAAAAATACCAAATACGCACTTCAGTGGCCATACCACCTCATTTGCATATTTTCCAAAATACTAACCTCTGCACTCCACAGCACTTAATGGAGAAAAGTTCCAGCAGCCAGGTTTACTAGTCACAAACGCTGCCAAAAGCCTTAGCAAGCTGCAGGAATGAGGAGGGGCTGCTGGTGTGCAACAGCAGCATTTGCAGCCAACTGAGGAAAATATCCTCATTTCTCCTCCATTCATTCTGTAGTCTACATCCTTCCCTCACCGCTATGAAGGGACAGTATTCACAGGCCATAACCACACCCCTTTTCCTCCCATGCACAAAATACACCATGCAAACCTCATGACTTAAATGTGTCTCAACTAGATTACAAGTACCAAAGAGAAGGGACTAGTATATATCTGTACATCTGCTATGTGTTTCAGAAAATTGCATCTCCCAACCCTTTCCTCCCAGGCAAGCAGGTCCAACAGAATCATGTCACACAAGGACTGCAGCCTTAACAATACCACCATAGCGGAGGTGAAGCCACTTCCATCCTGC
This sequence comes from Ichthyophis bannanicus, assembly GCA_033557465.1. Taxonomy (NCBI): domain Eukaryota; kingdom Metazoa; phylum Chordata; class Amphibia; order Gymnophiona; family Ichthyophiidae; genus Ichthyophis; species Ichthyophis bannanicus. The sequence goes on along the minus strand of CM066044.1, from coordinate 14,586,977 downwards.
TCTTGCATAACAAACTTGTCAACTTCTACAGCACAGCCATTGTATATAGTGGTTGACACGGCGCTTGTGAGGGCAGAATGTCCTGTGGTAATACCTTCTGCTACATGTCGCTACACAGAAGACAAAAGGCACCTATTGCCATTCCCTCCTTCTGACCTTCCGTAAAGCTTACTCCGATTCTAAAGAACACAGGCTGCGTCTCAGCTTTACCTAGAGCAGGGCTTAACAAACCTGCCCTAGTGATCACACAGCCAGCTGGATTTTCCACAATGATTATGCATGAGAAATAGCAAATATCACACAAACCTCAACTGGCGGGGGGGGGAGGGTATCAGGAGTTTGTTTATTAACACTTATTTACAAACCCAGCATATAAATTACTGAGCAAGTTACAAAATATTACATTCACAATAAGTATAACTAATAAAACATCTTTAATGCATTACATAATAGCCACTTCCAAGCCCAAACAATCCTCAAATAAAAATCTTCTCAGAGAGAAAATATGCTTTCAGTCGTTTCCTAAAAACTGAATGATTTTGTATTTGCCAAACAGTTGCCGAAATAGATTTACATAAACTAGGGCCAGCAAGCAAAGAAGCCTGCACTTGAAGCTGAGCCTTGTGAAACCGAGTCAGAGAGGGAACACTTGTAATAGTGCCCGATGGCTCGAACGAAGCGTTCACCGGCACAAACGCTGCCAACAGCAAAGTTGATCCAGGTTCAAAATCCATATAGAAAATTCTATAAATTAAAGCAGAGACTCTTAAGAGATATGTGCTGTGGCACACAACCAATGAAGTTCTGCAAAACACACAGAAATACGACTGATTTTCCACAAGTTAAAGACAACCCGCACAGCCGCATTTTGATTTAGGTGTAACAACCCACAAACAATGTTACAGTAATCTAAAACTGATAGAACTGTCAACTGAACTACCATGTGGAAGTCTACAGGATGTAGATAGTATTTAAAACTCCTGACATTTTGCAACCTATAAAAAGCGGAATGCACCACCCGCAAAACCTCTGAGCACATTGAAAGGGTGGAGTCTAGTACAACCCCAAGATACCGGACTTCCCAACATAAAGGAACATTATGGCCATCTAACAAAATTGTGGAAGCATCAACTTGCAACCCAGAGTTGGTAATGATCATGGTGTCCACTTTATCATAGTTCATCCACAGACCATTCTCGTTAGCCAAGATAAAATGGTAAACTCTAAATGAAGAGGAAGGTTCATTAAATCATTCCCCATAGTAAATCAGATGAACAAAAAATATCAGCATAGATTAAAAAAAATAAATCATTTGACGCAATAAGCAACACAATGAAGTCAAATATGCATTAAACAATGCCAAGGGGAGAAACTCCTATTCAGGACAAATCAATCAATCACATAATCTGTCAGCCATCAGTAGCTGTTGCGAGCGGCCAGAGAGGAAAGATCAAAACCCTGAAAGGATGTGCATATCTGGGCCCCTCTAAATGTTGGTAGTATGTCACTAACTGTGACTTTGCACAGTACAAGACAAATATCACAAGATCATGGACACTGCTTTGGGTGAATCTCTTCAAAAAAGGGGCAGTTAATAAATCCTAATAAAATAAAAATAAATAAATCGCTGCCTCGTTCAGCATCAAGTACGACAGAACCAATATTAAGATAAAAATTGCCTCAATGGATCTTCCTGCCAACTCTACTCTTCTTACACTAATAAACATGGAAAGAAAAACATGGTAGAATCTACACACGCTATGAGCCCAGTGTGTGCCAGTATACCATGTGAATCTCTCTGCATTTAATATTCTTCAGTTGATGGCCTCCGTCCATCTTTGTTGGTGATTTGAGGTGGTGGGGGGGAACTAACAACTGAGGACAACAAAAGTCTAGTGTTCTAGTGCATGTGTCTAAATGGCAGATGTGAGTGCATGATTATTCACACATGGTAGGTCTCGGGGCAGTTTCTCCAAATGGGTTGGTTTTGGGCATACCATGAGTATTGTGAACCTCACTTCTAAGCCAGGGCATGGGAAGTATGATCTCGATCTCTCAAATTTACTGCTAATGCTCAGCGTAGTACTTGCATCATGCCAAAGAGATCTCTTTTGGAGTTCGTAAGATGTAACATGTAAGGGTGGGTCTCGATGGTGTAAATTCATGAGAAAACTAGCAATAGGCTGATGGGAAGGGTATGTACGGCCAATATTGTGAGATGCTATTGCACTAGGTAGCATCATCAATGCTGTGCATATTAAATGATGGAAATTTCTCCCCAAACAAAAATGTAGGTTGTACAGGAAAAAATGCTGGCAATCTAGATGCAAATGAAAAGATACAATATAGCACTGGTGGGACTCACATCACATGAGATGAGAAGAGTCTAAGTTCTTCCCACAGGTGATGCAGCTTCTTCTTCAATGAAACGAAGACACTCCGTCCAGAACTAATGGGACCTACTTTCTCAACATGTGCAGTCATGTGTATACATGAATTAAAACAGCCCCTTGGGCCACTCGTGAAAGTTGGCTGTATATCCAATCTGGGTTGTGCACGTGGTGGGGGTCACACAGGGAGCAAGTACAGAAGGGGTGCCAACATCATCTAGGAAGCCCAATAAGAGCGAGTTCTTGCATGGGGCTGGGGGCACCAGGTTCACAGGTTGCACACACACACACACGTGCACCTTCAGGAAAGAGTTCCCCCAAGCTTTTGTGCGTGGACTATGAATTATGTAGCTGAAAGGGATCAAACAGCAAGCCAGAAATGGGGAATATGTTTTTTTGACAATGTTTCCATCTACCCAATGTATTTTTTAAGAGAGGTAAAACAGCTAAAAGATTCTTTTCAGAAGTATCCTGAAGTCAGTGGGATGTTTCTGGTACAGATTTTGCAGTATAGCACAGTTACTTACCTGTAACAGGTGATCTCTGGGAACAGCAGGAATAAGTCTTCACATATGGGGTATTGTCAATACCGACAGAGCCTGCGCAGGAACGCTCCCCAGTGTCCAATAAGAAAGGTTTAGGGAGCATCCCACAGCACCTGCGCGCTGCCTTCCCGCCTTTCCCAACCGCCTCTCTCCAGTTCGAGTTTTAAAGCTGAGACAAAGAGAGAGAGAGAGGAAAGGAAAGATAGATAGAGAGATACAACTCCTAGGGGAGGTGGGTGGGTTGTGAAGACTTATTCCTGCTGTTCCCAGAGATCACCTGTTACAGGTAAGTAACTGTGCTATCTCCAGGAACAAGCAGGAATGAGTCTTCACATATGGGGACTCCCTAGCTGCAGATGCCAGGGGAAGACCCCAGGTTGTGTGTCCTTGAAAAGGACTCTACCTACCCCCATGGATCTCTGGCATCCAACCAGGGTAGGTGGGTAGGAGTTGATTAGGAATGGAACAGGTGTTTGAGAACAGCCTGACCAAACGAGGCATCCCGGCGGGAGTCCTTGTCCAAACAGTAATGGGCTGTGAAGGTATGAACCGAGGCCCAGATGCCGCTCGACAGATTTGGTCGATGGACACAGAGTTTAGATGAGCCATTGAAGCTGCCATGGCTCTCACATTGTGAGCTGTGACATGGCCCTCCAGAGAAAGGTTCCTACTCTGGTAGGCGAAAGAAATACACTGAGCAATCCAGTTGGACAGTGTTCTCTTAGAGACTGGAAGTCCTAAATGAGAAGGATCAAAAGCAACAAAGAGTTGAGAAGACTTTCTATGTTGCTGTGTTCTTTGTAAGTAAAAAGCAAGAGCTCTCTTACAATCCAAGGTATGAAGATTCCTCTCTGCACTTGATGCATGAGGTCCTGGAAAAAAGACAGGTAAATATACCTCTTGGTTTAGATGAAAAGGCGAGACCACTTTGGGCATAAAGTGTGGATTGGTCCTGAGGACTACCTTATCATGATGGAACCTTGTATAAGGTGGATTAGCCACCAAAGCTTGCAATTCACTGATGCGGCGTGCTGAGGTGACTGCAGTGAGAAAGATAACCTTCCCAAGAAAGAAATTTCAAGGAGGTGGTGGCTAAAGGTTCAAAGGGTGGCTTCATAAGCTGGCCAAGAACCAAAAGTTTAAGTCCCATGCCACTGGAGGTGGTCTAATGGGAGGTTTAGTTAGAAGAAGGCCTCTCATGAATGTTGTTATAAAAGGATGAGAGGAAATAGGCTGTCCATCGAGAGGCTTGAGGAACGCTGCAATAGCACTCAAATGGACTCTTACTGAATTTGTTTTAAGACCTGCATGGGATAAATGCAGGAGATACTCTAGTAAAGAATTCAAAAGTATTGCAAGAGGGTTAAGACCCTTCTCTGCACACCAAATGGTAAATCTTTTCCATTTGAAAGCATAGGAACGTCTCGTAGGCGGCTTTCTAGAGGCATGAATAATATCTCTGACCTGCTGAGAGAGATGAAAACCCTGAAGGTCTAGGCCTTCAGCAACCAAGCCCTGAGATGAAGAGACTGGGGGTTTGGGTGCCACAATGTTCCCTCCTCCTGGGATAGAAGGTCTGGTACAGAGCCCAAGTCCAGGGAAGGAGCTTGAGAGAGATGCAGAAGTAGAGGATACCACACTTGGCGTGGCCAATGTGGTGCTATGAGGATCATGGTTCCTTGATCTCTCTGAAGCTTGAATAGTGTTTTGGGAATTAGGGGAGGAAGGCATCCTTGGCCTGAACTCCCTGACACGGAATTCTGGAACAGAACTGGGGAAGTTTTGCATTCCACGGACTTGCAAAGAGGTCTATGTCCAGGGTTCCCCAAATTCGAAAAATCCTGGCTACCTGGTCCATGTGGAGGGACCACTCGTGTGGAAGCAGAGCTCGACCGAGTCTGTCTGCCCAAGAGTTTTGAACACCTGGAAGATATACTGCCAGAAGATGAATGTGATGCTCTCTGGCGAAGGCCCACAGTCGCAAAGCTTCATTGTAAAGCAACAGAGAGCCAGTCCCGCCCTGCTTGTTTACATAGAACATGGCTACTTGGTTGTCCGTATGGATGAGGACCGTCCTGTAGCTGAGCAGGGAATGGAACACTCTGAGAGCTAAGAATATTGCTCAGAGTTCCAAGAGATTGATATGCAGAGAAGTCTCTTGTGGAGACCAGATGCCCTGGGTGGAGAGATCCTGCAGATGAGCTCCCCAACCCATTGGAGAAGCATCTGTTGTAAGAGTTGCTTGGGGTAGTGACTGCTGAAAAGGGGACCCCAGCAACAGATTTGGAGAGGACTTCCACTACTGGAGAGACCAAAAAAGGCGACTGGAGTTTGCTATTTTGTCTGACAGGCAACCTGATGCCCGAGTCCATTGGATGGACAAAGTCCATTGAGCTGCCCTCATGTGAAGGCGAGCATATGGAACCACGTGCACGGTAGATGCCATGTGGCCTAAGAGTTGTAACATCTCTCGAGCAGTTAAATGGGGCTTTAACTGTTTCCGGGAGTCTAACTGCACTAAGCGTAGACAACGGGCCTGAGGAAGATAGGCCCTTGCAGTTGTGGTATCCAGCAAGGCCCCTATAAACTCCAGAGACTGAGTAGGGGTGAGATTTGATTTTGGGATGTTTATTACCAGTCCCAAATACTGGAGAACACGCATTGTGCAGATTGGACAATTCTGGGCCTCTGACTGGAATGGAGCTCAAATGAGCCAGTCGTCCAGGTAAGGGAAGACAAATATTCCCAGAGTGCGTAGAAATGCAGCTACTACTGCCATGCATTTCGTGAACACCCTTGGTGCAGAGGCCAGACTGAACGGAAGCACCCTGTATTGGTAGTGCTTTCCCTGAAAAAGGAACCGAAGGAACCTTCTGTGTGTTGGATGGATGAGGACATGGGTGTACGCATCCTTGAGATCTAGAGAACAAAGTCAGTCCTGACTCTGAAGGTATGGAAGCAGAGCACCGAGAGAAATCATCTTGAATTTCTCTTTGAATAGAAACTTGTTCAATTCTCTGAGATCTAATATGGGTCTGTAGCCCCCTGTTTTCTTTGGGATAAGAAAATAAGGGGTGTAGAACCCTGAGCCCTGTTGAAGAAGAGGTACTTCTTCTATTGCCCCTTGGGCAAGAAGGGTGGCAATCTCCTGACCCAGAAGGTTGAGGAGAGATGTTGGAGAATTGAACTGTTTCACCATGGTGCGAGGAGGAAGGCTTAAGAAATGAAGTTTGTACCCTTCCCTTATGATGGAGAGGGTCCATTGCTCTGCTGTGATTTGTTCCCATCTGGGAGCAAAGTAAGCCAACCTTCCTGGAATGGTGAGGGGCTCTGGTTCTTCCAGAGCCAGAAAGGCTAAGTTCTCTAGTTGCAAGTCAAAGGCCCTGAGGAGGCTGAGGCTGCTGGGCCGTGGAAGGCCTAGCAGCCTTTGACTTGGCCTGTTTAGGTGGTTGCTGACGTTTTGCAGCAAAACGACATGCAGAAGATGCCTGCTGACCATAAGCAGGATAATATCTTCCCTTTTTAGAAAAAGATGTCTTTTTGAACAATCTTTTCTTAGCAGGAGCAGAGGTGGACTTTGAAAGTCGATCCAAAGCGGAGTTCTCAGCATCCATCTGAGTGGCCTTTGCTTGCCAATCCCTGCCAAAAAGGTTTTCACCTGTACAAGGAAGATTTCCTAATTCATCTTGGACCCAGAGTTCCAAATCAGAAGCTTGTAGCCAAGCAATTCTGCGTGCACCTATGGCAATAGCCGAGGCTCTGCTTACACACTCAAAAGAGTCAAAGGCTGCACGGTTGGAAAATTTGGAAACATCCTGGGCATGTTTGAGCCAAGTGAGAAACTCCTGCCTTTTATCTTCTGAAATAAAAGGGATTAAAGTCTGCAGATGATCTGTGACTTCTTTTAGAAACATCCCTATATAGAGACTATAGGAGTTGATTCTGGCAGCTAGCATAGAAGCTTGAAAAACCCTACGGCCAAAAGCATCTAGGGTCCTGCATTCATGTCCTGGAGGATTAGATGAGTGTCTTTTTGCACTCTTTATCTTTCTCATGGCAGACTCTACCACAATAGAGTGGTGAGGAAGCTGAGTCTTATGAAAGCCAGGACAAGGAGGGACACGATACATGGTGTCTAACCTGCGAGAATGAGGAGAGGTAGTAAGAGGTGTCTCCCACATGCTCAACATGAGATCATACAAAATCTCATGAACAGGTAAAGTAGCTGCCTCTTTAGGAGCCTTGGGATATTGTAGAATATCCAGCTGCTTGGCTCTAGGCTCTGACTCAGGGGCCACTGTGATGGAGAGGCCCCTAGCCACCTCCCTAATGAAGTCTTGAAAAGACAAGTCCTCTGGAGGAGACATTCTTCGTTTAGGAGAAGACTCCTGAGGAAGAAGTACCGATGCCTCGACAGATCCTTCGGATTCGTCAGAGTCCTCGGAGAAATCGAAGTATCGCCTGTCTGGATGCTCCTGTAAAGCCCGATATACGTACCGAGTGGGATTGACATCGGGAGTAACCGGTACCGGTTCGGTACCGATGGGCATCATAGGACAGGGTACCGTTGCAATCGACACCGGAGCCGATGTCGATGCAATCGGTACCGGCACCGGGAATGATGCCGGTGCCGGAGCCGGTACCGGCAACGGGGATTGTTGCGGTACCAGAGGCATCGCAGCCTGCATGAATGCCGTCAGGGTGCGCTGGATGGTCAGAATCTTCTGATCCATCGACGCCACCAAAGTCTGGATGTCAGTACCAGTGGGAGCCACCGGTACCCCAGAACACGGCAACAGGTGATCAGTCGAGGCCGAGCCCTCGATGTCAACCTGTGACCCCATAGACAATGCTTTGGAAGCCGGAACTTCCCACCGGGGTAACTTTGCCGGTGCGGAGTCCTCGAGGACAAGCCCGGAGGCATCTCGATGCTTAGAGAGAGATTTGCCCTTCGAGGACCGGCCAGATTTATGCTTGGTTACCTGAGATCCATGGGAGGAAGAAGCAGCCCTGGAAGACGTCGATGCCACCGAAGCTGCATCAGAGGGAAACAGGGTACTGAGCTTGGCTGCTCGGTTCTGCCGACCTCTTTTAGACATCATGGTACAGGACACACAATCCGTGATGGAATGGTCAGGACCCAAACATTTTAGACACCAATCATGGGTGTCGGTGACAGAAATAGTACCGCCACATTTTGTGCACTTTTTAAACCCGGAGGCGGGCTTTCTCCATGAGGAGAAAATTTTTAGGCCTAAGGCCCAAAAACTAAAATGCACAGTGAAGAAAGGGGTTTTTTTGTTTTTTTTTAAAGAAAGAAAAGAAGAGACCGGCGGTACCGGTCAGACGTCGAAGAAGGCAGACGCGACACAAAAGAATAAAGAAAAATAAAGAACTTCTTCTGCGGTGACAGGAACACGACCTGCTGGCTCTGCGGAAAAGAAGAACTGGAGAGAGACGGTTGGGAAAGGCGGGAAGGCAGCGTGCAGACACTGTGGGATGCTCCCAAAAGCTTTCTTATTGGACGCTGGGGAGCGTTCCCGCGCAGGCTCTGTCGGTACCGACGATACCCCATATGTGAAGACTCATTCCTGCTTGTTCCTGGAGATTCTACAAATCATGTGAAATCGTTATCTCAGTAAAATGTACTCCAGGATTAATAAATGTAGTCATAGTTCCATTAGGTGGAAAATTCTAACCACAGTCTGCCACACGGCAACAGAGCAAGGAAATGACCACATCTCTGGCTTCCTTCAGAAAGTGATTTCTCATGCAGACTGTGTTGTGGGCTACTAGACACTTAGCTGGTACATTGCTATAAATACCAAATTTTCTATACTAAACTCGTTCACAACTGGCTGGTATTTGGCTGACCATGCCACATTTAAAGTCGGACAGAACATTTAAAATCAGCAATTACATTGGTAATGTGCAGATTACTGGCAGAACTCCCCAGCTTTCCATCCCACCCCTGGTTCTCAAAAGCAATGCCCTCTCCCAAAAGTGCAGGGACTAAGCCAGGGTGTGCTCACAGCCCTCCTAGCGACTCGCCACCCACAGGCTTCCTGCTTCTGAAGGAAACTTAAGCCCAAGGAGGAGATAAGTGGGGCACTGCTCCATCTCCATGTCTTAACACCATCCCCAAAAATGGGAGGAGCTGCAGACCGACATGCCCAATGAGGGGCCTGGCCTGGCACTAGGAAAGGCATTTACAGACATGCATCAATCCTACACTAAACCAAGAAGAGCACAGCTGTACAAAAAGAGTCCATGGATGTTCCAAAGGAATCCAAATCCGAAGAAATAGCAGAGAATGCCTTAAACAGACAAAATCCTTGTGTTCATTCTGCAGGCAAGCTTATTAGCTTTATACTGTAAAACGTCACAGTAATAAATATGGAAGCATTTAGGTTTACTCTTGCTCAAGTCATTATTGCTTGCTTGAATTTATTTTCTACTCTCTGCACATGAAGAGAGTCCTCATAATAGTCAGTTCCGGTCAAGTACAGTAGACAATTAACATCAAACAAAGTTTATGAAGATGCAGGGATAAGGAATTCTAACAATACACTAAAAAAACATTAGGTATATGGTTAAGGTTTTTATTCCTATGTGTTTAGCTGGGAAAAAAAATTCTAAAATTTTACAATTTATGGATTTAGGTGCTTTTAAGCATAATAAAAAAAAATCGGTGTCTTATTGGTGTTTTCACACCACGGGTACTATTGTTTGGTACCTTTTCCAGTGAGATCAAACTTGTATATTTGTGTCATTTGAGTTGTTAATGCAGAAGAGAGAAAAACTGAGTGGGGATACAAGACAAGGTGGGAGAGGGGTGGAAAAGTACTTGGGAAATGTATTTTTTTCCAGCCAATATTGGATAAGAACATATTTTGGGGTTTTTTTGCATTGGGGTGTTTAATTAGTTAAGATCTAAAATCAGAAGAGATAGAGAGATAGATATATCAGTTCATCAGGAACCGGTGTCATTTTCACATTAAGGGTTTGCAGCTTTATCGTGCCGCCCTAGATAAGTCGACACTTCCGTTACCATGCCTTTTAAAGCAGTGGAGAAGCACATGCAAATACTTTTCATGTATATTCGGGAACACCAGTTGGTCCCAAAGACTGGGCCGAGAGCCAATGTTTTCAAGAGAACCAAGAAGCCGTAGAATTTACATGACTCAAACCACACAACTTTCTCTTGTTGATGCCTCTGTTGTGACTAAATACTTTGCATATCTGGCCCTAAAATCATTAGAATTACTTTGAAAGTTTCCTAGCCAGATCTTTCATGGAATTTTCCCATGTCCAGATCCACTGTTGCCTATGATAGAGACCACAGTTACCATGTCATCCCAGAATAAACAGCTATCACTAAATAGATGTGGACAGGTAGACAAAAGTGAGTTGGTAGACAAAAGTGAGTTGGTTGATATAGTGTATCAGGATTTTCAGAAAGCTTTTGACAAGGTCCCTCATGAGAAACTCTTGGTGAAATTAAAGAGTCATGGGATAGGAGGAAGTGTACTATTGTGGATCAGGAACAGGTTAAAAGATAGAAAGCAGAGAGTAGGGCTAAATGGCCATTTTTTGCAATGGAGAAAGGTGAATACTGGAGTACCTCAGGGATCTTTATCTTTGAGGCATTTGATAGACCGCCCTGTGCCGAGGCGTTAGGGCGGTGTACAATAAAATAAGGCTGCTAGAAAACACAGGAGGAAAAGAACGCCAATAAATAACAGGAGAGATATAGAAAAGAGGGAGGAAAAATCTGTGCTGGGTCTGCTGCTTTTTAAACATCTTCATAAATGTCCTGGAAATGAGAATAACGAGCGAGGTGATAAACATAAATAATTTAGTGTCATCTGCAGATTTATTAAAAACATAAGAGGATTGTGAAACATTCAAGAGGACCTTGATAAATTAGAAGACTGGACATCAAAATGGCAGAAGAAATTTAATGTGGACAAGTGCAAAGTTATGTACCTAGGAAAGGACAACCCAAACTATGGTTGCACGATGCAAAGTTCCACATTAGGAACCACCAAACAGGAAAAAGATTTAGGTGTCATTGTGGATAATACGTTGCAACCCTCGCCCAGTGTGCAGCCGCGGCCAAGAAACCAAATAGAATGCTAGGAATTATAAGGAAAGGAATGGAGGATAAAATAAAGGATATTATAATGCCTCTGTATCATTCCATGGTGCGACCGCATCTTGAATATTGTATGCGATTCTGGTCTCCATATCTTAAAAGGATATAGTGGAATTAGAAAAGATACAGAGAAGAGACATCAAAATGGCAAAAAGAGGATGGAAGGATATCCCTATGAGGAAAGGCTTAAAAGATTAGGGCTCTTCCACCTGGAAGAGAGACCGCTGAGGGGAAATATGATAGAGGTCTATAAAAAAATAGATGGAGTAGAAGGGGTAAATATAGATCAGTTGTTTACTCCTTCAAAAAGTAGAAAGACTAGGGGACAAGCAATGAAGCTACAATGTAGTTTTAAGAGAAAATATTTTTTCACTCAATGCATAATCAAACTTTGGAATTTATTACCAGAGAATGTAGTAAAAGCCATTAGTTTAGCTGGGTTTAAAAAGGTTTGGACAAGTCCCTGGAGGAAAGGTCCATAAACCACTATTAAAGAGGACCTGGGAAATCCACTGCTTACCCCGAGATAAGCATTGTGGAACCTGTGCACCTTTTTTGGGAACGTGCCAGGTACTTGAGACTGGGATTGGCCACTATTGGAAACAGGATACTGGGCTTGATGGACCTTGGTCTAATCCACTATGGCATTTCTTATGTTCTTACTTCTACCACTCAGCTCCCCACCATGACGTTGCAGTTAAATGGTCTACCCTGGCAATGCGCTAAAACCATCAGCCTCTTTCCACTATCCTGCAGGATGACTGGCTCTCTTCCCCATTGGTAATGGGAGCTGCGGGGCCAGGCCAACCATTACGCACGCTAGTGGTCGCCTAGGTGGCAGCTTCTTGGGGAGTGGGGGGGAGGGCATAAGAACAAGTGCATAAGGCTTAAGGTTTGCCGAGGGTCCAACATCTTGAACCAACTCTGGGGAGCTGGACGACTGCACTAATCGGCAGAAAGAAGAGAATTCTGGCAACAGCAAACTCAACCAACTCTGGGTGCGTTGCCTGTATCACTGCTGACATCTAGTGGCAAGAGAAGAGAAATGCAAGCTCCCGTTACTTGCTGGAAATCCACTAGGTCTGTACACTACTTTTGCTAAAAAAAAATTTTTGTTTCTAATATTGGCAGAAGCATTGCTTATCCTAGAAAAAAAAAGGCATAAAAGATTAAAAAATCATGCTTTAAAAAACATGTTTTTTGCCAAGTCAAAATGGAAATTACATTTATCGCGCAAGGCCTTATTTCAGAAAAAAAGCCCTAAAAAAATATTTGCAGAATCTTTCACAAAATACATAGCCTGATGAAACAGAGGCTAACAAGACATACTCGTTTTTTGAGCCAAGATCCATCTTATGGTACTCTAAAGCTCAAATTGTGCTACGCCAAAATACAAATGAAGATTTTTAGTAAAAAGATTTAGCATTTAGCTGAGTAAAGGAGTAAGAGGAAGAGTCCCAGCACTGCAGTCTCTCTGGGATAAAAACACCTTCCTCCAGGCCTATCCAGTACAGGCCACATCTGGAATCAAGTCAAGTCTTTCTTCTCTCAGTTTTCTGCTGAACATTGCTTTTGATCAACTCCTCCATTTCATAAGCCACAATCAAGTAGTTTTAGCTGGGGTCATAGACAAATCTAGCTAAGCAGAAGAAGGAGTTGCAATTGCCCATAGTTGTTACAGTACAGAAGAGCCAAATTCTTCATCCCAAATACTTCTTCCCAGCAAGACAGGAAAAGGAAGTGTAAGTGATGGATAACTGGGTAGCAGTGAAAGAAAGTGAAGGAAGCCTGAGATGGATAGTGGAGGAATAAGATTGGAGACAGAAAGATGCAAGGGAAAAGGTAAGATGCAAAAAGAGCGTGAAGTATGGTGTGCTGGTGGCAGAAAGGTATAGAGGAGACATTCCGGGACGACATGACCAGAAAGAGGAACAGAGTTCGAAGGAGAAGGAAACTGGAAAAATGGGGCGTGAAAACAGAAAGAGAAGGGGGAAAGGCATCAGGAAAAGCCAGGGCCCGTGAGGGGCAAAAGTAAACATAGGGATTTTTATTTTCAAGGGGGGGGGGGGTAACACCACAGAAAAATCAAACAATGAATTAAGATAACAAATAAGCAAGCAAAAATACCCCAACAGCATCTAAGTTTAAACTCCAAGACCACAATATAGGAGGTGGCTTAGAGACTTCTATTATTCTATTCTATATAGCGCCCATCTAGGCGGTTTACAAGCAGGTACTTTATATATTCCTTCGCCCCCGAAGGGCTCATGATCTGTGTGTGTACCTGAGGCAACGGAGAGTTAAGTAGCTTACCCAAGGCCACAAGGAGCACCTATAGGCCTAGAGACCCCAGCCCCTCCGGCCCAAGGTTGCTGTTCCTGAGCGGGAATCGAACCCCCAGCCCTCCGGCCTAAATGCAGAAAATACTAAGATCCCCAAAGAGTCTGTATATTCCTCCAGAAAGCTCTCCAGCTGACCTTCATCAAAAAGGGAAACATTGTTCCCAGAAACCTCACTATACATTTTACCAGAAGTTTAAGGAAATGTGTCAGCATGTAATTGCAACACTCTAGAATGTGGCATTAAAAAACTTGTTCCTCTTCTAGAAAATTCAGGGAAACCCATAAATGTCTGGCCAAGAAGCTCTGCATCCTTATTTCAAGACTTCAACATCCAATTTCTGTCACGCATCCTTATTTCAAGACTTCAACATCCAATTTCTGTCCATTACCAAAGCAAAAGATATCAAGAGCAGTGCTGCCAGTGCAAGGTCATCAGCTGCCCTAGACAAATCCTTCCAGCATCTTGATCCCTCCCCCTCCACCCACCTACTGATCAGGGTGACATGAAGATCAGCCCCCTTCTCCAGGTGAAAGGTGCTCAAGAGCCTATCAGTTTCCTCCGCAGCATGGGGAACTGCACAAGCAAAACATCCCAGCATTGCAACTTCCTGCCCCGCAGCTGGCATGAGAAAGGGCACTGCAGTGTGTACGAGATTGAGCCCATGCCGCTGCCCATTCGCCACAGCACTCTAGGTGACTGCCCAGTTTACCTAATGGGAAGTGCCAATCCTGACCAAGAGGGTGTTGCTGGCACTACCAGCCTCCTGTGACCGCTCCGGGTTAAATTCAGCACGTTCTCACTCAAAGATTCTTCAGTACCATCCTGTTAACGGAAAGGGAGCTGTTGCTACTACCTACTCCCCTTCTATCCACAGGAAGGAGATGAAGGGGGTATAAGAGGTAGCATAGAACCTGCTGGAAATTTGAGCATCTCCCTTAAGTATCTCTCTGGGCAACACAGAACAAACATCTTGGAACATGTATAAAACGTAAAACACATTGTATTGAGTCACTTTTCAACAGTTCAACCCTATTTCAAAGGTGTATCAAAGCTATATGCAATCATTTCAAGGCCTTTTTCCCCCCATCTGGGATGTTGTTTGGTCCTGGTCAGTAAAACAAACTTAGTGGCCAAGGTTTCAAGGTATAACTGCCTTACAGGAACCACAAAACAAAAAAAAAAAAAAATCAACCCAGACCACACTACCATTTAAAACATCCAAGAGTAAAACACTAGTTGGCGATAAGACAGGAGAAGTAGTAAGAAAACTGACTGCTTTTAATGCGGTCCATGTTGTTCCCTTCTAGGGAAACCAGACGAGAAACTCAAACTGGATCTTCTCCTTCCTGCCATAGGTCAGGAAACTCCCCTGGGAGTCCATCTCCCTGCAGCACAAAGGAAACCTTTGCTCCCAACTTCTCAGGTACCACACAGTGAATGTGCAGTTTAGCCCAAAGTTTCCTCATCTTACCCGACAAGCCGACACGATACCACATTGTCAGGCACAGCCTGTTCCATTTCCTCACCCCTTTAGTTTCTATTTCCTGCTGTTCAAATGTGCTTTCTGCTGCTATCCCCTCCAACGTTACTCTGGAGCACTACAGCTGTCCCCTTGCTACTTGAGCTCCCTAGTGCCTCATGGCCACTTTTTTAGCACCCCACTGATCAGCAGCATCCTCGCAATCCCTACAGTGCCATGGGCCATTCAAGCACCTGGCAATCTCCCAATGTACATTTGAAAAACAAAGCAGAGGTCTTAGCAGTGGTGGAGGGCCCAGCCCAACCACCCAGCAAACTAGGCCGTCGCCTAGGGTGGTAGCTTCAAAGGTGGGAGGAGAGTAGGGCACTCAAAGCTAAACAATACATTCTGATAGCTGGGGTGGGGGGGGGGGCATAAGGCTTAAAGTTTGCCTAGGGCACCAACACCTTGAAACTCTGGGGCTGCCAGGATCATCTGCAACTATGAAGACAGCCGGGATGGAAAAGTTTGAAGGTGGCGCTCAGGGCAGCCAGAGACCTTGTACCAGCCCCGGTTGACCAGTTACGTCAAAGCAAAGCATGGTAAAAAATGTTGGAATGTTTGAGGGGTTATGCAAATATATGGACCTGCTCGCTGTCTGCAGAGTGAAAGCTCCCACTCACATCAAACCAGATCGATCCAAACTCTCCAAGCCTGTGTTTGCACTTCTATTAGCATTTGAGGTTTGAAAACAGCTCGCAATACTGTGTGAAAAAAAACCACAGCATAAAACCAGTTCCTATTCCAACTTACACCTCGCTTTCTCTCAACCCTGTCCTCCTTTCTCTTGTAGTGTGTCCATTTTACTATGCCTTTCCTATCTAAGTACTAGCATTCGTTTCCAATTTTCCTGCAGCACTATTGATTTCTTGTAAACTGCTCGGATGCCTGTGTATTGGGCGGTATATAAAAAGCCCGAATAAAGATAAAGCCAAACAAAAGCACATGAACCATCAGATTTAGCAAGACAACAACCTCTCTTTATATAATGAAAATCGTCGTGTCTAAATGAGACTGCCAGTTTGCTCGCATATTTCTTGCCTAATATATGTTAACTCTCTGTAGTCCCCACAATTGTTTAAGAACAGATTGCGGATGTCAACCTTCACCATTCCCATTCATTACAATCTCAGGAAGAGGACCATCACCAGGCTAAATGGCATCCTTGACAGTCAAAGGACTTGTTGCTTACCAATGGTGAAAGTGTTTCTGATGTTATAGTGGGAGATCATTTTGCATCCAGTGATCACCAGATAGTATGGTTCAGTATTAGGACTAGGACTGTTAGAATCCATTCAAAAGTGAGGGTCTTGACCCATCTTGGCAAAGTTAGTTTTCTTAAAGTCTAATACCTCAGGGAGTCGTTAGCGGGATGGGAACAGCTGGGGGATGTAGAAAAACAGTGGGCAAAACTGAAAGGGGATATTTGAAGGGCAACTAACCTTTTTGTTAAAATGGTAAATGAAGGTAAAAGGAAAAGGAGACCGCTATGGCTTTCAAAAGAAGTAGCTGAAAAGGTAAAGAATAAGAGGGAAACCTTCATGAAATACAAGAGATCACAGAGAGAGGAAGACAGGCATCTATACTTGGAAAAACTTAGAGAAGCTAGCAAAGTAGTCAGGAAAGCAAAGATTCAAAAAGAGGAGGAAATAGCCAATGCAATAAAATGGGGGGGGGGGGGGAATAAGACATTTTTCAGATATGTTAGTGAGAAGAGGAAGGGCAAAAGTGGTATTGTCCGACTCAAGGATGAAGTGGAAGAATATGTAGCAGCTGATGAGGATAAAGCGGAATTGCTTAACAAATATTTCTGTTCTGTGTTCACAGATCAAGAACCAGGAACAGGACCTCAGAAAACACCCACAAACAGGAACAGAAGCGAGGGGCATCTTGAACAATTTTCAGAAGACTAAGATGAGCTAGTTTCTCACGAACACAAAAGTAGACAAAGCGAAGGGACCGGATAAGATGCACCCTAAAATACTGAGGGAATTTGGGGACGTTCTAGCAGCTCCACTGACTGACCTTTTCAATGCCTCATTGGAGTCGGGAGTGGTGCCAAAGAACTGAAGAGAGGCTCATGTGGTGCCTTTACACAAAAGCGGAAGTAAGGATGTGGTTGAAAACTACAGGCCGGTTAGTTTAACTTCGGTGGTGAGTAAATTATTGGAAACGCTGCTGAAAGAGAAAATAGCAAGGTTTCTGGAGTCCAGCGAATTACAAGATCCGAGGCAACATGGATTCACCAGAGGCAGGTCTTGTCAGACAAATCTGATTGATTTCTTTTACTGGGTGACCAGGGAGTTGGACCGAGGGAAAACCCTAGAAGTGGTGTATTTAGATTTCAGTAAAGCCTTTGACACTGTTCCTCACAGGCGACATAAACAGACTGAGCACCCTAGGGATGGACCCTTAAGTTACTGCTTGGGTTAGAAATTGGTTGGGTGGGGAGGCGACAAAGAGTACAGGTAAATAAATGGAGCTCACTCTGAGGAGAAGGACGTTACCAGTGGTGTGCCTCAGGGATCTGTCCTTGGTCCGATTCTTTTTAACATCTTTGTTAGTGATATAGCGGAAGGGCTGTCGGGTAAGTTTTGCCTCTTTGCAGATGATACCAAAATCTGCAATAGAGTAGACACCCAGGAAGGTGTAGATAACATGAGGAGGGATCTAGCTAAGCTTGAAGAATGATCTAGAATTTGGCAGCTGGGATTTAATGTTAAAAAAATGAAAGGTCATGCATTTGGGCTGCAGCAATCCAAGGGAGCAATATAGTAATTGGGGATGAAGTACTTTTGTCCACTAAAGAAGAGCGGGACCTAGGCGTGGTTGTGTCTGATGATCTTAAAGTAGCTAAACAGGTAGAAAAGGCGACGGCAAAAGCTAGAAGGATGCTTGCGTGCATACGGAGAGGAATGGCTAGCAGAAAAAAGGAGGTGATAATGCCTCTGTATAAGTCTTTGGTGCGACCTCATTTGGAGTATTGTGTGCAATTCTGGAGACCACAACTTCAAAAGGATATAAACAGGATGGAGTCAGTACAGAGGGTGGCTACTAAAATGGGTAGTGGTCTTCATTATAAGAACATAAGATATGCCATACTGGGTCAGACCAAGGTCCATCAAGCCCAGTATTCTGTTTCCAACAGTGGCCAATCTAGGTCATACGTACCTAGCAGTTTCCCCAAGAGACACAGGTTCCACAATGCTTGTATTGGTTCAAGCATTGATATCCTGGGTCCCTTCTTAATAATGGTTTATGGACCTTTCCTCCAGGAACTTGTCCAAACCTTTTTTAAACCCAGCTACACTAACAGCCTTTACTACATCCTCCGGTAACAAATTCTAGAGTTTGATTACACGTTGAGTGAAAAAATATTTTCTTTTATTAGTCTTAGATAGTTTACCCTGTAGCTTCATTGCATGTCCCCTAGTCTTTCTATATTCTGATAAGGTAAACAATCGATCTACGTTTACCCGTTCCACTCCGTTCATTAATTTATAGACTTCTATCATATCACACCTCAGCCGTCTCTTTTCCAGGTTAAAGAGCCCTAACCTTTTTAGCCTTTCTTCATAGGAGTATCCTTCCATCCCCTTTACCATTTTGGTGGCTCTTCTCTGAACGTTTTCTAAAATCGCTATATCCTTTTTAAGATACGGCGACCAGAATTGCACACAATATTCAAGGTGCGGTCTCACCATGGAACGATATAGAGGCATTATAATATCTTTTGCTTTATTTTCCATTCCTTTCCTTATGATACCTAGCATTCTATTTGCTCTCTTGGCCGCCGCTGCACATTGGGCTGAGGGTTTTAACATGTTATCCACAATGACGCCTAAATCTTTTTCCTGGGTGGTGGTTCCTAATGTGGAACCTTGCATCGTGTAACCATAGTTTGGGTTGTTCTTCCCTAGGTGCATAACCTTGCACTTGTCCACATTAAATTTCATCTGCCATTTTGATGCCCAGTCTTCCAATTTATCAAGATCCTCTTGCAATTTTTCTACAATCCTCTTGGGTTTTAACAACTTTAAATAGTTTTGTGTCATCTGCAAATTTGATAACCTCACTCGTTATTCCACTTTCCAGGTCATTTATGAATATGTCAAAAAGCAGAGGACCCAGCACAGATCCCTGGGGTACACCACTATTCACCTTTCTCCATTGGGAAAATTGGCCATTTAGCCCTACCCTCTGCTTTTCATCTTTTAACCAGTTCCTGATCCACAATAGTACACTGCCTCCTATCCCATGACTCTTTAGTTTTGCCAAAAGTCTCTGATGAGGGACCTTGTCAAAGGCTTTCTGAAAGTCCAGATACACAATATCAACCGACTCTCCTTTGTCCACCTGTTTATTCACTCCTTCAAAAAAAACATAACAGATAAGTAAGACAAGATCTTCCTTGTCTAAAGCCATGTTGGCTGTTTCCCATTAGGTCATGACTATCTACATGCCGAGTAATTTTATTCTTTATGATGGTTTCTACCATTTTTCCCGGTACTGATGTCAGGCTCACTGGTCTGTAGTTTCCCGGATCACCCCTGGAACCCTTTTTAAAAATTGGTGTTACATTGGCGATCCTCCAATCTTCAGGTATTAGAGATGATTTTAATGATAGTTCACAGATTACTAATAGCAGGTCTGCAATCTCATATTTCAGTTCTTTCAACACCCTTGGATGTATACCATCCGGCCCAGGTGATTTGCTACTCTTCAGTTTATCTAATAGTTGTAATACATCTTCCCGATGTATCAATAGTTCCTTCAATTCTTCCGCACCTTTAAATACCACTTCAGTCATGGGTAACATCCCTACATCTTCCTCAGTAAAGACTGAAGCAAAGAATTCATTCAATCTCTCCGCTTTCGCCTTGTCGCCTTTTAGTGCTCCTTTAACCCCTTTATCATCTAATGGACCAACTGACTCACAGGTTTTTTGCTACGAATGTACTTGAAAAGGTCTTTACTTCGCGTTTTTGCTTCCGCAGCAAGCTTCTTCTCAAATTCTCCCTTTGCCTGCCTTATCAATGCCTTGCATTTGACTTGCCAGTGCTTGTGCTGTTTCCAGGTTTCGTCGTTTGGCTTTTTTTTCCATTTCCTGAAAGATGCTTTTTTGGCAACAGCCGCCTCTCTGATCTCACCTTTAAACCATGCTGGCAGTTTTTTGGACTTCCTTCCACTTTTCTTAAAGTGTGGAATACAGCTGGTCTGGGCTTCCAAGATAGTATTTTTCAACAACAGCCAAGCCTGATGTACGTCTTTAACCTTTGCAACTGCTCCTTTTAGTTTTTTCTTAACTGTTTTCCTCATTTTATCATAGTCTCCCTTTATAAAGCATATGAGGACAGACTTAAGGATCTTAATATGTACACCTTAGAGGAAAGGCAGGATAGAGATGATATGATCGAGACATTTAAATACCTTCATGGTATAAATGCACAGGGGGAGAGCCTCTCAATTGAAAGCAAGTTCTGCTACGAGGGACATGGGATGAGGGTGAAAGGGGATAGATTCAGGAGTGATATGAGGAAATATCTCTTTAAGGAAAGAGTGGTAGATGCGTGGAATAGTGTCCCAGTGGAGGTGGTAGAGATGAGGACAGTATCTGAATTCAAAGAAGAATGGGACAAAACACAGAGGATCTCTAAAAGGAAAAAAGGGGACTGTTGTAGTTGTTGATATGGAAGGACAGACTAGATAGAAAAATGACGACAGAAAAAGACCACATGGCCTGTTTCTATGTAACCCTGGGATGGTACCAGGCTGCTGGCATTAACCTTTAAAAAGGAGATAGAGCAGCTTTTAAACTAGATAATAGGGGAAAGCAGACAGTCGCCTGAGAGCACATGGTTCGGAAGGTTGTATCCTTGAAGGATACTAGCAAAAGAGGGAAGTTAATGCATCTCAATTACTTTTATCTTTATTGGAACCTCTCTGTCAGGATGCCCTAAGTACAGAACTGAAGGATTCCAAAATTACCCCTATCAACTGATCACCAGATTAACATGAATACAAAACCACCTCTAAAATGCCTGTATGCAAATGCTAGAAGTCTAAAAAATAAGCTGGCAGAATTAGAATATATACAATTGTGGTCAATACTATGGGCACCCTTGCATTTTAGGTATGTACAATATCTTGATAAATGCTTGAAAATATTCCAACTGTGTCGTCGTCATCATCATATTTTAATAGTATGTTCAAAAGGTATACAATAAAAGATGTCTGGGCATCTTAGAAATGGTTATTGCTGAGAAAAAGATAAAATAAAATATGAGGTGGATAGGATTGCTGGCACTCTTCACTAATATTTGGTTTCACAACCCTTGGCAGTGATGACAGTCTCCAAATGTTTCTTGTAGCCGTCTATAAAGTTTCGTACATCTGTCTGCTGGTAGTTTCTCCCACTCTTCAACTGCGATTTGTTTCAGCTCATGAATAGTAAAAGGAATCCTGGAAACAAAGGTAGATTGCAGCTCTTTCCAAAAGTTCCCAGTTTTTTTTAAACCATTTTTTGTACTTCTGAATATATGTTTTGGATCATTGTCCTGCTAGAGGACCCATGACCTTCGACCCAGACCTAGCTTTCTGACACTAGGTAGCACATTTTGCTGCAAAATACCTTGGTAGTCCTCTGACTTCATGATTCCTTTAATACACTCCAGGCCTCCAGTTCCTGAGGCAGCAAAACGGTCCCACAATATTATGAAACCTTCACCATATTTAACTATAGGAAGGGTGTTTTTCCTTATAGGTTTCATTTCTTCACCTGTAAATGTATCGCTGGTCTGCACAGTCAAAGAGCTCAAGTTTGGTTTCATCTCTCCACAGAACATTTTCCAGAAGGATTGTGGTTTCTCAGGGTGGGTTTGGGCAAAGTTCAGGTGTGCCTTTTTATGTCTGTCTTTGAGCAGTGGGGTCTCTCCTTGGCTTTCGTCATGAAGTCCTTCTTTGTTTAGTGTGCGGCTTATGGTGAAGGTTGAAACCACCATTCCAGATTGTTCCAGGTCAGTCTTAAGCTCTTTGGATACTGTACATGGTGTTTTTCCAACAATTCACACTAACTTTTGAAGACTTCTTGGATTGGTTTTCCTCTTCCCACCATGTCCTGGGAGGTTCTTAACAGTTCCATGAGCAGAAAACCTCTTACTAGCATCATGAACTGTAGACACCGGAATCCCAATACAGGTAC
Organism: Ichthyophis bannanicus; assembly: GCA_033557465.1. NCBI lineage: Eukaryota > Metazoa > Chordata > Amphibia > Gymnophiona > Ichthyophiidae > Ichthyophis > Ichthyophis bannanicus. Next base: position 14,564,821 of record CM066044.1, on the reverse strand, counting down.
ATCCAATTACATCAAACTGCAACCCCAAGACAAGTGGCAATGTATCAACTTGAAATGGGTTCAAGTTGATACATTGCCGCTTGTCTAGGTGTTACAGCTTGATGCAAGTGGATGTACCCGTTTTGGAGTTGATCTCATCATTGGATTTTGTTGTTTTAAAGTTTTTTCCTCAAATATTTTTGGAATGAGTGCTTCTATTTTATGAATAATCATGTCCTGGCAATGTCCCAGTTTTTATATTTCCTACTATTTTCTTTTTTAGTCAGTCTTATTTTAATTTGATTCTTTTATGTGTCAAATGCGTGTGCATATATAGCCCAAAGCCATTTCACTGGGCTATATGGAAATATTGGATATTAAGGGGTTGAACTGCAAGGGTGCCAAAAATGTGGATCACAACTGTAGCACTAAACGAAAGGTTAGATATGTTTGGCATCTCAGAGATGTGGTGGAAGGAGGACAACCAATAGGACACTGCTATCTGGGTACAAACTATATCATAATGATAGAATGCAACCCCTCCACCAATTTGATCTACCATATGTTAGAGAGGGCATTGAATCACATGCAGGATTAGAGTTTTGCATGAAAAAAAAAAAACCCTAGAATCTCTATGCATAGAAATTCCTTATAAAAAAAAAGGGGGAAGATGATAGCAGTGGGGGTGTACTACCAACTGCCTGGCCAGAATGAACAGACGGATGATGAAATAAGAGAAATCAGGAAAGCTAACAAAAGTTACAACACTGTAATAATGGGTGATTTCAATTATCCCAGTATCAGCTGGGTCAATGTCACTGCAGGGCATGCTAGAGAGAAAGTTTCTAGATGAAATAAATGACTGCTTCTTGGAGCAGCTGGTTCACGAACTGGCAAGAAGGGAAGCTATTCTGGACCTAAATTAGTGGAACACAGGATCTGGCGCAAGAGATAAGGGTGTTGGGGGCCACTTGGCAACAGTGATCATAGCATGATCACGTTTGATTTAATAAATAGAAGGACAGCAAGGAAATCCACAGTATTACCTTTTAACTTTCAAAATGGGAGACTATGATAAAATGAGGAAAATAGTTAAGAAAAAACTAAGAGGAGCAAATGCAAAGGTTAAAGACTTACATCAAGCATAGGCATTGTTTAAAAATACTATCTTGAAAGCCCAAAGCAAATGTATTCCATGCTTTAAAGTGAAGGACTGCCAAAAAGACTGCCAGCATGGTTTAAAAGCGAGGTCAGAAAGGTTGCTGTAGCTAAAAAAGCATCTTTCAGGAAATGGAAGAAGCCGCCAAATGATGAAATGGGAAATAGCATAAGCACTGGCAAGTTAGATGCAAGGCCGGCAAAGAGAGAATTTGAAAATAAGCTTGCCGCGGAAGCAAAAACACATAATAAAAATCTTTTTCAAGTACATTTGTAGCAAAAAAAAACCTGTGAGAGTCAGTTGGACCACTGGATTATAGAGGGGTAAAAGGGAAGTTAAGGGAGAACAAGGCCATAATGGAGAGACTAAATCAATTCTTTGCTTCGGTCTTTACTGAAGATGTAGGAAAGTTACCCATGCCTGAAATGGTATTTAAAGATGATGCATTGGAAAAACTGAAAGAAACCGCAAAGATGTATTACAGCTATTGGATAAACTGAAGAGTAGTAAATCACCTGGTCCTAATGTATACATCAAAGGGCATTGAAAGATGAGATCACAGATTACTAATAGTAGGTCTGCAAAAAATCATTAAAATCATCCATATCATCTGAAGATTGGAGAATGGTCAATGTAACACCAATTTTTAAAAAAGGGTTCCAGGGGTGATCCAGGAAACTACAGACTGGTGAGCCTGACATCAGTACCGGACAAAATGGTAGAGACCATTATAAAAAACATGATTTAATGGGAGACAGTCAACATGTCTTTTAGCCAGGGAAGGTCTTGTTTTACTAATCTTATATTTTTTTGAAGTTTCCAACAATGGCCAATCTATGTCACAAGTACCTAACAGTTTTCTCAAAAGACCCAGGTTCCACAATGCTTGTATTGGGGCAAGCAGTGGATTGCCCATATCCCCTTTAATAATGGTTTATGGACCTTTCCTCCAGGAACTTGTCCAAACCTTTTTTAAACCCGGCTACACTAACAGTTTTAATTACATCCTCCGGTAACAAATTCCAGAGTTTGATTACACGTTGAGTGAAAAATATTTTCTCTTATTAGTCTTAAATAGCTTACACTGTAGCTTCATTGCATGCCCCCTAGTCTTTCTATATTTTTATGGCGTAAACAATCGATCTACGTTTACCCGTTCTACTCCATTCATTAATTTATAGACCTCTATTATATGTCCCCCTCAGCCGTCTCTTTTCCAGGTTGAAGAACCCTAACGTTTTTAACCTCTCTTCATAGGGGTATCCTTCCATACCCTTTACCATTTTGGTGGCTCTTCTCTATACTTTTTCTAACACTATATCCTTTTTAAGGTACAGTGATCAGAAATGCACACAATATTCAAGGTACGGTCGCACCATGAAACAATATCCTTTGTTTTATTCTCCATTCCTTTCCATATGATACCTAGCATTCTATTTGCTTTCTTGGCTGCCGCTGCACACTGGGTGGAGGGTTTCAACATGTTATCCACGATGAAGCCTATATCTTTTTCCTGGATGGCGGTTCCTAATGTGGAATCTTGCATCATGTAACCATAGTTTGGGTTGTTCTTCCACATTAAATTTCATCTGCCATTTGGATGCAAGTCTTCCAATTTATCAAGGTCCTCTTGCAATTTTTCACATTCCTCATGGGTTTCAACAACTTTGAATAATTTTATGTCATCTGTAAATTTGACTACCTCACTTGTTATTCCGATTTCCAGGTCATTTATGAATATGTTAAAAAGCAGCGGGTCCAGCACAGATCCCTCGGGTACGCCACTATTCACCTTTCTCCATTGAGAAAATTGGTCATTTAGCCCTACCCTCTGCTTTCTATCTTTTAACCAGTTCCTGATCCATAATAGTACACTGCCTCCTATCCCATGACTTTTTAGTTTTGCCAAAAGTCTCTCATGAGGGACTGTCAAAGGCTTTCTGAAAATTCAGATACACTGTATCAACCAACTCACCTTTGCCTACCTGTTTATTCACCCCTTCAAAAAAACCATAACAGATTAGTAAGACAAGACCTTCCTTGACTAAAGCCATGTTGGCCGTCTCCCGTTAAGCCATGGCTATCTACCTGTTCAGTAATTTTGTTCTCTATAATGGTTTCTACCATTTTGACCAGTACCGACATCAGGCTCACTGGTCTGTAGTTTCCCAGATCACCCCTGGAACCCTTTTTAAAAATTGGCATTACATTGGCCATCCTCAAATCATCAGTTATTACGGATGATTTTAGTATCACAGATTACTAATAGTAGATCTGCAACCTCATATTTCAGTTATTTCAACACCCTTGGATGTATACCATCCAGTCCAGGTGATTTGCTAATCTTCAGTTTATCAAATAGTTGTAATACATCTTCCCGGTGTATCAATATTTCTTTCAATTCTTCTGTGGCATCACCTTTAAATACCATTTCAGTCATGGGTAACATCCCTATATCTTCCTCAGTAAAGACAGTGGATTAAGGATCAGCAACTAGTTGAAGACAGAAAGCAGTGTAAGGTTAAATGGCCAATTTTCTCAATAGAGAAAAGTCAATAGTGGAGTACCCCAGGGATCTCTGCTGGGACTGCGGCTTTAACATATTTATAAAAGACCTGGAAATGGGAATAACGCACGAGGTGATCAAATTTGAGGTGACACAGAATTATTCAAAGTTGTGAAAATGCAAGAGGATTGTGAAAAACTGCAAGAGGACCTTGATAAATTGAAAGACTAGACATTTAAATGGCAGATGAAATTTAATGTGGACAAGTGCAAAGTTATGCATCTAGGAAAGAACAACCCAAACTATGGTTACACAATGCAAGTTTCCACATTAGGAACCACCACCCCGGAAAAAGATTTAGGCATCATCGTGGATAACATGTTGAAACCTTTGGCTCAGTGTGCAGCAGCAGCCAAGAAGGCAAATAGAATGCTAGGAATCATAAGGAAACGGATGGAGAATAAAACCAATGTATAATGCCTGTGTATCGTTCCATGGTGCAACTGCACCTTGAATATTTTGTGCCAATTCTGGTCGCCATATCTTAAAAAGGATATAGCAGAATTAGAATAGGTACGGAGAAGAGCCATCAAAATGATAAAGGGGATGAAAGGATATCCCTATGAGAAAAAGCTTAAAAGGTTAGGGTTTTTCAACCTGGAATTCGTTACCAGAGGATGTAATAAAAGCCGTTAATATAGCTGGAGTTTAAAAAACGGTTTGGACAGGTTCCTGGAGGAAAAGCCCATAAAACATTATTAAAGACGACCAGGGAAGTCCACTGCTTACCCTGGGATGAGCATTGTGGAACCCGTGCACCTTTTTGGGAATGTGCAAGGTACTTGTGACCTGATGGGCTACTGTTGGAAACAGGATACCAGGCTTGATGGCCCTTGGTCTGACCCAGTATGGCATTTCTTATGTTCTAACCCTCTAATGGTACAGCCAGGCAGGAGCTTTTTACCACTGCTGTAGTGATCACAAATGACACAGTGGGCTGGTGCCAAGTGCCCTCCCTGACCCATCCCCCCCACCCATCCCCCCTTCCAGCAACCCTACTCAGAAAATCTGCTGGCTGCTGTCCAATGAGCAGACAGAACCGAGCAGGAACTAAACAGTCTATTTACTGACGCAGTCGCTAAAAGGCAGAAAGGTAATGTTTAAATTAGTGCTTAACTAAATATGACCTAGATGTCAGACAACAGGTGTCCACGTGCTGTTCAAAGGTCTCTCTCTACAAAGCGACCTGCTACAGCTGTCAAAAATCAGACTTACCATGTCAGGGCCCACGTCTATCCTTAAAAACATAGGTGGGTCTAGAAACACCAAGAAGATATTTGACTTCATTAAAATGGTCAATTACTTTGGTCTTATACTTCCTCATACTACCCTAGTGAGTCTGTTTATATTTCACTAGCTACAGTGGCAGCTGGAATAGGAACAGCCACTGAAAACTGGCCCGAGGCCCACGCTAGGAGAGTAAGAGTGATCAGGGAAAAACAACGGCATGAATTCCACCCAAGTAGCTCCTGCCTCCTCCCCCCCCCCTTCCCTGTATGGGAGATCCCAGGAAAAGGGGGGCCTGGCTGCCTATCATCCCACTGCCCAGGATCAGGGTCAGCCGCTAGTCTGAAGCAATCTGAAGATAGCAGTGAAAGCAATAACCCAAGGCCAGCGAGCAGATGGTGCTCATAGCCGCACAGCAACGCCATGCTTCACCTAGGTTTCTGTAGTAAAAGGAAACGCGTGAGAGGCAGAAGAAAGGGGCAAGGCTTCAACAGGGCTCGTGCTGATTTGTGCAGATGACGAATAGGCTGCAGCTGGGGGTAGAGTTCATAATATAGGTTTAACTATGGTCTGAAATTGTCCTCCACCACTGGACTGAGCTAGCCAGGAGGTAAGGGCTAAATATGGATGTGGGAGGAGGGGGAGAAGAGGGCATTGCAATAGGCCCAACAGTAGTGAGAGGCCTTTAGGAACAGTCCTTTAGAGATATAGGAAGTAAAATAAATGGAAAGATAGTCCACTTTCTGGAATCTAATGCATTACTGGGCTGGAGACAGAATGGGGGTTTTTACCAGAGATAGCTCGTCAGACAAATCTGGTCCATTCTTTTAGCTGGGTGACCAGAGTGTTAAATAGATGGGGTGGGGTGGGAGAATGCTAGATTTGGTGTACTTAGATTTCCACAAGGTTTACGACACAGCTCTTCACATATAACTGAGAAAATTAACTGGGTGCCCTTGGTATGAGCCTTAAAGTGACAGGGCTAGGAACTGGTTGAGTGGGACGCAACCAAGAGTACTGGTAAATGGAGTTCACTCCGAGGAGAAGGACATTACCAAAAGGTGAGCCACAGTGAACGGTCCTTGGTCTGGTTCTTTTCAACATTTTTGTAAGTGATATTGCCAAAAGTCTAATGAGGGAAAAAAATAAAAAAAAGTTTACCTTTTTACAAATGTTGATAAAATCTGCAACGGGGTAGATGCCCTGGAAGCTGTGGATAACATGAGGAGGGATCCAAGAGTATGGCAGCTAAGATTTAATGCTAAAAACCAAATGCAGAGTCATACATCTGGGCTGCATAAAACTCCAAGGAAGTGGAACAGTACAGGGGATGAAATTCTGTGCATGAAAGAGCAGAATCTGAGGGCGATTGTATCTGATGATCTTAAGGTAGCCAAACAAGTAAAAAAGGTGATGGCAAAAGCCAGAGGAATGGCCAGCATGATGGTACTGAAAAGGGTACCCGGGTGGGGGGGGGGGGCAGAGTCCATGCTTTAGGGGGGGGCTGGATCACCAACAAGGGGATGACAAGTGCTCCTATGCTTCCTGCCAAAGCAGGGAACGCAGGGCTGTGCGGTATTTGGCTGCAGGGCACATCACCTGCGTTTACCACAGACTTTGCGCCTGCCACAGTTTCCCCGCGATAAGCCTGCAGTAGGTGCAAGCCCTTTAGTAAAAGGTCTCTGTCTCTATGATGGGTAGATTTGTAATGGACACTGTTCCAGTCTTATTATTACAGAATCAACTGCCAGAAGAAATTTAAGTCAAAACTGACTATATGAGATTTAGGCCTTTTTTTTTTGGTTTGGCTTTTGGGACACGATTGTAAAACTGCTTGAGGGGCCTTGATGGAATTATTTTAGAAAGCTTAATGTTATTAATGATCATTTGTAAATGTACAACAATATTTAGTTTGTTTTATGCATATTTTACTCTGAACCACTGAGATATCTCCTTGGTGAATGGCATATTAAATGTTTTTAAATAAATTTTTAAAAAGCACAAACGTGTAGTTGTGTACATTTTGCCTATGTGAGGAGGGAAGGGGGACCCCCCCCCCCCCATACACATACAAATCTTCATGGGGAGGTCCCTACTCTAAGATTAGAGGTCCCCTCATCTTCTTCTCCGCAGGCAAACAGAAAAAATGCCTGCTTGGGGCACCTGGAATTTTAACTTACACCACGTGAATGTTCTGAAAGGGTTTGGCCCTATTAAAAAAACACTAAGGAACTCAGAAGGAAGGGTAATCTGGGGATGAAAGTCCTTCTCTGAAGCCTTTAGGATGCCCAGGTGACTCCTGTCCAGAACTCGCAAGTCTCACTCTACCTGCTGACTGTCTTCTCATTTATTCTCCCAGCTCAAATAGAACCTAACCCAGCTGCATTTATGGCATAAGGAAAGCTGCATAGCGCTTATGCCCATTATATGTCCGCCTCCCAGCCCAACCAATACAGCAAGTCCTCTGGGCGAGACGCAGGCCAGGATTCTTTGCAGAACTAGAGATGCACGCCCGAAACGAACAATAGGTGTCACTCAAGCTTTGCCCGAGGCTCCCTCCCAGAGACTTTGAGCACATGCAGCAGAGTATCCCTAACATCTGCTAGACTAAGGAACAGAGGCAAGAGCAGGCTACACAAAGCCATCACCACCGTGGCTCAGTGAAAAAGCTCCTTAACCTACAGTTGCCACAGCAAGAGTCCCTGTGGCTTCACCTACTGCATTAGCTTTAAAAAAAATTGTTTAACTGCATATGCTTGCTCAGTCTACTTAAAAAGCACTCTCTCAAATCAGGTCAGAATTTTACGAAATAAATAAAATCATCAAGAATGGTCTAAACATACCTGCATGCAGGACAACCCCCAACCACTACCACGGATGTGGTAGAGACAGGCTGTTGGATGATGGTGTATGTGCTGGGATAGTTCAGTTGAGGCGGGGCCTGTGAAGCAGGAGGAGGGTATCCTAAAAGAAAACACAAAAGCATCATTATAGCTTTCAGCTAACGAATGCCTGGAAATTAATTAGTAAGAAAAGGAAGACTAAACCACTGAACACAACGTAGGTTTGTCTTCCAGTTATACATCCTTAAGTTTTTATTCTGCTGGGCATTCTCCATCTAAAGAGTGCAGACACTTTACCAGTTTAAAAAATGAGCTGGGGGGTAGGAGGGGAGGGGGTAATTAACCCTACATGCTACATTTTCTTTCTAGAATGTTAAGAAAGATAAATATAAAATAGACAGACACCAATTATTTTTGGCATCAAAAACGTAGTACTCACCAGTCCAGTACAAGATCATTCCCTAAAGAAGTGAAGGAGGTTCGAGGAGGTGCCTGCCAAGAGTATGATCATAAGACAACTGGACTATCTATATTGTATGGGTGAAATTACAGCGGACAAGAACATTGCATGCTGACATTTGAAAGAGTGTGGAAGAAAAGTTAATTTTGCATTATAATGGGCTGTGGGGGGCTGTAGATTATTGGCCTAAGGTTGGACTGCTTCAGATGGGCCCCTATGCTCAAGCAGCATCCTTGTTGGGTACTAGATGCAAAGTGCTGCTTGAGTAGGATGCGGGAAACACGTGGGGGAGGGGGGATAGATAGGTTCTAGGAAGGGGTGGGTGGGAGGAGGGTACAAGGAGCTTGGCGACTGTGTTTATGGGGAGTTTGCGATGTTGCCGTTTGGGGGCTGCTTATTGTAAAATATTAGTACTACCTTTATTAAAAAACACACACACTTGGGAGTTTTTGAGTCCTCTCCTCATAATCCACCGAGTCAAGAAATTAAGCAAGTTCACCAACTAAAGGGCTGTAAAAGGGACACCCTGCAGGAACCCACCAAAGTAAATCCTGTGCAGACGCAAACCCTGCTAGGAAGAGCTCTATAGTAAAAAAAAGCAATTTGATCCATCACAGGCAAAGACCAACCCACTATGTTTGACCAAAAGAAAAAGTTCTTTTGGTCTTCTTAGTACTAATACTTTTCCAAAAATGAATCAGACACTAAACATTAGAAGATACGAGAGTTCAGAGGGTTCAGTCTGTCTGGTTGAAAACGGGGCAGATGCCTTATAGCAAACACAGTGTTTCACTGTTACTCCAAGCAAATGTATTTCTTAAAAAGACAGACCAATAAACAAAAGAGCCCCTTCTCTTGTAACAGCAACAACGTCCCACAAGGCACCAGCTGCCAGTAAATGTTATTTAAGTGCACAATGAAAGGAAAAATGAATTACACCTTGATGAGATGAGCCACAGAAGTCTCAATGCAATAAATGTTTTGGAAACATTTAAATCATATTTGAAAAGCTACAATATTCTTCTCTGGTCTCCTCTAGTGAGGAAAATTGTAGCTAAAATGTCTTTTGCAAATGGCTCTAAGGTTGCCTAAATGAGACTTCTCTTGACCAGAAAGAGGCAAGTTGTGTACGTGTAACTGTATTGCAGAAACACTGAACCGTACCCCAGTCCAGACTGTCATCCAACAGTATTTACCGTACTGGACATCTTGTCAAGGATATAAAGGAGGATACCCCACAAGATGGGCGAGTTAGCACAGATGGCATCGAATGAAGGAGGAGATAACTGGTATCTTGGAGACCTGATGGGAGGAGGATAACCGGTGGGACACTGATGCAAGGATGCAAGTTATATCACAATAAAGGGGCAGATTAAATTGGTGGAGGGGTGGCGCTATATGTTAAAGAAGGCAGAATCAAACAGGATAAAAAAAGATTTGTAGGAAATGAAATGCACTGTAGAATCATCATGAATGGATAGAAATTGCATGCTAGAAGGGGAAAAAACTATAGTGGGGTGTTCTACTGTCAGCCTGGGCAGAACAGACAGATGATGAAATGCTAACCGAAATTAGAAAAGTCAACAAAACCGACAAATTGGAGATTTTAAATTACCCTACGTCATATCAGGACATGCTAGAGAGAAAGTTTCTAGATGAAATAAATGACTGCTCCATGAAGCAGCTGGTTCAGGACTCAACACAAGGAAGAGCTATGTTGCACCAAGTCCTTAGCGGAACATAGGATCTAGTGCAAGAGGTGACAGAATTGGAGCCACTTGGCAATAGTGATCATAAGTGTCAAAATCTGATTTAATAAATGGAGGGAGGACAGCAATGAAATCCACTGAGCTAGCATGTAACTTTCAAAAGGGAGACTAATAAATGAGAAAAATGGTTAGTAAAAAACAAATTTAAAAAGTAGTTGCAAAGGTTTAAAGTTTGCATTGCATCGCACCTGGGCATTGTTTAAAAATGCCATCTTGGAAGCCCAGGTCAATGCCTTAAAAAAAGAGAAAGATAGAAGGAAGACTCACGCAATTGCCAGCATGGTTTCAAGGTCAGGCGAGAGGCTTTTCTAGCCAAACATTTTAAAAAAAATGGGAAAAAGAACTGAAGAAAACAGGAAACAGTATAAGCATTGGTAAGTTCAATGCAAAGCACTAATGGTTTATGATATATTAAAAACACTGTCCTTTGAATCAGCTGAGCAGTTTACATAAACTAAAATTTATTAGAGAGGTCATGTGATGTGCATGGAGAGATCAGATGTGTTCTGAGATCTCTCTGGAGACCCTCTCCAAAAGTGGCTGAAGAGCCAGGGCTGATACAAATAACCCCCCTCCAATAGCAGTGACAGAGAGTGAACTTTACCTCCTAGCTTCTGAGAGTGTGTACCACCTTGATGAAATCAACCTGAAAAGTCCGAGAGAAGGCCGCCCTGGGGTCCACCAAGATGGCGGAGGAGCCGGCTTCTCCCACATCTCTCTCACAGGCAGCCTTAGTCAAAGAAACGACAGTGGCAGTAGTGGAAACGTTGAGCGCTAAGCTCGACAACATGAGCAACAAGCTAGACAGTGTGGCTTAAGCCTTCACAGAATTCGGCAACCACCTACAACGTACTGAACAATGGATTTCCCAAGAAGATTCGCTAGTAGAGGTGGGAAAAGAGGTGAAGCGGCTTACCGAGCTCACGAATCATCAGGTTGAGAAACTGGAAAATTTAAAATAGGAGCTGCAGAGTCTTACATTTTGCCGGTATACCGGAGACTGTGAAGGACATTAAGCTCCAAGGCTATTTGAAGACATTGCTTACACTGGCCATACCCTTGAGTGGACCCAAGAGGGATATCATTGAGCTGGTGCATCGGGTGGACCAGACGAGGTTATAGATTCATGACCCCACATAGTCTTAGCGCGTTTTTTGAACTCTGATCTGGAAGAAGAGATTCTGTGTACCACTTGCACAAAGCGTGAGCTACAACATGAGGGGTTTACAATCTGTGTGTCACAGGATTACTCGCCCCTCCTCAGCCAGAAAAGACAGGCATATGCCGATGTGTGCCAGAGGCTGGTGGATGCTAAGCTGCAATTTGTAGTGCTCTACCCGGCCCGTCGCTAGATCTTTGTGAATGGCACCACGCAACACTTCGATTCGGCTGACCTGGCCAGACCCTATGTGCAGTCTCTACTTGGAGTGACAACGGAGGAGACAGAGAGACGAGGCATGGAGTGTGGGCAACAGACATGAAATGACCCCTCTGGAGGTGGACATTGGAAGCCTTTGTTTTACCCTGGTTGAATGACCAGCAGCCTCAAAAGCCTTTCAGGTCCAACTCCCAGAAACGGGAGGCTTGGGATTTTCTGTTTGGATCAAATGGGACAACATACTGAAACTGGAACCAGCAGTGAGGCTTGGGGGACACACTCCTGGAGAAGTTTGTATGGTGGAGCACCAAGGGGGCTGAGCAAAGTGCCTCAATTTCTCCCTCCTTGTCTCTGGTGGCCCTGCTTTTTTTGGACTTGGCTTTGAAAGTCCAAAGCGATAAAGCTACCGAGTGGCTAGACTTGTGTGTTGCAGGGTGGGCTGCTGTCTGGTTGGCTATGGACCACCGGTGTATGGATAGACACAAGGAATGGTGAGAGGCAGCCCTGGCATGTGCCCCTTGCCTGGAAGGGGATCAACTGACCCCTGTACCTGAGCCGCTGGGTGATGCTAATGAGCTTATTGTAATGGTATCATTTCCTATATGGGCTGTTTTGTAGATTTGTTTGCATGCTTTTGCACTGGTATATTACCTGTTGTGTAACTGGGGATTGTGGGGTGTGGTGACAGGGAGGGAGGTGAGAGAGTTGTTAGAGCGGGGGGCGATGAGGTGGTAAAGGTGTAGCTACTGGGTGGAAGAACGATGTGCGAGAGAGAATGTGCAGCGTGAACGGGGACCCGTAAGGGAACAGGGATGGGGAACAGCGATAATCATAGTCTGGGCCCACAATGAGGCTAAATGTAAATGACAGTAAGGTGTGAAGAGGATGGAGGCCTGGAGGACGGGTTAGGGGGGGGGGGTGGAAATGGGACTGCAGCCTCTGGGTGCAGTAAATAAAATGTTGCCACTAGTGGGGGGAGCCCGCCTGGAGCCTCGTCGGATGGTGGGTGTGCAGGAGGGCCCTCCCATCCCTGGAAAGGTCTTGGGTGTCTGAGGGGCCCCTCACCATAGCGCCATGCTCCAGCTGTTGGTTGTACAGTGGTGTCAGCACCAGCTTCTAGATAGCCGTGGGGGGTGGCGGTCCTGTCACGTGTCACCTGCCTGAACGGTGTATTAACAGGCCCTTGCACGGGAGACGTCTGGCGGCAGTGAACTGCCACTGCAATGGTATATTTTCATATCTAAGTTGCTTTGTAGAATTATTTGTATACTGTTCCACTGTTATGCTACCTGGTGTGGGATTGGGGACTGTGGGGCTCAGTAATAGGGAAGGGGGAACTGTTAAAGAGTGGGAGGAGGGGTGTGGTAAAGTTGTAACTAATGTGTGGATGAGTATCATGGGTAAGAATGTGTTAGCGAGAATGGGGAGACGAATGGGGGTAGGGAGGGGGATGGACAACCCCGGTCTGGGCCTACCATGGGCTAAAAGCAAATGAATGCAAGGTGAAGAGAAGGGAGCCGCGGCATGGGGCAGCGGGACAGGCAGCCCTCCTTGAATGATGCAAGACCGCTAGGAGCATTGCGGTACCAGACCAAGGGCCCAGTGGAAGTAGATAGTAGGGGGGAGGGGAGATTGCTCTCATTTCTGGTAGCTGTACTTGATTTAGGCTACATGCCTAGTTGATACCAGCAACTCAGAACATGTTTGAAGTGGGTGGCAAGACGGATCGGGCAGCAGAGTGACTAGGATGTGGGGGGGGCGCCAGGGACGACAAACCTGAAGGGTTAAGGTGGGAGGGAGAAGACCGCCAGGGGGGGGGGGGAGAAAAAAAATTTGGTTATGGCCCCCTTTCACATGTCCTACCATATCACATCAAAATGTGACCCAAGATAGATGGGGAGAGTTGAATCAACGGGGGGGGAGGGGGGTAAGTGGGTTGGGGCAGGGGTGGGGACTGGCCTGGAGACAGCTCAGGGAGGGGTACAACAGAATAAACTCCTCCATGGACCGGGATATGGAGGGTTCTAGGCTGGGGTCCCTTCAAGATGCTGACTGAAAAGATGGGCGGGTTCAGAGACTGAAGTGTGAGACACCCCCTGAGAGTTATTGCCTAGAATGTTTGTGGGTTGGGCACCCCCATTAAAATGCTATAAGATCCTATATGCCTTAGTGCGACATAACTGCAACATAGCCCTTGTCCAAGAGACCCATCAGATAACAGCTGAGCATGTGAGGTTGGTTAGAGACTGGGTGGGGCAGGTGTTTGGAGCTCTGGCACAGGGAAAGAAAGGGGGAGTGGCCATTTTGGTGCATAAAAGGATATGCTTTGCTTGTGAAACAGAGCGTCCTGCCCCATCAGGTCACTATCTTATTGTTAAAGGAGACTTAGAAGGTAAACTGGTAATCTTCTGCAATGTTTATAGCCCCAATACTAGTGATGCTGCATTTTATGCCTGATTGGTGTCTAGCTTAATGCAACTTCCAGAGGATCTGTTTCTAATGGGGGAGATTTTAACAGAGCCCTGGATACAGCTATGGACACCTCCCAGAGAGGGGGGAGCAGAGGCCAGGGGCGCTACCACCTAGCTTTTGCGAAATCTTAAACGACGACTGCGCTTGGTGGATCCATGGCACCTGTTACACCCACTGGACCGTGACTACATGCACCGCTCCTGGGCATGTGGGACTATCAGTAGAAGAGGCTATATCCTTATTGTAGAACCCTTATTCTCACAAGTGGATGAGGCCGACATTGGTCTGAGATTTCATCTGGGCCATTCATGTGTCTGAGTGCAACTTATGTGGCAGGGGACGACATCTAGGCCGCAAAGCTGGAGGTTCCCGCTGGAACTTCACAGAGAGGAACAATTTCATAAGTATTTGCGGGACACGTGGCAATCATATGCCACGCATAATGCCCAACAGACAGCTACGCCTGAAATTTTTTAGGAAACCATGAAGGCAGTCCTTCAGGGTGATATTATAGCTTATGTGGCTAGATACCAACACCTCCTGAATGCAAGAGGAATTCGGACGGAGAAACAAGTGGTACTAGAGAGGAGATGCTATGCTCGGAACACAACAAAGATGACCCGTAGCCCTTAACGAAACACTCCATCAGTGAGCCAAGAAATCCATATTCTACTATAAATATCAGTTATACAGGTACGGAGACAAATCCGGCCGTCTGCTAGCCCGCTGCCTTAAACGCAGCAGGGGAAGACGCACGATAGCTGCATTACGAGATGGAGCCAGGAAGATCCACAAGCACACCACCAGAATAACATGCTTTTTCCGGGACTTTTTACTAGACGCTGTAAATAGGAGAGGTGATCTCAAGGACCTCTCTTTACCACAACTTACTGTCCAACAGGTGGCAATGCTGAGAGCACCACTGTCTGCACAAGAGGAGCAGAGGGGTATTCTCAGGAGGCTCAAAGCACCCGGACCGGGCTGCTTCAATGCCGAAATTTTACAAACTACTGCGGGACCTGTCTATCCCCCCCATTAGTGGACGTGTTTCAGGCAAGAGTGGACCAGGATTTCTGCCACCTGGGGGGCTAACTGGGCACAAATTACTCTTCTCCTGAAGCAGGGTAAGGACCCTTTGCAAACTGCATTATACCGATCAATTTTGATTGGAAGCTCCTAGTCAAAATCATGGCAAACTGTTTTGTGCCAATGTTACCGTGCCCGATTTAAGGTTCTGAAGTGGGATTTGTGAGGGGCCAATATGCAGTTTGGAATGTGTGTAAGATTCTGGCATCTCTTGAGTGGGTTCGGGATCACCAACTGGAGTCTTTCCTGATCAGCTATGACACCGAGATGGCATTCGATAGAAGGGAAAGAAGGTAGTCTCACCCCACCCTGCCCCTGTATGGTGTGGGAGACCCATTTATCCAGACGGTACGGGTGCTATACACGGGAGCCACGGCAGTGGTGATGGCCAATGGGGAGCTCTTGGAGGCCTTTGATCTGGGACGTGAAATGAGACAGGTATGCCCTCTCTCCCCACTGCTCTTTGTGCTGTCTCTTGACCCACTGATACGTAAGTTGGTGGAGTGCAGCGAGATACAGGGAGTTCAAATGGAACGACAGGAATTTAAGGTATTGGCCTTTGCAGACAATATGCCGATTCACATCACCTCCCCTAAAAACGTCCCCGTCTCGAGTGTTAGTGGAGTTGCAGAATTCTGGGAAGTTGCAGGCCTTCAGATTAACTATGAGAAATCGGAGGCCTTAGATGTGTCGGGACAGCTTGCGGCAGCGTGGGGGCCCAGTTTTCCTTTCCAATAGGCGGACTGGGCATTCACGTACTTGGGAATTCAGTTTAACAGCGATCCTCAAGCCTTGTACAGGCGTAACTGCACCCAAGTGTTGCAGCAAATACAAAGTCTAATGAGAGAGTAGAGCGCCCTGCCGCTGTCCTTGATGGGGTAAGTGGCAGCATTTCGAATGGTGCCATTTCCCAAAATGCTTTATATGTTCCAAACCCTGTCACTGCAACTCCTGCACCAAGATTCAAGCCAGTTTGATAGAGCACTGTGGAGTTTCTTGTGGCAAGAGAAGGTGGCGAGGACACCCCTGGCACATTTAAGGGGCCCATGGACAAGAGGAGGACTGGGTCTCCCTAATCGTCAATGGTACATGTAGGCTTGCCAAATGCGGCATGTGGAAGACTGGCTGGGGTATACAGAGACATTCACACCCCGTGCAGTAGAGGAAACTGTGGCCGCTTCACATTCTCTGCTAGCTGTATTACATATGGAGGGAGCTACCCTCCTTCAACGGTTATTGTAGACTGTCCTGGTCACACGGTTGCAGGGCACATGGCAAGCTTTGTGCTCCTACTGGAAATTACCACCAGTGGCATCTAGCTAGTTACTCATCTGCGGTAATATAAAAATTTCCTGCTGGAACTGGAGACTCTGACATTCTGAGAGTAGGCTGCAAAGGGGTTGTGCTGTGTGGGGCAGGTAGTTGGAGTTCACTGTCTGTAAACTGTACAGTGTACTAAAGGCAGAATATGATCTGGGGTCTCTTCTGAAGAGGTCCTTGGCAGTGGAACAGGTGGCTTAGATTCTACAGGGTTTTTATTTTTTTGTTGTTATTTTTGGAGTTGGAGGAACCAGGTCGTCCCTCCATCTCCAAGTATTTCAGTAAGATGTTGAAATGGGTTGGTCCCCATGACTTTTCGGAGATTGAGCAGAAATGGCCGAGGGAGCTGGGAACAACTGTTTCGCCTGACAGAGTTTTAGGAACAATCAGGTGCATTCCGGGCTTGGCGAGGTCAGCCAAGCTGCGGGAAATTCACATTTCTTACCACGATGAGCACTGTGGAGCCGACTGACACACGATGGCAGCTCTCCATGGTGCACAAGGCAAAAGGCAGTTTTGGGGCATCTTTGGTGGACCTGTGAAAAAGTCCAGAGTCTTTGGAGACAGATTCAGATTTATGCGAGCTTGTTGCTGAATCAACAGGTAGAATGATCAGAAACCCTTGTGTTTTCTGATTGGTTGGGATCCCCGCTCCCTAGAGGATAGGGAGCTCAGCTACTAGTATGGAAGGCATGCATTGTTGGGAAACAGCCTCTCCTACACCGTTGGAGGGAGAAGGAGGCCCCAACCTTTTGGGAATGGAGGAACTGTTTCCACCAATTAATGCTTACAGAACACAGGGGTGCTAAAGGGGACACTAAGGAGGCAGCCTTTATGGCATGGTGGGAGCGATATAGCCAAACCCTGGCCTCCTGGGCTCAGAATGAACTTCTCACGCTCTAGGTGGAGGTGACCTACAGTGGGGGATGATGGGAACCAGAGGAGTGTACTATGGGAGGAGAAGAATACTTGCTGGAAGACTAATAGGCCAAGGGGGTAGAGAGGTGGACCATAGGGGGGGGAGGAAGGGAAATAAAGTAAATAAAAGAAAAATTGCTTATTGTTCTGTTTGTCCAGGCGCAGTGTAAGCGTAGCCTCTGCGCCCAGGTGTTGTACAGGTTCTTGGTTCAATAAACATTATTCTTTAACAAATTTTAGGGGGGGGGGGTTTGGGGTTTTGTTTTGTTTTGTTTTTTAAGTAGAAAAGAATGCCATTGTGAATTTAAAAAGATAGAGGCAATCAATCAATCACTCAGAAAGGGATGGATAGATGTGGAAGAGGGAGAGAACGCACAGGGAAGTTTCCGTGGGCTTGGTGGCGGGACAAAAATTGGTCAGGCATCTGCATCACTGGCGAGAAAGGTTAGAAGCCTTTTGATTCATTCGGGAAGCACCAACAGCAGACCAGATCAGTGCAATACTCAGAGAGGGGACCAGACACCGTGGGAGAGAAGCCTTGTGAAAAAGATGAGTTTTGAGACTGGCCTCAAGTTTTGATAAGCGTTCTAGTCTAGGGAGGGAGAGAGGGAAGATCATTCCATAGACTGGGAGCGAGGAAATAGAAAAGCAGACCGACGGGTGAAATTATATCCAGCGCATGAGGCTGGGAGGAGAAAAAGATGCTTAACATGGATTGAGCCAAGAGCACGGTCAGGCTATGGAGAACCATTAGGGAGGAAAAATGCATGGGTATGTCAGTATGCAGGGCTCTGTAAACCAGAATGAGGCGTTTGTATTGGATATGATAATGTTATTGTATAGGTAATTAATGAAAATGGATTAAGAGGGACGTAATAAAAACCATATTTAGAGGCATGAGCCGACATTCCAACAGCAGTATTCTGGATAGTTCGTAATCGATTAAGGCAGGCAAAGGAAGAGTTTGAAAAGAAACTTGAGATGGAAGCAAAACTCATAATAAAAGTTTTTTTCAGGTATATTCAAAGCAAAAAGCCTGTGAAGGAGTCAGGTAGACCAATATATGACAAAGGGGAAAAGGGGGTACTGAAGGTGGACAAGACTACAGCAGAGAAACTAAATAAATTCTTTGCTTCAGTCTTTACTGAAAATATAAAGGGAAGTACCCGTGCTGAATCAGAGGAACAGAAACAAAATCTTGGTAAATCTGAAAGATTGCTAGGGCAACTGGACAAGTAACTAAATGGTAGCAAATCAACCTAGATGGGGGGTAAACATCCCAGGTTTCTGAAAGAATCATTAAAATAAGTTTATAGTACCTAAAGACTGAGGACTAGCTAACGTAAAAACAGTATTTAAAAAAGTGTTCCTGCGGTGATCCAGGCAACTATAGAAACATAGAAACATGATGACAGAAAAAGACCACATGGCCTATCTAGTCTGTCCTTCCATAACAACAACTACAACAGTCCACTTTTTACCTTTAGAGATCCTCTGTGTTGGTCCCATGCTTTTTTGAATTCAGTTACTGTCCTCATCTCTACCACCTCCACTGGGAGACTATTCCATGGATCCACTACTCTTTCCGTAAAGAAATATTTCCGCATATCACTCCTGAATCTATCTCCCTTCACCCTCATCCCATGTCCCCTCGTAGCAGAACTTGCTTTCAATTGAAAGAGGCTCTCTCCCTGAACATTTATGCCACGGAGGTATTTAAATATCTCAATCATATCACCTCTATCCCGCCTTTCCTCTAAGGTGTACATATTAAGATCCTTAAGTCTGTCCTCATATGCTTTATAACGAAGCCCATTAATCATTTTAGTAGCAACCCTCTGCACCGACTCCATCCTGTTCACATCCTTTTGAAGGTGCGGGCTCCAGAATTGCACACCATACTCCAAATGAGGTCACACCAAAGACTTATACAGAGGCATTATCACCTCCTTTTTTCTGCTAGCCATTCCTCTCCGTATGCACCCAAGCATCCTTCTAGCTTTTGCCGTCGCCTTTTCTACCTGTTTAGCTACTTTAAGATCATCAGACACAACCACGCCTAGGTCCCGCTCTTCTTTAGTGGACAAAAGTATTTCACCTCCTATAATGTATTGCTCCCTTGGATTGCTGCAGCCCAAATGCATGACCTTACATTTTTTAACATTAAATCCCAGCAGCCAAATTCTAGACCATTCTTCAAGCTTAGCTAGATCCCTCCTCATGTTGTTATCTACCCCTTCCTGGGTGTCTACTCTATTGCAGATTTTCGTATCATCCGCAAAGAGGCAAACCTTACCCGACAGCCCTTCCGCTATATCACTAACAAAGATGTTAAAAAGAATCGGACCAAGGACAGATCCCTGGGGCACACCACTGGTAACATCCTTCTCCTCAGAGTGAGCTCCATTTACTTGTACTCTTTGTCGCCTCCCACCCAACCAATTTCTAACCCAAGCAGTAACTTTAGGGTCCATCCCTAGGGTGCTCAGTTTGTTTATAAGTCGCCTGTGAGGAACAGTGTCAAAGGCTTTACGGAAATCTAAATACACCACATCTAGAGCTCTCCCTCGGTCCAACTCCCTGGTCACCCAGTCAAAGAAATCAATCAGATTTGTCTGACAAGACCTGCCTCTGGTGAATCCATGCTGCCTCGGATCCTGTAATCCGCTGGACTCCAGAAACCTCACTATTTTCTCTTTCAGCAGCGTTTCCAATAATTTACTCACCACCGAAGTTAAACTAACCGGCCTGTAGTTTTCAACCACATCCTTACTTCTGCTTTTGTGTAAAGGCACCACATGAGCCTCTCTCCAGTCCTTTGGCACCACTCCAGACTCCAATGAGGCATTGAAAAGGTTAGTCAGTGGAGTTGCTAGAACGTCCCCAAGTTCCCTCAGTATTCTAGGGTGTATCCCATCCAGTCCCATCGCTTTGTCTACTTTAAGTTGAGCTAGTTTCTCACAAACACAGTCTTCTGAAAATAGTTCAAGATGTCCCTCGCTTCTGTTCTTATTTGTGGGTGTTTTCTGAGGTCCTGCTCCTGGTTCTTCATCTGTGAACACAGAACAAAAATATTTGTTAAGCAATTCCGCTTTATCCTTATCAGCTTCTATATATTCCCCCCCTGCACCCTTGAGTCTGACAATACCACTTTTGCCCTTCCTCTTCTCACTAATATATCTGAAAAATGTCTTATCCCCCCATTTTATTGCATTGGCTATTTCCTCCTCCTTTTGAATCTTTGCCTTCTTGGCTACTTTGCTAGCTTCTCTATGTTTTTCCAAATACAGATGCCTGTCTTCCTCTCTCCCTGTGATCTCTTGTATTTCATGAAGGCCTCCCTCTTTTTCTTCACTTGTTCAGCTACTTCCTTCGAAAACCATAGCGGTCTCCTGTTCCTTTTGCCTTTATTTACCATTTTAACAAAAAGGTTGGTTGCCTTTAAAATACCCCCTTTCAGTTTTGCCCACTGTTTTTCTACATCTCCCAGCTGTTCCCATCCCACTAACGACTCCCTGAGGTATTGGCCCATCTTCGCAAAGTTAGTCTTCCTAAAGTCTAAGATCCTCACCTTGGAATGGATTCTAACAGCCCTAGTCCTAATACTGAACCACACCATCTGGTGATCACTGGATGCAAAATGATCTCCCACTACAACATCGGAAACACTTTCACCATTGGTAAGCACCAAGTCCAGTATGGCCCCTTCACGTGTGGGGTCTGTTACCAATTGCCTGAATAGTTCTCCCTGTAGAGAATCCAGGATCTCCTTACTGCTGAGTCTGATGCTGGTGCTGGGCAAAATGGTAGAAACCATTATGAAAACTAATTACTGAAATATAGAAAGGCATGGTTTAATGGGACAAAGCCAACATGGATTTATGCAAGGGAAATCTTGCCTCAATCTGCTACATTTCTTGAAGGTGTGAATAAATAACAGAGCAAGCCAATTGATATAGCAAATCTGGATTTTCAGAAAGCCTTTGACAAGGACCCTTATGAGAGAGGCTCTACAGATGTCATGGGATAGGAGGCAGTGTCTATCCTTTAACCATTCCTAATTTACAATAAAACAGAGTAAGGTTAAATGGTCACTTTTCTCAGTGGATGTAGTGGTGTACCCCTGAAATTTGTCCTGGGTCCAGGACAAATGAATGACATGGAGTAAGGTGATCAAAATTTGCAGATGACAAAATTATTCAAAGTTTTTAAACCACAAGAGAACTGTGAAATATTGCAAGAGGACCTTGAGATACTGGGTATCCAAATGGCAGATGAAATTTAACGTGGACAAGTGCAAAGTTTTGCACTTAAGAGAACAACCCAAATTTGTAACTGCACCATGAAAGGTTTCACATTAGGAGCCATCACCCAGGAAAAGGATCTTGGCGTCATCACGAATAATACTGTCCGTCGAAATCCTCTAATCAGTGTGCAGCGGCAGCCAATAAAGTGAATCGAAAGCTAGGAATTATAAAGAAGAGCAGGGAAAATAAAAACAAAAGGATATCATAATGCCGCCGTATCACTCCATGACGGGACTACCTCGAGTATTGCATGCAGTTCTGGTCACTGCATCTTAAAAAGATAAAGCGGAATTAGAAAAAAGTACAGAGAAGGGTGACTAAAATGATAGAGGGGACACAAGGATAGCTTTATGAGGAACAGCTTAAAAAGGTTAGAGCTCTTCAGCTTGAAGAAGAGACTCGAGGTCTATAAAACAATGAGTAAGTATGAATTGGTTGTTTACTCTTTCAAAAAAAAAAAAAGCACAGACTAGGGGACATGCAATGAAGCTGCAAAGTAATACATTTAAGACTAATCAGAAAATATCATTTTTTCATTCAACACATAAATAAGCTCTGGCATTTGTTACCGGAGGATGTAATAAAAGCCGTTAGTGTAGCCTGATTTAAAAGCAGTTTGGACAAGTTCCTGGATGAAAAATCCATAAACCATTATTGAAGTAGACAGGGAGCAAATCCCATCTATCCCTGGGATAGGCAGCATGGAATGGGTCTCTCTTTTGGGATCCTGCCAGGTACTTGTGACCTGCATTGGCAACTGCTGGACACAGAATACTGGGCTTGATGGACCTTAGGTCTGATGCAGTATGGCAAATCTTATGTTCTTAAACCAAAACCAACTAGGTAGGTGCACAGCAATAATAAGGTGGAAAAGAAGAAAACTGAAGGAGCCGTATTCATTGAGGACAGTTTGGAAATCAGACTGATTAGCTTTGCCTCTAGGACAGGGTTGGGAAAGAGATTTCATCTTAAGGTGAGAGACAGCAGACAAGAGATTCCAACAGAACTGTCCAAGGTAGAGAAGTCATTCCTTTGTAGTCCCAATTTACGTTTATTAAAATCTTGATATACCGCCTTAGACCTGGGCATTCATCAGAGTGATTTACAGTAAAATACATACTTAAAAAGAAAGGAATGCCAACACAGCATAGCAAAAGTAATAAGGATAAATATAAAAACCCTGCCTAACCAGAAACCAACTCATCAAGTTTTACTTTTCTTACCAAAATATAAGTTTAAGGAATTTGTTTACTGCTATTAACACTGCAAAACAAAAAGCTTTCATATTTATTTTTATTTGCAGACTAATAGGAAAATACTAACAAAGGAAATACTGGTATCCATGCTTAGAATTATAAATTCCTTCCTTTTTTCCTGTAGCATATGATTATATCATTTCAAATTTTAAAAAGCGATTGAAGATGACATTAAAAAAAAGAAGAACTACTAAACTATCAGAGATTCTTCCCCATATCCAAGATCAATAATGAGGTTATTGCATGCTCTGAATGGTGAGATGCACCAGAATTCAACCTATAAAATGTGGAAGAAAGGTTCAGGTTCACTCAGTCTGCATCACGCAACAAGCCAAGCCTAGGAGAGCCACCTACACCCTAGACCTTCTTTATTCTGAAACTCTTAAGGAGGTTTATTCAACGGCAGTGGCTAGGCAAAGTAAAGTGCCTAGCCACCACCGCTTTAATTAGGACCAGATACTCACGGTGGAAGATATCCGCTTTCCAACACTGAATATCTGGGCTGTTTGGCCACCAATGCTGCTAACCAATAGTGCAAAGTGGTTAAGTCAGGACAGGTGAGTGGCTGTCCTAACTTAAACCACTTAAGTTATTCAGTTAGTGGCCGTCACCACCCCTGCTACACTCACAGACCACCTCGATTTTAACTGGCCATTATTTCAGCGGTACTAACCAGCTAAAACCTTTTTAATATCTTAAGTTATAAATTCATTCATTTCTTGACTATTCTAAAGCCTCCATTAAAGAGCTACATGTGGCTTCCAACCTTTAGGCTAGATAGGTTCTTGACATTCTAGAGTCAACTTAAGTATCACAGACTATAGGGAACAATCCAGTGATACAATCATTTAGGCCACATAGTCCTACAGCCTACATAGGTAAAGATATGTTGTACAGGTTTGCTCTATTTTGTATTTTATTTTGTCAGTGACAGAAACATTGTTCACATTATATGTTTACTAAATATTAGCCTGCGATACCTGCAACCACGTCCATAGGAATTACACGGGCGCTGCAGCAAATAGCGTGTGGTAAATAGGGCCCAAATGAGAAATTTTTCCAGGGTTGTACGCCACAGAGCTGCCCATTCATGAACATTATTACCCAATATGTCTACTTTCATTGCATCAGTTAAGACTGCAAGGCTAGGGAAACTGATATCACATGACAGCAGGTGCCAGAAGGAAAAAAAAAAAAAAAGGGAACTTGGGCAGTCTGCAATAAATTCAAGTTAAGTAAGAGGCCGCATAAAATTAGGCTATTTGGCAACTATTTTTTTCTTCACCCAAAATTAGCAGTTTGAGAAGAGGAAAAAACCCACAAAAAAAACAAAGTCTTTAAAAAAAAACCTACTGGCACATTACAGATGTGCAATCACCAGAGTGCCTTATATTTGCTATATGCTAAATCGAAGCAACACATGAATTAACAGAGGAAATCAACATATATTAAACTGTTCTCATACATGTATGAACAGAAATTACAATGAATGTGTGAAAGACAACCAAAACTGTCCAAATGATGGAGCCTGAAAACATCTGGATGACAAAATTTTCTGCATGCATAACTATAGAGATCATTGGAGGTAGTATCAAAACTGAAGATTGAGCATTCATATTTAAAGTCTAGTCTGATCTTTAGGAATCAAAGTGGCTTTGCAGAATATCCTGAGGAACTATGAGCATTTAAAAGTTTTAGAAAGGTGATTTAAACGCAACCTTTAGACTATGCCTCTCCATAAACCTGTGCCTCACCCCCACTACAGGCATAGCACCGAGAGAACCCAAGTGACCACTGAGAACGCAGGGAAGGTGGCTGGAAACCAAACATCTCGCTTTTATATAGAAAAAGTAAAATAGCAGAAAACGGGGGGTGGGGCAAACAAAAGAAAACTTAAGATCAACAGGAACAATAACAGAGGTAAGACAGAGGCAAGTTGTTACTTCCAAAGTGCAATTGATGGTTCTTTAAAACCTGCAAGAGATTGGGAATTGATGCTGTAATTCTGAAAATACTTTTTCAGCCTGCCCACCGTCGAGTATATTTCTCGTCGGGCTAAAATTTAAAAAAAATAAACATTTATATCACAGTAAAATATCAAAGTATAAAAATAATAGGATTGATAAGGTTTCAGAAACATGCAGCCCCAGAACACACAGCACACCCCAGCACTCACTCTGTGCCAAACTGGCCAGGGCTCCTCCACTAGTTTAAATTAGGAGTGTGTTTTTTCCGCTAGACACATTGTTAAAGTAAACTGCTAAGTGCCGCCGACCTGTTGCCAAATATTTTGGGGCACAGCCGCAGTACCTATTCAGCAATGTCCAATTATACGTCATGTTTAACTTTGTTTAGAGAGTTCCTAGTGCAGCATATCCAATGATTCTTTCAGAGTCAACAAACAACAAGTAGCCCAAGGACGCAGAAATCACGAAAATGTTTTCGTATCTGCCAAACAGAGCTAATGAGCGCAGTTCCAAGAGAAAACGCGCTCTTGATTTCCGGGCCATTGCCCGCTTAGGGCCCAGTTCATTAAGATTTCCCCCTAGATACTAAGGAAGGGGGGAGGGGCTCTTTTGGAAGCCTTGCAAGATCGCTCGCGCCTCTGATGGAGAATCCGGGTTTTACCTATCTCCAAAACCCATTTGAAAGCTTTCAGCGTGCAAAGATGGGGAGCGGCGCGATACCCACCTGAGGCATTTGGGTAGGTGTATGGAGGAGGAGGGGGCTGGAAGCCCGGCTGAGGAGGGGGAATAGCCCCGTAATTATTGTGCTGCCCGTACTCGTAGCCCCCCGGGATCACCGGGCTGTAAGCGGAGGGTCTCTCCTGCAGAAGGGGCTTGCCGTCCATCCCGAAAAAGTGTCACCGATCCGTCTTTCTGCAGCGGGGGCAGTTTGCAAAGCTTTCTGTTTCAAGGAAGTCGAAGCCGAAAGCTAATCAAATCTAACCCGAACCATAAAAAAGCACAAAGTGCAGGAAAGAGCTCCCGGATTCCGCAGCCGCACAAGTTTGCGCGCGCAGCTCATCCGGCCCCGGGCAGCAGCACTGCCTTCGCTTCTCGGCGATCGCCGGGACCGGGCAGAACCGGATCGCCCCCTCCAACCCAATTACAACAAAAATAATGTGCTTCCCTGCTCTCAGGCCAGTCACAAGACTCGAGTCACGTGACGAGCCAAAGTTCTGTGACTCGGCCAGAGGAAACCCTTCTTAAAGGCGCAGTGCAGCTAAGCGGCCGGGGGTGGAGGGGGCGCTCGGATCCTCCGCTTCAGACGTGATTTCCGAATTGTGCTTATTGCAATGATCTTCGGTGTTCCCTAAAATTCGAATTAGTATTGATTTGATCATGCAAGGCTACTTTCTGTTATGGGAGAGAGCCAGGATGTGCAGCTTTCGACTTTTCTCATTCTCCCCCCAGCCAGAGCTATTTCCAGTGCTGTTCTGCGATGGACCACTGGGTGTCTCTATAACAATAATTACAGTGCTGAAACATTCTTTTTTTTCTGTAGACCACCTACTGCCAGATAACTACAAGCTTCCACAATCCACCAAAGCAATGGCCAAGCCAGTCCTAATAGACTGTGATGAGTAGCCTAATGGTTAGAGCAACAGCCTAGTACCCATGAAATCTGGGTTTGAGTCTCACTGGAGCTCCTTGTGACCTTGGGCAAGTCACAACCATCCATTGCCTCAGGTACAAACTTAGATTATAAACTGACAGGGAAATACCTACATAGGTGAATGTAGCTCACTTTGAACCATCCTTGGAAAGGTGTGAGCTAAATAATAATAAATACATTAATAAACAATCTGCAAAATAGGAAAGAGAGCTTTTAATGGAGCTTAGTTTATCAATTTAACACTGTCACAGACCACACTGCAGAGATATATAGTCAAGGCCAGCCCCAGAGTTGGTTCAAGGTATTGGCATCCCAGGCAAACCTTAAGCCTTGTGCTCCCCCTGGCTGTCAGAATCCATCGTTTGGCCTAATGGTTGGGCCAGCCCTGTATATAGTCAGAAAAGTATATTACCAGCATGTGTCTCTTAACCAGACAAAAAGGAAGAAGAATCTCACAGAGCCTTGGGGAAATAAGCCATTTCTAAGTCTATTTTGTAAATGTGTCTTTATAAAATAAAATAAGCACCCAGGAATGGCCCCAGTAGCACAAATTTACACCTGTTCCAAAGTTATACATTTGTCTATGTACTTTCTGCGTACATGCAGATTTTATAAATAGAAGCCGCAAACACAAAAGCACAAAAGTCTGTTTACATTTGAGGTCTCAACCCCTGACGAAGGCCTAGCTGAAACATGGCCATGTTCGGTACTACACTGGAATTCTATGTGCATTTTAATAAAGTATATCCCTTACTGTGAGTCTCCTTGCTGCAGACTTTTGTATTTTATAAACAGAGACATACATCATAACTCCGCCCTTCTACACATAGATTCTGTAGAGGTAGGTGTACTCTTTCCGTGCACCTACTTTCTATCCATGTATATCCCCATTTTACATGTAAAACAGGCTTTACATGCAGAAAATGCTTTCTTAAATTGCCTCCTAAAAAGGTCATTTTATAAAGAGATGCAAGTAGGTGGCTGCTTAGGTGTGATTTTTGAAAGAAATATGAGTGTAAGTGACAGAAATTGTACCTTAAGTTGAAGTGCAGACATTTGTACTAGTCCTAGAGCTTGTGTAAATGCCTGTGCCTATATTTTGCAAGTCTGTGTTGAAGTAATAGTATTTTATAATCTACACATGTACTCACATGCCCCTCCCATGTGCATGCCCACTGGTATGTGTCATCAAATCAATGTGTGCACTTTTATTTATTTAGTAGTCTTTTTATTTCAGTCAAAGTGGTTTACACTGTAACTTAAACTTGGTGATGTGCATTGAACAGGGACATGGATAATTTGGATTTTTCTGAGGCAATGGAGGGTTAAGTGACTTGCCTAAGGCCACAAGAAGTGCTAGTGGGAATCAAACTCTAGTTTCTGGGTACCCAAGCCAGTGCTCTAACCATTAGGCTACTCTTCTACGTTTTCACTTGGTGCAATTTTATAAAAGACCATTTGAGTGCATATGTGCCGACCTATGTGTGAGGGTTAGCACTACCACTAGGTGAACTAGGCAGTCCCATTCCTGTGTGCTGGTGCTGCTCCCTGAAAGTCCAGCCAGTCCTGCCCCCTCTGACACAGATTTCCTGTTTGCTTGGCATTTCAGAGCACAGCACCAATACGCAGTGATTCCGACTCTGGAAAGCCTTTCTTTGCTGATTTATTGTCATTGTTACCGCTTCAGTTCTCAGAGAAGTATGGTAGCACTGATAGGAAAAGCAGGGGTGGGGGACAGGAGCAGGAGGAGCACAAGAACGAAGGTTCATGTAAGGCACCTTATATCCTTGCACCGGCCTTGTATGCACGTAAATGATTAAATAGTCCCACTTAGGCACCTACTTTCACACTTAAAGTAGGCACCTTTTTATAAAATTGTCCCCTAAATGGACAAAGGATAATAGTTAGTAGGAAATGTTATAATTATACTCTGTCATGGAAAAAAATCTGAGGATCAGCACAAATGGCAGGAATCTATCTTGGTTTTTAGGCATTGCAACTTAACAGTGAATGCTTTTATCTAGACCGTTCTAAATGTATCAGGACCTATCAATTGAAATCTTACAGAAAATCCATGTAACTCTTCCAAGAAAAGCCTTTCTGTTTATTTGGAGGAAAAACACTCAGAGTGGCTAAAGACATAGTAACATAGTATATGACGGCAGATAAAGACCAGTATGGTCCATCTAATCTGCCCAGCAAGGTGGCAAGAGTAGGTGCCCCTGCCGCTCTGTGTAGGTCACCCCTATTTGTTCAGAAATAAGAGATAGTTATGTTTATTTTGATTTTGTCCTGTTGCTATAAAGGGATCCACTGTGTCTGTCCCATCCCATTTTGAATTCTGTCACTGTATTTGCCCCCACCACTTCCATCGGGAGGCCATTCCAAGCATCCACCACCCTTTCAGTGAAAAAGTATTTCCTGACATTACCTTTCAGTTTACCCCCTTGCATCTTCATATAATGCCCTCTAGTTTTACAGCTCCCCGTCCTTGGAAGAGGTTTGTTTGTTCATTAATACTCTTTAAGTATTTAAAGGTCTGTATCATATCTCCCTTGTCCCTCCTCTCCCCTAGTGTATACATATTTAGGTCTTCAAGTCTCTTCTCATACGTCTTCTGGCGCAGGCTCCAAATCATTTTGGTTGCCTTTCTCTGAACCGTTTCCAGGCTTTTTATATCCCTTGCAAGATATGGTCTCCAAAACTGAGCACAATACTCCAAGTGAGGCCTCATCAGCGACTCATACAGCGGCATTAGTACCTCTTCCTTTCTGCTGGTAATTCCTCTCTGTATGCAACCCAGTATCCTTCTGGTTTTTGCCACTGCCTTTCCCGCTCTTTCGCCATCTTGATATCCTCAGAAACAATCACTCCGAGGTCCTTCTCCTGGTCTGTGCACACCAACCTTTCACCCCCTATTGCATACAATTCCCTTGGATTTCTGCATCCCAAGTGCATGACTCTGCACTTCTTCACATTAAATCTTAACTGCCAAGCATTGGACCATTCTTCCAGTGTTTTTAGATCTGTCCTCATGTTGTCCACTTCCTCAGAAATGTCCACTGTGTTGCAAATGTTTGTGTCATCTGTAAAAATGAAGACTTTTAAAAGGCATAATCTGTCGAGGTAGGAAGCAAGGTGGCCTTTTTCTGTGTAATTTCAAGACTTAACTATTTAGCCAAAATATCTTGGCTGGGTATTCAGAAACTCAAGGCATGATATTCAGAATAGCTGAGCTCCTGAATTTAGGCCTCTAAGTTCAGCTGAAATTCATCATAATTAGGAGCTTAAAATTGATGCTCCTAAATTTATGTAACCAGAGGTTTAAAAATGTTACCTGTCAGCCCAGGAGACTGAGTGAACAGTGACTGTGTGTGTGACTGTCCTGTGACCAGGGTTTGAAAGAAGGATTGTTGAGAAAAGCTAAGTACAGAGAGAGAGAGAGTCAGATGATCATAGCTGAGAGTGAGAGAGGGAGTTCTTGTTGAAAGATTTGAATTGAATTACAGATTGGAGCACTGGTCTGGGTGTGTGACAGAGTATACCTGCTGACAGGCTGAGGAGGTTATAGAGGAGAGAATATTTCTTGAATGGAATCAGAATTCTCTCAGGAAGTCTGTCAAGAAAGTGGGAAAATTCTGATTTGTTCTCACTGAGTTTCAACTATAAAGTTAGAGGTAATTAAAATCCCTGAAAATAGAACTGGCTTTATCTACGTCTTTGCAGAAGGTCTCGGCATTCTCAAAGGAGACGGTCGGTAAATTATCTGATCATGAAGTTCGATTAACAATTGTGGAGAGATCTGTTGTATCCAATGAAAAGCTGATCTCCTCTCAACAGACTGCTACTACAAAGTTTACTCAGGATTTGGGATTTTTGCATCATCAAGATGAGTTTAGGGAGAATTTTTTGCGTTCGAAAATTTTCCTAGGACACATTATCTCTCTCCCTTATTGTTGTTACAGAAATATTTTAAGGAAGTATTATTACTTAAAGATGTGGCAGATATTTTGATTTCAAGTTTATATTATTTGCCTAAAGGAAAGGTGATTAGAGATGAATGTGCCTCAGAGGGAGTTCAATATGATCAGTTGGTGTCTTCTACACTAGATCTCTCAGGGTTTCTTGAGTCTTCCTCTGATGATATCCCCACCAGGGGTACTTTGTTAGTCTCCTTTGTTCGGGGGATGGACAAAGATAGGATTCTACGGGTTTATTTTCAGAGGAAGACTGAAAAGTTTGGTGGTCAATGTATTCAGATATTTCCAGATGTGGCTAAGGATACTCAGGAACGTCGTAAGGCTTTTCTAGATATGCATCTGCGCGTGTTAGCCATTGGTGCATTGTTTTACCTTAAATTTCCCTGCAAATGTCAGATTTCTTTTCAAAGTAAACGTTATTTGTTCTTTGAAGTAGACCAATTGGTGAACTTTTTGAATGAGAGGGAGCATTCATAACTAATATATATACATTTTTCTTTTGTTACATATTGTTCTCTTGATTTTGTATAATTGAGCTTAAGATATTTTTTCCCTCGGGGTTTATTGTATGTATGAAGCTCCTCCTTGATGTGGACTTGTAATCATGTTTATGTAATTTTTCTTTGTATCATTTTTTATTAAAATAAAAAAAAAATCCCTGAAAATAATTGGAGAAGATTGCTTCAAGAATATCTTCTCAACCAAAAGGAAACAAAATAGGCTCCAGAAATTAACACGGCGCTGCTGAGAGTATTAACAACTCCGAGAAAGAGGGTTTAAACCTTTGATGTAAGTGCACTGTCTGTGTGGGGATACAGAGTTTGTTGAATTCCTGTTGGCTCTGTTTGGAATTGTGGAAACTATAATCTTAGTATGAATTTTAAGGTAAAATTGTTACTGGCTGACAGTAAAGCCACAAGTGAGTGTGTGACATTGCAGCTAAAGGTGTGAATTAGCAGGATTTGAATAAGAACATTTCAGAAAAAAACAGTTTAGTGCTGATTTAAAGATTAATCTAAATTACCTGAAGAAAACAGGTTTTACTAAGCCTGTAACAACAGGGAAATTATATTTTGAGAAACCGTAATTGCAAAAGTTGAACAAACAGAAAATTGAGGTGCTGAAAAATCACCTGAGTTATTAATACTGCATTGTTAGAAAACATTATTGTGGAATAATAAGAATATTTTTTAAAGATGTAATTCATTTTAATGTCATTTGTGTAATTTGGAAAGAATTTATTTATTCCGAAATTTTAACTAGTGTATACAATTCTGAAGTGCTCAATTTTAAAAGATTTAATTTAATAACTTGTCATATATATGGAATAAATTTGACAGAAAATTTAAATTCAAGGGTATTTTGTGGATTTATTTAGCTTATTTAGTTCTGTGGTAGAATTCTATTGCTTGATTATAAGAACAAGTCTGTAACATCACATTGACTTTAGGCTTATCCAAACTTAGATTTTATTTTCCTCCTAAACCTCTCTATACCTACCCGTACAGGAATGTGGGACGTGGTTAGTGATTTCTTGGTTATCCTCTCAACTGAGTGAGTGTCAGACTCCGAGGTACCCACTTGGCCAGATTTGACTACACCAATACACCTTAAGCATTGCTGTAGGAGTCTGACAGTGCCTCCTCCTGGGTGGGGTTACATTTAGGCCTGTCATTCATTTTCCTAAATTTATAAGCCTAATTTAGGTGTCTAGTGCTGAAAACAAATGCTAAGCTCCTAACTTCTTTTCCCCTTCCAAAATCCACCCCGTTGCTGTTCCCTTTTTTATGCTTCTAAATTTAAGACTTCAGTGAAATTTTAAGAAAATGTTAAGACGCTCAACCCTAGTAAATTTTCAAAGAGGCCAGTTTAGGAGCAGATCCCTCAAAGTTAAAAGCCTAACTCTCAAACAGGCCAATGCAGAAAATTAGCGTGACCTTTAAACACAGAGAACGACTAAAGTTAAGCACACTTTAAGCATGTTTAAGCTAACGTCAAATGCAGAAAAGAGACAGATGTGCTGGTAAACAGCGACCAAAAAACTAGCGCACTATTAATGCCAAGAGTATTTAAAAGTAGGCAAATGAGCTGCACATATGAAACTGGTACACAAATAATGGCTGCATCTGATGCAGAGACAGACGTAGAGGATTTTGTGATCAGCTTTAGCACCAATATCTCTACGCCTGGGTCTGAGGTGGCTTAAACCTCTAGTATGTGCCCCTGACAGTATTTTGATGGCATTGGTGCTTTCCCCAATGTCTGGATCATCTTCCCATCAGAGGGAGCCACAAAAAGCAAGAAGCCAAAAGTCAGGACGATTCAAATCCAATTTATTGAAACAGACCCCGACACGTTTCGGCAAAATTTGCCTTCATCAGGGGGTAGCAGCTACAATATATATATATATATATATATATAAGTAATACAAATCATGAAACATAAAAACGTAAAAAAGGGGGACTCAAAATAATAAGCCATAACATTTAAAATATATTATATATTATAATATAATATTATGTAAACCAAAAGAGGGGGGGGAATGGTGAACCTATTATCAATGTAATAAAAACAAAGTGTATATAAACGCAGGACACAGAAATGTAAATAGTAATAATGATTAAATATTATTAAAAATTATAAAATAACAGCGTAAACAACTTTTGGACAAATATAATAAAGGTGTAAGGAAAAAATTATAAGAAAAAATTATTGTAATAAAAAGGTAATAAACAATTCTTGAGACAATAACTTAAGTCTTATAAAGAAATTATAAAAGAATATGGACAAAAAGAGAAATGTTCAAAACTCTTATACTTACATATGACCCTGTTCATAGACCGATAATGTAATGTTAAGTCCAGAGTTGGGCGTGTTCTGTCTCGCTATATTAAAGAGACTTGATATCGCCTAAATTAAACTATAAATATAACAGCTAAAGGTAGTTACAAGTGGTAACGTAAAACTGAGTTAAAATCAAACATGTTAAAAATGTCACAAAATAGGTGAGAACTTACATATAAATAAATAAACAATAATGGACTATATAATCTATGTATATGAATGTATACAGCTATAAATTATGCATATAAATCTTGTGGTAACTTCTGATTAAAAATTATGAAGACTAAATACATAGAGAATGAATACTAAAATAAAATACAATCAAATAAATATATGTATAATACCTTATTATATTATTTTGTAAGTGTGTGCTATTTAGCAAACCAATTATCAAACCATATAGGTATGTAAGAACGTTTTAAATTGATAATGGTAAACAGTGAATCACAGATTGAGAATCTATATAGCACCATGGAATCAAGCCAGGGAAACTATAGTTACTATTTCAATAATTAAAAATGCACAAATAAAATGATACTATAAATGAAAATAAATTAAATTGTATACTTAACATAACATGAGTATGAAGATAACATCGAATAGTCTGAATATGAACTAGTGAATGTATTTATTTGTTCATGAATATTCGTATTAAGAGGGGAAACCGATAACTGTGAAATGATGCTCCCTATTAAATTTAATATAAAAGACAAATAACAGATGTGTATAAACTGATAATATGTTTGATATAGCGAACTTTAATTCAAATATCAAAATGAGTTATGTATTAATGATTAAATAAATAGATGAATATGGTTTACCTTAACATACAAAAATGACTTGAAATCAATTATCTTAAATGGTCCTAAATCCAGAACACAAACAAAATTCTTGTGTTAAAACAGTACTGTTGAATGAGAAACTGTGTGAATGGTTTAAATAAACGTAAACAAATTTCTCGATAAAATTATATTACTACCTAGATGTAATGAACTGATAATGTAAAACTGTGCAGTGTAAAAGTTTCTGTACCCTGATATAATACCACGCAATGTTATTGATGAAATAGAAAAAATCACATAGATTCAGTAAGTAGCAAACTTAAAAAAGAATGGGCCAGTTCTTGTTCAAAAACGGACGACATGATGATTAGACTTGAAAGAGGGAGATGTAATGCCCCAAATGCAAACATACTAACCTAAGAGTATAAAGGATAGTGGTAAATGAAGGTAAATACCTTAGAAAGGTCTCGGTACTACCAAGATCGTTGCCTAAGTCATAAGAACATATAAATAATGTTAAAATGTCGTGTAAACCCGGCTGTTACTTGGAAAGGATTTTTTAGGAGAAGATACTATGTTGTAGAATTGACATGTATCAACAAATAAACGTGTGCATTGTAGATAGAACGGATGTTGAATAGACATGAAACTACGTTGTAAACTACGTTTAAAAAAAAAAAAAAAAAAACTCTTTTCATTACTATTTTAAAACTTCAATAGAAGGTAACGTATGGGTCTAGAGAAGTGTGAACTAAAGTGGACACTAAAAATAATGACGTAAACCACGGAGCAGAATGAAAGTGTCGGTGAAGAACGGAACAAACTATTACCATGGTAAAACAATATATAATATGCCATCATGCTTAAATAACACCCCTGCTATCGTATAGTATGCAAGTATTTACTCACGCTAATACTCCGATCGAGTACAGAAATTGTCTGCCTTAAAGGGATACAAATGCTGGTACTGCTCACATAGAGTCGAAAGTGAAAGTGCACTAGCTGCGGGGAATATAATGTAACCTTTTAAATTTGGCGCCAAAAAATCAAAGAAGCTGATTGGAAAGCAGATGATGACGTAAAACTCGTAGATGATGAGGTAAAACTCGTAGAGGCTCATTATAATACTAGTGAATGAAATCGCTGAAAGCCAATGTGTTGTATGTGTGCCTACAGACATCTCAGTACTGAAGTAAAAAACAGAGAAACATCAATGGTAATGTTGTTAGTCGAAAGGAAAAGCAGAACCAATAGACATTTAGGATGCAAATAGAAAAATATATGGATCAATAAATTTACAAGAAGACAGAAAGGTCTATTTCTTGATTAAGACCATCTGGAGATACACTTTTAAACTCATAAATATATCTCTGTTCCAACTTCAACAGTTTTTTATCTATATCCCCTCCTCTCCAAAGTGGTTTGATCCATTTCAAAACTAAATATTTCAAGTCACTAATTTTATGGTCAGCAGCAATCCAATGAGAAACCAAAGGCTTTTCTGTGATTTTCCGAGAAATACAGCTTTTATGCTCAGTGATCCGAGTCCGAATTTCTCTTTTAGTTTTTCCAATATATACAAGATGACATGGGCACTGTATGAGATAAATTACATTGGACGTTCTGCAGTTAGTATAATCATTCAGGTATATCTTATGTCCTGTTTTTTGGGTCCGTAAAGCTATTTTTGGCTATAATAGTGTGTAGGCAGATGGAACATTTTCCACAACTATAATGTCCCTTAATTTTAGGGGGAGCATGTGATCTCATAAGAGCTGATGGAACAAGTGTGTTGGCTAAATTTGTGTTTCTTTTATAAGCAACCATGACATGTTTTGTATCAAATGCTGGTAATGTAGTCAATAAATGCCATTCCTGTTTGAGAATATTCACTATTGATTTAGAATGTTGGGAAAATGTTAAAGCGCAAACGACCCTGTCAGAATTTTTTGGAATATTCTTTTTTTGTAACAAAAGAGAACGATCAGTGGTGCAGGCACGTAAATATGCTTTCTTGATACTCTCTTTTGGATATCCTCTTGTTTTAAATCTGTAGTGCATATCGACAGCGTGGCGTTCAAAGTCTCTATCTGTAGTGCAAGTTCTTTTAATTCTAAGGAATTGGCTAACCGGTAAATTTTGTTTGAATGCTCTATTGTGACAACTATCATAATGAAGGAGAGTGTTACGGTCAGTGGGTTTTCTATACAATTCTGTGACAAAGCCACTGTGGTCCTTCTTAATCATGATATCAAGATAAGAGATTTTTTCGGAACTGAAGGTGCCCTCAAATTGTAAATGGGGTCCAGGGAATTGATCCATGAGAAAAATTCATGTAATTTATCTTCTGGACCATCCCATATAATCAGGATGTCATCTATATATCTCTTCCATAAAAGGACATTAGATGCGTAAGGATGAATAGTCAAATATTGTGCTTCAAAATTAGCCACGTAGAGGTTTGCCACGTCTGGGGCCATAGAGGAGCCCATGGCTACCCCTTTTACCTGTTTATAAAAAAGGCCACGAAAATAAAAGAAGTTCTCTGACATTGCTATTGAGGCCAACTGTACTAGAAAAACCGTGGGAGTACGTACTGGTTGTGCCCTTTGTATAAGAGTATTGGCTAGGACTTCAAGTGCAGCCTGTTGAGGTATATTGGTATATAGAGAATTTATGTCCAGGGTAACTAGTATGAGCTGATCATGATATTGATTAAATTCTTGTAAAATGTTAATGATGTGTGTAGAATCACGAATGTAAGAAGGTACCTGTATAACAAATGGTCTAAGATAAATATCAAGAAATTTGGAGATGGGTTCCAAGACTGAACCTATAGCAGACACAATTGGACGACCTGGTGGGTTCTGTAGGGATTTATGTATTTTAGGTAAAGTATAAATAGTGGGAATAATAGGGTGCATGACACGTAGATATGCAATCTCATTGGGTGTAAGATACCCTGCTTCTTTGCCTAAGAAAAGAAGAGTTTCAATTTTTTGTTGTATCATTGGTGTGGAGTCATCAAATATTTTCTGATAAAATTGTTGGTCATTTAGTTGTCGCGATATTTCATTAATATAGTCTTCTCTATTCTGAATAACTATGGCGCCGCCTTTGTCAGCTGGCTTGATTATGATGTCATAAGTACCCCCACTTCAAAATTCAAAAAATTTAATGAAACAGACTTCCTTGACTCCACAATCCCCTACTTCTTATCAACAACAAATTTGGATGACGCTGTTAACAACTGGAACGATACTATTAATAATGCAGCTAAAAATAACCAACCAAATAAAAAAACCATATACACTAAAACAAATAATTCACCTTGGTTTAATAGCACTCTAAGACTAATGAAAAAAGAACTAAGAAAACTTGAAATGAAATGGAGGAAATCCAAGTTGTCTGTACACAAGGAAATATACAATAACAATCTAACAAAATATAAGGAAACAATAGACAGCACAAAGAAAAATTATTACTCAGCAACCTTAGCAAAATCATACAATAGACCTAGAGAGCTATTTTCCATAGTCAGAAAATTAACCAACAATGAGCAAACTTCTAACAATGAAATCACAGACATCTCAGTTCAATCCCTAGCTAATCACTATCAAAACAAAACAAAGAAACCCACCATGCCCTTAGAAAATATCAACATCTCTTATCAACCTGTAGATAAATGGTTAGAATTTTACCCCATCTCAAAAGTGTCATTAAAAACAATCATCTCCGGCCTAAATACCACAACTTCGTATTTAGATCCATGCCCTGTATCATGGATAAAAAACACACTACCAACTCTACTATCCTTTATCCTCCCAATAGTAAATCTTTCACTTACCCAAGGATACCTTCCATCCCCGCTCAAACATGCACAAATACGTCCAATTTTAAAGAACGGCAAACTTGATAAAACATCCCCTACATCATATAGGCCCATCTCTAGCATACCATTCTTGGCCAAATAATTGAAAAGGTAGTGCAACTACAGACACAGGAATTTATAGACTTATCTTATCCACTAGATGATCAACAATATGGATTCCGGCCCCGCCATGGAGTAGAGACACTTCTAACAGTATTAATAGATACACTCCTAAAAGGAATTGACAATCATAAACAGGCGTTCATCTTACTTTTCATTGACATATCAGCAGCTTTTGATAGCGTGCATCACTCAATTTTGCTCAACAACCTACGACAGATAGGCATAAACTCTACCGTACATAAATGGTTCACCTCATATTTAAATAACAGAACACAAAATGTAAGAACAGGTAATCAAACATCCAACACATACAAACAAGAAATAGGTTTACCACAAGGTTCAGCGCTTTCAGCCCTACTCTTCAATATCTATATAAAACCGGTCTGCAACATCTTTAAAAAATTCGGAATACAATATCACCTTTATGCGGATGATATTATGATGTACATACCTTTTACGATTCCTAACCTACCGACTCAACTTCTATCAGACTGCTACAATGAAATTACATACTGGCTAAAAACCCAAAACCTCCATATAAACCATGCTAAAACCGAAGTCTTGATCGTAACAAAAAACCAATCATTTATTCTCCCAACCCACATAACACTACAAAACCAAGAAATTAAAATAAAAAATGAAATAAGATATCTTGGAGTCATTTTAGATACACACCTTACTATGGAAACCCACATTAGAAATACCTTAAAGAAAATCTACTTCAAACTTAAAATCCTCAAACAATTGCGCCCCCTGGTATTTATGCATGATTTTATCAATATAACACAGGCTACCATTACTCCACACTTCGATTTCGCTAACTTAATACTTATAGGCATTCCAAAAAAAAATATCAAAGTAATCAAACTCGCACAAAATGCAACAGCTAGAATTATACTAAAGATAAATTCACTCCAACACATTACACCAATACTAGCTTCCCTGCACTGGTTACCAATACAAAGCAGGATAACCTACAAAACAATAATAACTACATTCAAAGCCCTAAACGACATGGCCCCGAAGACACTATGTAATTTAATAAACAAAGAACTACCTAAGACTACTCATAGAAAAGGACAATCAAATAAACTAAAGATTCCAAAAGAATATATAAGATCTCACAAAATTACAAATAATAGAGCCTTTTCCCACATAGCTCCAACAACTTGGAACTCGTTACCAGAGGACTTACGATCACTAACAGAGATAACAGAATTCAGAAAAAAATTGAAAACATATCTATTCACTAAACACTATAATTCCATAGAAAACATTCCACTCAACTTAGATAAAGGCTAAACATGAACCCCCCCACATCAAGCGTATACTCCCTTCTTCAAGGGATAACACACAAAAC
The DNA here is from genome assembly GCA_033557465.1 of Ichthyophis bannanicus. Taxonomy (NCBI): domain Eukaryota; kingdom Metazoa; phylum Chordata; class Amphibia; order Gymnophiona; family Ichthyophiidae; genus Ichthyophis; species Ichthyophis bannanicus. Next base: position 14,525,503 of record CM066044.1, on the reverse strand, counting down.
ATAATCGAATAAACACTCCACTCCTATACATTGATACCCTACTTGTATATAGTTGCAACTGATATGATCTGCCTATGCGGTAGAGTCAGTACTTTGTTTAAATTGTTACACAATCTGTGTTAGTTGAATTATTCTGCTTAGTTTTTAAACCTATGTGTGCATGTTAAGATGTTCTATGTAAAAAGTTATTCTGTTCCATGTAAAACAAGCTCTGCATTGTTAACTGTTGTTAATTGTACACCGCAACTGATCGCTGGAAGATGCGGTATATAAATAAGTGTTAAATAAAATAAATAAAATAAATAAAAATTATTAGATTGTAATGTCTTAAGCGCCTGCAGTTGTGGTTTATTCAAATTGAAATAGCCAGATCGTTTATTATGTCTATACAGATCATCAACTTTTGAAAGGACCACATTTTCAAACGCTGAAATCATAGTGTTGGTACTGGGTGGAATCCATTTAGAAGGATTTTTGACCACAGACGGGTCCGTAGTAACCTCAGAAGATTTTGTAAAATGGTCAATGATTCTCAATTTCCGGAAAAATTTGTATAGCTCCACCTGTGTAGTGAATTTATCATGCTGTCTAGTAGGTACAAACGACAGCCCTCTATTCAAAAGAAATATTTCAGTGTCAGATAAGGTGTAATTGGATAGGTTAATGATGCCACCTAAAGATTCCACTCCAATTGCCTTTTGGCTGAGAAGCTCTGAGCACGGTTTGTTCGATGAGACTGAGAGACATGTTGTTCTTGTTGTCTCGTCTGCCTGTCTATAGGCGACTTGGGTGATATGTCTCTGCCACCTCCTTTCCATAGGGCAGACATCTGAAAATCCCGTTTGGGACTGCGAGGTTGTCTTGGAGGAATCGGGCAGAGGAGGAGAAAAGTGAACCAGAGGGTTCGGCAAAATGTGGAGAGTGCTGTCGTGATCTTTTATGATCTCGCATGGGGGATTCTGATTTGTCTTGTTTCCGCTGCTCATATTTATGAGGGTGTTTGGATGGTCGTCATGGAGACCTAACTGCCTTCTTGTATGATGTACTCCTTCGCCTATTTTTGTGTTCCGTTTTATTATAGGTCCAGTAATATACTGTTTGAAGTTTATAATCTTCTTCATCCCTCCTATATTTAGTTATCTTCATACTCTTTATTTCTTGCTTATATTCTAGATTATTTTTTTCAAATTCCTTCATTTCATTATCAAAGTGTTTATCCTGTTTCTTAAGATTCTCAACCTTAGATTCTATCTGTGTTTTGAGAACTGCTGTCCTGCGTTTGGATGTATTTATCAACAAGATCATAAGGTCTAAAGAACACTTATTCAGTATCTTCAACCAGTCCGACATGAATTTCTTGTCATCCCGGAACATGCCCGGGGCTTTTTGAATCCTTAATCCCCTAGGGATAATTTTGTTTCGGCAGTACTCAAGCAATGAAGCTGCATGAAATTCCTCTCGAATGTACTTTTGTGTTGTCCAGACAAGTTCCCTCCATTCCTCTTCTATATTGGGAGTAGTTTCATCAATGGTGAAGAAGGGGTCCTCTGGTAACATGGTTGTGAGGTCATCTTCTTTAAAACTGAGGATGTCCCTCCATGGAGAGAACATGGCTCCAAAAGAGCAAGCACAAAGGGGGCAAGGAGCGCTGTTCTTGCAATAGTCCAAGGGAGCCACAAAAGGAAGAAGCCAAAAGTCAGGACGATTCAAATCCAATTTATTGAAACAGACCCCGACGCGTTTCGGCAAAATTTGCCTTCATCAGGGGGTAGCAGCTACATTATAGATATATATATATATAAGTAATACAAATCATGAAACATAAAAACGTAAAAAAGGGGGACTCAAAATAATAAGCCATAACATTTAAAATATATAAAATATATATTATAATATAATATTATGTAAACCAAAAGAGGGGGGGGAGGGGACTGGTGAACCTATTATCAATGTAATAAAAACAAAGTGTATATAAACGCAGGACACAGAAATGTAAATAGTAATAATGATTAAATATTATTAAAAATTATAAAATAACAGCGTAAACAACTTTTTTTTTTTTTTTAAACGTAGTTTACAACGTAGTTTCATGTCTATTCAACATCCGTTCTATCTACAATGCACACGTTTATTTGTTGATACATGTCAATTCTACAACATAGTATCTTCTCCTAAAAAATCCTTTCCAAGTAACAGCCGGGTTTACACGACATTTTAACATTATTTATATGTTCTTATGACTTAGGCAACGATCTTGGTAGTACCGAGACCTTTCTAAGGTATTTACCTTCATTTACCACTATCCTTTATACTCTTAGGTTAGTATGTTTGCATTTGGGGCATTACATCTCCCTCTTTCAAGTCTAATCATCATGTCGTCCGTTTTTGAACAAGAACTGGCCCATTCTTTTTTAAGTTTGCTACTTACTGAATCTATGTGATTTTTTCTATTTCATCAATAACATTGCGTGGTATTATATCAGGGTACAGAAACTTTTACACTGCACAGTTTTACATTATCAGTTCATTACATCTAGGTAGTAATATAATTTTATCGAGAAATTTGTTTACGTTTATTTAAACCATTCACACAGTTTCTCACTCAACAGTACTGTTTTAACACAAGAATTTTGTTTGTGTTCTGGATTTAGGACCATTTAAGATAATTGATTTCAAGTCATTTTTGTATGTTAAGGTAAACCATATTCATCTATTTATTTAATCATTAATACATAACTCATTTTGATATTTGAATTAAAGTTCGCTATATCAAACATATTATCAGTTTATACACATCTGTTATTTGTCTTTTATATTAAATTTAATAGGGAGCATCATTTCACAGTTATCGGTTTCCCCTCTTAATACGAATATTCATGAACAAATAAATACATTCACTAGTTCATATTCAGACTATTCGATGTTATCTTCATACTCATGTTATGTTAAGTATACAATTTAATTTATTTTCATTTATAGTATCATTTTATTTGTGCATTTTTAATTATTGAAATAGTAACTATAGTTTCCCTGGCTTGATTCCATGGTGCTATATAGATTCTCAATCTGTGATTCACTGTTTACCATTATCAATTTAAAACGTTCTTACATACCTATATGGTTTGATAATTGGTTTGCTAAATAGCACACACTTACAAAATAATATAATAAGGTATTATACATATATATTTATTTGATTGTATTTTATTTTAGTATTCATTCTCTATGTATTTAGTCTTCATAATTTTTAATCAGAAGTTACCACAAGATTTATATGCATAATTTATAGCTGTATACATTCATATACATAGATTATATAGTCCATTATTGTTTATTTATTTATATGTAAGTTCTCACCTATTTTGTGACATTTTTAACATGTTTGATTTTAACTCAGTTTTACGTTACCACTTGTAACTACCTTTAGCTGTTATATTTATAGTTTAATTTAGGCGATATCAAGTCTCTTTAATATAGCGAGACAGAACACGCCCAACTCTGGACTTAACATTACATTATCGGTCTATGAACAGGGTCATATGTAAGTATAAGAGTTTTGAACATTTCTCTTTTTGTCCATATTCTTTTATAATTTCTTTATAAGACTTAAGTTATTGTCTCAAGAATTGTTTATTACCTTTTTATTACAATAATTTTTTCTTATAATTTTTTCCTTACACCTTTATTATATTTGTCCAAAAGTTGTTTACGCTGTTATTTTATAATTTTTAATAATATTTAATCATTATTACTATTTACATTTCTGTGTCCTGCGTTTATATACACTTTGTTTTTATTACATTGATAATAGGTTCACCAGTCCCCCCCCTCTTTTGGTTTACATAATATTATATTATAAAATATAATATATTTTAAATGTTATGGCTTATTATTTTGAGTCCCCCTTTTTTACGTTTTTATGTTTCATGATTTGTATTACTTATATATATATATCTATATTGTAGCTGCTACCCCCTGATGAAGGCAAATTTTGCCGAAACGCGTCGGGGTCTGTTTCAATAAATTGGATTTGAATCGTCCTGACTTTTGGCTTCTTGCTTTTTGTGGCTCCCTTGGACTATTGCAAGAACAGCGCTTCTTGCCCCCTTTGTGCTCATCTTCCCATCAGGCAATGGCAAAGCCCCTGAGGCCATCAAAATACTGAAGCAAATCCCTGGTGGCCCAGCAGCCACGATTCTCCCACCCAACAGTATTTTGGTGGTTTTGTGTCAATTGCAGCATCTGGAAAAGCCCGCAATGCCATCAAAATACTGTTGGGGGCCGGTGCCCCAATAGAAAATGACTCCCTGATGACCTAATGCCCCGATCCCCCCACCTGACTTAAAAAAATTATTCTGGTGGCCTAGAGGCCCCCTGAACCCCCCACCCGACTTTAAAAAAGTTACCCTGGTGGTCTAGTTGCCCCTGAGCCCCCCACCCCACACCTGGGAGCTTTCAAAGGGGAGCACTCCCTACGCGCTCCTGCTCTCGGTCTGCCATCTTGAAAATGGTAATTGCAATAGAATAGTCCCTGAAGTAGTCCAAAAAATATCATAAAACAATTTTTTGTTGGAAAACGCCGAGGGAGGAGAATACTCAAAATTGTCCACACCAGACGGTGATGTCCATTTTATTCACTAAAGGTTCTTTGAAACATATATCTTCCAACAAACGTTAGATACTTATCTAGAAAACAAGCAAAAATCACTTAGCTTAAAGGCAGCAGTCATCCAAAATTTGAAAACATGATGTGCACGTTTCGGGATATAAAAATCCCTATATCAAGTGCTCCGTTGTCTATTCCCCACTGCCAACCATCATAAAACGCTGCCGCTGCATATGGCCAGTCTTCTGTAGGACCACAATTCACACTATTGGCTGATCCGTACTGCCACTCAAAAAAAGAACCACCAATGAAAGAAGGGGATTCCCATAAGCAGAGGGAAACCCTGCTTTCAATTGGACAACTGTCATAGCAGACTCGATTTAAACCCAAAGGATGGACAGTATTCAAAGTGTAAATCCATCGCTTTTCACACCATTGCAATCGAGCAATACGATCTTCACTCCGAGGGTCATATGGGATATGATCAATGACAGTCCAAACTAGCTCGTCAAACGAGTGATGTCATAACATACAATGTTCCACTATCGGTGCTGAGATGACCTGCTGACGTAATCTGGATGCATGTTCACCCAATCTGACCTTGATGGAACGTGAAGTTCAACCCACATACAGTAGGGGACAATTACACTGCAAAGTATAAACCACAAAAGTGGAATTGCAAGTAGTAGACCAACGACGATCAAAGTTGCGACCAGACCCCGGGTCAGTCCATATTATGCCCGATTGGGTCGTGGAACAACAAACACAATTGTCACATGGAAATGGCCTCTAGTATCAATAACAGGGTGGATCGGTCTATCCATAGGGGCTGTAGACTTCACAAGTAAATCTCTCAAATTTGATCCCCAAGTGAAAGCTATCATTAAAGATTTGTCAAAACAGGGATGTAGGCCCAACATGGACCAATGTTTTCTAATTCTGCCCATTATTTCGGGACTGTGACACATATAAGGAAGAACTCCAACAATTGAGTAATCAGGAGTAGCCGCAGAGGTAGTGCCTTCCACATCTAATAGCCATTCCCGATAAGTGTAACAGGCGCGACAATAAGCTCGATCCACAATCATTTTAGGATAGCCCCTAGATAATAATCGGGCTTTCAAATCCTGAGCATGATGTTTGAAGTCCGAGGTGGATGAGTCAAACAAGGAACGCTTGCTCTTTAGGAAATAGCAGGCTTTTCTGCATATCGTTCTGTAAGGGTCATTTCTGTTCTTGAAAGTCATCCTTGTGTTGGTGCAAGATTCTTGTGTAATGGTTCAATTCATTTGCTTTTCAGTCAGCACATGGGAGTGCCTCAGGGCTTCAATTGCCATCTTTCAGACCTTATGGACAGAGCAGTGGTCTAAGAACAGATCCTGCTTTTCCTACTGATGCTGCCTGTGATCCTTCCATTGCCTCATGTACAGCTTAGACTGTGATCCTGCTTGGTCAGGGAAATCACTTGCTACCTGAATTGTAACTCACTTGAGCCTGGATTTGCAAAAGGCAAGTATTAAAATCCAAAACTGGCATTTAGCTGGCATTAGATGAGCTTTGAGCCTGGTTTTATATTGTATTCTCTCATTGGGTTCTTTTTTTACTTTTATTTTTATTATGATTGAGAAATATTAATGTTGTTGTTGTTGTTGTTAAGTGCCGTCGAGTCAGAGTCGACTCATGGCGACCCTCTGGATAGCTATCCTAAATTGTGTTCGGTCTTCAGTCAGGCGACTCATTGTTGACAGACTGGTACCCGTAGCTGCTGTTATTGTATCGATCCATCTCATTGCTGGCCTTCCTCTTTTGCGTTGACCTTCTATCTTGCCAAGCATGATGTCTTTCTCTAATGATCTCTCTCTCCGCATGATGTGTCCAAAGTATGAAAGTCGAAGTCTTGTCATCTGAGCTTCTAAAGAAAGCTTAGGTTTGATCTCCTCTAGTACAGACTGGTTTGTTCTTCGGGCAGTCCATGGTATACACAGTATTTGCCACCAGCACCATAATTCAAAGGCATCAATTTTCTTCCTGTCTATCTTTTTCACTGTCCAGCTTTCACATCCATATGATGTTATTGAAAATACCATGGCTTGAACAAGTCAAATCTTTGTATGGAGAGAGACATCTCTGCTCTTGAGAATCTTATCTAGGTCTTTCATAGCCATTCTGCCAAGAGCAATTTATTTATTTTATTTATTTATTTATTTAGACAGTTTTGCATACTGCCTTATCCTTCAATCAAAGCGGTCACAACACAATTGGGGGATACATTTAACACGCGGGGATATGAGACACATACACTAATACTTACAGGGAACATGGGCAATGGAGGGTTAAGTGGCTTGCCCAAGACCACAAGGAGCATCTGTGGGACTGGAAACCCCAGTCCTTCCGGCCCAAGGTTGCTGTTCTCTAGTGGGATTTGAACCTCCGACCTTCTGGCCTGAAGTACCTTGCCCCAACCACTAGGCTACTCCTGCTAGCAATGCGTCATCTGATTTCTTGACTGCTTGTTGCTTCTTTATTGATAGTTGATCCAAGTAGGTTAAAGTTATTCACGATTTCAATTTCTTCTCCTTCGACGATGAACCTGTTGATTATGCCAGTTGTCATGATCTTTGTCTTCTTTACATTAAGGTGCAAGCCCATTTTGAGACTATGTTCTTTGATTGTGAGAAGCAAATGTTTCAGATCACCTTCACTTTCCGCCAGTAATGTGGTATCATCAGCTTAGCGATGAGTCTTCCACCAATCTTCACACCTCTGTTGTCTTCATACAATCCTGCTTCTCTGATGATTTGTTCTGCATATAAATTAAACAGGTAGGGGGAAAGTATGCAGCCTTGTCTTACACCTTTGCTTATTTTAAACCATTCTGTTTCTCCTTGTTCCGTTCGAACTGTTGCTTCTTGATCAATGTACAGATTGTGCAAGAGAACGATCAGGTGTTCTGGTATACCCATGCTTCTTAATGTGGCCCAGAGTTTCTCATGGTTTACACAGTCAAAAGGTTTGCTATATTCGATAAAGCACAAATAGATATCCTTTTGGTATTCTTTAGTCTTTTCAAGGATCCATCCATCCGCAATGATGTCTCTCATTCCTTGCCCTTTTCTGAACCCTGCTTGCACTTCAGGTAGTTCTTGTTCCAGGTATGATTGTGGTCTCTTTTGAATAATCTTCAGTAGAATCTTGCTGGCATGTGGGATCAGAGCGATTGTGCGATAATTTCCACAGTCAATTGGATCACCTTTCTTTAGTATTGGTATAAACGCAGATCTTTTCCAGTCAGTTGGCCATGATGCTGTCTTCCATATTTCTTGGCAGAGCCTTGTAAGTACGGTAACAGCTGCATCAGATTGCTGTAATACTTCTATGGGAATGCTATCAATGCCTGGTGCTTTGTTCTTTGATAAGGCTTTCAATGCTGCTTCAACTTCTTCTTTCATCACCAATGGTTCCAGATCATAAGGTACAGGTTGAAACGGCTGTTGGTCCACTTGATCTTTATCATATAAAAACTCTGTATATTCCTTCCATCTTTTCTTGATTTTCTCAGCATCATTCAACATAGAACCTTGAGCATCTTGTAACATTCCAATTCGAGGCTGGAACTTTTTCTTTAACTCTCGTAGCTTTAGGAAAGCTGATCTTGTTCTTCCTCTAAAAGTTTCTGCTTCTATTTCCTTGCATGCATCATTGTAGTACTTTTCCTTGTCCTGTCTTGCTGCACGTTGGAAATCTCTGTTGAGTTCTGTGATTGTCTTTCTTTCTCCTCTGGCTTTAGCTTCTCTGTGTTTCTGGGCAATTTTCAGAGTTTCTTCCGTCATCCATTTTGGCCGTTTTTTCTTTTTTACCTTTTGTAGAGACTTCTCGCTTTCTTCCAACACAACCTTCTTGATGTCATTCCATAACTCTTCTGGAACTCTATCATTTGTATCTAAAGCAGCAAATCGATTTTGCAGGCAGTCTTTAAATTCCAGTGGTATATTCTCAAGGTCATATTTTGCTGCATTCATGAGTGGTTTGCTCTTTTTCAGCTTTAGCTTGAGTTTGCATACTAGTAGTTGATGATCTGTACCACAGTCAGCTCCAGGTTTTGTCTTTGTTGATGTTATAGAGCTTTTCCATCGTTGACTTCCACAGATGTAGTCAATTTGATTTTTATACAATCCATTGGGTGAAGTCCATGTGTACAGTCGCCGCTTGTGTTGTGGAAGAAGGTGTTCGAGATGAATAGATTGTTGGTCTTGCAGAATTCTATCAGTCTTTCTCCAGCTTCATTTCTGTTGCCAAGTCCATATTTTCCAACTACTTTGTCTTCTTCTTTGTTGCCAACCTTGGCGTTCCAATCACCCATGACTATCAGGATATCCTGTTTGCATGTTCTGTCAATTTCAGCTTGTACTTGTTCATAGAACTCTTCAATTTCATTCTCTTCTGCAGCTGTTGTTGGGGCATATACTTGAATTATAGTTGTGTTGATAGGCATTCCTTGTAGACAAATAAGAGATTAAGCGTACGCTGACTGCATTGTATTTCATTACAGTTCTTGCAAGTTTCTTCTTTATTATAAATGCAACACCATTTCTTCTTTGTCTTTCATTTCCAGCATAGTAGACCATGTGATCATCTGATGCAAAGTGCCCGATGCCAGTCCATTTCAGTTCGCTGACACCCAACAAATCAAGTTGTACACGTTCCATTTCATTCTTGACCACCTCCAACTTCCCTTGGTTCATGCTTCGTACGTTCCATGTTCCAATGTGTAAGACATCTTTACAGCTTCTGACTCTCATTTCATGCGCAACTACATCAGCAGTCAGACGTCCCGAGGGCTTTGATCCAACCACATCATAAATGCTGGCTTTACTCTGAAACGTCTTCAGCTCTTCCCCAGTAGCTAGTTGAGTGCCTTCCAACCTGGGGGTCTCATCTTCCAGCACTACAGCACAATTTGTTTTGTTGTAACTATCCGTTGGGTTTTCATGGCAAGATACAGAAGTAGATTGCCGGGCCTTTCTTCCGCGCAGTTTAAGTTTGGTGTTGTTGCCGTTGTCACAGAAATGTGATCCTCCACCATCAACACTATCCCATTCTGCTGCTGCCCAGATGGGTGGTTTGTCTTGGTCTGGCATCTCAGCTGAGACCTGTCCATCTTGGGAGACCCTGCCAGTAGTTAAACTACCGATAGTTTAGCTCTCAGCATCACTGATGCACACAAGCCCTCACAGCACGACAAGCTGCAAACCAAGTGAGGGAGAAATATTAATACAGCATTGTATTTGTATGTATCTGATTATATGTGACTAATTGTGTATATTATTTGTATTGTTGGCTAAGGTTTCTTTTAATCTGGTGCATACCTGGCTTTGTTACAAGGTAAGAATACTTCCAATAAATAAATGTCCCTTGGCTGTATGGAATGATGAGAATTCCAAGATGGTATCCAGCAGTGCTGTGAGGCTGGATCATATGGTGTGATGAGGAAGTGGAAGGTAAACGTGAGCAAGCAGCCCCCGGTCCTATGGACGTTTTCTTTCAACCACGCCAGTTCCAGATGACCGAAGTAGAAGGAGCAGTGCTAAACCTGGCTGTTGGGATGCTGGGGCAGGCTACTCAGCATCCTCTTTGGGTGTCGATCTCACCCCTTCTGAAGTACGGTGCCCTCTGAAGATTGCCAATGCTGGTGTATCTCTGCGAGACCAGAGTCACTCTGATGATCCCGAAGTGGGTCTGTCGGGAGGGGCTTGGGGGTCAGCCTTTGAAGGAAAGGAGAGTGGGAGTGTTATCTCTCCAGATCAGCTGTTGCACAACATTCAGTCAAAGCGAATGGCTTGTGGAGCGACCGATGGCGGGTTTGCCAATGGCTGAGGGTTACCATCTTCCTTGGAGAGATCTATCATTGGTGGATCACTGGAATTGTTTATGTTTATTAAAACTTTCTTGAGCAGGGCGGTGTACAATATAAAAAACAAAGTTAAAAGAAAAAGAAAGGAACTCCATAATTCATAGGATAGAAATAGATACATTCACACAAGAAGGGAGTGCATAGATAAGAAAAGTCTCAGGAGGGCTTGAAGATAGTGTAGGATACTTCAAGTCTGAGGACAGGGGATAGGGAATTCCAGAGGGCACATGGAAGGCAGAGGAACATGTGGATGATACATAGGCTCGTGAAATGGATGGGAGGTGCAAACGGTTAGCATGATTCTCTCTGAGGGCACAGTGAGGGGCATGGGGGATAAGAAGGATGGAGAGGTAACAGGGAAGGCCAGAGTGGAAAGTGCAATGGACCAGAATGAGTAACTTGAACTGGAGTCTGAACTGTACCGGGAGCCAATGATGATGAATGAGGAGTGGTGTGACATAATCGAATCTAGAAGCATGAGACGGGATATGAACAGCAGTATATTGAATTACCTGAAGACGATGGAGCTGGTACTGAGGTAAACCTAAATAAATAATATTACAGTAATCAATTTTTGATATGACTAATGAAAGAAGCAGAGTGGCAATGGAGTGAGGCGAAAGAAATGAGTGTGCGGCGCATATTTGTCGGATTGACAGAAAACACCGACGAGTTAAGGAAGAAAGATGAGCTTGAAAGGATAATGCTGAACCCAAAGTGACACTGAGATACCGAAGAGAATCAACCAAAGGAAGAGGACAGCCTGAGAGGTAGGGCACCAAAGAGGGGGAGAACTACTGAAGCTAAAGATTTAGTAGAATTTACGTGAAGGAAATTATCAGATAACCAATTAGAGACAACTGAGAGACAGGTGTTGAGAGGAGAAATGTCAGGGGCAAGCGGGCTGGTGTGGTGGAGAAGAATGACATCATCAGCATAGAAATGCGCTGAAATGCCATGTTGTTGAATAAGAAGTGCTAAAGGGATCATGAAAACATTGAAGAGACGGGGTACAAGCACGGAGCCTTGTGGTACACCACAGCGTAGAGGAAGAGAAGAGGACGACATGTTACCAACAGAGACAGAAAAGGAATGCTGCATAAGACAAGAGTGGAACCATTGAAAGACCGTCCCGCTGAGCCCAATATCATGCAAATGAGAGAGCAAATTAGAGTGATCAGTGAGATCAAAAGCTGCCGATAGGGCAAGGGATACCGCCACCGTGATGTCACCTGGTGCAATTCATTAAGAAAAGAGAGAAGAACTGTTTCAGTGCTGTCACCCGAGTGAAAGCCAGGTTGACAGGGGTGAAGGGCTAGAGTAGAATCCAGGTAAGAAGAGAGCTGTGGAAAAAACAAACAGTTTCTCAAGCATTTTCAATAGAAAGGAAAGAGTGGAGACAGGCCGATAGCTGGATGGTGAGGAAGGGTCACGTGAAGGGGGTTTTAGCAGTGGACAAACAACGGCATGCTTCCAGACAGTGGGAAAGATGCCTGAAGAAAGACTATTGTTGATAATGGGCAGGACAAATGGGAGCAGAGCAAGAGAAGGTGTGGAGATCCAGGAAGAAGGGATAGAGTCAGTGGAGGAGGTGGTCTTACGTGATGAAGTGAGGACTCTACAAAGCTCAACAGAGGAAACCGAAGCAAAGGATGACCAAGTATGGGATAGCACTGAACTAGCAGGAACAGAAGAGGATACAGTAACAGGGGGTATAGGAGGAGAGGAGGGAGGGAAAGGGGCAGGGGACAGCCTGCAAAGGAGGCATGTAAGGTGGTAACCATGGAGCTGAAAAGATTTGCAGTAAACTGAGGTGTGGGTAGCAAAGGATCTGCAGAAGAGACCAGACTAGTGGAGCGCTGAGAGAGACAAAAGTACTGAGTACAATTGATGGGAGGAATTGGCAGCAGAAGAAATAAGATATGAATAGTAATTCTTCTTAGCTAGGGAAATCTGGGAACGATAATACCAATGGGCCAATATAGTCCTGAACAGTAACTGGGAATGGATATTTACACCACTGGGCTCAGAGCAGCGGAGTTGTTGGCGCAGCAGAATGAGCCCCGCGTGAAATCATGGATGATTGTGTCTGGGATTAGATCTAATGGGACAGAGAGCGGCAACCAAGTCCCAAGCAGAAGACGATGAAAAGAACCACAGATCAGCTTGTGAATCCACAGAAAAGGAGGCAAAGTCCTGGGGAAATAGATTGTGTGCATTAGGAAAACAATCAATAGTTGTAGTGGAGTGGAGGAATGGCCTAGTGGTTGGGGCAAGGTACTTCAGGCCGGAAGGTCGGGGGTTCAAATCCCACTAGAGGACAGCAACCTTGGGCCAGAAGGACTGGGGTTTCTAGTCCCACAGGTGCTCCTTGTGGTCTTGGGCAAGCCACTTAACCCTCCATAGCCCATGTTCCCTGTAAAATAGTTATCTCCAAGTTATAATGCCCTGTTCAATGTAATTTCAGTTTGTCAATGTAAACCGCACTGATGCAGAATAGCACAGTATATAAGAGAATGTAAATAAATAAATAAATAAATAGATGATAAATTAAGGGAGAATGCAGAATCTGAGGAGGAGAGAGAAGTACCAGAGAGGGAAGGTGAAGTAGGGCAGAACCGAAGGGAGAAGAGAATACAGAGGCGATCAGACCAGGGAACGGGGAGAGGAGAAAAGGAGGAAGGGCCAGGAGAAAGGGTATGGGAAGCGAGAACAAGACAAAGAATATGACCAGCTGAGTGAGTAGGGAATGATATATGCTGTTGCAGGGAGATACCATCTCCTGTGGGTAGACAGGAGGGACCTGTGCTGCAATCGCAGCACACTTCTTCCCAAGGGGGATGGGATCCCTACGGGCAGCAATCGTGGGCATTCCCCTACTTCTGCCTAAGGAGATTGGATCCCAGCGGCAAAAGTAGGGGAAGCCTCGATCGCAGCATCAAAGTTTTCGTGGGGCCAAGGCCCCAGAGGCCCCCCCTTTCAGAAGCCTATGCAATACTCCAAATAAGGTTGCACCAAAAACTTATACAGAGGTTTGCTCCCTTTCTTCTGTTGGCCATTCCTATCCCTATGCACCCAAGTATCCTTTTGGTTTTCACCGTCGCCTTTTCTGTTTAACCATTTTAAGATTATCAGATCAATCTTCATTTAGTAACCGCTTAGTGATCACATGTTATTCTTTATTTTCAGTTTGATGATTAACCCTTACATAGAAACATGACGGCAAGAAAAAGACCACATGGACTATCTAGTCTGCCTTTCCATATCAACCACTACAACAGTCCCCTTTTTCCCTTTAGAGATCCTCTGTATTTGTCCCATGCTTCTTTAAATTCAGATACTGTCCTCATCTCTACCACCTCCACTGGGAGACTATTCCATGGATCCACCACTCTTTCCATAAAAAAATATTTCCGCATATTACTCCTGAGTCTATCCCCTTTCACCCTCATCCTAAGTCCCCTCGTAGCAGAGCTTGCTTTCAATTGAAATACGCTCGTCTCCTGTGCATTTATGCCACAGAGGTATTTAAATGTCTCAATCATATCACCTCTATCCCGCCTTTCTTCTAAAGTATACATATTAAGATCAAGTCTGTCCTTTTATGCTTTATAATGAAGACCACTAACCATTTTAGTAGCCAATCTGTTTATACCCTTTTGAAGGTGTGGTCTCCAGAATTGCACACAATACTCCAAATAAGGTCACACCAAAGACTTATACAAAGGGGAGATATGATAGAGGTCTATAACTTAATGAATGAAGTGGAACGGGTAAATGTAAATTGATTGTTTACGTCATCAGAATATAGAAAGATTAGGGGACATGCAATGAAGCTATAGGGTAACCTATTTAAGACTAATTAGAGAAAATATTTTTTCACTCAACGTGTAATCAAACTCTGGAATTTGTTACCAGAGGATGTAGTAAAAGCTGTTAGTGTAGCTGGGTTTAAAAAAGATTTGGACAAGTTCCTGGAGGAAAGGTCCATAAACCATTATTAAAAGGGACCCAAGATATCACTGCTTGACCCAATACAAATATTGTGGAACCTGTGTCTTTTGGGGAAACTGCTAGGTACTTATGACCTAGATCAGAGGTTCCCAACTCCAGTCCTGGAGGGCCAAACACCATTCAGGTTTTCAGGCTGTCCCTAATAAATATTTGCATGCATGTATTCAAATGTCTCTCATGCATATTCATTAGGGACAGCCTGAAACCCTGAATGGTGTTTGGCCCTCCAGGACTGGAGTTGGGAACCTCTGACCTAGATTGGCCACTGTTGGAAACAGGATACTGGGCTTGATGGACCTGGGTCTGACTCAGTATGTCATATCTTATGTTCTTATGTTAAAGGCACTATCATCTCTTTTTTTCTGCTGGCCATTCCTCTCACTATGCACCCAACCATCCTTCTAGCTTTTGCTGTTGCCTTTTCTACCTATTTAGCTACTTTAAGATCATCAGACACAACCACGCCTAGGTCCCACTCTTCTTTAGTGGACAAAAGTACTTCATCCCCAATTACTATATTGCTCCCTTGGATTGCTGCAGCCCAAATGCATGACCTTACATTTTTTTAACATTAAATCCCAGCTGCCAAATTCTAGACCATTCTTCAAGCTTAGCTAGATCCCTCCTCATGTTATCTACACCTTCCTGGGTGTCTACTCTATTGCAGATTTTGGTATCATCTGCAAAGAGGCAAAACTTACCCGACAGCCCTTCCGCTATATCACTAACAAAGATGTTAAAAAGAATCGTACCAAGGACAGATCCCTGAGGCACACCACTGGTAACGTCCTCCTCAGAGTGAGCTCCATTTACCTGTACTCTTTGTCGCCTCCCACCCAACCAATTTCTAACCCAAGCAGTAACTTAGCGTCCATCCCTAGGGTGCTCAGTCTGTTTATAAGTCGCCTGTGAGGAACAGTGTCAAAGGCTTTACTGAAATCTAAATACACCACATCTAGGGCCTCCCACTCAACCAATTTCTAACCCAAGCAGTAACTTTAGGGCCCATCCCTTGGTTGCTCAGGTTTTTTTTATAAGTCGCTTGTGTGGAAAGGTGCCAAAGTAAATACACCACATGTAGGGTTCTCTCTCGGTCCAACTCCCTGGTCAAAGAAATCAGTTTTGTCTGACAAGATCTGCCTTGGATGTTGTTTTCTCTACTCTATTAAACAGATAAATAAAATGGAGCTATCCTTAGCTGTTTCATGCAAATTATGCCGTGCACGACAGTCCTTCAGGTGCAAAAGTTGCATGAAGTCTTCAAGATCAATACTAAACAGCGCAGCAGCAGCAATCGCACACCGCTTCCCAAAGCAGCCCAGCGCCGGGCACGCCCCTTCCAGCTTGGAGCCACACCCTTCGAACGTCACGTCGCCTTAGATGAATAGCACTTTGCCTTGGATGCTTCCTATGGACGATGACCAATGAGCGGGTCGGGGTTTGCGAGGCGTTTCCTGGGGGCGGAGCGAGGCGAGCGACGCTGCTCGGTTTATTGCGGCCGCTGCTGCTCTGCGGGGTTTCTCTGGTGTCCTGCGCAGGTGAGTGACCGCGGCCGGCAGGATCTTTCCTGCGCCGTCCTGGGCTTTATGCGTACGGCGAGCAGGGCATCTCGGCTCCGTCATAGCGTTGCTGCACCGCTTCCGCCCGCAGCCGTGTTCAGTTCTCCAGGCCGGACGATCACCTCTTAGTGCAGTTTAGTAGCGCATAGACGCTTCCTGGCCAGAGGGTCTAGCGGTACCTGATGCATTTTATTGGTCTAACTCGGGTCTGACGTAAGCATGATCCGAAGTTCTTGTGATGCATGATTTGTCTTACTCAACTCTGACGTAAGCATGATCCGAAGGAATCTTTATGGACCTCGGAGCACATATCGGCCGTACTTTAGAATTATCCAAAGATTATGCATAAGTTTAATGGAGCCTTCAAAGAATTTGATGAATTGGACACAAGTTGTTGTTTTGTTTTTGATAAAATATTGAAGTAGTTGCTCATATAAGATAAGCAATGTTGAATCAGACCGTGGTCCATCGAGCCCAGCATCTTGTCGGAAATAGGTAAGTACCAGGTCCTGTGGATTTCAGGAATACTACCTTAAAACAGATCCCTGGAGGATCCAGTTTTTAAACAATTTGACCATAGGGATTTACATTGCTGGAATAGAAACTTGGCCCGCCCTGCATACTAGCATCTCTGGAGGTTTTTTCGGCTGCAGAGCAACGATTTTGTTTTCTTCCTCCCTCCAGTATTTGGACGTGGTAGCTGAGTGTCCAAACCTGGATACAGACGATTTGGAAGATGTGCATTGGATCCAGGTCTGGATCTGTTGGATCTAACCTGTCTTTAATTTCTGGCATAGAAACAGGACTGACGCTGCACATTAGCACAAGGGCATTTTAAATCTGCACTGTCAAAAAGGTTAAAAGGCTGGATCCTCCAGGAATCCGATTTAAGATAGTATTCTGGAGATCTGAAGGATCCGGTTTTTATCTAGTCTCCAGTACTAACCAGTCTGTGTGATAAGTACCTAAAATTCCCAAAGTACAGCTGATTTCCAGGGATAAGCAATGGCTTCCCTAAATCTAGCATGATTATAATTTTTTTGAGAGACTTCCAGGAGCTAGCTCAAACCTCTTTTTAATATTTTACCACATCCTCTGGCACAGAATTGATTCACTTTTTAATTCTTTAGTGGGGAGCATTGGCAAAATCAGTTTTTTTGTTTGTCTTTTAAAATCTATTTCCCTGTTCAAAGCACAAAAAAAATGTATTTAGTTCATCAGCTTTTGAGATGATCAACACTCCATACTGTAACTCACCTGAAGAAGGATCTTTATTGTTTTGTAAACACTACATTTTAGTTAGTATTTAGCTCAGACTTTCCAATAGTAATTCAAGGTGAGTTACAATCAGCGACAGTAGGTATTTCCGTATACCTGGAGGACTTAAAATCTAAATTTGTTTTTGAAGCCACAAAGAGTGCCATTGGGATTTGAATCCTGGTCTCTGATCACAAGGTTACTGCTGTAAGCATTAGGGTGCTCCAGGTGAGTAAAGAATGCAGAGACAGGCTCGTGTAGCCTTTTCAGGCACTCTGCATGTGCCTTAGACCCGGAGGGGAGAGGACGGTTTGAATGGAGTGGTTCCCAAATATTCTGGGGTTTGGAAAGAATTCTAAATGGAGCCAAGTGTGGTAATCTATCTAACCATTAGATGTCACTGTCAATAGATTTCAAAATATGGAGTTTACATTTAAACTACAAGATGCCGCTGTACAGCCATTGCCGCACTTGGTCTTATGCATAGTAACCAGTAGCAAACTACATGGTTCAGTTACTAAGTATCACCATGTGTTGTATAGCAACCCTTAAGCAAGGCATTTAGTGACTAGGTTTTGCAGTAGAATTTAGTACAAAGAAAATGGCATGCACATCAGAATCATTAAGAAGAAGCCCAGCAGGGGTAGGGTTGTGGCAGTGAGGTTTGTGTGTAGCGAGGGAGCTTTGCAGAGCATGTCTTGCCAGTGTGTTGTGTATGTGATTGTGCCTGTATTTGTGTGTGCCTGTATGCACGTGTGTTTGTCTCTGCATTGGCTCTATGTGTGCATGTAACCAGGAGAGGAGAGAGGATGGTCAGTTTGAAAGGAGCAATTCCCTTACAGCTGGGTTTCAGTGTAGTAAAATTCTGCTGGTGCTGAAATTTCTTTTGGCCATTTTGGAAGCAGGAAGTGAATTTTATTTCTCTGGAAGCCCCTATCTTTTTTTTGTCCTAATTTCAAACTCTGTCTTTTCACCGTTTTTCACCCTTATTAAACTAGGTCCCTTGAACTTTGAAAACTTTGTTGGACTGTCTCCGAGCTATAACACTCGTACCCTCAACTACAGCTTTTGTAGGCCAATCTCACCTCCATTCAACCCCTCCCTTTTAGTCACACCATACATTAAACAGGCTTACCCATGGTAAATAGGTTGCATCCATGTTAACCCTTGTTCACACATGTTCTCTTGTTCTGATGTTTGCTCTTTTATCTATGTATTAAATGTTGTTTGCATTGTTGATTGTAAACCGCTTTGACACACTGAAAGGCAGTATATAAAACAAATAAATAAATAGGTCCCATTCATTAAGGTTTCACAGTTATTTTGTCACAGGCAGTCATTTTAGACCCCTAGTGTATAGTTTCTTTCCAGCATTGTTGGTTGATGCGGTTGACAGCAGCAGGATTTCTGTGTTCTCCTACATACTGCTTTGCAGACTGTCAATATACGTGGCAAGGAACACATCAAATAGTCTTTGTAATTCTTGCCTTGTACACTTTACTTTGACCTGTAGCCAGAGGTAACTGCGGCTTGTTTAGTCACACACTACTTTGCTGCCTGTTCACAATTCTAGAGTACCCTCTCTTACATTAGGCTGGCATCCTCTCTGCAAAGCAACATAAGAAAATGCACAAATGGAAATAATAAACTTAGTAAACAAAATATTTAAAAATGTATATGAAAATAAAATCTAGTAAAACTTGTTGAATACAGGCCCCTGGTAAAAGGGGACCACTTCATCAAGAACTTCAGTAAGAACATAATTCTACATCTTGTACCTTTTTTCAGTGCCTGGCCTTTGGGGACAGATTAAGTGGTCCTCATTCTGGGTTTGAGAGGCTGAAGCTTTAAATGGTTCTATCTTGCTTTTTGGAATGGAAAAATATATGTGGGAGCAAACGTTTTGGTGGGATGGTCACCCACCAAAGAATTTAGTGGTGGATGTGCCGGAAAGGTGTCTGGGGAGTCCTGCATTTAAATTCTTTTCTGAAAACAGTGTCTCGCCATCTTAAACCGAGCTGGCATAAGCCCAACTTGCCATCTGTCGTGCTTTTTAGTGAAGTGTTTATGTTCAGTTGTGCTCAAATAAATCTTATACCACTGGCAGCAAAATAAACTTGCTTAGAAGCTATCAAATTGAGATTTATGGATGCAGGAATTTCTGTGAAATTAAATTGATATTCCTTTTGTGATGCTGAGTGAACCATGTAGCATTTTGTAAGGTGAGAGCCATGCAAATATGGCTCTAGAAACTATGGGTGGAAATTTTCCTAAACTGAACACAAGAGAGCATCTTAACAGTTTTTATGCTTATCAGCTCAAGTCAGAAAAACACTTAATGCAGGGCTTAAATTTGTCCCTTCTTCTGTCCAGAGGCATGATGATGATCCTTAGAGTGGACTGACCGGGAAATTTGGAGTGAGAGCCAACCATGAACTTGGAATTTATTTTGAAAATGAGCTCGGCCTCGGCTCTCCTACATTCTCTGGAACAACTGTTCGGTTTCACTTTGGCAGCACCCGACTTTCGGTGAGTGTGGGCATTGTGTGAGGCTGAGAATGGAACAGGATTTCAGACATCGCATAGCTCAGACTCTCACTGAGAACCACACTGTGTGGAAGGAAAACAGAACAGCTCGTTGCATGGGCATCATCAGTTGCAATCCAAGAGAGAAGAAGAGGGATGGATTAGCAAATTGGGGCAGGAACGCTGGAGAAGCTACTTGTTGGGGAGGGAAAGGGAGTAGGAAGAGGATGGTGGGGGTTGAGACTGACTGGTATAGGGGAGAGAAGAGTGTGCTGGGAGAGAAAGTTGAGTAAAGATGAGTTGTGAGCTGATGAACTGAGAGAGAGAGGAGGGGACAGACCTTTTTTTTTTTTTTTAATACCCAAGTTGCTACGAGTGCATCTGAGCAGCCAAGCTGACTGCATCATTGGAGGGTGACCCAAGACCTTTGCCAGGGCCAGTCCAACCACTCAACAAACTAGGGAGTCACCTTGGGTGGCACAGCAAAAAGCAAGGCATTTAAAGATAAACAATAGTTTTTGTCAGCCAGGTGGAAGTATAAGGTTTAAGGCCAACACCTTGAACCAACTCTGGGGCTGACCCTGCCCCTTGCCCACTCACTGGCTGCTTTGTTCAGCAGTAGTGCTGTCTCTCACAGACAAAATGGCCCCCATCTGTAAAATAGTGATAGCCTTCGTTGTCCTATGGGGCAGATTCTCAACCCTCCCCCGAAGGCACACCAGTACAGTTTTCAGGATACTCACACTGAATATGCACAAGTGAGTTGCATGCAGTAGGTTTGCAATAGATGCAAATCTTTTATGCATATTAATTAAGGATATCCTGAAAACAAGAGCAGATAGATGTGCCTCCAGGAATACTGCTGTAGGGCGCAATTGCAAACTACTGAAAGAATATAGATGTAAATTGAACAGTCATTCTTTGTTTAAAACTTGGCAATAGGGACTTTAAATTCTGTGAAAGCGGAACTACTACCAGCATCAATATGTTGGTTTCTTGGCTGCTGTTTCGCTATGAGGGTCATTCCAAAGAGCATTTAGTGGGGATGTATGTCCGGTTTGGACGTACATCCTCTGCTAAGCGCATGAGGTGATTCTATCCCCAAAGCTCCCTGCACGTACAGAGGAGATGTGCGGGGAACTCTGGATGGGGTGGGCCAGAGGAAGAGCATGGACGGGGCAGAGGCGGGTCCGCAACCCTGGACATACAGGGCCTATTCCAGTCATGGTCCTGTACGTCCGGGGCAGCAGGGATGGACGGAGACTTATTCCACCTCTCAGGTGTAATGTCCCCATGACATTGAGGATTGGCACTGATGGACCCCCCTCCCCCCCCCCCCCCCCCGGCAAGTCAGCACATGTATGTGGCTCCCTGCTGCATGATCCCGGCCTCGGTACATCCATTCGGGTAGCGGCTAAATGCAGTTTGTAAGGCTTGCAGGGAATCGGGGCTCCTGCATGGTGTCCCGGTGCTATGGTGATGGGACGCTGAGGCTCCATGCAGGAGCATTGGGAGGATTAGACGGGACCGTGGCTGGATTGCAGGGTGGCTGAATCAGGTCCGTCCAAGCCCTTTGTCCTGATTCTGCTCCCACAGAAACGCATAGTTTCCATGGGTGCAGAATCGGGTGCAAATCCGACCCGTCCAGATTTTGGATGGCCAGACGTGCCCCAATCAGAATGGGCCTCTATGACTTTACTCCTAAGTCATAGAGGCCCATTTTCATCCTATTTAATTGAGTTGAAGTGCTTCCTAGGTTTCGGTATTGTCTCTTTTTTAATGTGATTTATCACTTTTGAAGGGTTGTTTTCTTGTTTTACTCTGTATGTTTATTTGCGACGTGCGTAGACTGGTGGTTTAGTGAGTACCACAGTATAGAAATGAATGTTTTCACACATTTCTGGAATAATAAGGGTGCACCTTAAAAGCAGACGCAGAATGCAAAGTGTCACATGCTGATTTGTTGCCATCAGAGACGTGCGTTAAGACAGCGTCATCATTCTGAAATCCTTTTTCTTTTTTATTTCTTAATTGGTTTCTTTCTCTTCTATTTGTAGGCTAGCTAGGGAAGACAGAGAACAATTTCAGCCCAGTGATAATGCTTTACTAGATCTTTTGCTGATAATATTACACCATTAATAAAGCAAAACTTTATTGCCCAGTAGGAGGTAGGGGCATATTTGAGGCTATGTAGGATTTCTTGTGATCAGACCGCACGTCTTCCCAGGGGGTCTCTCTACCCATTGTGGGAACATGTGGAAATGCTGCATTCCTAAGCTTCCCTCCATTCCTTTCCTCTGGGTTGTGCCCCCTTCCAGCAGCTTGGAGACTGAGCACGTCATCATCTTGATGACCCTCCAGTATAAATACCTCTAGCACCACCCACCAAAGCTGGTATTTGCTCAGTCTCCAAGCAGCTGCAGGGAGCCAGTAACCTAGAGTTCAGGCTTTCTGGAGAGATACGCAGAGAGTTAGGTGAGGTTTTTTTTCCTCCTTCTTAGTTTCTTTTAATTTTCCTTTAATTTTCTTTTGATTTAGGCTTGAGTTAGGGACGTTAAAGGGAGAAATTTCCTTCCCTTCCCTTCCCCCCCTTCCTTTCTTCATTCGGCTTTGTTTAAAAAATAAATAATAAGAGGAGAGCCAGGGTACAAGCGGTTCCCGATCCTGACAAGGTGAGGAACTGCGGCGGCAATTCGGTGTTTTGCTGAAGAGGAGCCTACATCCTGCTTATCCCGCCTCGCTGCTGAAGCCTTAACGGTGGCTGAGCACGAGGGCGGGAAAGCGTGCCGCGATGGGGAGACGTCAAAGCCCGTGGATTCGGGCAGCCGCAGAAGAGGAGCAGAAGAAGTCCTCAGGAACGGTGCAGCAAGCGACGGCGAACCTCGTGTGGGGTGCGTTTGGGCACAGGTTCGTCGATCACGTGTGTCGGCAGGGCCTGCCACCTCCGGGGACAGAACAGTGGAGTGGAGGTAGGTGCAAGGCTCAATTTTGCGCGTATTTTTTGTGCCGTGGCCATTTTTAGGCCCAAGGGTTGGGGGGGGGCCTTTTGGCTGCTGTTAATACCTGATTAAAAAAAAGAAAGAAAGGTGTGTTCGTTTGGTTAGGTTTAGCTGAAGTAAAAAAAGAAACAGGGTATAAGTTCAGGTAATCATGCCAATCAGGCCGCAGTGTCTAGTCTGTGGAACTCGGCGGGGAACTGTGTCGGAGACGGGCGGCTGCAGAGGTTGCGCAGTGGAAGCCGCCCCCGTAGAACAGGGTATCCAGGCCAGCATGTCCCAGGAGCCTATGCCTCCCATTTCTCAGGAGTCAGGGGACTCTCTAGGCACAGGACTCGGGTCGGAGTCTTCATTGCACTTGGCCCCAGAGCCAGATGGTTCCTCCCCAGGTTCAGCCTGCATCCTCGGTTAAGAATATGGTGTCAGTAGTGGCGGCGCGTTGATACCTTTGGCTCTGTAATTGGGTGGCAGATGGTTCATCCAAGGCTTGCCTCAGCAGACTCCCATTCAAGGGAAAGCTTCTATTTGGAGAGGAGCTGGACAAGCTGATTAAGAAGCCAGGGGAGTCCAAGGGAGGTAGGCTCCCTGAGGATAAACTGAGGCAGAGTCGTACCCCTACGCCTGCGAGGTCCCAGCCAAGGGAGTTCTGTAAGTTTCGACTGGCTCGCTCGGCGTCCTTTCAGAGGGGTAGTTTCTCCGTGAGGGGGCTGGGCTTCCGGGGGTTTTGGGGGGGTAGATAGAGGTTTTGGGGCCTCTTCCGCCACCTCAGGGCCTAGGAAGCCACAATGAAGCTAGGGGAGCCCAGGCGGAAGTTCTGCCAGTAGGGGGGTGGTTAAGGCAGTTCCTCTCTGCCTGGGTCCGGGTCACGTCCGATCAGTGGGTTCTGGAGGTGATTCGAGAGGGGTATGCCCTAGAATTGGCAAGACCGGTTCTCCCTTCGTTGGTGCAGTCCCCTTGCAGATCTCCAGCCAAGATCGCTGCGGCAGTGGAGGAGACCTTAGCCCGACTTCGGTTGTTGGGAGCAGTTGTGCCGGTGCCCAAAGACCAATGCGGCTCGGGTCGATACTCCATATATTATGTGGTGCCAAGAAAGGAGGGCTCCTTTGCTTTAGGTCGCGGATCGGACGAAGTCAATCAATGCCTCCGTATCCCTCACTTTCGAATGGAAACCTTCAAGTCGGTGACAGTGGTGGTGAGACCGGGAGAATTTCTAACCTCCCTCGATCTCACAGAGGTGTATTTGCATATTCCTGTCAGAGACTCGCATCAACAGTTTTGAGGTTCACGGTGCCAAGCGGACACTTTCAGTTTCAAGCGTTGCCGTTCGGCCTAGTGACGGCACCTCGGATCTTTACCAAGGTGATGGTCGTGGTGGTGGCGGTGCTCCATAAAGAAGGGATCCTGGTCCATCCGTACCTCGACAACTGGTTGATTTGGGCCAAGTCCGAGGAAGAAAGTCGGACGGCAATGGACAGAGTGGTTGGACTTTTAAGGAGCCTAGGATGGGTCATCAATCTGGCGAAGAGCAGGCTGGTTCCCTCTCAGGAAATCGAGTATCTTGGGGCGAGATTCGACACTTGCAAGGGCAGGGTGTTCTTGCCGGAGCAGAGAGCGAAGGACCTTTGCCACCTGATTCGTCAGTTCCTGACCATGAAGGCACCCTCAGCTTGCCATTATCTGCAGGTGCTGGGAACCATGGCAGCAGCCATTGAGCTAGTCCCATGGGCCAGGGTGCATATGCGTCCACTTCAGAGGGCGCTGCTTCATCGGTGGTCCCATCAAAGGCTGGCCTTGTCAGTGACACTCCCCTGTCCCTTAGCGACCAGAGAAGCATTGCGGTGGTGGGTCTGTCCTGGGAATCTGGAGAGGGGCATGCCCCTAGAGCCTCCGGAGTGGCTGCAGTTAATAAAGGACGTCAGTCTGACTGGTTGGGGAGCTCACTGTGAGGGCCGCTTTGCCCAGGGGAGCTGAAGTCCACAGGAAGCCCAGTGATCCATCAACAGATTGGAGTTATGGGCGGTGGCTCTGGCTCTCAGGGTGTTCAAGCATCGGGTTTGCCAGAGGGTGGTCCGGGTGCTATCGGACAACGTAACCTATATCATGGTAGCCTATATCAATCGGCAGGGCGGCACGAGCAGTCCTCCTCTGGAGGAGGAGGCAGAGAGTCTGTTAGTCTGGGCCGAAGCCCATCTGGTGACCTTGTCGGTGCAACACGTGGCTGGAGTAGAAAACATCACGGCAGACTACCTGAGCAGAGTCCGAGTGGATCACGGCGAATGGGAACTCTGTCGGGGTGTTTGAGCAGGTGGTGCGCAGATGGGGACCTCCCATCATGGATCTCATGGCCCGATGGGGGTCGGCCAAAGCAAGCCGCTTCTTCAGCAGAAGAAAAGAAAGGATGTTGGAGGATCTGGATGCGCTGGTCCAGAAGTGGCCCTTGGAAGGGCTTCTGTATGTGTTTCCTCCGTGGGCACTGATAGGCAGGCTCCTCCAGCGAATAGAGGCCCACCAAGGGTGGGTAGTTCTCATAGCCCCAGATTGGCCATGGTATGCTGATCTCATGCGATTTACTGGGCGACCGCCCGGTGAAGGACGATCTCCTGGTCCAGGGACCACTGCAGGTGGATCGGTTCTCGCTTATGGCCTGGCTATTGAAAGGGTGAGGCTGCGAAGGCGTGGTTATTCTGGGGCAGTGATTTTGACGTTGCTGAAGGCCCGCAAGCGTTCGACCTGTCTCTCCTATGTGAGAGTCTGGAGCATTTTTGAAGGCTGGTGTGGGACACAGAGGAAGAGGCCTATGGCAGTTTCTGTTCCGGAGGTCTTAGAATTTTTGCAGGCAGGATTTGAGAAGGGTTTAGCGGCCAGCTCCTTGCAGGTCCAGTTGGCAGCTATTTCCTGTTACAGGGGTAAGGTTCAGGGCAAGGCGTTAGGTGAGCATGCCGACATGGCTAGATTTCTGAGGGCGGTGCGCCACCTGCGGCCGCAGCAGAGATCGTCCGGTGCCTCCCTGGGATCTTAATCTTGTCCTGAATTCTCTCGTTAGAGAGCCGTATGAGCTGCTGGAGTGGACCTCTGTTAAAGATTTGACACTCAAGACCATTTTCCTGGTGGCAATTTGTTCAGCTAGGCGGATTTCGGAGCTTCAGTCTCACTCTTCTCGTCTGCCGTTTTCTTTCGTTTTTCAAAGAAAAGGTAGTTTTGCAGACGGTCCCCTCCTTTTTGCCCAAGGTCGTCTCACCCTTCCATCTGAATCAATGTCTGTGTCGCTTCCTTCCTTTTTCCAGGCCGAGTCGTGGTGCTGAGGAGGCTCGGCTGCATTATCTGGACGTGCGCAGGATCCTGAAGTGTTACCTGAAACGCACGGCAACATTACGTATTTAGGAGCGGTTGTTTGTCTTGTTTGGAGGACCGCGCAAAGGGGAGGTGGCGTCTAAGGCCTCCATTTCCAGATGGATCAGGGAGGCCATTGCTTCGGCGTATTTGCTGAAGGGAAAGCCAGTTCCAGTGGGGTTCCGTGCTCATTCTTCCTGAGCCCAGGTGACCTCGGGCAGAATTTAGTCTGGTGCCACCGCTGGATATTTGTAAAGTGGCGACTTGGTCTTTTCTTCATACTTTTGCCAAGCATTACCGCCTGGATGTTCAGGCGGCAGCAGATGCTGGTTTTGGGGAAGCAGTACTTCGGGCCGGTATTTTAGGCTCCTCCCAGGTTTGAACGGCTCTGTTACATCCCAGAGGAAAGGGACTGGACTGGAGGGACACTTAGGAAAGAGCAATTAGACTTACCTGCTAATTAGCATTCCTGAAGGAACTCCAGTCCAGTCCCTGATCCCTCCCAATTTTGCAGTCTTTCAGGTAGAGGTGACATCACCGTCCCAAAGCATCGGGTAGGCAGAAGCGAAGAGTTGGATGAAGTTTCCACGCTGACGAGTCAGGGGTGGATATGGACAGCCCAGTGTCTTGGTGGGCGATGAGTGGGGTAGAGAGAGCTGTCAGGTAAGCCGCCTCCTACTTTTTCTCTTTCTCCTCATCCTTGGGGAGTTGAGAGGTCTCTGCTCAGGGGAGGGGGAAGTCTTAATCTAAAGTTATTTAGTTATCAAGTTGAGGTTGTTTTTGTTTGATTATTTAAAATCGTCTCTCCGTTAAGTCTGCTTTATCAATAGGATACTGGATCTGGTGGGTGGTGCCAGAGGTATTTATACTGGAGGGTCATCAAGATGATGATGTGCTCAGTCTCCAAGCTGCTGGAAGGGGGTACAACCCAGAGGAAAGGGACTGAACTGGAGTTCCTTCAGGAATGCTAATTAGCAGATAAGTCTAATTACTCTGTCTTGTGCTGTATATTTATTCTTGATACACTAAATTTGTGTGTTTTCTTTTTCAGGAGCAGCTATGTCTAGCTCTGTGCTTTGGGCTGTTGATATTCTGGGGCGAGTATACACTCTCTCCACAACTGGCCAGCACTGGGAGCTGTGCAAAGACCCACAACCAGAGTTTAAACGAGTGGCTGCCGTCAGGCAGTGCTGCTGGGGACTGGCTTGTGACCACCAGATATATGTGCATGTGCCTGCAAGCGATCTGCCAATCAGATACCAGGAAGAAACTTATGAGAACCAGGTATGCACTGCCGCTGCCAAGTTGTTTGGGCGAGGAGCAGCTCACTGAGAGGAAATAATGTTCATGATTGCATATTCAACATGAAAACCCCTGTGGGCTACTCGGAGACATGAAAAGTAGTTTTGATATCGGTCACTGGTTGTACCGTATGATATTCTTTATTCCATGCAGGGCTTGACAAAGCCCAGGCACCAGGTCGCCATGGCAACCATAAATTTATACCCAGCGCCTGGGATTTGCTCTCCCCTCCCCCCCCCCATCACGGACAGCAAACCCCTTCTGTCTGCCTGCGGGAGATCTGATCTCCCATGGGAAGAACAGGAGGGATCTTTGCTGCGATTGGGGGTTAGGTATAGCAGAAAACCCACAGTGATCTGCTGCATCTAACCCCCGGTGGCGGCAAAGGTCCCTCCTGTTCTGTCCATGGGAGATCGGATCCCTGCGGTCAGAACAGGAGGAGAAGCAGAGAGCTGCGGGGATCAGCGCTTTCATCACAAAAAGAAAAGAAGACAATTTAAAGGGGCAGTACTTATAAAAAATGAAAGTATAGAGGATGAATGAATGGAGGGGGTAGGGAGAAGGGAGGTCGTCCGGAAGGGGAACAGAGAGTTGGGAGGGGAGAGTGCAAGGTGGAGGTTTAAAGGGATCAATGCATGGGGATAAAAATAACAATCTGTAGATACCAAAGGGTGCATACCCCTCCCCCCCGACCGCATATACACACAAGCATCTCACCCCCACACTACACACACACATGACACATGGTGTAGGAATTCTGGCGCTGGTTTCATAAGAACATGAGACCAGCGCAAGAGAACCGGAAAAGGGGGGGGGGGCGAGGAGGTCAAGCACTGGCTCCTGAAGCAACACAAAATTTGTCAAGGCCAGCATTAAAGACTACATAAAGGGGGACTTTAAATGTCCAAAGTTCATCATAACATTTTAACATGTCTACTTGTACTTTAAACTCTGTCCCTTCGGGGTTACTTTACTAACATTTTGTTTCTAACAGTGCTGGGCAGCACCAGCTCATAACGTTCAGAGAAGCCTGTTTAGACCTGAAATCGCTCTATCATCAGGTTGCCTTGATCCTGGAGAGTTGAATATACAAAAGATATTTCTACACTTTCTACCACGTAAAATAGATTTGGTGGGACGTGCGTTATTTCCTTAATGCAAGTGTATAATAATAAAAGGAGCCGGAGTGCCTGTAAGCTGCCCCGCTGTCAGGAAGGGAGGGGCCTGCAGGTATAATGGGCCATAGAGGAAGGCCCCGAAGGCAAGGGAAGGGCCAGAGGACTCTGTATGGTGGCTGTAAAGGCCAAATGAAGTTTTAAAAGCAGAGGGGTCCAGGGGCCAAATTAAAAAATGTTAATGGCAGGAGAGCCAGAAATTGAAATTGAAATTAAAATTGTTAATTCTCTTGGGGAAGGAAGTCAGGTTAGGGTGCTTTGCAGCAATGGAAGAGGTGGGGACCTTTATGGGGTCCTAAGTGGCTGTTAGGGTTGGCTTTAAAAGAGCCTGATATATTTTAAATAGAAATAAAAGTTTATTTCTTTACAATTTTACATGAGTTTAATGGTCTGGAAGGTGTGAGGGAACCCCAGGGACTGGGAAGAAATGAGTCTGGAGTGGTTTTATGCTGATTGTAAGTCAAAATTCAATTCGTTGTGAGATGTATCTTATTTGACTGTTGGAAACCATAAATAGTACATAATAGATGTGCACAGTTCATATAAATATATAAATGGCTTTTGATATTAAATATGTCCTAATAAGTGTTTTATGGATATAAAATACTAGATTTTATAAAAAAATAACTTCTAGTAAGGAGGGAAGAGGAGTAATTTACATAGGATACTTTGTTGTAGCCAGGTCAGTGGTAACTGTCAAAGAGGACTGACGTAGGAAAACCAAAATGCTTATCGCAGCCTGATAGGGAACAGATGAAAAAGGAAAAACTCTTTTGAGTTATGAATTAAAGAGGCAAATTGCTTCAGAGGATTTTATGGGGAAAATAAGGTTTTTGTTCATATTAGACTGGAACTCTGCAAGACGTCAGCAGAGGTAGATACAGACTCACTAGAGCAATCTAGCACGTTAGTGAGGCGGATTTTTTTCAATTGCTAAATGTTGATGGGAGAGAGTGAAAGTGTGTGATGGATGCTGTATAGTGGAGGCCTCTGGGTGAGTGTTTTTAGGGGAATTTTGAGGTTTAGATGAGAGATTGGATGAGATTAGATGGGAAAAGGATGGGTTTGAATGGATTTTTTTTTTAAAATAAACCCTGACTGACTGGAAGGAAAGTCCATATAGGGTATAGGTAGGAGTCCCTGAGAAATGGGGTTCTTTCCTAAATTATGTTTGTGTATATAATACTGTTGTGTGTGAATTGTACTATTAATGGTTATTGCTTCCTTCTCATTGCTGAGTGTGAATATCCGTTACCTAAGAGCCCAGGTGCTGTTACCGGTGAGGGGAGGAGCAGGGTACACTTTCACTTATCTTGTTTTTTAGATGTAGCTCAATGAGGGTTTAGTAGTCCAACGCTGAAGCACAATAACCATGTGTACATAGAAACAAAACCAGTCCAAAATGTGGTATTCTCAAAAGCCTAGTTGATTCAAAGGATTCACTTATCAGGGATGATAAGGACCAGACGGACACGGCCGTGTTTTGGCAACGCCTTCCTCAGGGATTCTATGACACTCTAAAAACAGGAATATAGACAAAAGTTAAAATGTATTGTGATGCAGTGGGTAATATAGAGCCTATGAAAGTTAATGAAAATGAGGAACTTACCTCAGATTTGACTCTAGAGAGAAACTCAGTGCATGGAGAAACAGCTGAGCAGCAAGGGCTGTCAGCACAAGAAAAGCCAAAAGCCATTAAAGGTAGTTTTCCCTGTAACAGTTCTGACGCTGGAAGAAACAGAAAAGCTCATCAGGAGCACCTGTGTCCTAACTCTCACGTAACGTGCAGGGCAGGGAAGCATATGTTCCTGGTTAGAACCAGGAAGTGGAGGGAGAAGGAGGAGTAGTGCTGGTAAGAAGGAAGAACCAGGAAGTGAATGCAGAAGCAGAGCTCAAGAGAAAAGGGTTGGAGCAAGCAGTGCTGGGAAAGGCAATGCTCAAGGAAGCAGACCTGGTGAGAAACCAGGAGGGGCCAGCAGCTCAGGAGGACGGTATGAGCAACCAATGAGCACAGGTCAGCCCAGAGGAAGTTTACCGGCTGAAGGAAGCTTCAAGCGTGGCTGCAAAGCAAGAAACAGCTGGGAAGGTGACCAGGAGCTTGTTAGCTCTGAGCCTGACTGGAAAGCCAGGGAGAGAGTCCTCTACAACCCAGGAGCTAAAGCTAGAACCAAGGTAAAAAGGTGGGAGCCTTGTTCTTTTAAAGAGAGGTTTAAAAGCTCTGCGTGTTTTAAAGGGCGTGGCCCTGAGTTTCAACGTTATAGCTGAAAGATATCCAAAGCTTTCATTTGGTGAGGAAAACCAGCAAGGAGCCTTTCTCATACCAGGCAGATATAACCCTGGGCTTAAAGAATCCTTTGAAGGAAGGGATATTGGTGTATCACAAGAGGCTGTGCCAGAATTCAGCACATGTGAAGAATGTGACTCAGATAGTTTGGGGAGTGAAGCTGAAGGGATGATATGGGAAAATAATAGCCACACTTCAGACCCCATTTCAATGGACTGTACCATATGTTTTTCGGATGACCTCACTTCTTTGTGTTAACTTTTGAGGAGAATAACTTTGTGACAATAACAAAAGAAAAGAAGATATTTTCTGTTGCCATTTTTGTTCAATGCTGTGTTTTGTGTTGCATTCCTGAGAATGTCTGTTCGGGAAGGGGAATAAAACCCTAATTATTTACTTTACCACTTGACCAAAAGACTCTGTTTTAATACAAAGAGCAGAGCAAAACTTCAATAACCCTAGGCAGCTGCCTAAATAGGGTTAAAAAGGGCTCTATCATACGAGCCCC
This sequence comes from Ichthyophis bannanicus, assembly GCA_033557465.1. NCBI lineage: Eukaryota > Metazoa > Chordata > Amphibia > Gymnophiona > Ichthyophiidae > Ichthyophis > Ichthyophis bannanicus. Next base: position 14,494,035 of record CM066044.1, on the reverse strand, counting down.
ATCACAGTATAAAACAGAAAAAACCAATTAACATAAAACCATTCTGGCTTAAAAATTCTCAAGACAACATATAAAAATGTATTTAAACACATGTCATCCTTATACAATTGTGAGAGCAGAATAAATTGGATGAGAATAAGCGACACATCGGTACAATCAATCAATCAATCAATAAATATTAAAGCCCATCTTAGAAGAGGGTGGCAAACAAATACATGATAACATATGTAAAAATAAAATGACCAACCTTTATGAAGTCACATTGAGAAAATGTTCTTTCTTGCACATTACTATATCTAGACCCAGGGAAGAAAAGAACAGGAGTGTAATACTATTTGGGTAAAGAATTATGTAACGCACCTCTTGTTATAAAACAAGGAGCAGAAGTGAACATCTCTTACTTAAATATCAGCGAACTATGCAGGTTATCTATGTCTGCAGCATATTGCAAATGATGCTTGCATAATCCTAACTGCTGATGATCAAAAAATATATATATTCTTAGCAATCTCTTTTATATCGCATTAATCAAATGAGTTTTATATGATATAAAGACTTCACTGCTATCGTGATTGCCCACTTTTGTACAAGTACTGTAATAACATGGATTTAGTTACCTGCAGTTACCTGTTCTCAAAACTACATATATCCACTTGGATACCTCAAACGAGACAGAACAGATGGTTTTAAATACCTTTCTCCTTCACTAGATGCGCACTCTTGCAAAATGACAGTTCAAACAAACGCCGGCTTCTGCGCTATACCTACTTTATTTGGCGCCAAAACCCCGGGGTTAAAGGGACGAAGCTCCAGTAAACCTTTTCTTTCTCTATTTGGAAACTTTAACCAACACATCCCCAATTTTTAAATTTACACATGAAATCAAAAAAGGTATTTAGCACCAAATTATGCGATTATGAATAAGGGTTCAAAGGAAGAAAGATAATCATGCGCATTTAAATGAATGAATATGCAAATGCAATATAATCCAATATGGGAGCTCATTGCAGGACTGATTTAAGATAAAATCAGGAACTTTCTTTTGAAGTCCTAAAATACAATGAAACCCCTTTACGGGTGTTGCACAGTAAAAGTATATTCTCAGCCATTGGTTCGCTATGCAGATTGTGCAATCGGTGTTGTCTCATGAATCCAGAAAGAAAGCAAGAAAATACAGAACCAGGCAGTTTTAACTCCTTATAAGAATCGTTGTCTTTACTAACTGAATAAAAGCTGATAAAAGATGGGAGTAAAAAATCGTAGTCGCGAAGAGAACTAAAAGCAGCTTACAGTGCATAAAAAAGACATAAGGGAAACCAATCTAAATTTGATAATGAGATTAAAAAACGTGAAATAACTCGGGCTGTAAATCTATAAATTATGACCTGTAATCAGGAGCATATATTATCCCAGAATCAATCAATTGTGCATTCGTATGATATCAGATATGCCGTGCTCTGCTGGAAAAAACCCAACACGTTTTGGACTGGTTTTGCTTAGTGAGGTTTTATGCAGGAAAAATCCTATAAAAAGAATCCTATTGTCAAGATAAATTACTGAGCATTCATAGGTAGAAATTAAAAAATATATTTTATGGGGAAACACATCTGTCTATTAAAAATTGTTTTATAAATCTAATTAATAGGGGATTCAAAAGGTAGGTCTCTTGATAGACTACAAAGACAGAATACTAAGGCCAGCGGTCTTATTGGGGAAGAAGAGGGGATAGCTGGGATGTTGGTTTTGGAGAATGAGCAATAGTTACTCAGGAATGAGGATGATAGGGGTAGGTGTATGAAAGGCTGAATGGAAGTGTGATGAGTGTGAACAGGAGAAAGAGTGAACTGAGAGAAAATTGAGGGTATCACGTTTTTTTCCTTGGCTAGCCTGTTATCTCTTACTATAGGGATAACATAGATAGTATAGGTTTTTTTAGGATAATATTTTTGGGAGGAGGTTAAAGGACAGGTTAGGATAGTTTAAGTAAGGGTGGAAACAGGAACCAGTTCTTGATCAACATCTGGCTCCAATAGAGAAGATTCCTGGTCTGAAAAGCTCTGGTGCCGAAGAGGCAAGACTCCCGAGACAAAGTTCCAGGGGTGAAGTTCCTCAAGCACGGTTCTTCCAGGAAGAAGAAAAGTCCACGAAAATAAAGGGTCCCAATGTTCTTCAAGAAGGACTGTGATAGGTATTTTGTTTTATGGTGTGCACATCTTTAAACCATTTTTACATTTGAGCTCAAATTCACTTGGACACATAAGGCCTGATTCTCTCCCGGACGTAGATCTCCTTTTATACGTCCAGGCTGAGCCGGACGTACAAAGAAGATCGCGATTCTGATCCCGCGGGGCACGTTTAGCCCCACGGGATCAGAATCGCGAATGGGCCTGCACGTACATGCCCTGCCCGACTAACTCAGTCGGCTTTTAAATGGAGCCGCGATGCCATGGCGTCATGTTGCCATTGGCACCGCAACTCCCTTTAAAGGTCACGATGCCAATCGCCTGCAAAAAAAGAGTTAATTCTCAGCAGCCCAACCCCCGATCTGGCTTCCTAAGGCCAGAATCAGGCTGCGGGGAATTAACTCTGGCTCCCCCAGCCCCATCCGCTCCCCGATGATGAAAACAAACGACATCTAGGGAAGTTATTCCACCCAGGGGGGAGAATAACTTCCCTGGCCATTTCGCCGGCCCTGGACATCCAGGGCCAGCGACTGCCCACTGCCCGCCCACTCTCCGCCCCCAGGCCGCCTCTTCCCCGCCCCTGACTAACTTTCCCACACAACCGGCGGGGAAGATAGTTGGGGCCTGCAGCCACCACAAATAGCGGGGATGGACATCCTGTTGGGATGCCCATCCCCGCTATTCATGGTTCAGAATGACCCCGATAGGAAACAAATTTCAAATTCTGTTATGGAGTTACATGATGTCTTTTTTTTTTGAATGTATGCTAGATATATTGTGAATAAATACTTATGTTACTACTTACTTGTGTTCTGTTAACTTTGTAATATCAAGAGCTCCTAAAGCCCTAATCCATAATCTTAGATTTATTTTATTTACCAGTTATTTTCTTGCCCCTCCTGTCTCATACAGAGAGAGGAAAGGGGTAAGAAGAATCCTGGGAATTTGAGGTGTCTGTTTTTTTTTTTGTTCTGAGTGTCCCCCTCTAAGACTGTTGGATTAATATTATGATACATTTTGACACTGTGACATAAATTTTACATCTTTCTAAGATAACTTTATAATCCAACAATCTGTCATGGGGCCCCGGTTTACAAATAGCGTCACGGGACAGGATAAAGGCCTTTATTTCCTTCTCCCTTTCCTGATGGTCTAAATTACATGAGGAACCTGTAGGATTATTTTCCGGAGGTTTTGAGAAATTGCTTTGGGAGTTGCTGGAGTGAACACCCTAATGTTAATAAAAAAAACAAACAAACAAGTATTGTGAGTGTGTGTGATCGCCTTTGGAGTGGGAAAAGGGGCAGGGATTCCACTTTGTTGAAGCCCTAAGTGGTGGAATTGGTAAGGTATTCCACAATTTTAAACTCTGAAAAAAACCGAGAGTGTTATGATCTCCTTTCTTCCTACTGGAAGACTTTTGACCTCTGGAACCTGCACCCCATGGACGTGGATCCGATAACACATCTAGATTGGATGTTCCATATTGGAAAGGTTTCTGTACTTGCTGAAAATATCAAAAAGACAAAGGAAGAAAGTGTGGATCAGCTGACGAAGATCTGGGCTCGAGTGGAGTCTATGTCCAGGAGAGCGCGTGAGGAAGTTCTCTTGCAAGAAAGAGAAGAGGCACGTTGATTTGAGAACATACAGTCACAATATTGGAAGTACAGGAAGGACAATAGCCAACAACTAGATCATCTTTTTAGAATCTTCAAAGAGAAGCACGAAGAAGATAAAGAGAAAATCCTTGTAGAGAGGCTGTGTCAAAAGCTAATGCAATGTAGAAGGCTCTCTGAGGAAGATGAAGATTTGTTATGTTCTTTAGAGGAATACTTTAGAGAAAATGAAAATATCTGAGAATAAAAGATATAAAGAATCTCAGTGATTCAAGGATCAACGTGAAAGAAATCAAGTTGAAAAAACTGATTTCAAAAGAAACTTTCAGGAGTGGGCATTCCTAGTTGGTGAAAACCTGCAAGGAGATGTTAATGCCAACATGGCAGTGGAAATCCCTGTTTTGGGGGAGGGTGGGGGGGGGCAACAGAAATTGACTTCTGTCCAGAGGAAGTAGGAGAGAATCTTTCTCGGGGAAATTAAAGAGTCAAACGTCACTCCTCTTGAACCAATGATGTCTGCAGATTGTGTGATGGATGAGTCGGTTAAATCCCTTCATCGGCAAGAGATGACAGAGGAATTCCAGTGTGAGGAGACATCGGCGGAAGAGATGGAAGTGAATTTGGGAAGGAGAAGATCACTGCATCTCTGAAAGAAGTTTCTGAGAAAAGCATTCCAGCCTTCGTTGGAGAAGAGAATTTTATAAGGAGGCTGAAGAGGTGTGTGATCAGGAATATGGCCTACTTCCTGAGGGATAAAAGGGAAGATGAGTCAACAGAGACCAGCATATTTACTGAAGAGAAAGTCAAGAGTCTGCTTGGAGGACCCCTATTAAAAGAAAAAGATAGCAGTCTTGACACAAATGATCCTGAAAAAGAAAATATTTTTGAGAAGGGTGATTCTTCTGAAGGAGAGGAGAAGAGCTTGGTTATAGAAAGAGAGCTGGAAATCAAATTTTTTTTTGTTCAGAGTGTCTCCCACTGAGACTGTTGGGTTAATAGTATGACAACCCTGGACAATGTGACATAAAATTGCATCTTTCTGAAGTAACATCTTAATCCAACAATCGGTCACGGGGCACCAGTTTACACAAGTTTGTAACCCCCTCCTTGGTTGCTTACAGTTAAACTAAAGTTTTCTAACATTGACTAAGTCCAGAATCTGTGGCTGGAAAAACTGGCTGTGATAATGTGGCTTATTATGGCTATAGACACCTCTCAGAATCCTACTGTGGGGTTGGTTGGGAGGTACAGTGGTACTCTAAACTCTCTGCAGAGAGGCCTTTCAGTAGAGTAAGAGAATGTATGATGGTAGCTGTGAACCATGTATTTCATAAACCTTAGGGCAGAGTACATGTTTGTTTATGTTAGTTATTTATCATTTTTTATATACAGCATTTCCAATTTAAACAAGGAATATTAACATGGAGTGATATCATTCAACATTGAACAGGGAGTATTAACGTGAAATGAGCGTTTTACAAATGCTAATTCATTTGAGGTAGACTGTAATATATGACTGTGTTTATATGGTATGGAGATGTAAGTTGCAGGTCATGGGATTCCTCCAGGATCCCATAATGCCATGTGGTAGAAAGGAACCGTTTTAGGACTCTTTGCTCTCTGTTCTGTGGCAGCGCTGGAATCCTGTTGGTGGTTTCTGTGAGAAGCTGTTACCTAGCGATCGCTGGCAATGGAGCGATGTCGGTGGCTTAAGACATCAACAGTTGGACAGTTTCCAGCTGCCGTCACCATACTGGGAATGGGAGTCTGACTGGTACGTGGATGAAAATATCGGAGGGGAACCAACAGAGAAAGGTGTAAGTGAATGGTGCAAATGTAAAAACTGCAAAATACAGCAGATTGTTGCTCTCCGTTGGATAGATGGCGTTTAAACCTTTGTGTTAAGCATCCTTTAAAACACAATCCACAGGACTATTGAAAAGGGATTGAAAAATATCTGGCTGGGGCAAAAGAACTCTCTGAGAACGGAATCAAACTGAATTTGGTGCGGGGGGAAAACCAGAGAAAAGACATATTGAGTTCAAAAATAGGAGACTGGGGACTCCTGAGAAATATTCTTCCCCCCCCCCAAAAAAAAATGGCCTAGTGCAATTCTGTGAGAGGCAATTTCAGATGCTGCAGCAAGGAAATATAGACACATACTTTCCCATAGAGGTAGATAAACAGGTTTTGCTGCTGTTTTGTACATGCGTGTCTCAGCTTATTATATACATGTATTTTAGGAAGTGCATGCCTGATATTAAAAAAAAAAGAAAAACGCTGAGCTCCTAAATGTCTTATTTTTAATAGAAAAAAAATTAGGGATAGCACCCCATAAAAACAAGCATTTATTTAGCAGTAAATTTTAGCATTAATGTGCCCTCATTTGACATGAAGAAAAAGATCTTTTCTCTAATGGTTTGGCCTTTCTCCCACATTTTGTTGGAGAGGGGGCAGAGGAGGGGAACCTGTAGGACAATGTAGAAGCACACCCTTCTATGAACATAAATGATTTCCCTGTTTACTTCCATGTTAATTTTCCTGTTACTTGTAATAGGTCTGTTATATCTGACCAATTGTTGTATTGTTTCAATGTAAACCGCACTGATGACAAATCTTTATCTTTATCTTTATTGCACATTTTATATACCGCCCATTGTCGAAACATGAGGGCGGTTTACAATAAAATAAATGTAAATGCTGGCATTAAAAGAAAGGAACTCCATTAAAATAAAGAGAAAGAAGGGCCAAAGGGGCGCGGTATATAAGAAAATTAAATAAATAAAATAAACATGGTTTACAGAGGTTTTTAAAGTTTTAATGGAGACCAGGGTTGCTGGTTTTCCCAAATTTCAGAGCTAATAACTTAAGTTTTGTTCTCCTTCAGCATTATATACCCACAGGAAGCCTTTCTGCCTATCTTGAGGAATATAATTGATTTTATAAAATGATTATTTGTTACATGTAATTCAAGGGCTCCATATTTCTTAAGTAATCAAAATAAGTTGGGCATTTCATGACGCCCCCATTCTTCCCCACACGACTAAAACCTTTCTTTCATTAATAACTAGATTAGGTGGCCACGAGTACATTGGAAATTTTAACTAAGGCAAGCTGAAGCCAATTCCTAACCAAACATGTTAGGTACTCTGTGCAGATCTTAGAATAGAAAACCAGGTTTCTAATTTCTACTAAAGGTCATGTAATGATGCTCTAAGCGCACGGTTCCTTTGGCAAATCATTCTGTGTCGTTGGTACTGCACAAAAGAAGGCTCTGTCTTTGTTTTAGAAAAGTCTAGTTCGCTTATCTCATTCTGTTGGCAGTAGGACTTTATTGGCAGATCTGAGAGTCTGTCGGGCACATATCTGGCTACGACTTCTTAGAGGGACAGTGCTCCTTGGTTCTGCAGCGCTCTCTGAAAGTTAAAATCAAGGATTTAAAAATCACCCCTAAAGCGAACTTGGAACCAGTACAGTTATTTGAGAGCTGACACGTGGAGGGTAATTTTTTATAACAGAGCACCATAGGTAAGTGCTGTTTTTATAAAAACAAGTGAGTGCTTGCTTGTCTTTATGAAATATAGGCAGAAGCAAATGTAAATGTTTGCACGTACAGGCAAAGATTTAAGTTATTTTGTAATCTCCTTGCGTATGTGAAAACTGTTCATGCTCCATCCAGACCATGCCTCTTGGCTATGCCTACTGACAAAGTACACTGTGCCATCATGCCAGGGCACATGCTCTTACGCCAATGAGTATTGGTCGCTTACTCATGTATGCGGCAACACGTGTGGGAATGATTTTATAAAACTACTTCCAGTTTTCGCCCTAGTATTTTATACCTGTGAGAAGGGCCTCTGCACTCTGTAAAAGTTGGCATTTCTGAATTTATTTATTGGACATTTTTTCTATACTGCTTTTCGAGGTATTAAAGCGGTTTACATTGAACACAGAACATTAACTTATATACATGAAAACATAACGAGGGAGATGTGTTTATATAGCATAATATCTAGGGTGGATCATTACTTCACTTTGGGATAGCATGCACGTAAACTATTTAACATGTGTCTGCAACAGTTTATGGTATTTTAATTATGCGTACTGTTGGGCTTTATAAGTTTAGGTGTCTGATCCGAATACTTCCTGAAAGATTTGAGTTTTCAGGTTTTTTCTGAAGGTCATTATGTCATTCATGGCTCTTAAGGAGCTTGGGAGGGAGTTCCATAAAGCGGGACCGTAGATTGCGGATGTTCTTTGACAGGTTGCCTGTGTACTTTTTGGTTTTATGTGTGGGGATATGTAGGAGATTTTGGTTGCATTGTCTTCAAGATCTGTTGTCTGGTATTCACTGTATCGGAGGATGTAAGCATTCAGCAGCCTCTTTAAGTATTCATGATAGATTTATATTTAATCCGAGCTTGAATGGGGAGCCCATTGTGTTTTTTAACACTGGAGTAATGTGGTCAGTCCTTGTTGTTCCTGTAATAAGACCAGCTGCAGTATTTTGGGCAAGTTGTAATGGGAGGAAGGATTGTTTTGGGAATCCTTGGAGAATCAAGTTGCAATAGTCAAAATGCGGGGTGGTGATTGCCTGCATTACTGTTCGGAAATGATTGGGGTCTAACAATGGGCATAGGTTGTGTAGGATTTTCATCTTATAATAAGATGACGCTGCTGTTTTCTTGATATGAGACTGCAGGTTTAGTGTCTGGTCCAGTATGATGCCAAGATAGTTGACCTCTGTTTTGACTGGGAGGTTGGTGCCATTTAACTTGATTTGTTTCTGGATTTTTTGTAGAATGGGTCCCGTATAATGATAAGGACTTCGTTTTTATTGTAATTGATTTGAAAGATTGTTTGTTTGTTTTTGTTTAGCCATTGAGTAACCTCCTTGAAACAGGATTGTATGTTGATGAAGTCTGGTTTCTTTGTGGCAAATGGGGCATATATCATCAGGTCGTCAGCGTATATATGGTACTGTATGTTGTGTTTATGTATGACATTGCAAATAGGTTGGAAGTACAGATTACTGAATATTCCCTAAGTAAACCAAGGTACAAAACATATTAATCAGGGCTGGACAAAATTTTAAATCTGTACGAGAACTGAGCCATCAGCCACTTATTAGAATTTGTCTGACATCAGATGAGGTTGCTCTCTGGTTTTCCCTCCATTTCTTTGCAACTAAGCATCCTCTTTCTAATCTTATGGTTCCTTGAATTCTGTTGCAGGTTTTTGTAGCCACTGCCTCCCCAGAGAGACTTTTAGGTATATCCACCACTCTTTCTGTGAAGAATTATTTTCTGATATATCTGACTGTACTCGATCTCATATTACCTCCTGTTCTAGAACTTACTTTCCATTGAAAGCATTTGCTTTGGGGGGGGGGGAGGTCATGTGATGACATGGAGCTGAGCGGGTACCTCCATGTTGAGCGCTACTCCCAACTCACCGTTATTTGCAGAAACTTCTTGCTTTTCCCTGGCAACTTCAAACCTGATGACTGGAGGTGTGAGAGGAGACCGCCACTCACCATAGGAGCGATTTAGCATGAAAGGCATGACCATCAAAATGTCAGAGCTTGCTAAGAATCACGTTTTCAAGATGGCGACGGAACAGCCAGCACAACTTATAATGCTGCATGATGAGACGGTAAGAGAGATTACTCGATCCTTGATGACTATGCTGGATGAGCAGCTCTTTCGCCTAACATGCATCCTTCGAGGAGCTGAAAGGGAGCCTTGAGGCTCAAACACACCATGTCCAGCAAGTGGAAACCTGAATGGAGCACTCCGAGAGCCGCATCGCAGCCTGGAACAGCATGTGCAGCAACTTGAAAACAAGCAACAGATGCTTTTGGATCAAGTTGATAATCAAGAAAACTGGGGGCGCCAGAACAATGTACGCCTCCTTGACCTACCCGAGTCGATGAAGGAAAGCGATATCTGGGATCTAGTGGAAGAATGGTTTCTGAAACAACTAGGCCTCCAGATCGCTGGTGCACACATGGTAATGAAGCGATTGCACCGCATAGGGCCATGCAGAGAAAATGCCGGGAAACAGAGGCCAGTTACTGCCTGCATTTTGAATTTTGCGGAAACGGACAAGCTGATGCGGCATTCTAATGATTACTTGGCCCGAGTGGCAGAGCAGCGCTGTGTGCTGGCTCTTATTGCTCCCAACTGGCCCTGTGGGGAATCTGATTCGCGCTTCAATATCCTGTCAAAGTGTGATTACATCATGATAACCAAATGCACTATTTTGAGTCTCCAGCAGCCCTCAAGGACTTTGTGGAAGGACTGAGTAGGAGCGAGGGCATTTAAGGAGAGCATCCAGCTTGTGGTTGTGATGAGTTTGTCCCGCTGGATCCTCACTATTGATCTTCCTTTGGGCCTGGAGGCAGGTGTTGGAGTGGATTCCACTTGTCTCCATCTGTGACCCATCTACCCCCTGTAATGGTGAGTGCCTGCAACATCTGGTGTGCGGTGGCTGCCCTCCACCCTGGTGGCAATGGGCTCCTTTGCTGTGGAGGGACTTTGCAAATGAGTTGAGCTGGGCAAGTCCTGGGGGGGGAGAAGAGTGGACCTTTGTGAAAATGTTTTTGGCAACAGAGTATTGGAGGAGCTCTGCGGGAACTTCTTGGCAAAGGAGTCTTGGAGGGACTTTGTCTCTTTTTCTTTTTCCTTTGTTTGGACCCAGTAGCGCACCAGCCTGGAGAGTCGCAGCACGGAAAGACTCTGAAGGACCACGGACTGGGGAGACCCCCCCCCCCTGATATTTGACACCACAATGACATTATATGCATTTTGTGGGGCTGGGGAGTGTGAGGGGGGTCTCTGTGTGTGTGGACAAGTGAGCAGGGAGTTGGAAGTAAGTGCAAGAGGAGTGATTGGTTGTTGAGTAATATGACTGTGTGAGTGGGGTGGCGGACAAGAACGAGGATGTTAGTGAGTCGGGAGGGAAGCAACGCACAAAGGTAGGGGAAATTGTTGGAGGTTATAGATGTATGAATGGGGATAGCAGCTGTTCTAGGGGAAGAAGGGGAGGGTGCTGGACAAGGGGGGCATGGGGGGAAGGGGACAGCTTGCGAGGAATAACACAAGTCAGTGGCTGGTTGAGGGAACTGAGCGATGGAGCTGCTCGGCTAGGAATATTGAGAGTAAACTTGCAGGCTACAGCACTCTATTACTAGCCTATTGCATTCTTTCGATACAGAATCCCTAGATTGGCAGTAAGATGGATTCCCAAATATCTCATGGACTTCGCAGCCCATACAAGCGGGAACTCTTCTGCAGTGCGGCACAGACAAGGCACGGATACCAGCATAGCCTCCGATTTGTTCTAGTTTAGCCTCAAACCTGCAAAAGCCCTAAATTCAGCTATTGTGGCCATCACTTGAGGCATCGCTGTGCCCGCCACACTGATAACAGTAGCATGTCATCTGCAGAAAGATTTACTTTATATACCTCTGAACCCACCTGAATACTCTGCCACTCATCGCTGTCCTGAATCATGATAGCTAGCAGCTCTAAAGACAGCATAAAGAGCAAAGGCAACAACGGGCACCCCTGTCACATGCCCCTTTTCAGGGTAAAACTTTCCGAGAGCCCGTGGTTGACCAGTATCAGAGCTTGGGGCCTGCAATACAGAGTCTGTACCCATTCCAGGAAGGGGACCGTAATACCAAAACATTCTACTACCCAAAAGAGGTATTCCCAAGAGACATTGTCAAATGCCTTCTCTGCATCACAGCCATGACCGTGAGGAGTTTAGCAGACGTGTACCTGCCTGGTACAAAGCCCATTTGGTCTGGATGGACAAGTCCCAGGATAACCCTAGCCAGGCGTTTTGCCAGTAAATCCGCGATGAGCTTGACATCCTGGTTCAGGAGTGATACGATAAGAGCCCACCAGTGTCTCATCTCTCCCTGGCTTAGATAAGAACACTATCGATGCTTAATTCTGTTGCCTTATATGGCAGTCTGACCTCACCCGCTGCATCCCAGGATGCACCACGTGGGGCCAGATACTGCCATTTTGGACAATGGTCGATGTAGAGCACGAGTGCATAGGCAATGTTCCCACTTAGGAGCATTTTTGGGCCTCTAGACCACCAGGTTTTGCTTTTTTTTTATTTAATGGGAGTGTGGGGGGAAAGGGGACCACTAGACCACCAGAAATAATTTTATTGTCAGGCATGGCCCCAGACAGTTTTTTGACGGCATCGGGGGCCTTTCTCGATGCCACAATCATCCCCCATTGCCATCAAAACACTGTCGGGGCTGCTATGCAAATTAACCATGAGGTGCCCGGAGAGAGAGACTTCTTTTGCGCATGTGTTTGGCTTGCTCTTCCAATTTAACGCTGCGATGGCTCATTTGCATGCGCACAGCTAATGTGGGGGTCATCTGCATGCCCTATCTTTCTTGCATCCGGCATTAAAATCTGTGCATTGTCGGGTAGCGTTAAAGTCATCCTCGGTGTGTGTCTAGCGCCGGTTTTCTGCATCGGCCCGTTATTCTGAAGAGAATACTATTAAATGCTTCTTTTATAAGCTTAGCACAAGATCAGCTAACTTCACAGTCATATCTGAAGTGAAAAAAAATATCATATTTATATCGGCCAATCCAAAGCTAGATAATTAATTGCATGAAAAATAGTCATTGTCCAGTGGCCGTCTAAGACACTGAATGAAAGCTACGTGGGTTCTATTAACCAATCGCTGCAAAGAGTAGCTGTAGTTCCATAGATTCCCCATACATCTCAGCGCACTTCCTGTGTGAGTAAAATTATGCAAATGAAGCTTTTGTCTCCACATAACGTTATCTGTTAGTAGAGGAGGTGTTCTGAGATGGGATTGGGAGAGGATTTGCATTTGTGAGCATTTTACCTTGACAAAATTATGTGCACCAAATAACAAGTGTGTGCATGGTTTTCCTGGGATAATTTTAAAGTGAAAATAAGTGCATGTTTTTGCTCTGAGAATCGGACTGAATCCACATAATGAAAAGTGTTCAAGTGCTTATCACTACGATGGGACGTCATAACTAATTTTACCTTCTCTTTGGAACAACAGCAAGATCTAATTTTGCCTCGGCCTTTAGGGTTCGCAGGTCTCCTGCGTTCAAACAATACAAGAATGTACTTCATATCCTACTCAGCCGAGGATCCCAGTATGAATTTCAGTCCTGCCCCTAAATATATTTCTCTGATAGGTCACCTACTAGCTAGCAATAATACAGAAACACTGAAACCTAGGCAAGAAAAGTCTCATCTTAATAACTAGGTAAAAACAACAAATTAAAAGACCATTCAACAGTTTGCCAGAGCCTCCGTTGTCGCAGGAAAATATTTGGCACGCCATTCACTTAGACGTACACAAGAATGAGACCATTTTAGAGTTTACTAAATATTAAAATATTTCCCTGGTGTTTCTGTGGTGCTTTCTGAACCCAAGCTCATTTGTGAAAATGCACTCCTTCCAGGGCTGGACCTATGCAGTTGACTTCCCAGCTACCTATCTAAAAGACAAGAAATGGAACTCCTGCGTCCGTCGGAGGAGGTGGATCAGATATCGACGATACAGAGCACGAGATACCTGGGCCAAGGTACTGTTTTTATTTTTGCTATAATACCTGAGTCCAGGGCTATAGACTGGGAGGGGCAGAGATTGAGCTGATGCACCATGGTAGTACCATCGTTGATGAAAGGATGGTAGGGGAAAAGGATGTTCTGGAGTTTTAGTATAGGGAGCTTAGCAATGATACTGCCCGTCTGTGTACTGTTTACAAAAATTACTTTGCACAAGCATTTCAGATTTGATTTTATATTCAGCAGCACTGAATTTAATGTTTTATTTCTATGCCTTCATTATGTGCTGTAGAAAGCAAATGAATCACCGGCCTGGGCACAAGAATGCTTAGAGAATAGGAGTTAGTTCCCAGACTCTGTTCCTGTTGTTTGGGGGTGGCGGCACTTGGTGACTTTACAGCTCAAACCCAACCATGTAAATAATGTGTAAGCCTGCCCTGTGGTAGCTTAAGGAAAGTTCATCCTTTGTGAAATGTTTCTGTAGATTCCATCACATGAAGACAGTAAGCAGTTGCTGGATCCGTTTAACGATATCGCCGTTGGTGGTTGGGAGGTCACAGACGAGCCTGTGGGTCGTTTGTCTGTGTGGGCCGTTTCTCTGCAAGGAAAGGTACAACCACCTGCTAGTCTAAGAACCTTTTTGTTTTTACAAACTATCTTATAAAACCAAAGACTGAATGGATCGGAGCAGGCAAGAGTCCCTCCAGTAAGAAGTTAAATTTTTAATATAGTTGAAGGGAGACTACAGGCAAACTATGCATGTAGGTATGTGTGTATATCTACACACCGTTGTGATAAAGTCATAACAGTGTTAAAGAAATTGTCTGTTTCGTGCTCATTTGATAGAGGTAAATGTACCATGCATAAAACAGGTTCTCTGAACTTTCCCCAGTGGTGTGCCTGTGTGCATGGATTTCATGTGTTTTGCATGTATGTTTTATAAAGTATTCATGTATGTCACAGCACCATCCCGGCTCCACCCACACTCTGCTCCTCATGAATACCTATGGGTAGATTGTGTAAAGGTAGGCAACATCTTTTGTTTTTATCACTTTATATTTGTCTGCACCTCTCTATAATAGCCATTTTTTGCATGAAAAACATGCTTTACACACAAATTCTTTATCAAATTATCCCCATTGAGGGTAATTTCCAAAATTCATTTATTCAGGTAATGAGCTGTTTCAAAATTGCCCCCCCCCTCCTTCCGACAGGTGAAAGTGCACATGTTGGTTCTTTGAGTTAGTCTGGCTGCCGGGACACATTCTTTTGCTTTGACTGAAGCTGCTCTCTCTTTTTATTCCATGGGTGGAATCCTCACATTTTTTTACAGAAGTATAACACTGATCTCATTCTGCAAAGACATAATACTCCACAAATCCAGAACCATGTAGATTTTATTCTTCCTTAATGTCCAAGTTTGCACCGTGATCCCCATGTACAGAAACATAATAAAATTAGAATAAATTCACTCAACCAATATACACAGAAACGTGGCGGTAGAAAAAGACCATATGCCTTTCTAGTCTGCCCTTCCACATCAACTACTATAGTCCCTTTTCTTCCCTTTAAAGATCTTGTGTTGGTCCCATGCTTTCTTGAATTCAGATACCGTCCTTGTCTCTACCACCTCCACTGGGAGACTATTACACACATCTACCACTCTTCCTGTAAAGAAATATTTCTGCATGTTACTCCTGAGTCTATCGCCTTTCACCCTCATCCTATGTCCCCTCATTGCAGAGCTTGCTTTCAATCAAAAGAGGCTCACCTTCTGTGCGTTTATGCCACGTAGATATTTAAACGTGTCTGTCATATCAATTTGAAAACAAAATAGCATAACCTGTAATCAAATATAGTATCAGTATTTTGATGTCGCAGCTGCTGTCCTAAGCGATTGTCTGTTCTACCTAGTGGTTAAGCAAACCTCTGAAAGAAGCTTGTAGAGGCATCTGAAAAAGAAAAGAATGGCTTTTAGACCAAACTGAGGGAGGTTTGCTTGATTTAGAATCAATAAAACCACAGAGACTAATTCTTAAAGGTGGGGGATGGTGTGAATCTATTTAAAAGATTAAAGACGTAGTATGAGGAGGCTTATAAAGCGAACTAGCCGAAAGTGCTGAGGGGAATTCGGAGGGACCTAGATGGGTGGATCGGACATGAGACGTCATGGCTTGGGAGGATAGCTGGGGTCAAAATGAATGTGCTTCCGCGGCTGTTATATTTATTTCAGGCGCTGATGGTGAAGGTTCCCGGGGCAGTTTTGAGAGATTTGCAAAGGAAGGTGTTCCAATATATTTGGAAACGAAAGCCACCGAGGATAGCAAGGGAGGTTATGTATGCGTGGCAGGGGAGGGGGGGTTGAGCGTCCCTACCTTCCAGGACTATTATAGGGCGGCACAGTTGCGGCATGTAATGGATTGGAGGGGGGAGCTGGGGTGAAGCCGGGAGTGGCGCTGGAAAGGACATATGTTAAGGGGGGAAGGTTGGACGCCTGGCTGTGGGCACACACGAGCACACGGAAAGAATTGGGGGTTGGTACGCCAGCAATGAGAGTGGTGGTGGGGGTGTGGGATGGGATTCAGGCAAAGGTCAGGAAGAAGAGAGGGACGGTCTTCTCGCTGTTGATCCTTTGGAGGGGTTGGAAAGAGTTCCGCCCTAGATGGGAGGGGGGAAGATTTGATGGCTGGACGACTAGAGGGCTGGAGTGTTTCTGTCAACTGGTGGAGGAGGGGGAAATACATTGTTTCGAGAAGATACAGGAAATGTATGGGTTAGAGGGAGATGACAGATATTCTTACTTGCAAGTTTGTCACTTTTTGCGGGAATTAAAGAGGAGAGGGGGTTAGAGGAGGAGCTGTCGATGGAGGCGATTTGGGTTAGGAAAAGGGCTTTTAAGGGGTATGATTTCAGGGTTGTACAGAGGGGTGAGGGAAGTAGTGGGCCTGAAGTTCAAATATATGAGGGAGTGGGAGGAAGAGTTGGGGGAGCCTTTGGTGCCTAAGGACTAGAATGTTTGGTGTGGGCCCAGGTGAAAAAGCGCCAATGTCTAGCAGTATTCGAGAGAACTGCTATAAGATCATGCTTAGATGGTATTATTCGCTGGAGCGGGTGCACAAGATGTTCCCAGGGGCTTCGGCGGAATGTTGGAGGGGGTGTGGGGAGATTGGTACTTTCTGGCATATCTGGTGGGGGTGTTCAGGAATATTGGAGAAGGGTTCAGCAGTGGATCCTACGGTTTGTAGGGGTAGAGGTGGAATTGAAACCTGGTATATACTTACTATCCTGTTGGGTGGAGGAGAGGCAACAGGGGGGGCGCATAGTTGTAGCGTGTCTCTGTGCAGCACGCTGTGAGTTGGCAGCGGCCTGGAAACAGAGACATGCCCTCAGTGGCATGCTTTGAGCAAAGGTTGAGGTATATAGTACTCATGGAAAAGTTAACTGCTGCACGACTGGGGAGGGTAGATAAAATTGATGTGAATTGGGAAGAGTTATGGCGCTGTGTAAGTGAGGGGGGAGGGGCTAAGGTAAGGAGGTGGGGTATTTGATAATGATGGGTGGTGTTATCTGATTTAGGTGGTGTTGTAGTGTGTTGACTGCAGGGTATTTTGTTAATTCTGGCAAGTGGTGGAGGGAGAATGTTGGGGGGGGAATACAGCTTTATGTTGTGTTTGGTTGTTACTCTGTAGTGTATTGATTGCTGGGTTTCTTAATGTACAATTCAATAAACATTTAAATTAAAAAAAAAAAAAGATTAAAGACATTATTTATTTATCCAAACGTGTCTGTCTATTAGGGTGGTTCATGGATTGCACAACAGGAGGGCTGTGCAGATCGGTAATCCCTTGCACCAGCACAAACCAGCATTTACCTATGGCCTCAGGATTAGAGGGGGTTCTAAGGAGTAAAGGCATAGTGACAAGTGTTATGCACCTGAATAGATTTCCTGGGCCAGGCTTCTGTCCCCTAGACTTGATGATAGGGGATGCTGTAGAGGCAACTTTCATATACCCTGGGGGAGGGAGAGGAAGGATCTCCCTTAGGGTCACTCCATGGCAGCATCCACTGGCCGGATTTACAGCCCATGTTAGCCAAGCTCTGGAGAGAGCTACAGTGACTGGAGTTGGCAAGGGAAGATGAAATCGGGGGGGGGGCGGAATTCCCAGGTAGCTGTGAATGAAGAGTTGTGGCACCATTTACCAGCTCTGGTTCTGATTTCAACTGGAAGCCCAAGGAAACAGTTTGGCAGAAATTAAAATTAGAAGGGCCGTAGTCTAGGTTTATGCACCACCTTTATGGTTCATCATGGATTAGCCGATGTGGTTTTGTTGTTGTTGTTAAGTGCCGTCGAGTCGGAGTCGACTCATGGCGACCCTCTGGATAGCTATCCTAAATTGTGTTCGGTCTTCAGTCAGGCGGCTCATTGTTGACAGACTGGTACCCGTAGCTGCTGTTATTGTATTGATCCATCTCATTGCTGGCCTTCCTCTTTTGCGTTGACCTTCTATCTTGCCAAGCATGATGTCTTTCTCTAATGATCTCTCTCTTCGCATGATGTGTCCATAGTATGAAAGTCGAAGTCTTGTCATCTGAGCTTCTAAAGAAAGCTTAGATTTGATCTCCTCTAGTACCAACTGGTTTGTTCTTCGGGCAGTCCATGGTATACACAGTATTCGCCGCCAGCACCATAATTCAAAGGCATCAATTTTCTTTCTGTCTGTCTTTTTCACTGTCCAGCTTTCACATCCATATGATGTTATTGAAAATACCATGGTTTGAACAAGTCGAATCTTTGTATGGAGAGAAACATCTCTGCTCTTGAGAATCTTATCTAGATCTTTCATAGCCATTCTGCCAAGAGCAATGCGTTGTTTGATTTCTTGACTGCTTGTTGCTTCTTTATTGATAGTTGATCCAAGTAGGTTAAAGTTGTTCACAATTTCAAATTCTTCTCCTTCAACAATGAACCTGTTGATTATGCCAGTTGTCATGATCTTTGTCTTCTTTACATTAAGGTGCAGGCCCATTTTGGGACTATGTTCTTTGATTGTGAGAAGCAAATGTTTCAGATCATCTTCACTTTCAGCCAATAATGTAGTATCATCAGCATAGCGAAGGTTGTTGATGAGTCTTCCACCAATCTTCACACCTCTGTTGTCTTCATACAATCCTGCTTCTCTGATGATTTGTTCTGCATATAAATTAAACAGGTATGGGGAAAGTATGCAGCCTTGTCTTACACCTTTGCTTATTTTAAACCATTCTGTTTCTCCTTGTTCCGTTCAAACTGTTGCTTCTTGATCAATGTACAAATTGCGCAAGAGAACGATCAGCTGTTCTGGTATACCCATGCTTCTTAATGTGGCCCAGAGTTTCTCATGGTTTATACAGTCAAAAGCCTTGCTATAGTCGATAAAGCACAAATAGATATCCTTTTGGTATTCTTTAGTCTTTTCAAGGATCCATCTCACATCCGCAGTGATGTCTCTCGTTCCTCGCCCTTTCCTGAACCCTGCTTGTACTTCAGGTAGTTCTTGTTCCAGGTATGGTTGTAGTCTCTTTTGAATAATCTTCAGTAGAATCTTGCTGGCATGTGGGATCAGAGCGATTGTTCAATAATTTCCACAGTCAGTTGGATCACCTTTCTTTAGTATTGGTATAAACACAGATCTTTTCCAGTCAGTTGGCCATGATGTTGTCTTCCTTATTTCTTGGCAGAGCCTTGTAAGTATGGTAACAGCTGCATCAGATTGCTGCAATACTTCTATAGGAATGCCATCAATGCCTGGTGCTTTGTTCTTTGATAAGGCTTTCAATGCTGCTTCAACTTCTTTTTTCATCACCAATGGTTCCCGATCATAAGGTACAGGTTGAAACGGCTGTTGGTCCACTTGATCTTTATCATATAAAAACTCTGTATATTCCTTCCACCTTTTCTTGATCTTCTCAGCATCATTCAACATAGAACCTTGAGCATCTTGTAACATTCCAATTCGAGGCTGGAACTTTTTCTTTAACTCTCGTAGCTTTAGGAAAGCCGATCTTGTTCTTCCTCTAATAGTTTCTGTTTCTATTTCCGTGCATGCGTCGTTGTAGTACTTTTCCTTGTCCTGTCTTGCTGCACGTTGGAAATCTCTGAGTTCTGCGATTGTCTTTCTTTCTCCTCTGGCTTTAGCTTCTCTGCGTTTTCTGGGCAATTTTCAGAGTTTCTTCCGTCATCCATTTTGGCCATTTTTTTGCTTTTTCACCTTTTGTAGAGACTTCTTGCTTTCTTCCAACACAATCTTCTTGATGTCATTCCATAACTCTTCCGGAGCTCTGTCATTTGTATCTAAAGCAGCAAATCGATTTTGCAAGCAGTCTTTAAATTCCAGTGGTATATTCTCAAGGTCATATTTTGCTGCTTTCATGAGTGGTTTGCTTTTTTTCAACTTTAGCTTGAGTTTGCATACTAGTAGTTGATGATCTGTACCACAGTTAGCTCCAGGTTTTGTCTTGGTTGATGTTTTATAGAGCTTTTCCATCATTGACTTCCACAGATGTAGTCAATTTGATTTTTATACAATCCATTGGGTGAAGTCCATGTGTACAGTCGCCGCTTGTGTTGCTGGAAGAAGGTGTTTGAGATGAATAGATCATTGGTCTTGCAGAATTCTATCAGTCTTTCTCGAGCTTCATTTCTGTTGCCAAGTCCATTTTTTCTAACTACTTTGCCTTCTTCTTTGTTGCCAACTTTTGCATTCCAGTCACCCATGACTATCAGGATATCCTGTTTGCATGTTCTGTCAATTTCAGCTTGTACTTGTTCATAGAACTCTTCAATTTCATTCTCTTCTGCAGCTGTTGTTGGGGCATATACTTGAATTATAGTTGTGTTGATAGGCAATCCTCGTAGACGAATAGAGATTAAGCGTTCGCTGACTGCATTGTATTTCATTACAGTTCTTGCAAATTTCTTCTTTATTATAAATGCAACACCATTTCTTCTTTGTCTTTCATTTCCAGCATAGTAGACCATGTGATCAACTGATGCAAAGTGCCCGATGCCAGTCCATTTCAGTTCGCTGACACCCAACAGATCAAGTTGTACACGTTCCATTTCATTCTTGTCCACCTCCATCTTCCCTTGGTTCATGCTTCGTATGTTCCATGTTCCAATGTGTAAGACATCTTTACAGCTTCTGACTCTCATTTCATGCGCAGCTACATCAGCAGTCAGACTTCCCGAGGGCTTTGATCCAACCACATCATAAATGCTGGCTTTACTCTGAAAAGTCTTCAGCTCTTCCCCAGTAGCTAGTTGAGTGCCTTCTGACCTGGGGGTCTCATCTTCCAGCACCATAGCACAATTTTTTTTGTTGTAACTATCCATTGGGTTTTCATGGCAAGATACAGAAGTAGATTGCCGGGCCTTTCTTCCGCGCAGTTTAAGTTTGGTGGTGTTGCCGTTGTCACAAAAATGTGATCCTCCGCCGTCAACACTATCCCATTCTGCTGCTGCCCAGATAAGAACATAAGAGATGCCATACTGGGTCAGGCCAAGGTCCATCAAGCCCAGTATTCTGTTTCCAACAGTGGCCAATCTAGGTCATATGTACCTAGCAGTTTCCCCAAGAGACACAAGTTCCACAATGCTTGTACTGGGTCAAGCATTGATATCTTTGGTCACTTCTTAATAATGGTTTATGGACCTTTCCTCCAGGAACTTGTCCAAACCTTTTTTAAACCCAGCTACACTAACAGCCTTTACTACATCCTCCGGTAACAAATTCCAGAGTTTGATTACACGTTGAGTGAAAAAATATTTTCTTTTATTAGTCTTAAATAGTTTACCCTGTAGCTTCATTGCATGTCCCCTAGTCTTTCTATATTCTGATAAGGTAAACAATCGATCTACGTTTACCCGTTCCACTCCGTTCATTAATTTATAGACTTCTATCATATCTCCCCTCAGCCGTCTCTTTTCCAGGTTAAAGAGCCCTAACCTTTTTAGCCTTTCTTCATAGGAGTATCCTTCCATCCCCTTTACCATTTTGGTGGCTCTTCTCTGTACCTTTTCTAAAATCGCTATATCCTTTTTAAGATACGGCGACCAGAATTGCACACAATATTCAAGGTGCGGTCTCACCATGGAATGATATAGAGGCATTATAATATCTTTTGTTTTATTTTCCATTCCTTTCCTTATCATACCTAGCATTCTATTTGCTCTCTTGGCTGCCGCTGCACACTGGGCCGAGGGTTTTAACATGGTATCCACAATGACGCCTAAATCTTTTTCCTGGGTGGTGGTTCCTAATGTGGAACCTTGCATCGTGTAACCATAGTTTGGGTTGTTCTTCCCTAGGTGCATAACCTTGCACTTGTCCACATTAAATTTCATCTGCCATTTTGATGCCCAGTCTTCCAATTTATCAAGATCCTCTTGCAATTTTTCACAATCCTCTTGGGTTTTAACAACTTTAAATAGTTTTGTGTCATCTGCAAATTTGATAACCTCACTCGTTATTCCACTTTCCAGGTCATTTATGAATATGTCAAAAAGCAGCGGACCCAGCACAGATCCCTGGGGTACACCACTATTCACCTTTCTCCATTGGGAAAATTGGCCATTTAGCCCTACCCTCTGCTTTCTATCTTTTAACCAGTTCCTGATCCACAGTAGTACACTGCCTCCTATCCCATGACTCTTTAGTTTTGCCAAAAGTCTCTGATGAGGGACCTTGTCAAAGGCTTTCTGAAAGTCCAGATACCAATATCAACCGACTCACCTTTGTCCACCTGCTTATTCACTCCTTCAAAAAAACATAACAGATTAGTAAGACAAGATCTTCCTTGTCTAAAGCCATGTTGGCTGTCTCCCATTAGGTCATGACTATCTACATGCTGAGTAATTTTATTCTTTATGATGGTCTCTACCATTTTTCCCAGATGGGTGGTTTGTCTTGGTCTGGCACCTCAGCTGAGACCTGTCCATCTTGTGAGACCCTGCCAGTAGTTTAGCTCTCAGCATCACTGATGCACGCAAGCCCTCACAGCACGACAAGCTGCAAACCAAGTGAGAGGATACGGTTTACAACAGTAAAAAAAAATTCATAACGAAATGCCTAATGCATAATACAAAATAAATACAAAAATGAATATATAATCAAGCACATTATTGAATGCATAATGCTTAACAAATGCATAATATAAATGTATAATTAAACATCTCAAGTGCAAGCTAATGTGCCCAAGCCTCCACTCTCACCGGGGGATTGAGCAGTCATTATCTCATCACAAGCAACAAGCCAACCAATTTGCTAACTCATCCTCTTACCCCCTCTACATAAAAAGCCTAAAACATTTTTCCTAAATTGCTCCCTTTTCCCACTAAAAGCTACTGAGTCTGAATTGTAACATTATAACAAGGAGCAACATTACCAAGCCCATATTCATGCACTAAGTGGCACCTCCTTTTGACTCTCCTCTTCGGTAGCCCCCTGCCCCAGCGGCAGTCCGCGATGTCAGTGGGAAGGACAAAGTCCAGAGGACTCGGCAGTTGAGAAGCTTTGGCAAGTCTTCCGGCAGGGGTGGGAGTATGCTGGTAAACTCCTTCCTCCATGTGGGACATCGCATCTTGAGACTGCCACAGGGAAGAAATGGACTGTAACCAAACCTTTTTTGGCTTTAATGCTTTTCGGTCCTGTGCACAGCAGTCTCCCTGCTTATGTAAAATTAATAAGAATACTGTCACAGAAAACAAAGTCTGTAACCAAAGAACTTCACAGATTAAATCTCTTCTTTCCTTTTAGTTGAACATTGCTGGATTCCAATAATGGGTCACCATCAATAGTGAAATCTTTTAATAAGGGGACTTTCACTAGCAAAACTTCAAACTTTTTATATATAGGAATTAGAATTAATTTTTGCTGCTGTGCTCAGGACACCTTACAACAGAAAATATGCAATACTCCTAATGGTACACGAATAAAATGGAAGAATAAAGGCTGATTGATTTTTGCTTTCTGCTTGACTCCTGTTGCTTGTTATACAGACTATAGCTTTCTTGAAGAAACAATCTTATGTGTTTACTGTAGGTGTGGTACAGAGAAGAGGTTTGGCATGATAATCCTGAGGGCACCTCTTGGTCGGAGCTTGTCGCCCCTGGTGAGGTTGTGCAGATCAGCTGTGGCCCTAACGATCTCTTGTGGGCTACTCTCTGGGAAGGGCAGGCCATAGTGCGGGAGGGAATCAACAGAAATAACCCAAAAGGTGAAACATTGGCACCTACTTCAGGCATTTTGCTTTCTTATTGGCAAACTCGAGTCTTATCGTGTCCCACATTTCTTTTTTCTTCCTAGGAAGTTCCTGGACAATTGTGGAACCTCCAACTTCTGAAAATGGAATAATGTATGTCTCTGCTGGAACAAATGTTTTGTGGGCAGTTACAAAAGACAGGAAAGTAAGTGGTGTTGACCTCACGTTTCATCGTATTCTGTTTCTTACCTGTTTGTTAAATGGGGCTTTGAGTTTAATTTGTCTACATAGGACAGAACCAAGTGCTCGCTGCACTGACCCAAATATTTTTTTACAAAACGAAAATTGTCATATGCAGGATGTCTTCAATTATCCAGGTATTTCCACTGCTCCGGAATTCTGCAGAATTGATGCTTCTGGGCAGTATATCAAGTGCAAAATAAAGATAAAGGATTTCTGTATCGTTACACCTGTTAGAAAATGCTCAGATGTTGAATTGAGATAATGCATCAAGAGTGTGCGATGCAGTAGAAATCTTGACAGACTTGTAATAACATTGTAGCAGATGTACAGCTGTGTACAGAGGTTTAAGCACCCCTGGTCAAATTTGTTTATTTCAGTGCATCTATAAGTGAATAGAAGTTGACTCTACCTCTACTTTGCACATTTAAAAATGACATCTTTTTGCATAATTCCTCCTTTGTTTGCTGATTTTTAACAGATTGATAATAATAAGTGAATATGGCAGATGCCCCCTTCCAATTAGTTCATTATACTTTTTTTTAAATGGTTAATAAGATCCAAAAGGTTTAGTGACTCTCTGGCCTTCAGTTTGTCAGGTGAAGACAAATCCATGGTTGAACAGATATTCTCTGTCTCTTCAAACCTCTCAGCTTGTAAATTTTCTGTCTCCTTTTATTAACCATGGGCTCCTCTAAGCAGCTGTCTGAGCATTTCAAATTGCAGATAATTCTCTCTTACAAAGAAGGGTAAGGTTGTGCAAAAATATCTAAATGCTTCCATCTAGCAATTTCAGCTGTCAGAAATATTGTTAAGAACTAGATGTTGCATGGAACTGTTGAAGTCAGACGAGATCTGGAAGTTCGGGAGCCAGGGTAATAAGCTGTGCACTCAACACTGTGCTGAGTTTCAGCACACAATTTCCTAACACATATTCTGAAAAGAAGTTTTACTTCTGATGTAGTAAACAAACGTATGTTTAATTGCTGCAGTGTTTTAAAATAAAAACAATATGCAGTAAGAAAGAGCACGCTACTATGGTAACCTGCCACAATGTTCTGTATTGGCCGCCTTTTTCCCAGTGCACAAAATGGCAGTAAGTTACACAATGTTGTGAACTATTTTTTTGTCTGTGTGCATTTTTCAGCATTGAGGTAGCTTGCATGACTTCCGTTTACTGCAGCGGGTGTAAGGGAACATTTTCAGTAGTGAGTGAAGAATTGCCCACACACTGAATGGAAGAGAGAAAATACCCCTCTTTTCCCCTCTCCCAACCCTTTAAAGAGGCTAACTGGTTCAGGGCACTCCTGGCCAAGAGTGAGTAGATATTGCTGCTCAACCAACATGTAAGGTGTAGAGGGGATAGTTCAGGGGCCCACATGAGCCACCAGGGAGATTCTTTTTGGAGGGGAGGGGCTTCAAGGCCCAATGGAGCCACCAGGGACCTTTTCCAGTCGGCCTCATCTGCGGTGAAGTGTTGCCCTTTATTTTCACCTCATTTGCTCCTGTGCTACTGCTGAGAGTTGTAGTTTAGGTGTTAAAGAGAACGTAAAACTAGAGCCTTATTTTACATTGGCTGCAGTTTCTGAGTTGGCTGGTTTGCCTGGCAACCATGCTACCCTCTAGCACAGTGGTCTTATTGTGGCTATTGTCACATTTAAAATCCTCAGTAAATGGGGTGTAAGATTACAGCAGGAAAATCCCAAATAAAGTGCCGTGGTAATGGATAGCCCAACTTATTCTATTGGTCCTTAGGCGTGGAGGAGTATCCTAGGGGTTAAAGCAGGGGACTGAGAACCGGGAAAGCCAGGGCTGAAATCAGTCAGACCTACTTCTTGTAAAGCCGTGCTGTCCTGGATCCTATGATCCCTTGGATTACAGAAACCACACCATCCTCTGCTTTAGCACAGTTTCCATTAATCTACTCGCCACAGAGGTCAGACTAACCGGTCTGTAGTTTCCATCCTCTTCCTTACTGCTTTTGTGGACAGGAACCACATTCACCCATCTCCAGTCCTCCAGGATCACTCCTGATTGTAAAGAAGCATTGAAAAGATCAGACAGGGGAGCCGTCGGTACTTCCCTACGTTCCTTCAAAATCCCTGGATGAATTCCCTCTGGGTCTCGTATCTCTGTCCACTTTTAGTTTAGTCATCTCCTTATGTGCTCATCTTCCAAAAGTAGTTTGAACTCTACCTCACTTCTGTTCCTATTTGTGTTTGTTTTTTGAGGTCCTGCTCCTGGCCCTTCATCTGTGAACACAGGACAGAAATAATTTGTTGATCAATTCCGCTTTATCCTCATCAGCTTCTGTGTATTCCTCTCCTCCACCCATGAGTCTCACGTGTACCTCCTCCTGTCACCAACATACCTTTTAACCAAAAAACAAAAAAAAAAGGCTTATAGCCATATTTTACTTTGGTGGCTATTTTTTCTATTTAACAAATATTTCTTTTTTTGTACTGTTTGGACAGGTGTGGTTTAGAAGAGGTGTGAACTCGCATAACCCATGTGGTACCAGTTGGATTGAGATGGTGGGAGAAATGACTATGGTTGATGTAGGCCTAAATGACCAGGTATGCAACTCGATGACATTTCATTTTTTAAGTGTACAACTTGTTTTTTGTAATATGTTATCAACATGAAGAACTGTTAACTAGATAGAAGTAAAGTCTCGAATATAACTTAATACTAGAAGCCCCAAAAGGAATTTTACCTAGAAACCCCAAAGTGCGTCAATTGATGCATTATCACGACGACTGCGTTTAGCATGAAATGCAGATGTGAATTAATGTGAAGTTACTGCACGTATTTAACAAATAAGTATGTGACGTCATTACATGATGTCATTGTGTGTTTATTGTTTGTAATGTCGGAGTAAAACTGTAAACATTGATTGAGATGCGCCACCTAGTGGGAACATGAATTTATACCTAGAAGCCTCAAAGTACGTCAATTGACGCATCCAAGACAATTGAATGCGTCAATTGACGTACTTTGGGGCTTCTAGGTATAAATTCATTTTCCCACTAGGTGGTGCATCTGTCATTAATTTTCGATGCACATATGTGAACATCATG
Source organism: Ichthyophis bannanicus (assembly GCA_033557465.1). Lineage (NCBI taxonomy): Eukaryota > Metazoa > Chordata > Amphibia > Gymnophiona > Ichthyophiidae > Ichthyophis > Ichthyophis bannanicus. Next base: position 14,467,084 of record CM066044.1, on the reverse strand, counting down.
ACCTTGCTAACAAAGTCATGGAACATGACTGACATGGTTCTTGCAGTGGCGCTGGTATACAACTTCGAAGATGCATTTGTGTCAATTGATGCACTTTGGGGCTTCTAGTGTTTAAGGTAATTTTCTTTAAAAGCAAGTACAGGTTAAGATGCCTTTTTTAGCTATGTGGAAAGTTATCTAGACAGCAAGCCAAAAATTGCCACTATCCAAATAGTGTGAGGTGGTCAGCTCTGAATGTGAATATTCAGCACCGGTCACTGTCCAGATTACCAGTGCTGAATATCTGCACATTTTTTTTTACCCATGGCAGATGGCATTTAAAAGACTCTGACCATTACAGACTTAATATTGACCTGTTTAGCATTTTAAAATCTATTTCTTAAAAGGATATTAACCTTTTAAAGCTTGCATGCCATTTGATCCAGGGCTGGTGCTACCGGGTAAGCTGGGTAAGCATGGCAGGGGACGCCCTAGTTCAAGGGTGCCAGAATCGCAGCCAACGGTTTGTCGGCCCACGGGACAGGCTGCGCCATGGACTAAAGAAGTGAAGCCAGCAACACTGTTGTGAGCATGCTAGTAGCATGTCCCACGGACCGACGGGATCACATCCAGCAGTTCTTTGTTTTGCCTGCAGGACAGGCTGCTCCCGCAGACCGCAAAAGTAAGAAAGCCATGATTGCTGCTAGCATTTTTTGTGCCCACAGAAGCAGCCTGTCCCACGAGCTGCAAGAATTGCAGCAGGCAGTTGTTTTGTGCCCATGGGACAAGTTGCTCCTGAGGGCTGCAGAAGTGAAGATGGCAGCGATCATGACCATCAACTATGTTGTGGGCCTGCAGGAGCAACCTGTCCCGTGGACCAAAGGGATCATGGCTAGCAGTTCTGTTTTCAGTCTGCGGGACAGGCTGTTCCCGCGGGCCAAAGAGAAGAAGCATGCTGCAGGAAAAGGAGCTGGGGCCAGAGACACACAGAGTGAGGGTCTGACAAGGGACAGCCCAACAGATGAGAGGACTGGGAGGATGATGAGAGAGGACCTGAGAAGATTCAGCTAAAGCAAAGCCTGGTCAAGAGATGTACTGAAAAGAGACAGCCTGAAGACAAGAGCCCGTCAGAGAGCATGCCCGCACACACACATGCATACAGGTACCTGCCCCATGTAGCATGCACCCCCACAGATGCACCCCCCTCAAATACACACACACACACACACACGTACCTGTGCTACCCAGCATTCACACACATGCACACACCTGCCCATGTAACATGCACACACACACACAGGCACTCCACCCCCGCACTGCACACGCGCACACACATTCAAGCATTCCAACCCCATACTGCACCGTGGCACCTTCATACACACGCGTGTGTATGTAGCCTCCGGTAGTTCCATGACGCACAAAAAACACCCACACCCACACACACGTGGGTGGACCCCCTGACAATTCTTATGACATACACACAGATGAAGCCGCTGAAGTGAGTGAGGGAAATCCACCATTTTATCACACTGTACAATGTGCACTTTTCAACTTGTTTCAGCTTGGCTGAAGGGCACCAAACACCCCAGACATCCCCCCCTTGCCTCTCATGGCAGCCTGTTAGGGTGATATGTACCTTTATGTCCCAGCCAGGCAGTTAACCACAGAGACTGGAGGAAGTGGGGAGAAGCGTCTGGTGTAGTGAGTTGGTCTGTCAGGGGTCAGACACGTGTGCCCCAGTGCAGGGCTTGAAGCTTGTGATTAGCATCACTGCCTGTCCATTACAAGGAGCACCACCGCTGGCTCTCATGGGAGCTACAGAGTGATCTTTCCACTTTCGTCCAGCCTGGCTGCAATGCCAGCAAAGTCTTGCATGTTTCACAGTTGCAGCAGCTCTAACCTTAATATAGAGGGAATCTGTATGTGCTGACTTTATAAGAGTGGTTGCAAGAAAGCACAGCGTTGCCCCTAAATGCACCAAGTGTGTGTGTGGGCCAAGTTTTATACTCCTCCTCCATTGTGTACCGTAGAAGATGCCCATTCTGCTTCCTCCTTCAGGTCTGGGGAATTGGCTACGATGATCGGGCTGTGTACTTTCGCCAAGGTGTCACCCCAAGTGAACTCAGTGGAAAGACATGGAAGGCAATTGTTGTAAGCCGAGAGAATGACAGATCGCACACAGGGAGTTCTAGCAGCCTCTTCAGGTAACTGGTACCAGGAGAGGAGCTCGGCATACTGGAAATAATCAGTGCACCATGTAGTATAACGCGCCTTCCATTTTTGTGGAATGGTCATTGAGTAACGAGAGTAAAGGGCAGCCAGGCATCCTTATCAGTGGTCTGTGCTCAAGTAACAAAGAGAAAAGGTAGATCAAGAATCAAACTCCATTTTTCACAAAACAGAAAAAACACAGAGACGTGAACAGTTGTTTTCTGCCTTCATTTATGTACTCATCAACCTTGTTTTTGAACCTCTGGTTCTTTCATCCTTTCTTCTGCCCATGTTGCTTGATCTTTCCAGTCCAACACCTTTTTCCATGACTTCTCAGCATTCATGTGCCGAACTGTCTTCACCCTTCCTTTTGGTGCTGAAATCACCAGTTTGATGCTCTCTCCTTCCAGTTTTGCTGGGTGGTTGATTTGGGCAGAGGTCAAGGCTGTCGAGTAAAGATGCCTATATTCTACATTCCACCTTCTGTATCATCCAGCTACCACAACATCAACTGCCGACCCATGCCTGGTTAAATGGATTAAGGATGCAATTAATGGAATATCCCCTGTTATGCTTTCAATAGTAAACAAGTCTTTATCTCAACGCTACATGCCACTCAAATACGTCCAATCCTAAAAAACAAAGTCCTTGGCAAATCAGACCCTTCCTCATATAGACCTATCTCCCCTTCCTTGCCAAAATAATAGAGAAAAATGTTTACATGCAATTGCAAGACCACATTGATCTCCATGTCCCGCTCGATGACAACCAATTCTGATTTAGACCCCACCACAGTGTCAAGTCTTTGCTACTAGTTCTAATAAATAAAATAATAAAGGGAATAGATAAATTAGGATGCAGGCATAATTGATGTTATCTCGATATTGCTGCAGTTTTTGATTCTGTATTCCATTCTCTTCTAGTACAAAGGCTGAAACAAATAGGAAGTGAACCATTTTAGGGTTATATTACTTAAACCTATCTGGCTGATAGATTCCACCAAGTAACCATTTGTCACACATCCTCAAACTCCTACCCTCAAACCACGGGTCTTCTGCAAGGTACAGTGCTCCAGCTCTGTTGTTCAATATATATTTACAACCAATCTGTCAATCAATAAAACATTTTAAGATTGATTATTCCATATATGCTGATGAGATAATGCTCTTTATGCCTTTCAACATAACTTCCCCTAACCTCAGGCCTTTAATTGATTGATTGCTTCAAGGAAATTGCTTCCTGGCTTAAGGACGTTGGTCTGAACATTTAACTATAAAAAAACTGAAGTCTTAATTATCACTAGGAATTAAACATACAAGCCACCACAGAACATCTCATTTGATGATGTTGTACTTGAAGTCAAAAATGAAGTTAGGTATTTGGGAGTAACACTCAATAAACACCTCACGTTCCAATCCCACATCAAGAACCTAGCTAAAACAATATTCAACAAGATACGTTTCCTCCAACCCATAAAACCTTTACTACAACAATCTGATTTTAGAACAATTATGCAAGCATTAATCATGCCACATATAGACTACTGTATTAGACTATTCCATGGCATGCCAAAAATATCCCTACACCCGCTCATCTTGGCTCAACATGCAGCTGCACGAATTATCAGCAACTCACGTCGGATAGGTCACATTACTCCAATTTTATATGACTTGCATTGGCTTGCCGTACAAAGCCGGATAAAATACAAATTGCTGATGACCACCTTCAAGATCATCAGGAAAATGTCCCCTCCCACCCTCTCTCAGCTAATCATTGTTATGCCTAATTCCTGCCAAAGAAGAGTTCAGTTGGACAATATGCTCAAAACCCCTACAGAAATCCATAAGGCCAAGCAATGCACTAGCAATAGAGCATTTGAATACATATCGCCAACACTCTGGAATTCTCTTCCAATGAGCCTTCGTAATATTACTGATCTATCCTCATTTCATTCCCATCTCAAAATTCATCTCTTTACTGAACACTTTGGACACAATTTTAACCCCTTGCTCTCAACCATCTGACGCAGACCCAACATAAGTAGCCTCTCTCCTCTTCCACTAAGCTGAATTACGATCTCATCCATTAATTGTATATAGGTTATTTTGTTAGAATCATGTAAATTTTTTGATTAAATGTTTCAGTAACTGTTACTTGATTAATTGTTTAATGTATCTGTTTTAACTGTGAACCGCTCTGATTACAAGATATTGCGGTATATAAAACTCACAAATAAATAAATAGTCCATACAAGTGTGTTGTGTTCCCCTACCAGCAGATTGGTGGAGACAAAGAACCAGTGAAAAGCCCGGTTTCAATGACATCACTCCTATGCCTCTATTCACCTCAGCCCCCAGAGGTCCCTTCAGTATTTCTTTGTCTCCAGCAGATGGTGGATGGATTTTCTCCTCTCTGAAGAAAATCTGAAGATTGAGAAGAAAAGATTGATTAAACGCTTATGAACAACCACCTTGAGAGTGACTCTCACTTGAGCACAACGTGGAAGGCTCCATTAAACTGCGATCTTTTCAGTAGCCATAGGAGGAGAGAAAATTGGTTCCACTCCACTTGCTTATCATGATAAGAACCTGTTGAGCAGCCAGAAATTGGAAGGATCTGAAAGAGACCTGCAGCCTCACACAACCTTAGCGCCCCCTCCTGCTCTCTCTTGAAGATTGCAGACACCTCTCAGAGGGATCTGCCTGCTGGCCAACTTAAACACTGTGTTGCATAGCCAGCAAAACAATCTCAGGGGAGTAGAGCTGAGCCCAGCATGGATTCTCTGCCTGGGGCTCTCGGGGTGAGTAGTACCAAGGCTTGACCTCGTCATTATCTTTGCTGGGGTCTCCTGATTCAGTCTTCCTGGGATGCAATTTGGGGTGGACCACTAGTGACAGTTGGTGTGGTGTGAGGGTTTCCTGCCATTTTCTGTACGCATTAGTAGCATTTTTACCTATTGTGCGCCTGGCAGTTGCGTGGTCCTAGCGTGTGTTCTGCCCAAATGGCTCCAATGTGTTCTCCTTCCCTAGTGCCTGTAACACGTATTGCAATAAAAGTGCAGTTAACATGCACCTTTGAACCGCCGCGTGCTGTTGTGATACCTGTCTTAACTCTGTCGTCGTCCAGAAAACATTTTGATCTGTGGCAAGTGAGGTGTCTCATCTCCAGATTCTGGACTCTTCTTGCATTGCAGCTTCTGAATCATCCCTGGAGGGCCCGCTTCCCCTCTCCCAGCCAGAGGATGCAGTTAGTCTGGCCCTGCCGGTGGAGGATGGCACTATAGGTAAGGATATCCAGCCACCCTGGAGATCCAGTGACCGTGCTGTGATCCGCTCATCGTCCTCTAGGGGATTTGTGGCAGCTATGCCCCTTGGTGTTGGATCTTTCCAAGAGGAGAGCTTCCGAACTCTAGATTGTCCTCCCAGAATTCTTTTCTTTTTAGCAGGCCTGGTCCTTCTAGCATGAAAATTCAAACCGTGCGGCTTCTGGTTGCCCCCAGGTGCAGTCTTGTGTGGGTCAAGCTGAGAGTGGAACCCTATTCGACTACCTTTGGCTAAGCGATCCCAGCAACGGGAGCCCCCTGTAGAGCTGGCCAAGATTTTGACTATGATTTGGATTCAGATGGCTCGGTACTGGGCTCTGATGTGGATGAAACAGTACACTCACCTTCAGAAGATTGTGAAGAGGCCAGAGTGATCCACCTATTCTGGAAGGAGGAACTGGCGGTGTTGATTGCCAGTCTCATCCGCCATGAACTTGATGGATGCTTCCAGCACAGAGCAGGAGCCGAAGATGCAAGGGGTGCGAAAATCCACCAGTCTTCCCATTCCCAGATGTGAGCAAGAATATGATCCAGTTGCACTCTCCTGACTCCTTGCCTAAAGGGTTAAGGATGTGTAAGAAGCTGTACGTTTTTCCTGGAGGAAGAGTGCAGTGCGTGATTTGGCATTCCCAAGGTGGATGTGCAGGTCACAGCTGTTACGAGACAAACCACCATTCCTGTGGAAGGTGGATCAGCCTTAACCCTTTCAGACTTGAATTTTTTCACAGACACCACATATATATACATGGAATTCAATGAATAAACATGACGTCCATTACAGGGGACATACCGTCTGAAGTATTTTTTTAGACTGTAATGTGGATTCGTTGTTGAGCCAGTTCCCCATGGCAGCTGCTATTCTGCAGCTGGCAGTATGTGCCAGCCTGACATCTCGAGCCCTGCTCCAGTAGAGTCTCTCTTCTGCCAAATACTACCCCTCTTTTGGAGTTGGCTACGACCTTCCTTTCTGATCTCATGTATGACCTAGTATGGTGCCCTGACAATAGTGATCCAGTATTGGATTTGGCTTCAGCACTGGGCAGCGGCCATTTCTTCCAGACTGTGTAGGACCTAAAGCTGTGATTATGGTTTTCCTCAATCAGGGCAGTCTGCAAGGAGCGGCATTTGCAGCTCTAAAACCAGTGGTTGAGAGAACATTAAGGGTAGCCTGCACAAAATGGCAATTTTAAAAGTTCAGTTTAAGAAATTTGCTTGGTTGCCTTTCAACGGTATACAGCAAAGGTAGTTTACAAAATACTAATAAATAAACTTATAAGGTTAGGTGAAGGACACGGAAAACAGGGTCTGGATATTGGGTCCAAATGACTTTTAAGAGGAAGCTTCGTTTTGGAGCCGATTTGGAGAAGCTGGTGAAGGACCTGGGTGAGACAGAATCTTACCGCCTTCCAGAAGACAAGTCCAAGGAGCCTGTGAAGTGGGCTGGTGCCCCTTTCTTGGCAGCCTCTGCCCATCCACCGAGGGTGCACTGGCCGGATTCTCTGGGCATTTGGGGCTCTCATTGTTACCAACCTGGAAAACCTTTCTTCCCCTCTGCTTCCAGGCTTTGGGCTCATTCTCACGTGGGCCCAAGGACTCTGTCTCCTCCAGGGGAGAACCTGCCGGGCTGCGCAATGAAGGTTTGGGGGCCCATTTCCTGGTTTCTCCAATTGGAGGCAGGCTTTGCCTTTTGTTTCAGGAATGGGCCTGGATTACCAAGGATCGCTGGATATTAGACACCATTCATTTTGGCTATGTCCTGGAATGCAAAGAGCCGATTCCGGATGCCTTCATCTCCACTTGCTGTTCGTGTTACCTCCATGGCCTCTGGTGGGGCATGTGATTTGGCTTATGGAACGCCACCCGGGCAGGATTGTTCTTTTGGCACCAGATCATTCAAGGAGAGCATGGTTCGAAGACCTAATGCGGCTTCTGCAAGCACCTCCCTTTCGGCTGCCTCCATCTCAGGGTCTATTGCAGCAGGGACCAATCATCATGGAGGACCCAGTTCCCTTCTCACTTATGGCTTGGCTCTTGAAAGGAGACACCATGTAAGGGTTACTCTCCAGCTGTGTTCTGTACTTTGTTCTGAGCCCAGAGGAAGTCTAACAAGCTGGCATACATGCGGATCTGGTGCCTAGTTGAGCGATGGTGCGGCATTCAGCATTTGGCTCCTGAGGCAGCCAAGGTGCCATCTCTGTTTGCCTTTCTATTGGATGGCCTGGAGAAGGGTCTTTCTCTTAGCTCCTGAAGGTTCAAGTGGTAGCTTTGGCCTGTTTTCAAGGTCTGGTGGCCGATAAGTTTCCAGCCTTGCACCTGGACAACTCACACTTTTTTTTCCAGAGGGATCGGTGTCTGAATCCACTCTGGTCTGTGATCCCTTCCTGGGCCCTGATGGCAGCACCCTTTGAGCCATTGAAGCTCGCTAGTTTAAAGAATTTGCCGCTCAAGACAATGGGTTTGGTCACAATTTGTACCACAAAGTGGATTTCTGAGCTGCAGGCTCTGTCTTGCTGGGATCCTTATCTGTATTTTTGAAAGGAGGCCATATCCATTCAGCCAGTGCCTTCCTTCTTGCCTAAAGTGCATTCTTCCTGTGATGTGAACCAAGTGATCTACCTGCCCTCCTCCTTGAAGGAGCAGTGTCGGGGGAAGGATAAGGATCTTCACCTTGTGGATGTTGGAGGGTGATTCTCCGATTCTTGGAAGCTACGAATTCCTGTTGTAAGTCTGATCATCTTTTTTTGCTGTTTGTTAGTCTGCAAAAGGGTAACATGGTAGCTAAATCGACTTTGGGGTGCTGGATTATGGCGGCCATTGCCTTGGCGTATCTGTTGTGGAACTGGTCGGTTCCAGAGGGTTTGTGCGCCCATTCTTCCTGAGCACCAGCATCCTCATGGGTGGAGCAGAGCTCGGTAGCCCCTGAAGACATTTGTCGGGAAGCAACATGGGCATCACGGTCTACTTTTGTCAAGCATTACCACTTGGATGTCCATGCGCGAGCAGACTCTGCCTTTAGCCCAAGGGTTTTGCGAGCTGCTGTGTCATCGTCTTGCCCATTGGAGTTGTAACTTTGGTACATACCACTTGTCTGAACTGGTCTAGCAGGATGATATGAAAGGTGACATTTTACTTACTATTTAATGTCCTTTCCTTAAGTCCTGCTAGACCAGTCCAGGGCTCGCCCCTGAAACTGTATTGCTCTGTTCTTCTGCTGTTGTACCCTCTGGTCCACCATGATTTTTATACTTGATTCTGCAGATTCACCTTCTACTGACAGCCTTCTGTATATACTTTCCTGTACATAGTTCTCTACTGTTGATTACTCATTGTTGCCCATAATTGAGGTTGTGTGAGGCTTGCCATGTTCCTCCCATATGCTTTGGGATGAATACTGCAGGGACCTCTGGTGGCTGAGGTGAACAGAGGCATAGGAATGATGTTTTATTTATTTATTTTTATTTATTACAGGCTCTTATATACCGCTCTATTCAGCATCAGCGCGGTTCACAGTATAACAACAGACCAGAACAACAAACTGTTTGGTTTTACATAGAACAGGTCAGAGAACAAGGGGATCTATTACTGTAACTATTTACATGAGTATTTACACGTACATACACGACAGGATTATTCTTAGTTTGGGTAGTAATAGAGATTGGTTGGATGGTCTAGTAATAATGGGGGAAAAGGTGGGATTTGAGTGTCATTTGAAAGCTGGGCTTTTCATTGGTTCTTTGTCTCCACCAATCTGCTGATAGGGGAACACAACCCACTTGTCTGGACTGGTCTAGCAGGACTCAAGAAAAGGACATTAACTGGTAGGTAAAATGTTACCTTTGTTTAGATTCTCAGTTCACTAAAAATGTTGGTCACATAAATATAACAAAAAGACAGTTGCCACCTACCAGACACTAAAAGCCCAGGACTAATCCATCTGAACACATGAGCAAATGAGGACACTCAATTGCTTCCAGAATTGAGCATATTTCGCTTCCAGATGCAATCTCTCGAGCAAAGAGTTTCAGAATGATGGGCTAGTATCTGAGCATACCTTTGCCTTCCTGTTGGGCAGAGCTCACCACGTTTAGACTGGGAGTTGCTGTTTTAAGTTTTTTCCACTTGACTCTAGGGACCTTGAGGGTACATAGCGCACGCAGGCTTTTGCTTATGTAAAAATCCTGAATATAAAAACAAATTTTAAACTTTACCTTCTGCAAAACCAGCAACCTGTTTAAAGCCTTTAGCTCTGGTGTAATTCTTGGTTGTCTGCTGACTCCAGTCTCAAGGCATAAATATCTTAGGATATGCACAAACTATCAACACCCAAGATACAGCGATTGATACCACCCAAAACTAGCACCTGTAGAGCAGGATTAATGCATAGGCAAACGAGATATGTGCCTAGGGCACAAATGTTTAGGAGAGCCCTCTTAGGTGTGCTAATTCAATGATCCCCAAGGCAGATGCTTTCCCTGATAAGTCATCTGTTAGCAGAAAGGGGATGGTGGGGGGGGGGGGGGTACAGAGCCACTGCTGCTCACAGAGGTCAGTTTAGTCGCCCTCTCTCTGCGCATTGTCCTCCAGTAAGCCTTAGGTATTAGTGAGCATCAATTCTTTTTTGCTACTTCCTATTCTGCTGGTTTCCCTCTAGGCAGATCCACACAGGTGCTTTGTATTATAAATACATTTTAAAGACTTCTCCACAATGTGGGGGGGTGGAGAGCAGAGGGTTTTGATCTAAAGCAGGGGTCTCAAACACGCGGCCCGCGAGAGAACATTGTGTGGCCCGCGACGGAGGGAAAGAAAAAAGCCTTGCTTCTGCTTCTGCCGTTGCTGCCGTGGCAGCGGCAGAATCGACTGTCGTCTTTTTTTTTTTTTAAACCTGGCTTCTGCTGCTCAAGCAGCAAAATCAGCTGTGCTGCGGTCCCTTCCTCTCTGCCCGGAGATCCCTCGTGCTCCATCAGCGTGTGCTTTTCAAGCCGCGAAGAGAGTATTCCCCTCTCGCGAGGCTTGAAAAGTGAATAGGATTAAGCCGCACGAGAGGGAAATACTCTCTTCGCGGCTTAAAAAGCACGCCACTGATGAAGCACAATGAGGGATCTCCGGGCAGAGAGGAAGGGGCCGCGGGACAGCTGATTTTCTGCTGCAGCAGCAGAAGCCAGGTGTTTTTTTTTATTTACCGGGGGGGGGGGAGTAGGACTGGAAATGGGCTATTGGCAGGGGGGGGTTGTAGGACTGGAAATGGGCTATTGGCAGGGGGGTAGGACTGGAAATGGGCTATTGGCAGGGGGGGTTATGACTGGAAATGGGCTATTGGCAGGGGGGGGTTATGACTGGAAATGGGCTATTGGCAGGGGGGGTGTAGGACTGGAAATGGGCTATTGGCAGGGGTTATGACTGGAAATTGGGCTATTGGCAGGGGGGGGGGGTTTAATGCTGGAAATGGGCTATTGGCAGGGGGGGTGTAGGACTGGAAATGGGCTATTGGCAGGGGGGGTGTAGGACTGGAAATGGGCTATTGGCAGGGGGGTTATGACTGGAAATGGGCTATTGGCAGGGGGGGGTTATGACTGGAAATGGGCTATTGGCGGGGGGGTTATGACTGGTAATGGGCTATGGTGGGGGCTAGGACTGGAAATGGGCAGGTGGGGGGTATAAAGCACGCGCGGGGGGCTGAGGGGGGTAGGTAGGACTGGTAATGAGCTATGGAGGGGCTGACTGAAATGGGGTAATGGGGGTTAGGGCTGGAAGTGGGCTATTGGCAGGGGGGGTTATGACTGGTAATGGGCTATGGTGGGGGCTAGGACTGGAAATGGGCAGATGGGGGTTAGGACTGGAGGTGGGCTGATTGGGGGGTTAGGACTGGAGGTGGGCTGATTGGGGGATTAGGAATGGTAATGGCCTATGAGGGGAGGTAAGACTGAAAATGGGGTGTGATGGGGGTAAAATGGAAGTGCGCTCTGGGGAGGTTAGGACTGGTAAGGGGCTATGGGGGGGGTTTAAGACTGAAAAATGGGGTGATAGGGGGTAAAACTGGAAGTGCGCTATGGGGAGGTTAGGACTGGTAATGGGCTATGGGGGGTCTAGGACTGGTAATGGGCTGGGGGGGTTGCTAGGACTGGAAATGGGCTGAGTGGAAGGGGGGCTTGAACTGCAAATGGCTGATGGGGAGGGGGGCTTGGAATGGAAATGGGCTGTGAGGGGAGGGAGCTAGGATTGGAAATGGGCTGATGGTGAGGCTAGGATAGGACTGGAAATGGACTGATGCAGGGACTAGAAGGGAGCGGATGCTGGGTGGGGCTGGAACTAGAAGGGAGCTGATGTTGTGGGAGGATTAGAATGGGATGGAGCTGGGAAAGTGAAATGGAGAGGGGAAAAATATTTTGTCTAGGAGAGAAGACAAATCTACAATTGGCCAGGTATTGGGAGAGTAAGTGGAGATTGAGGATGGAGGGGTAAAATTGGAGTGGATGAAATAGGAATGAGGAAAGAGAAAAAGGAGAAAGATTATTATGTTAAAGCAGATGTATAGAGAGAATGGAAAAAAAAATAGGATAGAAGAAAGGGCAAATGGACAGCAGACGATGGAGAGTTAGCAGAAGACATGAAGAAACCAGAAGAAAGTGGCTGGAACAATTGCAACTGAAAAAAAATGCACAAAAGGTAGAAAAATCTCTCTTTATTTTGAATTTAGTAACTGGAATATGTCAGCTCTGGGAAATGTGCATCATTAATGTTTGCGCTTTGTTTAGTACAAGAGGAAATTAATTTATAGTTTTATTTCTACAGTGTTGTTGTACATTCCAAGTTTGGCTTTTGGGGTTCCCAGTTTAATTATTGTCTTCCTGTTTCTAAATCTTTTAGTCTTTCTTTATCCATACTCATTAAAGAGACATGTTTACTAAAAGTTAGTGTATTGGTAACATTATGCAAATATTTATGCAAATGAGGCCCCTTATGCAAATGAGGCCCCACGTCTTATGCGGCCCCCGGGTTACTTTACAAGTCCTCATTTGGCCCTCAAAGCAATTTGAGTTTGAGACCCCTGATCTAAAGTCTGTAGGAGACAGAAATTTACAAATTATGCCTGTTGATCTAGTTCAGATAGAAAGATGATGTCACCTGATGTTTCCCCAAGAGAGCGGAGTCAAGTTTTACTCCAAAATCTCTCAACCACCGAAGACTCCAGAATAGAGGGTTTGCCCATCAACACTCTTCCCACCCATAAAACGTCATTCTTGGCGATATTCAAGACTAGCTTGTTTCTTGCCATCTGCCTGTTCACTAATTATAAACTGGTTCACTAAGGTATTTCATAGATAATCCGGTATCACTTTACTTATTGTGAAGAAGCATGAAGCTCCACCAGGTTTACAGCTTGTGCTGTTGACAGATTTACCAGGGAGGTTTGTCATTGAGCGTAATGTACCATTTCAGTCCTCTGAAGCATGAAGTCATACCAGTTACAAAGGTCCGATAAACAAACTTTAAACCTGTTTTAGCAGGTGGATACCTGATACTATAGGTATGAGTACTTATGTTAGGAAAACAGTATGATGAAATGTGCAAATGTGTCTCTTATAGTGCTGGCTGCTTCTTTGGTGATGAAGTCAAGGAACAGTTGGATTCAACAGTCCTGACTGATGTAGACTGTTTCTCTGATGCCGAGAGGCCACCCACACCTCAGAGACTTGAACCCGCTCCTGCACCAGTAATCCTAAGCAGCACCATCAGCAAAGATGTCATGAGCAGTCAAATAGTGGAGTCGGATCCTGGTTTGATGCAAAATCTTCAAGAACAAACAGATCCAGCTTCGGGCCATGATGAAGCTCCAGTTAAAAATTCTGGGTGCCCCCAAGGCCTGGTTTCCAGTCCTGCAGTACTCCAGTGGACAAACGTTGACTTGGTGGAAGCCCATGGCAATGCGTCTACCTCGTCCCATGATTTCAGTCGAACCTCCAGTCTCTCTTCCCTGGGAATATGTTCCATCAAAGGCGACGAGCCCTGTGGAGCTGATGGACAGCTGTTGTGGGTCTGGGTGTCTGGAGGGGGTTGCCTCGTGGAGCCTCACAGTTCATTGAAGTGGTTCACTGTTCTCCCAGGTAATCATTTCGTCATCTCAATAAATCAGAAATGTATGAAAACATGAAGCATAAAAAGTTGTTTACTTTTAAGAGTTACCTTTTATAACCCTATGACTCGCAACTGTTCACGAGTCCCCTTATCCCTGTCACGCAGAGACTGCTTGTTTGCGGATCATGGAGATGATTTTAGAAGATTTGCACTCTGTTTATGCATGTAAAAAGCATTCAATGTGATTAGTGCGGCAAGCAGACCTGCTAATCGCATTAATCACAGCGACTGGGATATTCATCGCGTGCTTCCACTGATCACGATGCTAGCCTGCCCTGCTGGCATTGAGGTATTACGGGGGCAGGGCAGAGGTGGCTGCCAGGGATAACTGGGCAGAGTGATATTCAGCCACTGCCCGGTTACCCTTAGTTGGCCCCCGCATTGAATATCCAGGTTTTAAGTTCAGCGGTGACAGCTAGCCACTTTACTATGGTTAACTGCCATCTCTGAATATTGCCCTCCCCCCTCTTATTTTATTTATTTATTTAAAAGTATTTCTATACCGCCTTCTCCTTCAATCAAGGCGGTCTCCACAGCAAACAATCATAAGAGTGTTTCAAGTGTTTTCATGCAGTGATACAGGTAATGTGTTTGTGGTGGTGTATATTTGATTCTTGGTGAGCTATTTACATCATGCGCTATTATACATTCTTATGTACAAGGGTCAGGGGAGGGGGGGTTGGTCCTTTGTTCTTGCTTGATGAGTAGATCATGTGACGTGTCCATAGTGCTCAATGAATAGTGTTGTCTTAAGCTGCTTCCGAAAGTCTTTGAGGTCTGTTGTTAGTCTTAGTTCGTCTGGGAGGGTGTTCCAAATTGCTGGTGCAGCCAGGGAAAGGGCTCGTTCCGCGGTGTCCTTGCGGACCTTGGTGAGGTCTTTTGGGGTGTTGACTCGATTGGAAATGCCTCTCCTCCTTGGTCGTGTGCTTCTGTCGGATTGTATGAGTGTTTGTAGGCTGAGGGCTGATGACTGTTTGATCTTGAAGATGTTTATGACTGTCTTATATTTGATGCGTGAGATGATTGGGAGCCAGTGTAGATCTTTCAGTATGGGTGTGATGTGTTCTTGTCTTGTTGAGCCAGATATTATGCAAGCCGCTGTGTTTTGTGCCAATTGCAGCGGTCTGAGTGTTTGTTTTGATAGACCAAGATAGATTGGGTTGCAGAAGTCTAGTAGTGGGGTTATTAGTGCCTGGCAGACTGTACAGAAGTGCTGTGGGGCGAGGAGGGGCTTAAGACGTCGGATAAGTCTCATCCTGTGGTATGCGCTTTTGGTGGTTCTGCTTATGTGTGATTGTAGACTCAGTTCCTTGTCCAGGGTTACTCTGAGGTACTTTACTTCCGGTTTTATGGGTATGGTTGTGTCTTTTATCTTGATGTTGGGTGGAGGGACGAAGTCAGTGTTTCGAGTGATGATTAGTGCCTCAGTCTTGCTATAGTTTATGGTGAGGTTGTTGTTTTGAAACCAGCTGGTCATGTGTATGAGGCAGTTTGTTATTTTGGAGTAGTCCGGGTTGTCGACTGTGATAGGTGTGTATATCATGATGTCATCGGCGTAGATTGTGTATTGTATATTGTGTTCTTTCAAGATGTCGCATATTGGCTGGATGTAGAGGTTGAATAAAAGTGCTGATAAGGCTGATCCTTGTGGTACTCCTTGTAGGACCTTTATGGCTCGGGAAGTGTTGGGGCCTACCTTGACCTGTATCTGTCTGTCGGTTAGGTATGAGTGGAACCATTTCAGGGTGGATCCATGTAATCCAATGTTCTGTAGCCTTTCCAGTAGAGTTCTGTGATCCACTGTGTCAAATGCTGATGAAATGTCAATGAAGATCATTAGAATTCCTTTCTTGGAGTTGTCTATTTACCTCACGTATGTGCAAGTAGCAATTTTAGAAAAGGTGCTAATTATACCAGTGCTTCCTAAACCTTCATCTGATATGACCCTAAATTAAGGCAAAAACAAAAGTAGACCTCCATTCTGTTCTCTCATTCATCCCTGGTGGGAAGACGTCAGTGGTGTATCAGCAGACGGCACGGGTCCCTATGTGCCAGTATGTATTCTCGGACCCCACTACTGTGCATGGATTTCCATCCTAAGAGGAGGTCTACGGAGGACGAGGAACATTCATCGACTCACAGGCCCTATGCTCACTGCCATTACTGGGTATAGGTCACAGTGGGGGTCCAGAAGAAGGAGGAGGAGCCCTGTTCCTGTTTCTGTGACCCCACCCCTGAATTATACATGTATGCCACATCACTTAGAGATTTGAAGGGGACGTGGTTTGTGTCCCACTGAAGTACACACACACCTGAATTTTTCCAGCAGCATTTACACTTGCTTCAAGTTACACCTAATTCTCGCCTAATTTCTGTTTTGGGCCTGGGGTTTGACAAAGTGCTTGGGGTGGGGGAGAACTGTGTTGGCCTCTGTAATATTCAAAGCCATCTCAAACTGCAAAAACTTTGATTTTTGGAATACTGCTCCTTAATCACATGTACTTGCAAATAGCAAAATTTCATCTTATGTAGTGCAAACTTCTGCTGATGCTGGGGGTCTATTTAAACAGTGGTTTCTTGTGCTGTGCATACTACCAAATATACACGCTGTTTTAGGTGTGGTTTAGAAAAAGCTCCGCGTTTATCTGGCCTTTTCTATAGCCTTTTTTTAGTTCTTGTATTAAATTTAAAAAATGTATGTCTGCCTTCCAACCTAGACAACTTATACAAAGTTTGGTGGGCAGATGAGATCAGCTGTGTGGTCTTTATCTGCCATCGCTTTCATGTTCCGCGTCTCCTCCTTCATGTATGCCTTCAAAGTCATTAACACAGTGAGATTCACATTAGTAGTTTTTGCACTTGAATGATGTGTGCTGGGTTCTTAATGCCATTGCCGTGTCGTGTGTGTGGTGGTTTGTTTTGGTTTTTCCTTGTATCATAAAACAGTACATCTGCATTGCATTTTTGCCTGCTGTAAAATGATCAAAGTACAGGAGAACAGCTGTTTTGGTTTCAACTAACAAAAAGCAGCAGGTTCTGTGAGCACCAAAAAAACCCCACATTAAGGCAACACACCTGCAAGTTTTCCTCAATCGGGGCCGCCTGCAAGGAGCAGCATTTGCAGCTCTAAAACCAGTGTCTCTATAAGAGAGCATTAAGGCTGCCTTTCAACAAAGTAGTTTACATAATACCTTTTAAGTTTATTTATTACTTAGGTGAGGAACACAGGGAACAGGGTCTGGATATTGGGTTCCGCATGGGAATTTGGACCTATTCTTGCTGAGCAGTCTAAATGGGCCATTTTGGTATTTATTCAGTGATATCTTTTATGTTACTATGACCAGCACCGTTCAGCTTTGGTCAGCAGGTTTGGATAACAGCAGCACCTTTGACATTTCAACCTATTAGGGTGAGCCAGAATTATAGGGCACTAGTTCAGAAGGGAGCAGCAAATTGTTCCACAATAAAAGAGAATTCAAATTCTTTAATACAGATCAGAGAACATTAATATTTCTTTACAATCAATTTACTGTGAAATGGCTTTCATTTAATCCTTTAAGATCCATAATCTTATTGTCTTGTCTGTCTTTTTCATTTGAAAAATTGCAAGAGGATCTTGATAAATTGGGAGACTGGGCATCCAAATGGCAGATTAAATTTAATGTGGACAAGTGCAAAGTTATGCACTTAGGGAAGAACAACCCAAACTTTGGTTATGTGATGCAAGGTTCCACATTAGGTATCACCACCCAGAAAAAAGATCTAGGCATCATCATGGATAATATATTGAAACCCTCCGCCCAGTTTGCAGCGGCGGCCAAGAAAGCAAATAGAATGCTAGGAATCATAAGGAAAGGAATGGAGGATAAAACAAAGGATACTATGATGCCTCTGTATCACTCCATCGTGCAACCACAACTTGAATATTGTGTGCAAGTTTGCTGCTCATATATTAAAAATGATATGGTGAGTAGCCTCGTGGTTAGAGCACTGGCTTGGGAATCAAGACACCAGGGTTTGATTCCCACTAGCAGTCCTTGTGGCCTTAGGCAAGTCACTTAACCCTCCATCGCCTCAGAAGAATCCCAGTTACAATGCAAACCGCTTTGACTAAATTGATAAAGCGATATAAAAAAGACTGTTAAAAAATATGGAGAACAGCCACCAAAATGATAAAGGAAATAGAAAGCTACCACTATGTCGAAAGGCTTAAAAGGTTAGGGCTCTTCAACTTGGATAAAAGACGACTGAGGGGAGATATGATAGAGGTCTATAAAATAATGAATTGGAGTGGAATGGGTAAATGTAAATCAGTTGTCTACTCCTTCAAAAAGTAGAAAGACTAGGGGACATGCAATGAAACTACATTGTAGCACATTTAAAACTAATCGGAGAAAATATATTTTAACTCAATATGCTGGAATTCGTTACTGGAGAATGTAGTAAAGCTGTTAATGTAGCTAGGTTTAAAAGAGGTTTCATCAAGTTCCTGGAGGAAAAGTTCGTAAACCATTATTAGAGAACAAAGGAAATCTACTGCTTACCTCTGGGATAAGCAGCATGGAATCTGTATCTTTTTGTGACCTGGATTGGCTGCTGTTGGAAACAGAATACTGAGTTTGATGAACCCTTGGTCTAACTCAGTATGACATAGCTTCCATATCTTCCTGCTAGACCAGTCCAGACAAGTGGGTTGTGTTTCCCTACCAGCAGATTGGTGGAGACAAACAATGAAAAGCCCAGGTTTCAATGACATCACTCCTATGTCTCTAGTCACCCAGCCACTAGAGGTCCCTTCAGTATTTCTTTGTCTCCAGCAGATGGTGGATGGATTTTCTCCTCTCTGAAGATTGAAAGGAAAAGATTGATTAAACACTTGTGAATGACCACCTTGAAGGTGACATGGGAGGATCCACTAGACTGGTCTTTTCGGTAGCCATAGGAGGAGGGAAAATTGGTTCAGCTTCATGGCTTAACATGAAAAGAGCCTGTTGAGCAACCAGAAATTGGAAGGATCTGGAAGAGTGCAACAGCCTCACACAACCTCAATGCCCCCTCTCTTCTCCTCTTCTGTCCTTCCTGCTCTCTCCCGAAGATTGCAGAATGCTCTGAGGGGATCTCTGACCAGTCGCCTTAAATGCAGTGCTGCAAAGCCAGGGGAGTAAAGCTGATTCTGGCATGGATTCTCTGGTGCTCTCAGAAGGTGAGTTCCAAAGCTTGACCTCATCATTGTCCTTGTTGAGGGCTCCCGATTCAGTCTTCCTGGGATGCAATTCGGGGAGGACTGCTGGTGACCATTGATGTGGTATAGGTGTTTTCTGCACACCTTAGTAGCATTTTTACCTATTGTAGGAGTGGAGGAGTGGCCTAGTGGTTGGGGCAAGGTACTTCAGGCCGAAAGGTCGGGGGTTCAAATCCCACTAGAGGACCGCAACCTTGGGCTGGAAGGACTGGGGTTTCTAGTCCCACAGGTGCTCCTTGTGGTCTTGGGCAAGCCACTTAACCCTCCATAGCCCATGTTCCCTGTAAAATAGTTATCTCCAAGTTGTAATGCCCTGTTCAATGTAAACCGCACTGATGCAGAATAGCACGGTATATAAGAGAATGTAAATAAATAAATTGTGTGCCTGGTGGTAGTGCAGTCCTACCGTGATTCCACCCAAGTGACTCCAATGTACATTCCTTCCCTAGCACCATTAACACACATTGCAATAAAAGTGCAGTTAATGGGCACCCTTTGAGCTGCGGTGGCCTTAGCGTGCTATTGTGATACTTGCTTTAACTCTATCTTGTTCTGGGAAACATTTGGTCTGTGGCAAGTGAGGTGCTTCATCTCCGGATTCTGGACTCCGCTCTTTTTGCATAGCAGCTTCTGAGTCATCCCTGGAGGGCCTGCTCCCTCTCTCTCAGCCAGGGGATGCAGTTATTCTGGCCGTGCCTGCTTCAGAGCAGGAGGTGACGGATGGCACTATGGGTAAGGATATCCAGCCGGCCGGAGGGTCTGCTGATCATGCTGTGAGCCATTCCTTGTCCTCTTGGGGATCTGCAGCGGCTGTGTCCCCTGGTGTTGGGGGGTCATTTCAGAAAGGAGAGCTTCCGGACTCTGGAATGTCCTCCTGAAATTCTTTTCTTTTTTGAAGAAGGTCTGGTCCTTTTGGTGTGGAAATTCAGACCCTACAGCCTCTGGATGCCCCCGGGCACAGTCTCATGTGGGGCAGACTGAGAGTGGAAGCCCATTTTGATTGCCTTTGGCTAAGCATCCCCGGTGAGGGGTGCCCCCTGAGGATGGGGAACAGCTGGGAGCTGTCTGAGATTTTAACTATAATTTGGATTCCGTTGGCTTGGTACTAGGCTCTGAAATGGATGAAGAGATACTCTCCTTCAGAAAATTGTGATGAGGCTGGAGTGATCCACCTTTTCCAGAAGGTAGCCCTACTCTATGGAACTCCCTGCCACTCACTTTATGCGCCGAACTATCATGCTCCAGATTCAAAACCATGCTAAGGGTCCACTTATTCCAACTTGCCTTTAACCTCCCCCCTCCAGCTCTAACTGACTGCCTTCTATCCTGCTTTGCCTACACTCCTCTGCTTCTCTCCTCATTCTGTCCTGTCTGATTATGGCGTTCTTTTCTATGTTCTATACAGCTGTTTTTGGAAACTGTAAACCGCTCTGATACCCTAAAGTCTAGGACGGTATATCAAGTGTTGTTAAAGATAAAGAAGGAGGGACTGGCAGCGTTGATTGCAGGGTCTCATCTGCCTTGATCTTATTGGATGCTGCCGGCATGGAGCACTATTAAGCTAATATGTATCAGATTACTCAACTAGTTTGAGAATAGATTAAAAAAAAAAAAAAAAAAAAAATAAAAAAAAAAAAAAAAAAACAAAAAAAAAAAAAAAAAAAAAAAAAAAAAAAAAAAAAAAAAGTTTCCAATCGTTTCAAACATTCTTTTTGTATTGAAAGATGGACAATGGTAGTCTGGGTCTCAGACTTGTGCAAGCTTATGGTATAGACTTTTTTCACCAAAAACCCCGCTCTAGTTTGCATCAATGCCCCCCTAAAAGGTATTTGTTCTTTTGAACTTTTTCTTATATTCAGAGAAATTTTGCAATTTCAATAAAATTCGTGAAAAAGAAGTCAGGCTTATCTTATTTTTGAAGTAAAGAATCCCAACGTCAGCCATAGCGCTACTATGTTTCACGAAGTGTTTGTTTCTTCAGGGGCATTGCACTGACTTTTTTATTATCCTATATAAATTAGGAAACAGAAATAAGATTCTCTCTCCCTCATTAATCTCCATATGACTGTCATAGTTCCCACATCGAGAAAAGGCATAAAAGTTATCGGTACCTTTTCAGGTAATATACTCAGTTGACTCAGATCCCCGTTGAAAAATACCCGCCATCCACGACCAGACTTGGTACGTGAACGCCGCGCATGCTGTTTACACACCTGAATAGGAATTTATTTATATGTTGCTAAAGATACGATCCCTTAGAAGATTACTGATCCAGGTACCTAGGTTCCATCCTATCTGAGAGTTTAAGCCGTGTCCAGGGCACACTGAAGCCTAAACATCCATCTTTGTTCTTTTATAGATTAATGTCCTATCCATGTGATTTTTTCCTCTCATTGCTTTAGTACACCCGTTCTAGGCAAAAAACATCTAAGCTCTGTAAATTGGTGATTATGGCTAAGCAATGTTCTACTATTGGCGCCGTCATTGTTTTTTAGCCAAGCGAAGAGTCGGCTGCGGTGCTCTGCATATCGCACTTTAAATGCCCTTAAGGTTTTCCCGATGTAGAGTAGAGAACAGCGGACATTGAATAGCGTATACCACTTGAGTATGGAGCATTATGGAAAAAAATGTTGTAGTTTCGTACGTTCTTCCCTTTCCAACTAAACGAGGATTATATCTTATGAATTCACTGCACATAAATGGGCAATTGCCACAACTGGTAATCCCTCCGAGAAATTGGTCCAGTCATAGATTCTTGTAAAGGAGGCACAAGTAGCAGGAACCATAAGTGAGATCTTTAAAAAATTACTCTGTCCTGTCCAGACGCATCGCCCATTTTTATTTTTCAAGACGGACTGCTATGATGACATTCATATGCTTTTTAACAATACCCATGAGTATCATGACTATATGGAGAATAATGAGTTAACCTAAATTAATAGTAGTGGTCAGAGCAATTCTTTGCCTTTGGAACCAGTACGTTTTCACATGGTTGTATAAGGCTCTTTTTATAGGCCTTTTCGAATCATTCTGAGACGGGTACCCCTTTCACAAAATTCCTTTTCAGTAAACGAGCATGAGCTTTAAATTCTTGTAAATCCTGTACAATTCCTCCGATAACGGAGGTAAATTGATAGAAAGGTTAAACCGTTTTCTTTAACTTTTGGGGCTGTAAACTTGTGTAATGAAGGAGGGGCGTTACGATCGTTGTGGGGCTTCCGAAAGACAGTTGTTATCCACCCCCCCCGTGTTGCTCTTTGATACTTTGTACATTCCACAAAAGTTAGTTTTTCTTGACTATAGACGCTATTAAACTAATCGTAGGTTCTCTAGTAGTGAGCCCAGTGAAAAAATTCCAACCACATTTCTAAACGTACTAGACCAGATCAAAAAAAGGTTTCATCAATGTGCGACGCCCATAGATGGACACTATGGAAGTAAGCTGATTGATGTAACCATTTGTCCTCGAAAAGCTCCCAATATAATTGTTTTGCTACAGGATATGGTGCCGCAAGTCGCGCCCATTGCAACCCCCGCATTTTTTGATGGTAGATACGTTCATTAAACCGAAAATACTTTTGGAACCAAGAACCATTTGAGTAACCTTATCCAGGAGCGTCAGTTGTAAAGGAGACATATCGGACGCGAGCCTTCAGATTCTTCATCACTTGTGCATAAGCTTCACTCTGAGGTATATTAGTATAGAGTGCATTAACATCAAGGGAGACCCTAGCCAAATTTCAGGATCAGTACTAACTGGTGGCCTGGTGTCTCAAGTAATTGCAAAAAATGCATCGTATCTCTTATATAATACGGATCCGAGACACGCAAAGGGCGTAAAAAAGAATCAAGGTAAATAGATAACGTTTCTAACTAATTAACCCCGTGTAGAGACTATAGGTTCCTTCCGGTTTCTTATTCCGCATATCCTTATGCCTTTAGGGACGATATAGAAACGGGCCATGTCCGGCTTATCAACCTGATTCAAAAAATGCCACTCTTTTTTGTTTAAGTAATTTATTTTTTAAGGCCTTCCGTTCCTGTAAAGGACTTAACTTGACCTTGAAGTTGTGTCGTGGGGTCCGTCCAAAGTATCTTTCATAAGTAGCTTCGTCATTTAATTGTCGATAGGCTTTCTTGAAAATAGTAAATGTTTTGCCATAACCACGATTGCTCAGCCTTTATCCCCCTTTGGAACCCACGAGGTCCCCGACGAGCCTGAAGTTATTTCAAAATATTTTGTCGTGGATACGACTAAGGGCATTCCCATGTAACTCTTTGATCCAGTATCAAGCAATGTCGAAAGGGTCCTGAGAATCATGGTTTCGATAATGTCAGTGCCGCTGGTCGAGAGGCCCCGGTGTTGACCACTATGAATGAAGTGGTAATTTAATACATCGCAGCCACTGAGGTCAGAAACGGCCGATCGATTCTCGATTCAGCAAAAAATATTTTTAAATGCAGCTTCCGAATAAGTTGTTTCAAGGTTAACCCGAAAAGTAATAGGTCAAAATTGACCTTTGGCACAAACGAAAGTCCTCGTTCTAAAAGGTTGCCTATAGTGTCAGGGAGAACCTGTCCCGGAAATGTTCAATAACTAATGAAGGCCGAAGTATCCATTGTTATCGACGGTTTACGTGCGCGATGAGGCACCATCTTGATCTTGTTTCTGATCTTGTTTCTTGACTCCGCGTCTTTCACCTCGTGAAAATCCCGTTGCCTTCTTCATCTCAGAATCTGAACCCGACGTAAATTCTCCCTCTGAGCTATCCTCAAAAGTGACTCTCTTCTTTTCTTTCCGTTTGGGATTTAACCAGGGGTACACATACCCCGTGTTGTAATCATTATAATCTCTTAAGTTTTTTCGTCTTGAGTGCTTTCACTTCCTCATAAAGAACTGCTATTTTTCCTTTAGTTTCCGTAAGATTTTTTTGATAGTTATCGTCAGCCAAGGTGTCTTTCAGGCCCTGTAAAATAGTATTTTCCTCCTTTTTTAAAGTCTCCAAATTGGATTTTGCTGTATCTACTATCAGCATCATTAAGTCTCTGAGAACATTTTATTCAAAATGCTATGCTATTATCCAAAAAAGCCCCATCCGCTGCAAACATTTTGGGTTCTTTATAAAGGCGTAATCCTCCTCGAGGAAATGTTTGCCGATGCAACTATTCGAGCAGGGAAAAACGATGGCAGCGCTCCATTCTAGTGATCCGTTTCTGTTAGTTTTACTAGAGTATCCCACCGTTAGCTAGATCAGATGTATTACCGTCAGGTTCTTCTAGGTAACATGTTTTCTCTTTACATGCAGCTGATATATAGTCCTCAGGTGAAACTAAAGCCTTATTCCATGGTGACTGACCTTCCATGTTTTTACTCAACATCAATAAAAAAGTGGTCAGAATATCTTATAGAGATAATATGCCACCAGTAATTATCCCTGTTAATCCCAAACCGGAAAGAAAAGAAGAGAGTCACTTTTGAGTGATAGCTCATAGGAGAATTTACGTCGGGTTCAGATTCTGAGATGAAGAACACGGGATTTTCACGAGGGAAAAGACAGCGGAGTCAAGAAACAAGATCAAACAAGATCAAGATTGTGCCTCGCAGCGCACGTCCACCCGTCGATAACAATGGGATACTTCTGCCTCATTAGTATTGACATTTCCGTACAGGTTCTCCCTGACACTTATATTGCCCCTTTAGAACGAGGACTTTCTCGTTTGTGCCAAAGTCAATTTTGACCTATGGTTTTCTTTTCGGGTTAACCTTGAAAACTACTTATTCGGAAGCTGCATTTTTAAAAATATTTTTTGCTGAATCCGAGAATCGATCGGACGTGCCCGTTTCTAGACCTCTCATTGGTGGATCGTATTAAATTACCACTTCATTCATCATGGTCACACACCGGGGCCTCTACCAGCGGCAACTGACATTATTCCCGAACCATGATTCTTATCAGGACCTTTCGACATTGCTTGATACTGGATCCAAGAAGTTACATTGGAATGCCCCTTAGTCTCCACGACAAAATATTTTGAAAGAACTTCAGGTTCGTCGTACCATCGTGATCCGAAGGGCGGATAAAGGCGGAGCAATCGTGGTTATGGCAAAACATTCACTATTTTTTTCAGAAGCCTATCGACAATTAACTGACGAATCTACTTATGAGTACTTTTGGAAGACCCCACGACACAACTTCAAGGTTCAATTTAATCCTTTACAACGGAAGCCTTAAAAAAATGAAAGTGACTTAACAAAAAAGAGTGGCAATTTTTGAAAAATCAGGTTGATCCGACATTGGCCCTTTCTATAAGAGTCCCTAAAGTGCATAAGGATATGCGGAATCCACCCGGAAGCCTATAGTCTCTACACGGGGTTCATTCTTAGAACCGTTATCTATTTACCTTGATTCTTTTTTAACCGCCCTTTGGTGTCTCGGATCCCGTCTTATATAAGAGATCCATGCATTTTTTGCAATTACTTGAGACACAGGCACATTTTAGTACCTGATCCTGAAATTTGCTATCTCCCGTGATGTGTTAATGCACTCTATAATAACTAATATACCTCAGAGTGAAGCTTATGCACAAGTGATGAAGACTCTGCAGGCTCTCCAGATATGTCTCCTTTAACAACTGACGGGCTCCTGATAAGGTTACTCAATGGTTTTGTTCCAAACAGTCATTTTCGGTTTAATGAACGTCTCTACCATCAAAAAATCGGGGTGCAATGGGCGCGACTTGCGCCCCATCTGTAGCAACATCTATATGGGAGCTTTCGCGGACAAATGGTTACAGCATCCAATCCCTTCTTACTTCCCAATGTCCCTCTATGGTGTCGCTACATGGATGACATTTTTTTGATCTGGTCTAGTACGTTAGAAATGTGGTTGAATTTTTTTTTTCACTGGCTCAAATACTATAGAACCTACGATTAGTTTTTTACTAGCTTCCTATAGTCAACAAAACTAACTTTTTTTTTTTGGATGTACAGTTATCAAAGGCGCAACGGGGTGATAACAACTGTCTTTCGGAAGCCCACCGCTCGTACGCCCTCCTTCATTACACAAGTTTACATCCCCCCGAAAGTTAAAAGCACGGTTTACCTTTCTCTCACTTCCTCCGTTATCGTAGGAATTGTACAGATTTACAAGAATTTAAAGCTCATGGCTCGTTTACTGAAAAGGAATTTTTGTGAAAGGGGCTACCCGTTCTCAGATGATCGAA
Source organism: Ichthyophis bannanicus (assembly GCA_033557465.1). Lineage (NCBI taxonomy): Eukaryota > Metazoa > Chordata > Amphibia > Gymnophiona > Ichthyophiidae > Ichthyophis > Ichthyophis bannanicus. Next base: position 14,440,973 of record CM066044.1, on the reverse strand, counting down.
AAGGCCTTATAAAAGAGCCTTATACAACCATCGTGAACTTTTAATTGGTTCCAAAGGCAAGAATTGCTCTTACACACTACAGATTAGTTACTCCTTAGATCTCCATATGTAATGAGTATCATGGGTAATTGTTAAAAAGCATATGACTTGTCATTTCATCGCATTCCGTCCTTGAAAAATAAAAATGTGCGATGCGTCTGGACCCAGACAGAGTAATTTGAAGATCGATTATGTCCCCTGCTATTGTGCCTCCTTTACAAGCATCTATGACTGACACGATTCTCGGAGGCATACCAGTTTGTGGCAATTGCCCCTTATGTGCAGTTGAATCATGACGATATCCTCGTTTAGTTGGAAATGAAGACCGTATGAACTACAACATTCCACTAATTGCTCCACTACTCAAGTGGTATAACGCTATTCAATGCCCTGTTCTCTACTCTACATCGGGAACCCTTAAGGGCAGTTTAAAGTGCGATTAGCAGACACCGCAGCCAGCCTTCGCTGTAAAACAATGTACGGCGCCAATAGTATGAAAAACATTGCTTAGCCCATAATCACCAAATTTTAACAGAGCTTTGTATGTTTTTGCTTAGAACGGGTTTTGGTCTAAAGCAATGTATGATGAGAATCACTGTGAATATGACATTAATCTATAAAGAACAAAGATGGGGGGGGGGAAAAAAAAAAAATTTTAGGCTTCAAACAGTGTGCCCTGGAGGCTTAAACTCTCAGATAGATTGGAAACCTATGTACCTGATCATTAATCTTCTAAGGGACGTATACTCTTTAGCACATATAACTAAATTCCTATTCCTGTTGTAAACCGCATGCCGGCCGTTCACGTGTACCAAGTCTGGTCGTGCTGGCGGGTATTTTTCAACGTGAGTCAACTGAGTTAGATTACCCTGAAGTACCGATAACTTTTTATGCCTTTCCTCAATGTGAACTATGCAGTCATATGGATATTAATGAGAGAATCTTATTTCTGTTTCCTATTTATATAGGATAATAAAAGTCAGTGCAATACCCCTGAAGAAACAACCTTCGTGAAAACGTATAGCGCTATGGCTGACGTTGGGATTCTTACTTCAAAACTAAGATAAGCCTGACCTACTTTTTCAAGAATTTTTTATTGAAATTGCAAAATTTTCTCTGAATATAAGAAAAGTTAAAGAACAAATACCTTTAGGTGGTTCACTGATGCAAACTAGAGCTGCTGGTGAAAAAAGTCTATACCATAAGCTCTGACAAGTCTGAGACCCGGTAGACTACATTGTAACATCCTTTCAATACAAAAAGAATGTTTTGAAACGATTGGAAACTTTTATTGTTTAATTCTCAAACTAGTTGAGTAATCTGATACATATTAGCTTAACGGTGGCATTACTCTATAAGATATTCTGACCACTTTTTTATTGTTGAGTACTGGCATGGAGCACTAGCCAAAGGTGCACCAGCTCCTTTAATTAGTGGCAATCCACTACTGTCTTCCCATTCCCAGATGTGATCAAGGATATGCTCCGGTTGGAGTGGGACTCTCCAGACTCACCGCCTAAGATGTTAAGAGTGCGTAAGAAGATTTATACTCTCCCGGAGGAGGAATGCGTTGAGTGATTTGATATTCCCAAAGTGGATGCGCAGGTCATGGCGGTTACCAGATGGACCACCATTCCTTTTGGAAGGCAGATCGGAGTTTAAAGGATTTTCTGGGCCATAAGATAGATTTGTTGTTGAGCCAGTTCGCCATGGCAACTGCTATTCTGCAGCTGGCGATATGTGCCAGCCTGATGTTTTGCGTTCTCCTCCATTGGATTCATTCTCTTCCGTCAAATGATACCATCCCTCTTTTGGAATTTTCTACGGCCTTCCTTTCCGACACCATAACCATATTTCAATGCCTCTGAGTCGGGAGTGGTGCCATAGGACTGGAGAGAGGCTCATGTGGTGCCTTTACACAAAAGCGGAAGTAAGGATGTGGTTGAAAACTACAGGCCGGTTAGTTTAACTTCAGTGGTGAGTAAATTATTGGAAACGCTGCTGAAAGAGAAAATAGTGAGTTTTTCTGGCAGTCCAGCACGTATTACATATCTGAGGCAGCAATGTATTCACCAGGAGGCAGGTCTTGTCAGACAAATCTTGATTGATTTTCTTTGACTGGTGTACCAGGGAGTTGGACCGAGGGAGATATTTTAGATTTTCAGTAATCCACTTTGACACTGTTTTCCTCACTAGGCACAGGCACTTATAAAACAACTGAGCAACCCTAGGGATGGACCCTAAAGTTACTGCTTGGTGTTAGAATTGGTTGGGTGGGAGGCGACAAAGAGTAAGGTAAATGGGGCTGACTCTGAGGAAGATCTGGGATGTTACCAGTGGTGTGCCCCAGGGATCTGTCCTTGGTCTGATTCTTTTTAACATCTTTGTTAGTGATATAGCGGAAGGGCTGTCAGGTAAGGTTTGCCTTTTTGCGGATGATACCAAAATCTGCAATAGAGTATACACCCAGCTAAGCTTGAAAAATGGTCTAGAATCTGGCAGCTGGGATTTAATGTTAAAAAAGTAAGGTCATGCATTTGGGCTGCAGCAATCCAAGGGAGCAATATAGTATAGGGGGTGAAGTACTTTTATTTATTTTTTATTTATTTATTTAACATTTTTTTATATACCGCACTATTCATCATCGGTGCGGTTTACAATTAACAACAATATACCTGTCAATACATGACTGATCTAGGTTTACAGATAACAGGGAAGATAAACTGGGTGCGAACTGGGGGTAACTATCTACATAATTATACAAATTATATATACATTGAATATATATATACATTTTGTCCACTAAAGAAGAGAGGGACCTGGGAGTGGTTGTGTCTGATGATCTTAAAGTAGCTAAACAGGTAGAAAAGGCGACGGCAAAAGCTAGAAGGATGCTTGGGTGCATACGGAGAGGAATGGCTAGCAGAGAAAAGGAGGTAATAGCGCCTCTGTATAAGTCTTTGGTGCGACCTCATTTGGAGTATAGTGTGCAATTCTGGAGACTGCACCTACAAAAGGAAATAAACAGGATGGAGTCGGTGCATAGGGTGGCTACTAAAATGGTTAGTGATCTTCATTATAAAGCATATGAGGACAGACATAAGGATCTTAATATGTGCACCTTAGAGGAAAGGCGGGATAGAGGTGATATGATTGAGATGTTTTAAATACCTCCGTGGCATAAATGTTCAGGGGGAGAGCCTCTTTCAATTGAAAGCAAGCTCTGCTACGAGGGGACATGGGATGAGGGTGAAAGGGGATAGATTCAGGAGTGATTTGCGGAAATATTTCTTTATGGAAAGAGTGGTGGATCTGTGGCATAGTCTCCCAGTGGAGGTGGTAGAGATGAGGACAGTAACTGAATTCAAAGAAGCATGGGACAAACACAGAGGATCTCTAAAGGAAAAAAAGGGACTGTTGTAGTTGTTGATATGGAAGGACAGACTAGATAGGCCATGTGGTCCTTTTTCTGTCGTCATATTTCTATGTTTCTATTTGGCCGCCAGGGATGTTATATTTGGCAGCATTGGATTTGGCTCTGGCATAAGAACATAAAATATGCCATACTGGTCTATCAATCCGAGTATCCTAGTTCTAGCAGTGGCCAATCCATATGTTCCACAACGTTTGTATTGGGGGAATCAGTGGATTTTCTGGGTCCTCTTTAATAATGGTTTCTGGACCTTTCCTCCAGGAACTTGTCCAAACCTGTTTTTTAAACCCAGCTACACAAACAGCTTTTACTACATCCTCTGATAACGCATTGCAGAGTTTGATTACACATTGAGTAAAAATATATTTTCTCTTATTAGTCTTAAACAGGTCACATTGTAGCTTCATTGCATGTCCCATAGTCTTTCTACTTTTTGGTGGCATAAACAATCAATCTACGTTTACCCGTTCCACTCCATTTATTAATTTATAGACCTCTATCATATCTCCCCTCAGCCGTCTTTTTTTCCCAAGTTGAAGAGTGAAAATGTTTTAAGCCTCTCCTCATAGGGTTATCCTTCCATCCCCTTTACCTTTTTGATGGCTCTTCTCTGTACCTTTTCTAATTCCTCTATATCCTTTTTAAGATATGGCGACCAGAATTGCACCCAATATTCAAGGTTGGGTCACACCATGGAACGATATAGAGGCATTATATTATCCTTTGTTTTATTCTCAATTCTTTTCCTTATTCTATTTGCCTTCTTGGCCGCTGCTGCACACTCTACTGCGAGTTTCAACGTGTTATCCACGATAATGCCTAAATCTTTTTCCTGGGCAGTGGTTCCTAATGTGGAACCTTGTATCATGTAACAATAGTTGTTCTTTCCTTGGTGCATAACTCTGCACTTGTCCACATTAAATTCAGTCTTCCAATTCATCAAAGCCCTCTTGCAATTTTTCATAATCCTCTTGGATTTTAACAACTTTGAATAATTTTGTTTCATCTGTAAATTTGATTACCTCACTCGTTGTTCCCGTTTTCTAGGACATTTATGAATATCTTAAAAAGCAGCAGACCCAGCACAGATCCCTATTCTGCACTATTCACCTTTCTCCATTGGGAAAAATTGGCTGTTTAGCCCTACCCTCTGCTTTCTATCTTTTAACCAGTTCCTGATCCACAGTGGTACACTGCCTCCTCTCCCATGACTCTTTAATTTCACCAAGAGTCTTTCATGAGGGACTTTGTCAAAGGCTTTCTGAAAATCCAGATACACTAAATCAACTGACTCACCTTTGTCTACCTGTTTATTCACACCTTCAAAAAAATATAACAGATTAGTAAGACAAGACCTTCCTTGGCTAAAACCATTCTGGCTTTCTCCCATTAAACCATGACTATCAACATGTTCAGCAGTTTTGTTCTTTATAATGGTTTCTACCATTTTGTCCAGTATTGGTCAGGCACGCTGGTCTGTAGTTTCCCAGATCACCCCTGGAACCCTTTTTAAAAATTGACGTTACATTGTCCATGCTCAATCTTCAAGTATTACAGATGATTTTAATAATAGTTCACAGATTACTCACAGAAGGTCTGCAGTCTCATATTTCAGTTCTTTCAACACCCTCTGATATATATCATCTGGTCCAGATGATTTGTTGCTCTTTAGTTTATCAAATAGCAGTAATACATCATTCCAGTTTATCAATATTTCTTTCAAGTCTTCCGATGCATCACCTTTAAATACCATTTCAGTCATGGGTAACTTCCCTACATCTTCAGTAAAGACCAAAACAAAGAATTCATTCAGACTCTCCACTATGGCATTGTCTCCTGTTAGTGCCTTTTTACCCTTCTATCATCTAATGGTCCAACTGATTCTCTCACAGTTTTTTTGCTACAAATGTACTTGAAAATTTGTTATTATGTGTTTTTGCTTCCTGGCAAGCTTTTTTTTTATTCTCTGCCTGCCTTATGAATGCCTTGCATCTAACTTGCCTGTGCTTATGTTTCCAGTTTTTGTCATTTGACTCCTTTTTTCCAATCCCTGAAAGATGTTTTTTTTTGGCTACAACAGCCTCTCTGACCTCACCTTTAAACCATGCTGGCAGTTTTTTTAGACTGCTTTTTTTTCTTAAAGTGTGGAATACAGGTGGTCTGGGATTCCAAGATAGTATTTTTAAACACCAGTGCTTGATGTAAATCTTTAACCTTTGCAGCTGCTCCTTTTTAGTTTTTTCTGAACTATTTTCCTCATTTTATCATAGTCTCCCTTTTGAAAGTTAAAAGGCAGTACTGTGAATTTCCTTGCTGTCCTTCCTCCATTTATTAAATTAAACACAATCATGCTATGATCACTATTGCCAAGTGGCCCCAACACCCTTATCTCTTGCACCAGTTCTTGTGTTTCACTAAAGACTAGGTCCAAAATGACTCCCCCTCTTGTTGGTTCATGAGCCAGCTGCTCCAAGAAACAGTCATTTATTTCATCTACAAACTTTATCTTCCTAGGACGTCCTGCCATGACATTGACCCAGTCAATACCGGGGTAATTGAAATTACCCATTATTATTACTGTGTTGTAACTTTTGTTAGCTTCCCTGATTTCTTTGAGTATTTCATACATTTGTTCATTCTGGCCAGGTGGTTGGTAGTACACCCCCACTGTCATCACCTTCCCCTTTTTACATGGAATTTCGATCCATAGAGATTCTACAGTGTATTTTGTTTCCTGCCAAACTTTAATCCTGCGTGACTCAATGCCTTCTCTAACATAGAGGGCAACCCCTCCACCAATTTGATCTACTCTATCATTGTGATGTAATTTGTACCCAGATATCAGTGTCCTCCTTCCACCAGGTCTCTGAGATACCAATCTTATCTAACCTCTTATTTAGTGCTATATATTCAATCTTATTTTTAGACTTCTAACATTTGCATACAAACATTTTAGAGGTTGTATTTTATTCATATTAATCTGGTTATTGGTAGGCAGGGGTAAATTGGAATCTTTAAGCTCTGTCTGCTCTGTACTTAAGGGCGTTTGGGTTACTTTTGTCTTTATTGGAACCTCACTGTCAGTATGCCCTAACTTCAATCTTCTGCTAGTATCCTTCAAGGATACATTCTTCCAAGCTATGCGCTCTTGGGTGACTGTTGGCTTTCCCTTATTATCACTGGGCAGCAGACTCATCTTCAAAAGCCAGTTGGCCCAACTGGCTTTTAAGGGGAAGCTTCTTTTTGGAGCCAATTTGGAGAAACTGGTGAAGGACTTGGATGAGACAAAATTGTAACCGCCTTCCGGAAGATAGGTCCAAGGGACCTGTGAATCGGGCTGGTGTGCATTTTCTCATCGGCCTCCTCCCATCCACTGAGAGTGCACTGTTCAGATCCCTGGGGGTCTTGGGACTTTTGTCATTACCGACCTGGAAAACCTTTCTTAACCTCAGTATCTGGGCTTTGGGCTCGTTCTCTGCCCTTTCATGGAGCATGTGGGCCCAGGTACTCTGTCCCCTCCAGAGGAGGACCCTCCCGGACTGCGCAGTGAAGACTTGGGGGCCCATTCCCTGGTTCCTGTGGTTGGAGACAGGCTTCACCTTTTCTTTCAGGAATGAGCCCGAGTTACTAAGGATCGCTGGGTGCTAGACACCATTCAGTTTGGCTATGTGCTGGAATGCAAAGGTCCGATTCCAGATGCCTTCGTCATCTCCCCTTGTGTGTCTGTGATCAAAAGTGCCGCAGTGTGGACTACTTTGGACAAGTTGCTGCGCCTAAAGATGGTGGTGCCTGTCCCCCTGGATGAGTAGGGCAAGGGCAGGTACTCCATCTTTTTCATGGTGTCCCAAAAGGACTGTTCCTTCCGGCCCATTCTGGACCTCAAGGGGGTCAACAAGCACTTGTGCATCCTGTGCTTCCAGATGGAAGTCTTGCACTTCGTAATTCAAGCAGTGCACTGAGGGGAGTTCTTGTCTTCTCTGGATCTGGCTGAGAAGTATTTTCATATCCCTATCTGAGCAGATCAACAAAATATCAGTGAGAGCCAAGCATGGCAAAACATGTTCCTTGTAAAAAAGTTCATAAACGTATGTAATGTGAATAGGTACTCATTCTTGTTGTACCATTCATACCACTGTTCTATGTAAACAGCACTTGAACCATGGAAAAGCGCAGTATAAAAGTGTTTAATAAATAAAAATAAAATAAAAAAACAAAATCGGTTCGCTGCCCTCACTTTCAGGCTATCCACCACTTGGAGGATGTTCTCCAAGGCCATGGTGGAGACAGCTGTAGTGCTGCGGTGCCGAGGTATCTGTATCCATCCATATCTGGGTGACTGGCTTATCCAGGGCCTGTTTCCTTTCAGAAGTGTCTCGGGTGATGTCCCGAATGGTGTTCTTTTTGGAAAGCCTCGGCTGGGTGATCAGTCGGGGAAAGAGACAGCTGTTGCCTTCCCAGTCCATGGAGTTTCTGGGAGCATGCTGCAACACTTAAGTGGGCAGAGTTTTCCTGCAAGAGGAGAAAGTCAATACTGGACTTGCCTGGTACTGTTCTGTGTGCAGCAGGCTCCCATAATTACCTTCAGCTCCTTAATAGCGTCAACTATAGAGATGGTGCCATAGGCAGATGCTCACCTACAACTGCCCCAGTGGTCCATGCTGACTCGGTGGTCCTCGAGTGCAGGCTCCTGTTCCCATTGATGGTGAGGTGCAGCCTGTGGTGGTGGCAGCAGCAGCCCTGTCATCTAAGGAAGGGTGTGCCGTTGGACGATTTCTCCTGGATCCGCCTGATGATGGATGCCAGTCAGTGTTCCCTCTAATTTTCTGTAGGCTGTGTGTGCATAAAATTTCAGCTGTGTGCAGCTTTTGAAGGAAGGTTAAATTTTTGTGCGCCACATAACGACACTCGGAGTTATATACTTTAAAATTTGACTACACGTCAGAATACAGTATGTACACCACATTTATGTTAATCAAATTAAATGAAAATAGACGATTACTAAATGAAGCGGGAAATTTCTAGTAATTACAATCATAACTTTTAAATTTTAAGATGTCTGTATTTTCTATCAGAATCAGAGCCGTAATTTTTGTGCGCTCTGTTGTAAAGTATGTGCGCTCGCTCGGCGAGGTGTGTGCGTGCGCACAGCTTAGAGGGAACAGTGATACCAGTCTCTCGGGCTGGGGAGCCCATTGCCAAGACCATACAGCCCAGAGCCATTGGACCCTCAGGGAATTGGTGTGATCCATCAACTGCCTCAGGGTGAGGGCCATCAGGTTGGCTATTCTGGGTTTCCAGCTCCTGGTCTAGGGCCAGGTGGTTTTAGAGTTTTCAGATAACACCTCTGTGGTGGCTTATGTCAAATGGCAAGGCAGCACAAGGAGTGCCAGGGTAGTTCTGGAGATAGCTTTTCTGTTTGCCTGGGTGGAGAAGAACTTCCTAGTTGGCTCAGCACATTGCCAGGGTGGATCATGTAGAAGTACACTTCTAAGCCGGCACTCTCTGGATCCTGGAGAGTGGGAGTTGTCAGGAGGTGTGTTCAGTGGATTCTGCACCAATGGGGTCACCTCAAAATAGATCCGATGGCAACCCGCTGCAATGCCAAAGTTTGCCACTTCATTCGCCACACGGAGATGTGATCTGAGGGCATTGACGCCTTGGCCCAGCCTTGGCTAAGTCAAACCTGCTGTACGTGTTTTCTCCGTGGCCCTGGTGGGGCATGTGATTCGGCATATAAAACACCACTCAAACAGGATTGTCGTGGTGGTGCTAGATTGGCAGAGGAAAGTGTGATTTGGAGACTTGATGCAGCTCTTGCAGGTGCCTCCTCTTTGTTTGCCTCTGTCTCGGAACCTATTGCGGCAGGGACCGATCATCCTGGAGGACCTGGTTCCCTTCTTGCTTACGATTTGGTTCTTGAAAGGAGATGGCTAGCGCATAAGAGCTATTCTCCAGCAGTGGTCTGCACTCTTTTCAGAACCCAGAGAGGTCTACCAAGCTAGCATATGTGCAGGTCTGGTGCCTCTTTGAGCGATTAGTGTGGCGCTTGGCTCCTGAGGCGGTTAAGCTCCATGAAAGTTCAGTTTACAACTCTGGCTTGTTTCCGAGGTCCAGGCTGGTAAGTCTCTGTAGCCTTGCACCCAGATGTATTGTGCTTTCTCCAGGGGGTTCATCATCCACTTCCTCTCCTCTGGTCTGTGGTCCCTTCCTGGAATCTGTGTGTCTGGTGCTAATGGCAGCACCATTTGAGCCATTGACATGTGCTACTTCGAAGAATTTGAAGCTCAAGGCGGTCTTCTTGGCTGTGATTTGTTCTGCAAGGTGGATTTCCAAGCTGCAGGCTCTGTCTTGCCAAGATACTTGTCTTTTTCAAAGGAGGCCATTTCCATTCGGCCTGTGCCTTCCTTCTTGTCTAAGGTGAACCAGATGATCTGCCTGCCCTCCTCCTCTATGGCGCAGTGTTGGGGAAAGGATAAGGATCTTCCCCTTGTGGATGTCTGGAGGCTGTTTCTCCGATACATAAGGGTTACAAATTCTTTTCAGAAGTCTCACCATCTTTTTTGCTGTTTGTTGTGGCTAAGTCGACTTTGGGGAGCTGGTTTAAGGAGGCCATTGCCTCTGCATATCTTTTGCGGAACAAACTGGTTCCGGAGGGTTTGCATGCCGTTCTACCCAAGCACAAGCATCCTCGTGAGTGGAGCAGAGCTCAGTAGGCCCTACAGATATTTGTCAGGAGGCAACATGGGCATCACTTTCCACTTTTGCCAGGCATTACTGCTTGGATATCCACACCCGGGTAGACACAGACTCAGGGGCTTTGCGAGCAGCTGTCTCTTCTTTCCACCCAGTGGAGTCATAGCTTTGGTATGTCCTACTTTCCTCCAAACATCTTCTGGGTTAGAGTAACACTGATATACGGGAGTGAATTCAGCTTTCGCTGGAGTGAAATCAGCTTTCTAGACATCAAAGTTCTGATTCTGGGAACAGTCACGCTGTAATGTCCAATCTCACCACAAGTATAGCAAGCACACATTCCTTTTGACTGTCCATGTCCTTGCTGGGAATTCACATAACCTCCTCTCCCTCTGGTTTTACCCCTACCCCTGCCCATGGGTGGCTGCTTAGAAGCAATCTGTAAATTGAGCAGTTTACTCTTTTTCGCCTCTATCTTGGTTTGCTCTTCTTGCTGTTCCTTGATAAATTTCAACTCACTGTATCGAGCACCTTCCAGAATTGCATCCACTGTTTTAGCTGGACAATCTATTTATTATTGAGGTTTCCAAACTTTTTTATTCTCGGATGCAGGACGTTTACAAAAATATTAGTGAATCCTGAAGGTGTTTCTTCTTCCTCACCAGAATAGTCCTTAAAAGCTAGCATACACCTAGTGTGAAAATCTGTAACCTTTTCACCCCTATCCTGCCTTAGAGATGTCAGTCTCGACCAATCCTTTACAGGCTTACATACTACTTTAATAGATTCTAACAATTTTTCTCTACTCAAAACAAAATTATCTCTGAGTCTTCTCTTGAAAATCTATCACAAAGTCTGTGAGTGGCCATTGCCAGTTATCCACATGGATTGAATGAAAATAAACTGGATTAAAAACACAGCTCTAAGCAAATTACCTAGATTTGCCCAAGTGGGATTATAACTATTAATTATTTGAGACCATAAGGACACAAATCTATTAGGGTTATCCCTGTAATTAGGAAACATTTTAGCCAAATCAAATACTTCCTTAGGGCTCCAATTTGCAGGCACAGTCCTAGAACCTGTCAAGCCCGCTGGGTACAAACGGAAGGGATAAGTAGGCACAATCTCACTTCCCCCAGCTGCTGTTTCAGATTTAACTGTGTTAGAATGTAATTTATTTTGCTGATACATAGCTTCCTGAATAGATCGTAGACATGATATAATCTGTCATGATCCTCTTTATAAGTTTCATAATGTCTGTTGTCAAGCCCCAGCCCTCTGCCTAAGGCTTAGAGGGGTAGGGTTGCCATTAACTTCTCTTATAAAAGGTTGAATAAACTCTCTTTCTCCAGTGAAGCATGCTGGGAGTTGTAGTTTTGGCTTTCTAAGATGAAGTGTAGTCATGAAACCGAAAGTAAAGGCAAATGATAAAATTTATTCCCCAAACGCAAAGTCCATGTAGACTGTAACAGGATACTTCTCCATTCATTCGCTCAAGGTTATTTACAACTTATGCTGGATAAGCTTCACAGTCGTTAATTATATGCAGCTGCTTATCAATATAACAGATAAAGAAAACACAGCTTCTTCATTCAACAAAGTAAAAATATCTTCTTTTCACCTTTGTCTTCATTAAGCATTCAAATGTACATGCAACAGGTATCTTCCCATTAAAAGAGCAAGTTCCTACCTTCAGTTCAGGCTAGGTTTCAATACTCTTATTTTTCAGGAGACTTTATCTTTTCAGCTATTCTTTAGCAAAGGGACTCAATGCTAACCGCTTGACATAGAGTACCGTCCATGAGTACTTCTGGAGGCAATAAATTCTGCTCAATAGGCTCAACCTGCATTTCCTCTGGCTCCGGTAATGCAGTGCCCTGCTCTGAGCTTTTAACGTATGTCTGAGGGTCTATTCTCTCTGAGGATCCCTGTGTCTCTCTTGAACACAGCTCCACCCGGTAAGGATAAATTTGTACCTGAAGCTGTGGTCAATTCTCCCAGGCTGTGTTCACCAGTCTCCCTCCAGCTTCTGGGAAACAGTCCCTGGTTCACTTCCCTGAGTTCCTTCCTGGAGCTCTGCCACGGCTCCCTGTTCCAGGCTTGGCTCCTTTGACTCCTATGTTGAGTCCTGGGCTCCCACCTCTGAACTCTCTGAACCTTCTGAACAGGAACTGGGGTTTGAAGCCTTCTCTGCTCTCTCCTTCCATGCTCTCCCTCTCTGGGCTCTCCTCTCCCGAGCTCTCCTCCTCCAGGCTCTCCTCCCTGCTTTCTCTCTAGCCAAGGTTTATATCCCTGCTTCCCGGGCAGTGTGTCTCCCTCTCTGGACAGGTGCTTGCAATTATCTTCCAAGCCTGCAACTACGTCAGCAGAACTTGGGTGTGGCAGCCTAGGTTCAGTTTCTCTCTGCTTGCTTTCTTTAGGCAAAAGCTGAAACCTGTGCACTGCAGGGATGTCACTTTTCTTAAAAGCAAAATCATTAGTTTCTTCTATTTCCATAGGCTCACTACAGGCTTCCTTATCACACTGTCCAAATCTCTCTCAATCCTTTCAATAAGTTCATCAGTAACCCTTAATTCTCTTGCAATAGTAACACTATGACCTATTGCCACTCTTAAGGTCCCTATTACTTGTACAACACTTTCTGTTTTTCTTTCCACACGTGCTCTCAATTCTTTGAGCTGGGAGATATTACAAATATCCAAATTACTCAATTCTTCTCCCCCTAACTTCTGTTTCTTTTAAAGCATTTCTTCCCTTAGTTCTGCTGCATGAGTGACCCACACTCGCTCAGCTGGTGTCTCTTGAGATACCGAAGGAGGAGGAAGAAGGAGAACGAGCCGGGAACTGTCCAACTGAAATTGCTGCATGCTGGAGGAACAACAGCTGGGAACCCGTCCTCATTCTCCGCATCCACCTCCCTCCCACACAACTCATTCATTTTTTTTCCTAACACAAACAACTTTTGTTTCAAATCTTGAACGTCGTTCCTATGTTTTTCTTCATGTGCCATCCGTTCCCACCATGTAAGCACAATCCATTCATGACTATTGCACGGTTTGCCTTTAACTGCCAACTCATATCTCAGGTAACGAAACTTATCTACAGAGAAAGTTCCCTCCAGAAGGAACTGCAAATTCTCATTACCTCTAGTCCCTGAATCCCAATGTGCTATGGAATCGATGGTACATCACCATGCTTCTCATACATACAATAGAAGGATACAATAAGAAGGGCTACCGTTCTTAAACGCTAAAGCCCTAGCTCTGTCATGCCATTCACGCATCTGAGACAGAGCCTGTCTACTTAACAGATTACCCATCGCTGGTAATACTCACAAATCTTCTGACACCTTCTGTCTCCCTTGCCCTGAATGCAGAGACCTGTATCCGGCACGGCACCAACTGAAAGCGTACCCTGCTCCTCTCCTCACCGGTAACAGCACCTGGGCTCTTGGGTAACGGATTTCCATACTCAGAGCAATGAGAAGGAAGCAATAACCATTAATAATACAAATCACACACAACTGTATTATATTAAAAAACAAAGCTTTGGGAGAGAGAGTAAAGCTTGCCCCTTGTCTCTCTCAACACACCTACTTCGGTCATTATTTTTATTGGTCAAAATTCCATTTCACAGCATAATTCCCACCTTATTATTCTACATCAAACATCACATATATTCATAATGTGCATCTCTTATATCTCTGTGTCATAGGTCAGATCTTATTAGTATAGGTCATCAGGAGGAGACATACATGTATTATTCCCAGACATAACCTCTTAAACAATAATTCTAACATAAGCAGTTTTCACATCTTTGTTTCAAGACTGAAGAGAAAGTTCTTCCCTGCACTTTCTGTATCATAAACAAACCTAGTTTCTCTGTTATGTGAAAGTTCAGGATAGTTTTTCAGTAGTCTCTCAAGGTCCTTAGCTAAGTAATGGTCCCTGGAATGTCTGAGCTACTGAATCTGTGGTGGTAACTCTTTCTGAGGGCTTTCTGTGATATACTATTATTAAGTACCCTCACAGTGTACACAGCCCTGTACAGACAAGCTTCCTTTCAGTAATCTAAAGACCAGATATTAGTTATAATTTACCATTTTGAACTCTTCTAGTTTATTCTTATTTCTAGTTCTGGTCATTTGATCGAAGTGCTGCACTGCAACGGTTCCTCCTCCCTGTTAATTTGCATGCATGAATGACAAAATATAGGGTTTGCAGATGGTTTATTCTTCCACTCCCCACTCAAACCCTATCACTGCTTTCAACCTTTGTATTTCTACATTATTGAATCATTTTTATCAGAAGTACTGTGCTGAACCTTACCTGCTTGTGTGTGTTTTTATTTGCTGTAGGCCTCGCCTCATCGATGCAGTCTCTCTCTCTGTCCATCACTCCAGCTCAGACGGCAGCCTGGCGCAAACAGATTTTTCAGCAACTTGGTGAACGCTCCAAGAGGGAGATGGAAAGTTTTCGGCATTATGAACAAGCAGTCGAGCAGGTACTGTGAGCGAGGGTGGATTGAGCTAATAGGCATCCAAGCCTGCCCCAGAGGAGGCAGCACTTTTTCCATCATAGGACTCTCCTCGGCCTCACTTCCTCACTTTCTTGAGACAGACCACCACCCCTAGCCAGTATTTTCCTACAATATAGTTGTGAAGGTCACATTTTTAAATGTAAACTTTCCACTCTTCTTTTTTTCATTTTCAGTCATTTGTGGGGAATTTGTAGATAATGGCATTCAAAGTTGCAATATGAAAAGCTCCACCTATATCCCGCAAGCATCTTTTCTGAAGAAAAGCAAAGCACTTTTTGCCAATAACTTTAGTACCCTAAAAACAAAGACTTAATTGACCCCAAGGTACAACACTTTGATTTCTCCAGTCTACCAAAATGCAAGAAGTGTCCTGGCCAAGTCTCTTCCGCTGGGCCATGATAGAGTTGTTGCTAGTGTGGAACCTTGTATATAGCACCTTGTATATAGCAGCATATATATACCCCATCTCTGTAAAAGTCACTCTCCCCACCTGATGTGATTCCTACCTGTAAATAGTTCCCCCATTGTTATCCAAATTTTAGCACCTGTTTCATTGTAAATACAGTGCGGGTTAGCCTGCACTGTATAAGCTAAGGTTGTATGTAAACCGCACTGATGTTAAATACCACGGTATAAAAGAGACATTAAATAAATAAAATAAAATAAATAACAGATTCTAGGAGCAGCCACGGTGTGCGGCTACCAATCTAAAAGAAATAAAACACTGCTACACTTTCTCTTAATCTTATTATAACTTTTAAGTGACATGAATATTTTCTCTTTTAAAAATGGGCTTGGTTTACTTATCATTAATTTCACTTTCCTCTCTTAAATTACTCTTTCCAGTGTTTTCCGTGGGCAAGCAGGAATGAGTCCTCATGTATGAGTGATGCCCCCCAATGGAATCTCTGCGCAGGAGCGCTCCCCAACTTCTATTGAAAGCTTTTGGAATGCTCCAATGTGCCTGTGTGCTTCATACCCATCTGCTGCTGCAGCACCATCTTGAATCATTCTTTCTTTTTTTGCTGAGCCCTGGTAATCTTTTCTTTGCCCCTACTGGAGTTTCTGCGCTCGCATTTTTGCCTTTTGCCTGCCATCATGGTTCTCTTTACCCTTTTTTAAACTTTTTGTTTCCCTCGCTTGTTTGTTTTTTTATGTTTTTTTTTCATGATGCTGGTTGTCCAGTCGGGCCTTGTTTGATTTTGCTACAGTTGTTTTCTCAGCAACGTGGCCCAGAAACTTGCTAGCGGGTTTAAGAAGTGTGCCCAGTGAGCTAGGATCATATCTGCCACAGATACTCACTATTAGTGCCTCCAGTGCCTGGGACTCGGTCATCAGCCTTCTTGTTGTAATTTGTGTTTGCAGATGACAAGAAGAGGCCTCAAAGGTCGAGAGAAACAGCACAAATTACTTTTTGGCACTCAGAAATCCAATCCAGTATTGACTACACTGGTCTCCATGGCTTCAAAGGCTGCATCCAGACACTGGCGGTTCCTCGATATCTAGGAGTTCTCGAGCCCACTTGGAGTCAAGCACACTTAGTGCCGGAACATGAGCCATCGAGCAGTCTCTACCTGAAGACGAGGAAGTCTTTGGCTTCATCTTCGATGATGAGGGGTGATCGAACCGAGCATCGAGTGAAGACTCTGGTTATCAGTGTCAAACCTTTCAAGGCTAGGTATCGAGAGTGATGAGGGTCCGTGAGAGCACCCCTTGAAGCTGCCTCAAAAGGAGGAGAGCTCATCCTCCAAAACAGAGAGTCATCGACAGTCTGCCGAGAGCCGAGACCAAGTTGCTGATACCCCTGTACAGTTACTGGTTAAATCGGTCAAAGTTGCTGTAGGCCCACAGCCTTTGGAATTGGTAGTCATGGAGAAACACCTTCTGCAAGTTCTCAAGGAGCTCATCATGGCACTATTGGCAGTGCAGCAGACCAGGGCCTCGGCACTGGTAGCATCGACATCGGCCATCGTGCAACCAATCTTCGATACGCACGCTTGCCTGTGGGAGATGCATCAACACTAGGGCATTGAAGGGCCCTGACACCAGGGCCTGCCCGGCCGATATCCCCCACTAGTTTCTCAGGGTCCAATGTACCCTCGATATCTAGAAGAGCATCAGTGCATCATTGCTTCTGAAGGAGCTCCAGATCCCCTCTGACCTGGAGAGAGATCCAGGCAGAGTCTCGGAAGAACTTCAACTTCCTTTCTGAGTCTGAGTCAGAAGGCTGGGTGATGGATGTGGAATAGGAAGATCTGTAGGAGGGCAGGTCTCCTGAGCGTCCACCAGACCTTTCTTCACCTCGTGAGTGGTACAAATCCCTCCTGAGGACATGACCTTCCAAGATTTTGTGAGGCATATGGCAAAGACCATACCACTTTCTTTGGAGACTAAGGATGACCCCCAGGGCCAGAAGAGTTGAAGATCAAATAGTACTCCTTAGCCTGTGCACAACATCTTTAGAGTGCAGATGAGAATGTGGGAGAACCCCTTCACTGTGCCTCCTGTCTCAGTAGAAGGCTTGACTCCATGTACCAAATTCAGAAAGCTTACGGATTCGAGAAGCCTCCATTTCCTCACCATTACTTGGTGGTTGAAACCACCCTAAAGAGCTCCATGATGATAGTAGCCCACTTGGCCTCTTACCGGCTCTACATGGGCATGTTCGTGAACATCATATGTGACCTCACCAAGCTGTTTCAGTTTCTTCCTCCAGAGAAATTGGAGCAGTATCATTCCTTAGTGGCTCACAACAAGGACTGCTCAAAGTTCATGATCCGGGCGACCTATAACATCTTTGAAACTGCATTGAGAGCTTCTGCCATAGGTATTGGTGCCTGGAGACTTTCCTGACACCAGTCCTCAGATCTGAAATAATTGGTGCAGAACAAGCTTGCTAACGTGCTGTGCCATGGAGAGAAGTTCTTCAGAGAACAAGTCAAAGAGAAGCCTGGCTTCATAGAGAAGCAGCACATAACCCTTTGTAAACTTTCAAGGCACGCTTCTGAGCCAGCCTCCTATTGCAGGAGATACCAGGGGGGAGGAGACAGAAAAAGACCTATTACTCTTGTAGCGTAGGTACCTTCCTGGACCCCAGTCCTCTCATCCCAAATAGGCTCTTCACCAACAACAGTATCAAGAGAAGCCTCAGAAAGCCCAGGGGTGGAGTTTTGATTGCTTCCTTCTGAGCATAGCTACTCTTCCAATAACCACAGTAGGAAACCCTCCAGTCGGTTGAAGGCTCACTCTTTTCGCCCAAAGGTGGTCCATCATAAACTCAGACTTATGGGTTCTACAGATCATCTTGGAACTGCCACCAAATTGCCCCCCATGGGTGCATCATCTGATCCTCTACATCAGGAATTGCTTCAAAGAGAAACCACCATCCTCTTGTCAGATCTCGCAATCAAACTTGTGCCAACAAATCCCAAAGAAAACAGGAGGATACCATCCCATTCTAGACCTAAAAGATCTGAACATGTGCTTGGTAAGAGAAAAGTTCAGAATGATTTCTCTAGGCATCTGTTTCCTTACCGATCAAAAAGGAGACTGGCTGTGCATCCTAGATCTGAAGAATGCATATACCCCATACAGATACATCTCACTCACAGAATATATCTCAGATTCGTTCTGGGGACACCACTTCCAGTACAGTGTGTTGCCTTTTGGCCTAACCTCGGTGCCTCATGTGTTCACAAAATGCCTCGCAGTAGTAGCGGCGTACCTCTGAATGCTGGGCGTGTATCTTCCCCCATCTGGATGATTGGCTGATCAAGAGTACCACCCTAGAAGGAGTCCCAAGAATCAACACGATTGATCATTTGGATGTTGGAACTACTAGGGTTCATTGTAAATTACCTAAAGTCCCACCTTCAGCCCACCCAGCAATTGGAATACACAGAAGCCCTGCTCGACATGACTCGGGCTACAGCCTTCCTACCGCATGATTGACAGCACTTGTGTGAGAAACTCAATTGAGTCAGCAGGTATCGGCTCGCAGGATGTTGACTGTACTAGGCCACATGACAAGCTCAGTGGACTCTGAGGACCCAATGGACCCAAGCCATGGGATGGCTCAGGGATCGTCTATATGTCACCGTGCCTCTTGTTTAGTCATTACACTGACAGACAGTCCATCAAAATTTGCTCAGAGGTCATCCTTTCCAAATTGCTCCACCCCAAAAAGTTCTGATGATAGACTCATCCATACTGGGATAGGGAGCTCATCTCGATGGGTTGCACACCCAGGACGATTGGTCCATCTAAGAAAGTCTCCATCAGATCAACCTCTTACAATTGAGAGCAGTGGTAAATGCTCTAAAGCCTTTCCAAGATGGACTGGAAAACTGAATTGTTCTCATTCAGATCAAAAATCAGATTGCCGTGTTCTACATCAACAATCAGGGAGGGACGGATTCATACTTCTTGTGTTGGGGAGCAGTCAGGTTGTGGAAGTCTACTATTGCGCACGGCATAGAAGAGAGCCACATACCTGCCAGACAAAGAAAACACTCTGGCAGACAGATTGAGTCAAGTCCTCCAGTTGGACAAATGGAAAAAGGAGCCAAATGATGCAAACTGGAAACAACATAAGCAATGGCGAGTTAGATGCAAGGCATTGTTAATGCAAGTAAAAAGAGAATGTGAAAACATTGCTTGCCGCGGAAGCAAAAAACGCACAAAATCTTTTTCAAATACAATCAAAACCTGTGAGAGAGTCAGTTGGACCATTAAATGATAGAGGGTAAAAGGGGTGCTAAGTGAGGACAAGGCCATATTGGAGAGACTGAATGAATTCTTTGCTTTGGTTTTTACTGAAGAAGATGTAGGGATGTATCCATGCCTGAAATGATATTTAAAGGTGATGTATCAGAAGAATTTAACAAATTTTGATAAACCGGGAAGATGTATTACAACTATTTGATAAAATAAAGAATAGCAAATCATCTGGACCAGATGGTATACATCCGAGGGTGCTGAAAGAACTGAAATATGAGGTTGCAGATATTAGTAATCTGTGAACTTCCATTAAAATCATCTGTAGTACCTAAAGATTGGAGAATGGCCAGTGTGATGC
Organism: Ichthyophis bannanicus; assembly: GCA_033557465.1. Lineage (NCBI taxonomy): Eukaryota > Metazoa > Chordata > Amphibia > Gymnophiona > Ichthyophiidae > Ichthyophis > Ichthyophis bannanicus. Next base: position 14,421,189 of record CM066044.1, on the reverse strand, counting down.
CAATTTTTCAAAAGGATTCCAGGGGTGATCCAGGAAATTATAGACCAGTGCGCCTGATGTCTGTACAGGGCAAAATGGTAGAAACCATTATAAAGAATAAAATTGATAAACATGTAGATGGTCCTAGTTTAATGAGAGAAAGCCAACATGGATTTAGGAAGATCTTGCTTTATTAATCTGTTATCTTTTTGAAGGTGTGAATAAACAGGAAGAAAAAGGTGAGCCAGTCTATATAGTGTATCTGTATTTTCAGAAAATCTTTGACAAGGTCCCTCATGAGAAACCTTTGGGGAAATTCAAGTGTCATGGCATAGGAGGCAGTGTATTATTGTGGATCAGAAACTGGTTAAAAGAAGGAAAGCAGAGAGTAGGGCTAAATGGCCAATTTTTTCATTGGAAAAAGGCGAATAGTGGAGTACCCCAGGGATCTGTGCTGGGCCCACTGCTTTTAACTTATTCATAAATGACCTGGAAATGGGAACAGTGGGTGAGGTGATTACATTTGCAGATGACACAAAATTATTCAAAGTTCTTAAAATCCAAGAAGATTATGAAAAATTGCAAGAGGACCTTTGATAAATTGGACGACTGGAAGTCAAAATGGCAGATGAAATTTAATGTGGACAAGTGCAGTTATGCACCTAAGAAAGAACAACTCAAACTATGTAAGGTGCCACCTTAGAAACCAACACCTAGGAAAATGATTTAGGTGTCATTGTGATTAATACGTTGAAACCCTCTTCCCAGTGTGCAACAGCGGCCAAGAAAGCAAATAGAATACTAGGAATCATAATGAAACAAATGGAGAATAAAACAAAGGATATTACTACATATATAATGCCTCTTTATCGTTCCATGATGTGTCCGCACCTTGAATATCATGTGCCATTCTAGTTGCCATATCTTAAAAAGGATATCGCAGAACATAAATGCCATACAGGGTCAGACCAAGGTCCATCAAGCCCGTATCCTGTTCCAGACAGTGGCCAATCTAGGTCACAAGTACCTGGCAGGTTCCCAAAAAGGCACGCAGGTTCCACAATACTCATCCCGGGATAAGCAATGAATTTCCCGGGTCCTCTTTAGTAATATTTATGGACCTTTCCTTTAGGAACTTGTCCAAACCTTTTATAAACCCAGCTACACTAACAGCTTTTACTGCATCTTCCAGTAACGAATTCCAGAGCTTGATTTACACATTGAATAAATAAATATTTTCTCTTAGTCTTAAATGGGTTACATTGTAGTTTCATTGCATGTCCTGTAGTCTTCCTACTTTTTGATAGCGTAACCTACCAATCTGTGTTTTACCTGTAACACTCTATTCATCAATTTATAGACCTCTATCATATCCCCCCTTAGCCGTCTCTTTTCCAAGTTGAAGAGCCCCAATCTTTTAAGTCTCACAGAGATATCTATCTATCCCCTTTACTATTTTGGTGGTTCTTCTCTGTATCTTTTCTAATTCTGCTATATCCTTTTTAGGATATGGCGACCAGAATTGCACAAAATATTTAAGGTGCGGTTGCACCATGGAACGATAGTCATCATAATATTCTTGGTTTTATTCTCCATTCCTTTCCTTGGGAAAATTGGCCATTTAGCCCTACTCTCTGCTTTCTATCTTTTAACCAGTTGTCGATCCACCATAGTACACTGCCTCGAATTCCATGACTCTTTAATTTTGACAAGAGTCTCTCAAGAGGGAACTTGTCAAAGACTTAATGAAAATCCAGATACACTATAGTAACTGGCTCACCTTTGTCTACCTGCTTATTCACATCTTCAAAACTATATAGCAGATTAGTAAGACAAGACTTCCCTTGGCTAAATCCATGTTGGCTTTCTCCCATTAAACCATGACTATCTACATGTTCAATAATTTTATTCTTTATAATAGTTTTTACTATTTTGCCCAGTACTGACGTAAGGCTCACCAGTCTGTAATTACCCAGATCACCTCTGGAACTTTTAAAAATTGCCGTTACATTGGCGATTCTCCAATCTTGCAGTTCTACAGATGATTTTAACGATTAGTTTGCAGACCTAATATTAGTAATCTGTAATCTCCTATTTCAGTTTTTTCAACACTCTTGGATGTATACCATCCAGACCAGGTGATTTTCTACTCTTCAATTTATCAAATAGTTGTAATACATCTTCCCGATTTATTGATATTTCTTTCAGTTCTACGATATATCACCTTTTTATATACCATTTCAAGCATGGGTAACTTCCCTATATCAGAGGATGGAATGATACCCCTATGAGGAAATGCTTAAAAGGTTAGGACTCTTCAACTTGGAAAAGAGATGGCTGAGGGGAGATATAAATTAATGAATGGAGTAGAACGGGTAAATGTAGATTGGTTGTTTACTCTATCAAAAGGGAGAAAGACTAGGGGACATGCAATGAAGTACAATTTAAGACTAAGAGAAAGTATTTATTTACTTAACGTGTAATCAAACTATGGAATTTGTTAGCAGAGGATGTAGTAAAAGCTGTTAGTGTAGCCGGGTTTAAAAAAAGGTTTGGACAAGTTCCTGGAGGAAAGGTTCATAAACCATTATTAGAGGATCAAGGAAATAGACTGCTTATCCCGAGACAAGCTTGTGGAACCTATGTACCTTTCTGGGAACCTGCCAGGTACTGGGCTTTATGGACCATGGTCTGACCCAGTATGGCATTCGGGGGCGGCCCAAGGGGGGTGCGGGGACATGTGCGGAGATTAATTGCGTGGCCTCATTTGCATAGCTTGCCTCATTTGCATACATATTTGCATAATGTTAACATGCTTCTTAATGAGTGTCTGGATAAAGAAAGACTAACAGATTTCTACGTTACTATATTCCAGTGCCAACCGCCAGGCCCATTAGGAAGTACTATAAACACTGACCATTTAGAACTCATAGCAAATCCACCATATCATAACAGCTCTGCCAGGAGTCGCAAAGCACCAAAGCCTACCTATCACAAGGCAAAACTGCAAATATTAAACCAATACATCTCAGAGAATACCAGTGCATCTCCTACTGAGGAAAGAGAACAAGTGACACGGTCAAATAAAAACTACATGAACAGAATACCTCAGCTTGGTTAAAATGCAGAACATACACCGTCACCAAAGAACAAGGGATCACAATTTAGAAATAGGAAGACAATAATTAAACTGGGAACCCCAAAAGGCAAACTTGGGATGTACAACAACACTGGAGAAATAAAACTATAAATTAATTTCCTCTTGTACTAAACAAAACACAAAAGACGTTCCTTGTCGTCCCTCTAGTCCAGTCCCGGAACCAGTGAGTTTAGAATCTCCTCCAGCAGCTTTGGAGACTGACACCTGTCATCACTTTGATGATCTCAGCCTATATATATATATACAGTAGGACCGCCCCTTCACCTTCAGTATGTCAGTCTCCAAGCAGCTGAAGAGGCTTCTGAGCTCTAGGCTCGCTCAGCACAAATAAGCAGAGTAGCTTAGTTCTTTTTGACTTTCTTTGTTAAATTTCTTTGCTTGCCAGGCTGTGGTGTTGGGAAAAAAAAAATGAAGAGAGACAAGCACTGTTCAGGGCCAGGTGTTGGGGGTCGCATGGTGACATCCGCCGGTTTTTGCGGGTGGTTTTGCTTATGTGGCCTCCTCGTAGATGTTCGGTTCCGACATGGGATCTGAACTTGGTGTTGGAGTCGCTGCTGCGGCAGCCTTTTGAGCCGTTGGGGAAAGCCTCTGTAAAGGATCTGACCTTAAAGACGGTGTTTCTGGTAGCTATATGTTCGGCTCGCCGCATTTTGGAGCTTCAGGCCCTCTCTTGCAAGGAACCTTATCTATCCTTTTATGAGCACAAGGTGGTGCTGCGTACGGTTCTGGCGTTTTTGCCTAAGGTGGTTTCGGTGTTTCATGTGAACCAGTTGGTGTCGCTTCCGGTGTTCGCAGGCAGTCCGGAGGTTAAGTCGGATCGTCGTTTACGACTTTTGGATGTCCGTCGGACGCTGCGGTATTACCTTCGTGGTACGGAATCCTTCTGTAAATCGGACAGGTTATTTATCTCCTTCGGAGGACCACGAAAGGGAGAGGCGGCGGCTAAGTCGTCTATTTCCAGATGGTTGAAAGAAGCAATTGCAGGGGCCTATCTGTTAAAGGGTAGAATGGTGCCGGCGGGGCTCAGGGCTCATTCGACTAGAGCGCAGGCTACTTCCTGGGTGGAGTTCGGTTTGGTGCCAGCGGTGGACATTTGTAGACGTGGTCGTCGTTGCATTCGTTCACTAAACATTATAGGCTCGATGTTCAGGCAGCGGGGGATGGCCGTTTTGGGGCGGCAGTGCTTCAGGCTGGTTTGGATGGTCCCTCCCGTTTGGTAACCTACTGCTCTGATACATCCTCACTGGTTCCGGGACTGGACTAGAGGGACTACAAGGAAGACGAAATTAGACTTACCTGCTAATTGTTGTTCCTTAAGGAACTCTAGTCCAGTCCCGGAGCCTGCCCAAGATTATTTAGGGTTAGGGGTCCAGTCTGCACTGCCTTCTAAGCTTCCTTCTGCTGTTTCTTCTGTATGGTCCTGGCCGGCTGAGTTCCGGTTGCAGCGCTGCTTCATCCCTGGTTCCTGGAGAACAAGAAGGTAAATGAAAACAAGAACAAAAAAAACAAAACAAAACCAGGAATTGGAAACAAAAAGGGCAGAACTGGAAAGACGGTATGGAGTTTTTGTTCTGGGTTATATATTTTACCGTGTTTAACTACTTATTTGTTGCTCTGCTGAGTTTGCTTTGTCAATAGGTACTGAAGGTGAAGGGCGGTCTTACTGTATATATAGGCTGAGATCATCAAAGTGATGAAAGGTGTCAGTCTCCAAAGCTGCTGGAGGAGATTCTAAACTCAATGGTTAACGATGCACATTTCCCAGAGTTGATATATTCCAGTTAATAAATTCAAAATAAAGTATTTTCTACCTTTTGTTGCTTGTGCATTTTCTTTTTCAGTTGCAATTGCTCCATTCATTTTCTTCTGGTTTCTTCATGTCTTCTGCGAGCTATCCATTTGTCCTTGCTTATCTTAGGTTTTTTTCCAGATTTTTCTCTATATCTGCTTTAACATACTGATCTTTCCTCTTTTACTCTTTCCTCCATTTCTTTCCTTATTCCTTTATCATCCACTCAAATTTCACCCTTCCGTTCTCGATCTCCACTTACTCTTGCAATACTCGGCCCATCGTAGACTTTTCTTCCCTCCCACACAAAATATCTTTTCCCCTCTCCATTCTCATTCCCCATCCCTTTCTAGTCCTCCCTCAAAAACAGCTCCCTTTATAGTTCTAGACTCACCCAGCATCTGCACCCTTCTAGTCCCAGTCTCCCAAGCTTCCACATCAGCCCATTTCCAGTCCTAGACCCCCATATGCTGTTTTCCAGTTCCATTCCAGCCCCCCATCAGCCCATTTCCACTCCAAGGTCCCCCATCAGCCCATTTCCAGCCCTATTCCAGCCCCCATCAGCCCATTTCCAGCCCTATTCCAGCCCCCATCAGCCCATTTCCAGCCCCCATCAGCCCATTTCCAGCCCTATTCCAGCCCCCATCAGCCCACTTCCAGTCCTATTCCAGCCCCCATCAGCCCACTTCCAGTCCTAATCCAGCTCTTCATCAACCCGTTTTCAGTCCAAGTTCCCCCATCACAGCCCAATTGCAGTACTCCCCCCATCACCGCCCACTTGCAGTCTCTTCCCCCCCCCCCCCACCATCACAGCCCACCTGCAGTCCGTTCCCCCCCATCATAGGTACACATAGATTGTGAGCCCTTTGGGGACAAGGGAATGTATCCAGTACCTGCTTATATAGTGATTGTAAACCGCTCTGATGCCCTTCAGCCTGGGCGGTATATCAAGAATTGCATAAACATAAACATCACAGCCCACTTGCAGTCCCCCCCCATCACAGCCCAATTGCAGTCCGTTCCCCCCCCCCCATCACAGCCCATTTCCAGTCGGTTTCCCACCCCCACCAACACAGCCCATCCAGTCCTAGCCGCCGCCCCCCTCCCTCCAAAGAGCCCCGTGCCATCTAAGGGGCTGCAGAGGGAGCTGGGGAAGCCCGTGCGAGGCCCTAGCTCCCTCCTAAACAGCCGCCAGCGTGAAGAGACTTTACCTTCATGCTGGCGGCTGTTTCAATGAAGCCACGAATGCCGGGAGATGCCCTTTAACCTCTCCCAGCATTCGCGGCTTCATTGAAACAGCCACCAGCGTGAAGGAAAAGGCTCTTCTCGCTGGCGGCTGTTTAGAGGGAGCTGGGGCCTTGCGCAGGCTTCCCCGGCTCCCTCTGCATAAAACGTCCATTGAGCGAGAATGTGGTTCACGTGGGGCCCTGTGCGAACAACATTCTTGCTCAATGGACAGGCCGGCCCTGGAATTATTTATGATATTATATTTACAAGTGGATGCTGTATGGGGAAGTTGCGACTAGCATCTTTTGAGAGTGGGCACCCCCCCCCCCCCTTGACAGATCAGTTTGCCACCTCACAGAATGCCCAGGTTTATCAGCTCTGCTCCAGATTATGCACATATAGTAGAGTAAGTAGCGTCAGATGTTTTCCTCTTGCGTTGGGGGGAGGGTCTTTTATACGCTTCTCCTCCAATTCCTATCATTACAAAAACCCTACTGAAGCTCAAAACAGACGGCAACACAATGATTCTCATCACTCCCTTCTGGCCATGGTTCCCCTCCTGCTGCAGCTCTCCAGTCAGAAGCAGCTCCAGCTTGACTGTGCACCAGATCTGATTTATCACAGGAGGGTGGGACAATGTTGCACCTCACCATCTGGTCCTTGGCTCTCACAGCGTTGATGTTAAGAGACTAATGTTGTCTCAGCTCAATCTGCCAGATGGTTAACCAAAATCCTTTTGGCCTCCAAGAGGGCCTCTACAAGAGTCTGCAAATGGAAGAGGTTTGTTGTCTGATGAGGGCTGGGCCCTAGACCCTTTCATCTGTTCCACACAAAAACTACTTGCATATCTTCTACACCTCTCCAAGTCTGAACTTGAGTCCCTTCGTCAGGGTCTACCTCAATGCAATTGGAGCTTACCATCCATTTGTGGAAGGAAAGTCCCTCTCAGTACAGTCTTTAATTGTTCGCTTTATGTGGGGATTGCTTCTCTTGAAGCCTCCCATTCTTGGGATCTCAATGTGGTTCTTGTGCAGCTCATGAAAGCTCCCTTTGAGCTGATCATTTCCTGTCCTCTGAAGTTCTTGATCTGGAAGGTATTATTTCTGGTGGCAGTCACTTCAGCATGCAGAGTAAGCAAGCTTCAGGCCCTAGTAGTTCATCCACCTTACACCAAATTTCATCATAATAATGGTCTTCCATACTCATCCTAAATTCCTTCCAAAGGTGGTATTGGATTTCCACCTTAATCACTTGTTCTTCCAATATTTTGCCATAAAGGGGAAGAGATGCGTTGTACATGTTGGACTGCAATGCAAGCCTTAGCCTTCTACTTGGAGCGGACAAAAGCCCATAGAAAATCCATCCAACTAACCCAAATAAGCTAGGAGCTGCCATTTCCAAATGCTCTCTTTCGATTTGGCTAGCAGACTGCATCTCTTTTGCTTATGCCCAGGCAGGCCTGAGCCTTGATCAAGTCACAGTGCACAATATCAGATCTATGACTGTATCGGTGGCCAGCTTATGCTTGGTCTCCATGGTAGAGATTTGCAGGGCTACAATGTGGTCATCGGTCCACACATTCACATCTCACTACTGTCTGGATTACTGACCCAACAGCATCTTGGCAAATCTGTACTCTGGAATCTGTTTGGGGGATTAGAATCCAACTCCAACCCCCCACCACCACCCCAGGCTCACTCTAGTCTGTTCAGGCTACTAAATTTAAAAAAAAAAAAAAAAAAAGGAAGAGAATCATTGCTATTGTACATAGTTGAACGGTTATGGCTTTTCTCCATTCTACAGTTGAGTTTTGCCGCTGTTGGGCTTCTTGTGCCTCTTCGGTTTTCAGTAGCCTGTAGCTTGGAAGTCCCATACATGAGGACTCATTCCTGCTTGTCCAGGGAGAAAAGGTATTTACCCACTTGTAGTAGGTGTTCTCTGTGGACAGTAGGGATTAGCCCTCACCACCCTTCCACCTCCCTGAGGCGTTGTCTTCTACTACAGCTGTGTTATTAGACTGATTCAAGATGGTGCCATGGCAGCAGGCAGGAAGGAGACACGCAGGCACGGTGGAGTCTTCCAAAAGCTTCCAATAGAAGCTGGAGAGCGTTCCTGCACAGGGGCTCTGTCGAATGACATCACCCAAGCATTAGGACCAATTCCTGCTGTCCATGGAGAATACCTGCTACAGGTGAGTAACTACTTTTCTCTCCTCTGATCATATCATCACTTCTGCATTTTTTTTTAAATGGCAGTAAACATTTTATTTCGGGCAATTTTCAGCCTGCCCGAATACTCGTACAGCGTGCCCTTGCACCACCTCCTCCTCCTGTGGATGCTTTCATAATTCAAGAAACATGTACGCTTGAAAATGCAAGAGTGTGCACGTCTTCTCAGCCCCTGCCTCTCTGGATGCTCCTCTCTCAGGATGTGAATAGGAGTACACGCATTGTTGCATTAGGGGGTGATTTTTATAGAAGATTTTTCTCATGTCTATGCCCGTGTATTCACATAAAATGCCTCTTATAAAATCGTCCCACACATACAAATAGGGTATGTTTAGGGGCATCCGGTGGCTAGTGTGGTGAACAGCGCCCTCCTGAGCCTATGAAAACGGGTGAAAATCCTGAGGTTCAGCAGGATTTATCCCTATTTGAGAAACCAAGGAAGAAAGAGAGACTATATTCCACAGAGCTGAGCATGGAGACCAGCCCAGGGGAGGAGTCCTGCAGTCCTGATTGGGCACACCCTGTCCTGGGAAGGGGCGTGTCCAGGAGAGAACGTGGTTTTAAACCAGAGCATGGCTTTGCTAGTCGGATGGAGAATGAGAATGGGATTAAGATAGAGAAGAGAAAGAAGGAGAGGAGGAAGAATGATTGGAAGTCCAGAAGACAGTATGCTGATACTTGGGAACCTGGCATTGGAAGGAGACCTGCAAAGTTCTATTCAGAGGCAGTGAGTAGAAGTCCCAAGGAGAGAGGACCTAGCCCTGAATTAGACAACCGTTGGAAGGCACAGTCCTGGGAAAGGAAGCCTTCAAGGCAGGCACAAGAAAGAAACAATCATTCTGTGAAGTACCGTTTGAGCCAGAGAGCAACAAACATTCTAACAGCTGGAGAACGTTGGAGCTATCTGAAGTCAGAACGGCATGGCAACAAGTAAGTGAATTGCCACAAAGTTTCCAGGCTGAACGTAAAGCTAACTCTCCTGTGTGTGAAACATTAGCAAAAGAGACTAGCAGTTACTCTAACACAATTAATCTAAGAGAGGAGAAAATAAACAGCCTTAAGCCAGAGGGAAGTTGTATAGCTGATAGCAATTCCCTATCTCACAAACAGCAGGCTGAATTGCTCCTACAGAGTTTTAAGCAGTTTTTAGAGTTGCAAGCTAGAAGACAGCCAGTGTTACCAGAAGCCAGTAATTCCATACAGCTTGAAGAGTTAACACAAGATAATACAGACTTACCAGATTGTGAGAGCATGGATTGCACGGTCTGCTGTGTAGAGATGCCAAGCTGAAGGAAACTGCTTTTTACCGTATGTGAATTGAATGCTACGGAGCTGTTGTATTGCCTTGCTGAGAAAGCTCTAATTATGTGCACCTGATTTTCCCCAGCACTGTGAAGGTAACAGTGGCTGAAAGAGGCTGCAGTGAAACTAACTGACCTCTTGGGGCAAAGTGAGTAATTTGCTTAGAAGTGAAAAGCAGCAATTATACTTTAAGTTGCCTTTATCCTAAGTTTTCCTGTTAGCATTTTGAAGCACCTATTTTGTTTGCATTTATTTGCCATGTGATGGAACAATATCCTTTACTATAATAAATATACTGGAAACCCCATAACTACAACTCTTTATTTCGGAGCGAGAGGAGAAGGAACTACAATACCCAGCATTCCCTGGATACAGGTTACTCTCCTTCCTCACGAAGCATCAGACCGCCGCTCCTGTCTTTAGCCCCAAGGCCGGGCAGGAGCGCCGCACTAGATAGATACAGATTCCATAAGGAATCCCACTACATGGCTTCTGGTCTCAGAACCATTGCTGCAATTATCAGACTAGGGAGGGCAGGAGTATTAAAAAAATAATGGGAAAAATATCTCCAGATAATTGTGAGTGAAGGCTGATAGCACGAGAATCCCAGCTGTATTCAAATGAGCTGCAGGAAGTGTGACGTTGCTATCGGGCAAAAAACCCTCCCCCCCAACACACATGTGCATAAATGACCTCATATAAACGTCCGACCAGCATAAGGGCATGCACGTTGGTATGCAGGTGTCTACTTTGTCAGTAGGCCCAGCCAGATGTACGGGCTAAGTGAATCTATGCATGTACAGTAGTGGCCAAAAAATTAAGGCAGAGTCCAAAATATCAGAATTTTATTAGAAAAGTACGTGGTGTTGTCACTTTCATGGTCAAAAGCTTTAAGAACCAAAGATAAATATATATATATAATATATATAGATATATATATATATGTGTGTGTGTGTCATTTTCAAAGTTGTATTCAGGAAACGATATATGTGTCAATATTTGATAGGGTGTCCATGATTTTTCAGCACAGCCTGGATTCTTGTAGGCATACTGTTAACTAGCGTTTTACAGTATGCCGGAGTGATTTCGTTGACCCATACATGCTTGAGTATGTCCTTTAAATCTGCTTCTGAAGTTGGACAGTGTGCTGCCACCTTTTTCTTCATAAGATTCCAACAGTTTTCAATTACATTGAGATCCGGAGAGTTTGATGGCCAACTTGGTAGCAGTTCGATCTTGTTGTCCACTAACCATTTTTTGACTGTTTTTGCAGTGTGGCACAGTGCCGAGTCCTGCTGAAATATAGTTGTTCCAGAAACATTCATGTGTATTTTAACTTTACTATTCAGCATGGATATGTATTTTGCAGCATTTACTCTTTCACCTTTCTCAAAAATGTGCAGGCCACATCGTCCATTCGCTGAGATACCACCCCATACCATGACCGATGGTGGGTGTTTAACAGTCTTGATCGTGTACTTCGGATTTAGTCTCTCGCCTGTGGGTCGACGGACGTAGTTGTAACCATGCCCACGTACTTGTTGAAATGTACTTTCATCTGTGAACATTACCCTCTCCCACCATTCAGCAGATTTGTCTTTCATCTTGCTACAAGACTGTATGCGGGCAGCAATTTGTTTCCTGGTCATCATAGGCTTCTTGGCAGGTCTTCTGGCCACGAGTCTGAATTCATCCACAAGCCGTCGTCGGACAGATCTGGCACTTATCTTTATTCCTCGATCATTAGCTAACTGAGCCACATGTTGAGATGAAGTATGTGGACTAGCTGTAATAATGCTTTTGAGGAATCGGTCATCTGGTCCAGTAGTTATCAGTCTGCGCTCACATTTCGAACGACGTGTATGGCCACCTGATTTCAGAACATTCTGAACTGCACACCTTGATATATGCAAATGTTTTGCAATAGCACATTGCAAATATCCTTCAGCATGGAGTGTGAGAACTTGTCCCTTTACAAAGTCATTAATATCGCACTTTCTACCCATCTTGATTGTATATTTTACATGTAACTTTCAATCTTTTCCTAGTTCTAAAAATTCAAAACTTCATCCAAGAAACCTAGTACAGAGTGTAAGTAAACTAAAATGGACACCAGACACATGGTGTGACTAGTCGCCATGCTGATTAAATAAGTAAGCACGTGTGACATCTCCACAGTACATTATTTAACAATAAATTGTAGAAAAAGATACCTGCCTTAATGTTATGGCCACTACTGTATATGTGAAAACTTACACCTGCTCAAGTTCTCTGCCACATACTCTAGTATTTTATAAAGTCAAGTGGGTGCCTACACATGGTTCCCTGTTAGAATATGACCCCCCAAGTTTAATACATATGGGTAAGATAAACCTTCTCTGAAGCTGCTTAGAACTTGTGAGTCTCCTGCAATGTGCTTCCAGTAGATTTGATTCCTTGGAATTTTTGCATATCATAAATGGAACCCCATTGCACAGGGTAGCTCATTTCCCCATGACCAAAGTCTTGACTAGAATCGCACTGGGCACTTATCTTACGGCTGAACTCCCAGATAGAACTGTGCATTGCACAAATCTGCTTTCTGCAGTTCACATCTGTTCAAGGTGAAATGTTACCGCCCTCTCCGAAATGTGCTCTCCCAGGGTTACTAGATATGTCCTGCAGGTGGTTTTGGTACTGATGAGGTTTTTTCCCCATTCTCTTGTTGCAGTCGGTCTGGGTAAAGACGGGGACCTTGCAGTGGTGGCGACACTGGAAGCCCAGTAAATGGATTGATGTGCGGGTGACGCTGGAGCAATTCACAGGAAACGATGGCACACGAGATAGCATTCTTTTCATTTATTACAGCTACTATGAGGAGAAAAAGGTACTTCATAATGATGGTGATATTTTAGTGCTGCATTTTACTAGCCAAGAGAATGCATGGGTGCAGAGGAGGCAGACGTCTTACCATTCTCAAGAATGTTCATCTGTTTTATTTTGAATTGCGAATGGTGCATTTTCTCCAGGAAGATGTCCTGTTCTTTTGGTATCCAGTTATAGCAGAAGCCAAGCAGGGCCGGCAGTACCATTAGGCGAACTAGGTGGTCACCTAGACTGCCGGCCCTCTAGGGCCACCCATTGCAGCCGCTGTCGCCCCCTCTCGGGACCTGCAATGGCTGCAGATCCTGGAGAGAGGTAGCAATGGGCACCACGGAGGGGGAGGGGAGCGGCAGCACGCAAGGGATGAGATTTGTCTAGGCACCTTATCTCCTTGTGCTAGCCCTGAAGCCAAGGAGAAAGAGGATGGACTTGCATCATTACTGATTTGGGGATAAAGTAATAAGACTGCTGTGTTAGTCCACTCTAATGGTTGATAAAGAAAATAAGAGACCTTTTTTTTAAATTGGATTAACGTAATCATTTTGTGGATTAGTTTTTGAAGGTTAAAAACCTTCTTCCTCAGGTCAGGACAGTATGAGCAGAAGATGACACTGCTATAATATAAAAGTGAATCACAGAAATGTTGCAGTGATATTCTGAGGTGAAAGGGGGGAAGGAACTGTGGGGAGAGATGATGGATGATCAGAAAGTGAGAAGGCTGTACAAAAAATTGTGTTTCATAATGTAATAGCCCAGATCTTTGTTATTTCCAAATGGACTTATTTTAATTGAAATAGATTCTTGGACTGATTTAAATCATCCCTTGTGCACTCTTGTCATAAAATCAGTGATGCTGTGTTCTGTTCCTGCAAAGTGCTCTCCGACCACCGATGCAACAGAAGTGACACCTCGATCGGCTTTGTGTCGTGTGATCTTTTGTCTGTGTCAGTTGAATCTTGTCTTTAACATTTTGCCTCTCTCCCCAGCCTAGCGCCCTTCTTCACCTTTTCTGCACTAAATGATGTGTACCTCATCAGAGGAAGAACGGGAGTCAGATTCTCTTACATTGACTGTTTTTTCCAAAGGGTCCTGTGAGATGTATTTGCATAACTTTGCATTGTGGTGTATTGCAGGGATTTGTGCCATTCTTTCTTTTGGGCTTCTGTTTGGTGCTTGTTGCTTCCGATTCGGTGGTTTTCAGGTGAAGCAGGGAATATCTCTTTCGGTAATTCATCCTCCGGAGGAGTGGTTGTAAGTCTTACGATTTTTCAGAGTTTTGCCGGCTCTAGATCCATATGAAGAGGACTCTGCAGTTTTCTTTCTTTGTCTTGCAGTCTGTTTTCTCTGAGCAGGCTTCTTGGAGATGATCTTTGGATTGTATCTTTTTTGTTTGAAGGATTCAGTCGGGATTTGGAGGTGTTTATCCCCCTGTCTTTATGGTCAGAGCCAGTATGGTGGTATTGTGTTGCTTGGCTATGTTTATTTACCTTTTTGGAATGTGAGGGGTGGAAGCTGGAATTCGGAAGGTAGCTGCTTCTGTCAGTTGGTTCCCTGTATATGGATGTTTGTATTTAGCCATTGCTGAAACTTATGTCCAGAAAGTTAACTTTAGCCGTGGACTAGTTAATTTTACATCTGGTTTGAAGAGGGGGATGTGTCTCTTATCTCATTTAGAAAAACCCTGAATACATGGACCTTTCAGAATTTCTTTTAATCCCGAGTCCCCAGCCAACCGACCTTAGCCATTTACTTCTCTAACTTTGATGCTATCCACTAAAGACCCTCGAGCTATTCACAGACTCCCCAATCTCTTCCTATATGGCACTCATTGTGGACCTACTGTGCCTTTTGAACAGTCTGTCTGTTTAGCCATAAAAGTTCCATCACATCTGTGTAATCTGCTTGTGGTGGGGTGGCTGTGAAATATAAGAAACTGTCCAAATCATAAAAATGTCATTGGAGGAGAGCTGAGTGCGAGGTGGAAGATTGGACAGAGACTCGGGTGCCTGTGAGTTATTCGGAGGCCTGTCTGCAGCTGCGGCGGCGTCAGCCAATTTCAGTACTGAGAGCCGTTGGGGCTCTTTAAAAGTTCTTGAGTACTGCGGCACGTGGCCACGGGTGTGCCCAAAGGGGCAGGTCTGACCTCTTTGGAGTACTGAGGACCACTGAGGGGCGAATTGCTTCCCTGTGTTTACTTTATCATTGTATGGCGAAGGGGAAACATAAAGCTGAAGGAAAGTAGATCATCTCTTCCTCCGCCAAAGATTACTAACCTGATGGATAAGCACCTGGTTCCAGGCTTTATCGCATGGTTTATCTTCTGTTTCTCGGATTTCCCCTATGACTGTGGATTTTCCTCCTTCTCCTTCTACTGACGTTCCCTCAACAGATATTGCTTTAGCCAATGTTTGGAAGCTGGTTGCTAGGACTGAATCTATTAAAGGACACTATTCTAAAATTGTGTGCATTTTCCCAACATGATGTGAAATTTTCTAAGTTAGATGATCTGCTTGATAACCTGTCATGGCCTACTGCCAAACTTGAGCCTTTGCAGTCCGCTGTGGCCTCTTCAATATTGGATAGTTTACTTTCCCCTGAAATTCTTTTGAGAAAATATTTTACTGAAGTCCTTGCCCTTCCAAATTCGGATGATATAATTATCTCAGATTTATAAATTATATTCCCCAGAGAGTCCGGAATGTTGATCCAATAGAGAGTGAGCTGGATGAGTTAATTCCTGCTTCTGTTCATTTAACCTAATTCCTAGAAGATTCCGCTTCTAGGGCTACACTATCAATCTCTTTCACTAATGAATTAGATAAGAGCAGGATCTCAAATGTTACTTTAAAAAGAAAGGGGTGTGTTTTTGTGGACAGCAGGTCTCCTTGTTTCCTAATATGTCACGTGCCACTTGGGTTAAGAGGAGATCCTTTCTCACACATTCGACTAAAATTTTGGCCGCTGGGGGAACTTTCGTTCTGAAATTCCCATGCAAGTGCCTTATTACTTTTCAGTCTAGAGTTATGTTTTTACTGATCATATGCATTTAGGGAAGTTTTTGAATGAACATATTTCCTAAGTTTGGGGTGGGTTTGTTTGGGCATTTAGATTTTATCGCCTTTGTTTGATATCCTCTTTTGATTTCCTTGTTTTATTATTTTTCTTTGTAACGGTGGCTTCTCTCTCTGTAAAGCGGAGAGAATGGGTAGGTTTTCAGTGCCATTCTCAGAGGTAATGGAAGTGCATTCCACACATGGGGGCTGTAGAAGGAACTGACTTGCACTCGGTTGTCTCTAGGGGGTATGTTTACTAAACAGCGATAACGTTGCAGCGGCGCAGTTTGCGTGCGATATGGTAACGTTATAGCGCGATACAGTCTCTGGCGGCGTTAAGGCTCCCCAGAGGGTGGAGAAAAGGGGTCAGTGGGCAGAGAGTGGGCGGGGAGAGGCTCCATGCACACTAACGCTGTGAAATGAAGGTCTGAAAATTAACGCCAGTGAAAACCTCGCATTAGAGGCACATTTGCAGGAGAGAGAAACCAGTTCGGTCAGCAATGTACAGCAAAGGCAGGGAGACCCAGAAATGTAATAGTAGTGAAACATGTGCAGCAACAGCATAGTGCCCAAGTACGAAAGGGCACTATAGTGAGGCTGCAAATGGGGTACTGTGCCAACAGTTTGGTGCAGTACACACAGCCAGTGTGTTCAGAGGCAGAAGGTCACAGGTTCAAGTCCCAGCTGTGGCCCCTGCAGACCATGTCCCTATATTTTACCCTACAGCGCACATACACCATAAACATGTGCAGTCCCTAGAGCAGAGGTTCCCAACTGCAGTCCTGGAGGGCCAAACACCATTCAGGATATCATGCTGTCCCTAATAAATATGCATGAGATGCATTGGTATGCAGTGCCCCCGTTGTATGCAAATGTATCTCATGCATATTCATTAGGGACAGCCTGAAAACCTGAATCGTGTTTGGCCCACCAGGACCAGAGTTGGGAATCTCTGCCCTAGAGCATCGGCCAACAGGGGCACAAACACAAACACCCACAGGCTCCACTATCCAAAGCCTCATGGTGAGTCAGGCTGTTGGGCCCTGCGTGGAGCAGCAGCTACCAATACTAGCACCTACATAAATTTAAAAGGAAATCCCTCAGACAGCCTTATTAAATAACACCACTGCGGGATCGAACTCATGACCTCTGCCTCCACAGTCATTGTAGTCACCAGTGGGCTACATCTCTATAACTTCTAATACAGTGCTGGCATGGACTTAAGGTTAACGCGCGTTAACGAGCCAAGGCGCCCGCTATCGCGCGATACAAATTCATTGCTACCTTGCCGCCGGAACGCCCGCTACCTTATATGGCATTCTTCACATTAAC
This sequence comes from Ichthyophis bannanicus, assembly GCA_033557465.1. Classification (NCBI taxonomy): domain Eukaryota; kingdom Metazoa; phylum Chordata; class Amphibia; order Gymnophiona; family Ichthyophiidae; genus Ichthyophis; species Ichthyophis bannanicus. The sequence continues at coordinate 14,404,257 of CM066044.1, read as the reverse complement.
GCTGCAACTAGCACTGGTAACATTAAGACAGTTTAGTAAACATCCCCCTAGGTGGTAAGCAGAGGCTCATGGAATGAGTAGCTGGTTTAGGTAGCAAGTGCATTGTTGGGCAGTTTAACTAGTATGGTGGTAAGGTTTTGGGAATTCCTGTGTGAAGTATTTTATAAATTAGTAACAGAAATGTATTTGGATTGTTGTCTCAACCAGGAGCTGGTGAAGGCTTATTTGTGCTGGTGTAATATGTTCATTTCAGCACATAGTTGAGCATTCTGGCTGCTGTGTTCTGTAGAAACTGGAGGCGATGGGTAGAGTTTTTGAGCGGGGTGTAGTATAGCGAGTTGCAGTAATCTAGGCAGCTTAAAATAAGTCCATAGGCTAGGACCAGTGGCTAAATTCCACCCAAGCAGCCCCCTCAATGCAGGAGGAGAGGAGCCCAGGCAGGAAGGGGGCCCATGCGGTGCCAGTGAAGGCAGAGTGGCAAACTAACTTGAAATAATTTTCTGTGCTGCCTACCTGCTGTTCAAGCCCAGCAGTGGGAGGTGACGGTTGCTGGGCCTGAAAACTTTGTGGCTCCTCATTAGAACTTAGGCTATTGGCTGGAATCTTCAGGTCTTTGGTGGAAAAATACAATTTGACTGTCCAGGTCTGTCTGATGGCCTAATATGATGGCTTCAGTGTTTTCAGATATTTGTGAGTCGGGGGTTAGCTGTTCATTAATTTTATAATACAAGACACTAATCCCTCACTTGGTTTGCAGCTTGTCGTGCTGTGAGGGCTTGTGTGCATCAGTGATTCTGAGAGCTAAACTATCGGTAGTTTAACTACTGGCAGGGTCTGCCAAGATGGACAGGTCTCAGCTGAGGTGCCAGACCAAGACAAACCACCCATCTGGGCAGCAGCAGAATGGGATAGTGTTGACAGCGGAGGATCACATTTCTGTGACAACAGCAACAACACCAAACTTAAACTGCACGGAAGAAAGGCCCGGCAATCTACTTCTGTATCTTGCCATGAAAACCCAATGGATAGTTACAACAAAACAAATTGTGCTATAGTGCTGGAAGATGAGACCCCCAGGTCGGAAGCCACTCAACTAGCTACTGGGGAAGAGCTGAAGACTTTTCAGAGTAAAGCCAGCATTTATGATGTGGTTGGATCAAAGCCCTCGGGATGTCTGACTGCTGATGTAGCTGCGCATGAAATGAGTCAGAAGCTGTAAAGATGTCTTACACATTGGAACATGGAACGTACGAAGCATGAACCAAGGGAAGTTGGAGGTGGTCAAGAATGAAATGGAACGTGTACAACTTGATCTGTTGGGTGTCAGCGAACTGAAATGGACTGGCATCGGGCACTTTGCATCAGTTGATCACATGGTCTACTATGCTGGAAATGAAAGACAAAGAAGAAATGGTGTTGCGTTTATAATAAAGAAGAAACTTGCAAGAAACTTGCAGCTGCCGCCATCTACAAGCTCCCCCGATCGGGGTAGAGCTGCAGGGAGAGCCAGCAAGCCAGCCTGCTCAGCGACTCCAGCCCTATCGGGGCTGTGGGAGGAGGAGCAGCACCTTTAAAAGAAAGCGCCGCCGGCGGGAAATCCCCTTTGCAGCTGCCGCCATCTACAAGCTCCCCCGATCGGGGTAGAGCTGCAGGGAGAGCCAGCAAGCCAGCCTGCTCAGCGACTCCAGCCCTATCGGGGCTGTGGGAGGAGGAGCAGCACCTTTAAAAGAAAGCGCCACCGGCGGGAAATCCCCTTTGCAGCTGCCGCCATCTACAAGCTCCCCCGATCGGGGTAGAGCTGCAGGGAGAGCCAGCAAGCCAGCCTGCTCAGCGACTCCAGCCCTATCGGGGCTGTGGGAGGAGGAGCAGCACCTTTAAAAGAAAGCGCCGCCGGCGGGAAATCCCCCTTGCAGCTGCCGCCATCTACAAGCTCCCCCGATCGGGGTAGAGCTGCAGGGAGAGCCAGCAAGCCAGCCTGCTCAGCGACTCCAGCCCTATCGGGGCTGTGGGAGGAGGAGCAGCACCTTTAAAAGAAAGCGCCGCCGGCGGGAAATCCCCTTTGCAGCTGCCGCCATCTACAAGCTCCCCCAATCGGGGTAGAGCTGCAGGGAGAGCCAGCAAGCCAGCCTGCTCAGCGACTCCAGCCCTATCGGGGCTGTGGGAGGAGGAGCAGCACCTTTAAAAGGAAAGCGCCGCCAGGCAGCCCGCACCTGATGGGCCCGCGCCTGAGGGCCTCGCCAGAGGGCCCTTTGGCGTTTCCTTTAGGCAGTGGCCCCCTTGATTCCCCCACCGCACTGTTCCAGCGAACCAGCTCTCCTCTCCAACACGTTCTTCCAGTTTAATCGTCCACCGACTCTCTGTGGCACCTCACCGTGTAAAGAAGGACACCACCAGTCGATGAGGTAAATTCCTCATTCCATAGCTGACACCTACAGGGACTGTAAAAAGCCGAACATTTTACCATTTATCTTACCCCTTTCCAATGCTAAACTGCCTTACTTGAAACTGCAGATGTATTCTTTAGATATCTTGTTGTGATTAGCCCTCGCTCTTATACCTGTACCTCTTAACCTATTATAATCGTGCCACAGTACTGACACAGTGGATACATTACTGTCTCATTGTTACTTTCCAACTGCTACTACCACCCCAACTTGTAACTAACCTAGTTTACCACAGCACTGACACGGTTCTGTTACATGTACTGTTACTTTGTTACACTTTGTTATATTCTAGCTGCTACTGCCTTAAACTGTACCTTGCTATCAAGCTCCAATCCTACACCCAAAGTAGCTGCCCCACTTTGAACATCCAAAATGCCCTCTTCCTTATCCTTATTCCTCTTCCTCCTCACCGCTTGGGCCCCCAACCTGTTACTGGCCCTCAATCCTGATATCAAGCATATCCCAATCCTCTTTAACTATAGCAGAAGATGGTCTGAGAATCCTCGTCAACATTCAACAAAAGCCAGTGCCCTTCATCCCCACCTTCTACACATCCCCTTACAAGATTTTAAAAGGATCCAAACTGAGAAATGTAATTACCAACAGCTACTAAAATGTGCACTTATCAATTCCAGATCAACACGCTCAAAATGGCCAGCTGTCAATGACCTTATAACTCTACATGATCTCGATATTCTAATGATAACAGAATCTTGGTTATCCGATCATGATAATGCTCTAATCAACCTGATGTTACCACCTGGTTATTCAACCTTTGCCTGCCATAGGTCCCACCAGAGAGGAGGTGGAACACTCATTTTTGCCAAATCCGATCTTCAATTTACTATAAAGAATTCTATCAGCTCAACCTACCTGGATATAATATCCATATCGAATGAACACTGTTCAATAAATCTTTTATACCGAGCACCAACTGCATCACCAGATGACCTCCCGTCAATAATCGACTTAGCTTGCAACTCCGCTAACCCACGCACCCTAAATGTCCTGATGGGAGATTTCAACCTGCCATCCCTACATGATACACATTCGACAGCATTCCTCGACGCAATGAATGAGCTGGGCTACACGCAACTTATCAACTCCCCTACTCATAACAAAGGTGGCATACTTGACTTGATCTTCATACCACAGACCGCTATCAACACCTCCCAGAGTTTGTTACTCTCCATAACTCCGGTACCCTGGTCCGACCATCATTTACTCCTATTTCACATACCCACCAACAATCTTGGCATTTCCAGCACCAAAACACACGCTCCCACTAGAACCGTGACAACACGCTTTCGACCACTTGTTAAGGATACAGCTCTCGAGAAGATCCTACCTCTACTCACCAACAATTCTCTTGACCCAGATGAATTGGTTTCCAATTGGGACGACACCCTCAGAGCTGCCTCCTGCCTATCATCCGTCAACAAAAACCAAGCGAAACGCGATCACGCACCATGGTACTCTCTGGATCTACGAACATCGCTCATCCAGCTACGTAAACTAGAAAGACAGTGGTGCCACAATCGGACTCCTGAGGCACTTGGTGCATACTCCACACACCTGCAAGACCACCGAAGAAAAACCATGGAAAAAAGAAAGTTGTATTACTCAGAACTACTAAAGCGATCACTTAACAAACCTCATGATCTATTTAACATAGTGAAGTCACTAACTGGCGATCCAGCACTAGCCCAAACAACCTTGCCCCAGCCGCAAGACTATTCTACCTACCTTCAATCTAAGATGATACAAAGCAAGGACAACATGAATACATCCATATTTCATACCTCCCACGGACTTCCACAACCAACCCCATTACTATCATTCTCCAAGGTATCCAACAAAGAAATTGCAGATATCATCACATCTATCAACCTCACCACTGCCCCCAATGATCCCTGTCCTGCTAGTTGGATTAAAGAATTGCGCCATGACCTCAGTCCATTTATATGCAGAATTTTGAATCAATCATTCATAACAGGATCCTTCCCTCAAAGCTTAAAAAACACTTCAATCCGCCCTCTGCTAAAGAATAGTAAACTTGATCCATCTAAAGTTGAGTCATTCCGGCCAATCTCGAGCATCCCACTGCTTGCCAAAATCATGGAGAAGGTAGTCCAACGGCAAATCCAACACCATGTTGATACAGTCGCACCACTGGACCCATCCCAACACGGCTTCAGGGAAGCTCACGGAGTGGACACCATCCTCACAACCCTCTTCAACAACCTAATCACAGGAACTGACAATACCAACCATGGATTCGTCCTCATTTTTTTAGACATAGCAGCTGCATTTGATTCAGTGAACCATGAAACACTTCTAGATCGCCTCAAAGATAAAGGTCTGCAAGGCTCAGCGCTAGCATGGTGCGAATCCTATTTATGTAACAGATCACAACAAGTCAGAGCAGGTTCCAAAACCTCCGAACCATTCTCACTAAAGCAAGGTGTACCCCAGGGTTCCTCCCTCTCGGCATTAATGTTTAATATATACATGCAGCCCATTTGCGCCTTCATCCGCTCCTTCAATGTCCAATGCCTTGCATATGCAGACGACATCTTAATGTACCTTCAATTTAAAATCGATCAATCAGATTTCAATCCAATTATAAGATGTTTTGAGGCTGTAGCAGATTGGCTCCTCTCTCAAAATCTCCGCATTAACCATAGCAAAACAGATGTACTATTCATCTCACGGAACCAGAAGTTCACGCCACCTCCCTCTCTTCCAGTCAATAACATTGAACTAAAGTCCAAAGCTACAATTCGCTACCTGGGCATCACCCTCGACCAGCGACTTGACATGTCAGCACATGTTACAAACAAAGCTAAAGCAATCTATCACAAGATCCGATCACTACGCCATCTCCGCCCACTGCTTGACTTCCCTGACTACCGCTCAATTTTCCAAGCCTTAGTCATCCCACACCTTGACTTCGCCAACATTATCCTACTGGGACTCCCACAATCGACTCTTAACCCGTTACGCCTTGCCATGAACTCAGCTGCAAGGGCACTGTCCGGGCTTTCAAGGTCTGACCACATAACGCCAGTTCTAAAGAACCTACACTGGCTCCCGCTACGGGCCAGAGTCCAATTCAAGGTTCTTGTCATGACGTTCAAGTCATGTAAGAATCTTACTCATACACCCATCAGCGATCTCCTCAACAGCACACCAGATAATAGAACTAGGAGATCTACTTCGTTGAATAAACTTGAAGTCCCAAAAGTGTTGGTAAAATGTAAGAAATCAACAGCAAGTAGAGCCTTCTCCATTGCTGCACCTATGGCATGGAACGCCCTCCCAGCAGAAATCCGGGCCATCCCAAATCTGGCACTATTCCGTAAAGCCCTCAAACATCACCTGTTCCTACAATATTACCCTGACAGCATTCCCGACATTTACAATGCCCCCACCTCACCTCCCTGCCTAACCCGTCCCTCAGATCATCTTCCTGTAGATAATGGCTAACCACTATCTCTCCCACTGATCTCCTCGACCATCTAGCCAACCCTCTAGACAAAGGTCATATTTTTATTTACCGTAAGAGCATTATATTTGTTTATAATATGTACATAGTTCCTCCCTCGTTTTACTCCATGTTTTACATTCCCTGTTCAATGTAAAAAACTTGATGTAACTTGCTTACATTCTTGTATGTTCTGTTTCAAATGTAAACCGCACTGATTATAATAGCGCGGTATATAAGAAATATAAATAAATAAATAAATAAATAAGAACTGTAATGAAATACAATGCAGTCAGTGAACGCTTAATCTCTATTCGTCTACGAGGAATGCCTATCAACACAACTATAATTCAAGTATATGCCCCAACAACAGCTGCAGAAGAGAATGAAATTGAAGAGTTCTATGAACAAGTGCAAGCTGAAATTGACAGAACATGCAAACAGGATATCCTGATAGTCATGGGTGACTGGAACGCAAAGGTTGGCAACAAAGAAGAAGGCAAAGTAGTTGGAAAATATGGACTTGGCAACAGAAATGAAGCTGGAGAAAGACTGATAAAATTCTGCAAGACCAACGATCTATTCATCTCAAACACCTTCTTCCAGCAACACAAGCAGCGACTGTACACATGGACTTCACCCAATGGATTGTATAAAAATCAAATTGACTACATCTGTGGAAGTCAACTATGGAAAAGCTCTGTAACATCAACAAAGACAAAACCTGGAGCTGACTGTGGTACAGATCATCAACTACTAGTATGCAAACTCAAACTAAAGTTGAAAAAGAGCAAACCACTCATGAATGCAGCAAAATATGACCTTGAGAATATACCACTAGAATATAAAGACTGCCTGCAAAATTGATTTGCTGCTTTAGATACACATGACAGAGCTCCAGAAGAGTTATGGAATGACATCAAGAAGGCTGTGTTGGAAGAAAGCGAGAAGTCTCTACAAAAGGTGAAAAAGCAAAATCGGCTAAAATGGATGATGGAAGAAACTCTGAAAATTGCCCAGAAACGCAGAGAAGCTAAAGCCAGAGGAGAAAGAAAGACAATCACAGAACTCAACAGAGATTTCCAACATGCAGCAAGACAGGACAAGGAAAAGTATTACAATGACGCATGCAAGGAAATAGAAACAGAAACTATTAGAGGAAGAACAAGATCGGCTTTTCTAAAGCTATGAGAGTTAAAGAAAAAGTTCCAGCCTCAAATTGGAATGTTACAAGATGCTCAATGTTCTATGTTGAATGATGCTGAGAAGATCAAGAAAAGGTGGAAGAACTATACAGAGTTTTTATATGATAAAGATCAAGTGGACCAACAGCTGTTTCAACCTGTACCTCATGATCGGGAACCATTGGTGATGAAAGAAGAAGTTGAAGCAGCATTGAAAGCCTTATCAAAGAACAAAGCACCAGGCATTGATAGCATTCCCATAGACGTATTACAGCAATCTAATGCAGCTGTTACCGTACTTACAAGGCTCTCCCAAGAAATATGGAAGACAACATCATGGCTAACTGACTGGAAAAGATCTGTGTTTATACCAATACTAAAGAAAGGTGATCCAACTGACTGTGGAAATTATTGCACAATCGCTCTGATCCCACATGCCAGCAAGATTCTACTGAAGATTATTCAAAAGAGATTACAACCATACCTGGAACAAGAACTACCTGAAGTGCAAGCAGGGTTCAGGAAAGGGCGAGGAACGAGAGACGACATTGCAGATGTGAGATGAATCCTTGAAAAGACTAAAGAATACCAAAAAGATATCTATTTGTGTTTTATCGACTATAGCAAGGCTTTTGACTGTGTAAACCATGAGAAACTCTGGGCCACATTAAGAAGCATGGGTATACCAGAACACCTGATCGTTCTCTTGCACAATCTGTACATTGATCAAGAAGCAACAGTTCGAACGGAACAAGGAGAAACAGAATGGTTTAAAATAAGCAAAGGTGTAAGACAAGGCTGCATACATTCCCCTTACCTGTTTAATTTATATGCAGAACAAATCATCAGAGAAGCAGGATTGTATGAAGACAACAGAAGTGTGAAGATTGGTGGAAAACTCATCAACAACCTTTGCTATACTGATGATACCACATTACTAGCTGAAAGTGAAGATAATCTGAAACATTTGCTTCTCACAATCAAAGAACATAGTCTCAAAATGGGCCTGCACCTTAATGTAAAGAAGACAAAGATTATGACAACTGGCATAAGCAACAGGTTCATCGTTGAAGGAGAAGAAATTGAAATTGGGAACAACTTTAACCTACTTGGATCAACTATCAATAAAGAAGCAACTAGCAGTCAAGAAATCAGATGGCGCATTGCTCTTGGCAGAATGGCTATGAAAGATCTAGATAATAATCTCAAGAGCAGAGATGTGTAGGGGTTAAGTACTGGTAGAGGTTAAGTATGAGGCCCTGTCTCGTACAGATGTCTCTCTCAATACAAAGATTTGACTTGTTCAAGCCATGGTATTTTCAATAACATCATATGGATGTGAAAGCTGAACAGTGAAAAAGATAGACAGGAAGAAAATTGATACCTTTGAATTATGGTGCTGGCAGCGAATACTGTGTATACCATGGACTGCCCAAAGAACAAACCAGTCGGTACTAGAGGAGATCAAACCTAAGCTTTCTTTAGAAGCTCAGATGACAAGACTTTGACTTTCATACTTTTGACACATCATGCGAAGAGAGAGATCATTAGAGAAGGACATCATGCTTGGCAAGATAGGTCAACGCAAAAGAGGAAGGCCAGCAATGAGATGGATCGATACAATAACAGCAACTACGGGTACCAGTCTATCAACAATGAGCTGCCTGACTGAAGACCGAACACAATTTAGCTATCCAGAGGGTCGCCATGAGTCGACTCCGACTCGACGGCACTTAACAACAACAACAACAACAACAAGATCACTAATACAGTCATGAATTGGTATCTTTTGGCCATTTAGGGTCAGCGCTTAGTTTGGTACATGGTCAGGGTGCGAAATCCAAATTGCCTTCTATTTTGATGGATTAACTATCATGCATTTGGTCTGTGAGCCAGGTTATTTTATAGATTTCTTATGGCAACACTGTCTAGTGGCGAGAAGTAGTACAGAATTTTCTTTTGTTTGCAGGAGAATTGTGATTTCACCTTGTATCTGAAAGACTGCGTGTTTGTCTAACTAGTTTTGCCCATCTCATGGAGGCAAAATATGTATTTTGTTGTTCTCTGGGAAACAAGCAAGAAGTCATTCCTCACATATGGGTGACGTCGGCACTGACGGAACCCTCGCAGAAGCATCCCCCCAGCTTTCAAAGAAAGCCTTTGGGAGATACCACCACGCATGTGTGGTCCCCTTCCTGACCAAGGTGCCATCTTGCTCAGTCTCCTTTTCTCCGCAGAGCCCCTCAGACATCTCTCCTTTCCCTGGAAAAAGTTGATTTTCTCAACCTGAGTTTCATACTCTCCTCCAGTAGTGCTCTGGTCCACTTCCTGCCACCCGAGCCCGCTGCCCTGGCATCGAGACTCTGGTTCATAGTCTTCTTTTTCCTTCTTGGTGCCTTTGTGCCTTTTTTTCCAGCTGGCGGCACCAAGGGTGTTCGACCTCGCTGGGATACTTTTTTCTCCCATGACTACCAGTGGTTTTAAAAAGTGTGATCGGTGTGCCAAAATAATGTCCCTAACCAACACACACAACAGCTGCCTTCACTGCCTGGGACCAGACCACAACCCCACGGCATCTGGGCTCTGTAAGAAGATGTCCACCAAGGCCCTCAAGAGCCATCAGCAGCAGCACAATAAGTTTTTTTTCCCTGGAGTCCCCAGTACCTCCAAAGGCCAAGGCTTCCTCCAAAACCACAGAATCCCAGGGTAGCCCTGCAGACCCTGAGCCACGTCATGGTTCCTCTGAAAGGGGGTCCCCCTTGAGAGAATTCAAGAAGAAGAAGGCCTTGAAGGCGGAGACATCCCTGGATGGTTCAGACGGGCCAGGTAAGTCCTGAGCCAGATCCCGTAGTCCTAGATGCTCGTCCGAGGGATTGGAGAAGGATTGACCTGCGAAGGTCCCACAGAAGGACTCTACCTCGGGCCTGCTAGGTACGTATGGCCTAGATTGGCCACTGTTGGAAACAGGCTACTGGGCTTGATGGACCTTGGTCTGACCCAGTATGGCATATCTTATGTTCTTATGGCCTCGGTCAGCTGACACCATCCTCATCGAGGACTCCCCCTCAGGAGAACCAGCGCCGGGCCTGATTCCCTCAGTGCCCGCGCCGATGGCTGAGGAGTCTTCTGACCTAGAGTCCAGAATGACAACCCTGGAGTGCAACATGTCTGCCTTCATGGACCAGCAGCGGGCACTGTTGTCCAGTTCTACTGGTTCCTCCGCCCAGGCCACTGGGCCCTCAACCTTGAGGACGTCCCCAGAGGCCAAGCCGATCCTCGAGGTCCTTTAGCCTGAGTCGATCCTCGACCAAGGTCTCGATCTGGCTCCCATTCCATGGGCAGAGATCTTCCCCAGCCAGTGTTGCCCGGCACTGGCCATGGGGCCTCTGAGGGCCGCAGGTTGGGATCAGTCCCGGAGACCATGAGCCATCCTTCCCTCGTGTCCTCAATGGACTATTCTGACTGGGAAACGGAGGATGAGGAGTCGCTGGACACCCATTGTCACTGCGACGTCCCCTCCCTCCCCTCCCTTGAAGCCCCGGCATCGGTCCCCACCCAAGGACAATGGCGTTCCTCGACTTTGTCGGGGATATGTTCAAGGCTGTAGTGTTCCTGACAGAGTTGGAGGAGTACGCTTGGATGGAGGAGCTTGAAATCCTCCAATACGAGGCCCCTCCGAGGGAATCCCTTACGGTGTCCATCCCTCCCATCCTGGAACAGCTAATGCTCCGTACGTGGGAGATTGCTGGTAGTGAGCAAGCAGCTCGACTCGATTTATCAAGTCTGCTGGAACCCGGACTTCCAGAAGTCACAACTACCGCACAACTCCATGGTGGTGGAGTTGGCCATGCATCGCCCGAAGAGTCATAAGATGCACTCCTCGATGCCCCCTGGCAGGGAGGCACGCACCCTGGATGCCCTCGGCAGAAAGTGCTACCAGGGCTCGATGCTCATCAGCCAGATCCAGGCATACCAGCTGTACAATGGCATGTACCTGAGAGAACCTGGTGAAGGAACTCGCCGGGTTCTCAGCTGGTCTTTCCGAGGAACTCCTGCAGCGGTTCAAGAATCTGGCCAAAGCCATCAGTGAGTGCTCCACGTTTGTCTTGGGCAGCCTATGATGGCTTTTAGGTGGCAGCAGGCATTGGTGCCCAACATCAGGCTTGGCTACGGTTGTCTGACCTTGAGCAATGGTTTCAGGACAAATTGGTCAACATCCCATGCCAAGCAGAGAACCTCTTTGACAAGCCCATGACCGACAAGGCTGCCGAGTTAGAGACCGAGTTCGCGACGAGGACCAGGCTCTCTAAAAAGACCACTGCCCCTCCCCGACGAAAAGACTCAGGTAAAAAGCCCTTCTACCCAAGAAAAGGGACTGCTTACAGAAACTACCCATCTTTTCAGGCCTCCCTCGCTCCCCAGCAGGGTCAGCAAGCCAAGGGACATGGGTATGGCCATTGTAAACAGAAGGCTCCCAAGCCCCAGGCATCAGCCTGGGCCCAGGCAGGGGGGAGTTTTTGACTCTTTGAGCATAGCCTCTCTACGCCAAGGAGCTCAGTAGCCCATAGGGGGATGTCTCATTCACTATGCCCAAAGGTGGTCAGCCATCACTACCAATTCTTGGGCACTCCAAGTGGTCAAGAATGGCTACCTCCTCCTCCTGGTCCAGACACCTCTCCTTTCTTTACAGGAGAGCCTCCCAGGTCTCCCCTTCTCTGGGACCTTCTACTGAAGGAACTAGCAGGTTTTCTCGAGGACAGAACGATAAAACCGGTTCCCCACCATCTCAGGGGCAAGGGGTTCTATTCCAAGTACTTCCTCGTACCAAAAAAGAACAGGGGCACTGAGGCCCATCCTCAACCTGCACAATCTGAACAGATTCCTGGTGAAGGAGAAGTTCAAGATGCTCTCCCTTGGAACATTGCTGCTTTACCTCCAGCAGGGAGATTGGCTATGCTCCTTGGATCTGAGGGATGCTTACACCCACATCCTCATTCACCCCAACCACAGGCAGTACCTGAGGTTCATGATGGGGGGCAGCAATTACTAGTACAGGGTGCTGTCCTTCAGTTTGGCTTTCGCCCTAAGGGTTCTCACCAAGTGCCTGACAGTTGTGGCCGTCTTCCTCTGCCTCCAGGGGGTGTTCGTCTTCCCCTATCTGGATGATTGGCTCATAAAGGGAGGCATGGCCTCAGAAGTGCAGCAGGCAATCGCACATATCATACAGGTCCTGAAAACCTGGTGTTTGTAATAAACTACCCCAAGTCCCATCTCCTCCCGACAGTGTCTGGAGATCATAGGGGCAAGACTACACATCCTCCAGGCAAGGGCCTTCCTTCCAGGGGACCGAGCCACCTGGCTCAGGATCTGGCCCTGGACATACAATGCCAGCCCTCAGTGTCCACTTGGTCCTGCTGTGCCTACTCGGACACATGGCCTTCATGGTCCAGGTCACCCCAGATGCCCCCCTTCACATGAGGGCCGCACAGTGGTGCCTTTGGGACCAGTGGATCTAGGGACCAGTTGGCAGAATCCCTGACCTGATGGCAAAATCCCCTCTATCTCGATGCAGGAATGCTCTTCCAGACTCCGTGCCCCTTAATGGTTCTCACTGCGAGGAACTCTGCAACCAGGACAGCTGGTCACAGGGCGAGAGCCACCAGCAGATCAACCTTCTGGAATTACAGGCGATACATCTAGCCCTTTGAGCTTTTTGCCTCCGCCTATGGTGCCAACCAGGGTGGGTCCAAACAAATAACCAGGTGACTATGTTCTATGTGAAAAAGCAGGAGGGCACGGAGTCCCATGCTCTCTGCAGGGAGGTGATGTCCTTCTGCTCCTACGCAGTCCAACAGGGCAGACTCTTACGAGCAGTATACCTGCCGGGACCGGACAACGCACTGGCTTACAGATTAAGCAGGGTCCTCCAGCCGCACGAGTGGCTAAACCTCAGATTGGCCAGATGGCTTTTTCACCAGTTGCCCCACTTCTGCTCTCAGCAAGCCCACCCTTCCCGGGTGGCGCCAGATGCGTTTCTCATCTCATGGTTGGAAGGTCTCATGTACACCTTCCCATTGATGCCACTAATTGCCAAACATTATTCAGAACCCTCCGCAACAAGGCCTTGCTGATCCTGATAGCCCCTCGATGGCCCAGGCAGCCGTGGTTCACGTTGCTCCTCTGGCTGTCAGTGGAGACTCCCATCCCATTGGGAGCTCCCCATGGCTCCTGTCACAGGAGAGGGGCTGTTTTGAACCCCAATCTGGGGTCCCTGTCACTGATGGCATGGCTGCTGAAAGGGTGACCCTAGCCCCTTTCAACTTCTCGGAGGAAGTGGAGGAGATCCTGCTGGCTTCCCGTAAGTCCTCCACCAGGAGAGCATACGCCTTCATGTGGTGCAGATTTTCAGTCTGGTGTGCAGAGCAGGGGATTAGCCCATTCTCCTCTCTGGTGCAACTGGTCTTGCAGTACCTTCTCCATCTCTCACATTCCAGATTCAAATCGAACTCTGTCAGAGTGCACCTCAGTGTCCTGGCAGCACATCACCATCCAGTGGATGACAAACCCCTCTCACCCAGCTGTTGGTGAGCTTCACGAGGGGACTCCTTTTATCAAAACCTCCGGTACACCCTCTGGCGACCTAGTGAAACCTCAAAGTCGTACTGGCGCAGCTTACTCGCCCGCCTTTTGAGCACCTGGCTTTCTGCCACTTGCGATACTTTTCATGGAAGGTGGTGTTCCTGGTTGTGCTCACCTCTACTTACAGGGTCAATGAGCTCCAGGGCTTGGTGAAGAAGCACCTTACACCAAGTTCTACAAGAACAAGGTTGTGCTCCGCACACACCCCAAATTCCTTCCGAAAGTAGTATCACCTTTTCACCTCAACTAGGAGGTAGTGCTTCCTGCCTTCTTTCCAAGGCCTCATGCCAGTAAGGCAGAAACTGTCCTCCATACCTTGGACTGTAAGAGGGCCCTGTCCTTCTACATTCAATGTACGCAGGGCCACTGTAAAGCTGCTTGTTTTTTTTGTTTTGTATGAACCAGTAGACTGGGGGAAGCGGTGACCAAGCTATCTACCTGGGTGTCAGACTATATCACCCACGCCTATGAGTAGGCAGGGCTTTTGCTGGACAGCCGGGTCATGGCGCACCGTGTCAGGACCATGGTGGCCTCTGTGACAAACCTGCACTCCGTCCCTATGGTGGACATCTGCCGGCCACCACTTGGTCTTCTGTCCATACCTTTGCAGCTCACTATTGCCTGGAGAGGGAGTCCTGATTGGCCAGGCCATGCTCCGTAATCTTTTTGGGGTCTAGGCAACTCCTACCCTCCGGCCCTTCTGTGTTCAGGCTACCGGAGTGCTGGTTTCCTTTCCACCTGCGGACTCGATGTCTGCTGCTCACGGCTTCCCCTGAGGGTAACCATGTTTTTTCTCTCTATAGCTTTAGGTAGCCTGTAGTTAGGGAGTCCCATATGTGAGGACTGACTACCTGCTTGTTCCTGAAGAAAGCGGAGTTACTCACCTGTAACAGGTGTTCTCCGGGGACAGCAGGAATCAATCCTCACAACCCTCCTTCCTCCCCTTGTAGTTGCTGCTTTACTATGTTTTATTTTTTGCTGTCTTTTAGGTATGTCATCTGACTGAGCAAGATGCCACCCTTGGGTGGGAGGGGAACTGCGCATGCATGGTGGCATCTCCGAAAGGCTTTCTTTGAAAGCCAAGGAGATGCTTCCGCGAGGGTTCCATCGGTGCCGACATCGCCCATATGTGAAGACTGATTCCTACTGTCCCCGGAGAACACCTGTTACAGGTGAGTAACTACGCTATATTGTAATCTAGTCTGTTTAGAGATGTTTCTTCTTTTGTGAAAATGTACTTTCAGATGGAGTTTCCTTAAATTCTTCTAAATTTGAGTGTAATTGAATTTCCTCAATTTTAGTGGATGCACTTAACTTTTTTTCCCCATAGAAGCAGAATGTGAAAGCAGCCTTAATGAATTAGACCCATTGTGATTAATGTTAGGTATAAAACATTTCTTTAAACACGTGATTGCTGGATATCAAAGGGTACATTCAGAACAGGAACCACAGCAGCTCCCAAACCCTTTTCTGTGCTCTGGCCAAAACCTTTTTCTCCCCATTCCCTACCCTGAAATATGCTAGTTTGCCATGAGCTTGATTGAGTTCTTGCAGAATTAATTTCACTGGGGCAATGTATCGTTCAGTCCAGCGTTCTCTATTTTTGCCAGTATATACATGTGTTTCTTAATGAAGTGACGGTTCTGGTGGAAGTTCTGAATGATGCAAAGCGCTCCTTTGCCATTTACACTCCGGAGAAGACAAAGCAGAGATGGCCAATAAGACTTGCCGCAGCCACAGAGCAGGAAATGCATGACTGGGTAAGTAATTGCAGCCTAATCCACCTTGGGAGGGAGAATGAGCAGTGACTGACCCAAAGAAACCAGGGTTGAAATGCCACATCAGCCACTGACACTCCTTGTAACCTTGGGCAAACCACTTCACCCACTGACACTCAATTGCTCACTTAGATAGTAAGCTCATTAGGACAGGGACGACTTGTAGATGAATTCATACAATGAGCATCATTTGGAAAGTGGGCTGAAAATTAAAAAATGTGAGTTTTGCTTTAAGCTGTGTGTTGGAGGCAGATTCATAACTCCCTTTATACCTAACAGATGTTCCAAAATCTGGAACAACAAACAGTGGATTCAGTTTTGAGCTGGCCTGGTCACCACATTAATTTAGCACCAGCACAGGCTCTTCATTTAGTTCACGTATTCATACACCAGAACTAGATATTTAGCAGGCCTACATTAAATGGAAAGATAATGTGATACAGACATTTAAATGCTTCAAAGGGTATTAATGAACAAACTAACCTTTTTCAAAGAAGGGGAAGCTGCTAAACTAGAGGACATAAAGTGAAGCTGCAAGGAGGTAAACTTAAAAATAATGTCAGGAAATACTTTTTCACTGAAAGGGTGGTGGATGCTTGGAATGCCCTCCCAATGGAGTTAGTGGGGGCACAAATAATGACAGAATTAAAAAAGGCATGGGACAAATACAGAGGATCTCCGTATAGCAAGAGGATGGAATCAAAGCAGACTTAAATGTCTTTTAAGACTTCAACAAATAGTGGGAGTGGGGGGGGAGGTGACCTACACAGAGTGGCAGGTACAACCCTAAACAAAGGCATAAAGGAGGGACCTGACAAGGCGGGGAGTACAAGCACTCTGGCCATCTTACTGGGCAGACTAGATGGACCATACTAGTCCTATATCTGCTGTCATCTACTATTACTATGTCTAGTGGTTGATTATCCCTGCCAAATAGATAATTTGTAGCACAACTATGCCCCTCCCATAATCCAGCCCATAATTATATGGATGCTATCAGGCAGTTTACTGGTTTAAATGGCCCGATATCCATATAATTTTTAAAAATGTACAGATAAGCAAGTTTATGCATTTGTCTGCCCAGCGGTGAACCCATAACTTGCTTTGAATAGAACATTATTTTTCACATCCTGACAGTATCTTTCTTCACAGCTTGCTTTATTGAGCACGTCCTGTTGTGAAAGCAGAAGGCTCCAAGGTCCTCCGTCACATCAAGCAATTTGGTCCATTACCTGCAAGGGAGATGTCTTCGTTAGTGAACCAAGTTCAGACCTGGAAGTGTCATCGAACCCTATGCCTTGCGACCAACTGTAAGAGCGCCTACAAAATGGTGTACTTAAATGATGAGAGGAAGCGCGTTTTCATGTTCTTGACCCAATAGTTTCCAATTGTTCGTTTGTGCTTCCAGTTAATCAGAACCAGTGCTGGAATCTGGTTCCATGAGCTTTTATGCCAAACTCCCCATAGGATTTTCCCCCCCCTCCTAAATAAAAATATTTTTAAGTTCAGCCATTGAAATGACAGTATTTAGCCAGGGCTCAAGTATCAGGTCTCCTTCCAGAACCCTATAATCATGGGCCTTAAATCCAACCATTCGGCTGTTACATGATGACTGACCCTTTCCACCCCCCCAGATGCTATGGATGCCATCCCCAAGTATTCCCAGCCCAGGCCAATCCTAGGAGCCAAAATGGGAGCAAATGTTTTAAATGTGCCCTAGATATCAGAACACAGTACAGACGAGTTGTGAGCCGCTGTCTAATGTCTCTGCCTATTTGTCTTATTCACTAGCTTTGAGGGGTCATAGGATGAAGATGAAAGGGAATAGACTTGGGAATAATCTACGAAAATATTTCTTTACGGAAAGGGCGGTCAATGCCTGGAACAGCCTCCCAGTAAAAGCGGGGAGATCAGGACAGTATCTAAATTCAAGAGAGCACGAGACAAGCATATACATCTGCTCACTTTTATAGTATCAGTTTTCTGTGTGTAAAACATGCTTTATAAAACCCTCCCCTTTCCCATATGTACCTATTTGAAGTAATTTTTTAGGGGGCGAGAGCCTTGCTTCTCTAAGTAATGTAACCTTACATTAGAACAAATACAGATGTATGCTATAATAACATTAGCATCTTAGAGTAATGCAATGATCTAGTGTGTTTATTATTTTCTTACTCAGATCAATGATTTGGTAAAACACAGAAAATGATGGCAGCAAAAGATCACATGACCTGTCTAGTCTGTCCATGTACTCAAACCGCTCTGCTCTACAATCTCTTCCTCTCTCTGAGACCCTGTCGGCTTGTTCAGTGCTTTCTTGAATTATCTCTACTGGAAATACTCTTTTAAGTTACTATTGAATTAAAACATATTTTTTGAAGTTTGTTCTCTTCCCTTGTAGGTTTTGGTGTCAGATCGGCGGACACTTTCAAATGGTGGAATGCGGTAGCCAGGGAGTAGTGTGGGGCATAGGGTATGACCACACTGCCTGGGTCTACACCGGTGGATATGGAGGGGGCTTTGTTCAAGGTAATGAAGTGTTAGAACACGATGTTCTGTGAAATTTGAAACCCTATTTTGCATAGAACGGCTAGGTCAAGAAAGGGACATGAAAGCAGAATGTTGAAAATGTCCTGGATATTTTACAGAAGGTTTGTTGAACACACAGCCTTGTAAAATACTGCATATAAGGAGGTGCTGGAATACACATGCGTTTGCCAACACTTACACTAGGAACGGCCATTTTACCAAAAATAAAAGGGCAAAAAAGAGTGACTTTGCATGGTGTGTTACACTTATAAGCCACAATATTTATATATGAAGGGGGAGATTTTGTACCTTGTCTGTAAGTGCTGGCAAATACTGGGGTATGCAGACAAAAAACATTTTGTTTAGTTTCCTGTGTTTGTAGGTTTACTTCAATAAAGTTTCGTTTTGTGTCATTTTGTTTTTATAAACTTTCATTTCATAGCAGTTTTGTTCATACGTGTAAATGACCGGTAGCCCTCCTAAAATGACAACCCAAGTTCACTGTAGGATTTATACCTAGAAATGAAAAAATTTAAAAAAACAGACCAAAAAAATCTTCTAGAGGCTAGATGCAGATGTTCTTGCAGCAGACTCTTATAATAGCACTAAATATTGGCATTGAATGAAATATGGGAGTTAAACAGATTTTATGATCATTTATCTGCACTAGAAGAAAGGAGCCACAGGTGCTCCACATAGGTGTAGTTTGCATGCACTGATAGTGAACTGGTTCCCCTGTCCCCATAGCCTGTATGACTTCCTTACCCTCCCCTCCCCCAAAGTAAGAAGGCAAACTCCACCAATGGTCTTCCATCAGCCAAATTATCAGCAGTCGACCAGGAGAACAGAGGGAACAGCTATAAGCTAGCGGGGTGCTTTGTCTGTGTATGTGAGAGATGGAGATGGTTTATTCTAACCCCTTCCTTTAAGATTAGATGCATGTTGCTTTCTCCAGGAGCAAATGTCCACCAGGCCAGTGTAATATCTACATTGCGTCGTCGTGTTTTTGGAAAGCAGTTAAGGAAATTAAATGGGCCCCCAGAACTATGATCAGTAGCACACAAATCCACACCTGTTCTGAAGGTGCGAGGATGCAAATGTGCGTAAAGAACATATGTACGTAGAGTGCGATTCCGCTGTTTCGCCCAGGAAGACTTTCGAACTGTCCTGTTGGCATGAGTATTTATTAGGGGTGTGCAGGCCAAAACTCTTCCTTTTGTTTAGTTTCTCTTGTCGTTTGAGGTATTGTTTGTTTTGTTGTTCCGTCTTCATTTTTGTCACTTCCCATCTGTCGTTAATAGCGCATACTATTTGAGCCACGGTACGCACTACTGAGCAATAGCACTGTGGCACACGAGGGTGCACTATTCATAGCTGGGAAGTGATGGAATTTCAAGGGGGGGGGTCTTTTTTGTTTGAAAATGATGTAAGACATTTCATTGACACTTCCCATTTCATTTCAAATGAATGGACACCCCTAGTATTAATGCAAGTGTGTTCAGCCGAGCGATTTTAAGAGCCATTTTCTACTTGTAAAACTTGCTAGACCAATGACGAATGCCTTATAAGATTACCTCCTACAGCGCTAATTTGTAATGGGATGCCTATTTTACAGATGTGGTCAACACTGGCACCCTTGCATTTTAGGTATGCTGTATACAATATCTCGAGAAATGATTGGAAATATTCCAACTGTATATCATGAAAATATTTTAATAGGATCTTCAAAGGTATACAACAAAAAAAAGATGTCTCTGGATCTTCAGACATAGTTATTTCTGAGGGGAAAAAACAAAATATGACCTGGACAGGATTAATGTCACCCTTTACTATTACTTGGTTGCACAACCCTTGGTAGTGATGACTACAAGAAATGCTTGGAGGCTGTCGTCTATAAGTTTTGTACATGTCTGCTCTGCTGGTAGTTTCTCCTATTCTTCAACTGCAATTTGTTCAAGCTCATGAATGTTTCCAGGATTCCTTTTATCAATGGCAGATTTCAGCTTTTTCCAAAGGTGCTTGATTGGATTGAGATCAGGACTCATTGCTGGCCAGTTTAAAACATTTCATTTGTTCTATTTTAACCATTCTTTTGTATTTTTTTTGGATATATGTTTTGGGTCATTGTCCGACTGGAGGACCCATCACCTTCGACCCAGACCTAGCTTTCTGACACTAGGTAGCACATTTCACTCCAAAATACCTTGGTAGTCCTCTAACTTCATGATTCCTTTAATATGTCCCAGGCCTCCAGTTCCTGAGGCAGCAAAATGAGCCCCACAACATTATGGAACTTCTATCATATGTAACTGTAGGAAGGGTGATATATTTACAGGTGAAGAAATGAAGTTTATAAGGAAAGAAATCACTGGTCTGCATTGCCAACAAGCTCAAGTTTGGTTTCATCTGTCTACAGAACATTTTCCCTGAAGGATTGTGGTTTCTCAAGGTGGGTTTGGATAAAGATCAGGTGTGCCTTTTTATGTTTGTTTTTGAGCAGTGGGGTCCTCCTTGGCCTTCACCCATGAAGTTCTCCTTTGTTTAGTGTGCAGCATATGGTGTGGGTTGAAACAATCACTCCAGATTGCTCCAGGTCAGCCTTAAGCTCTTTGGATATTATGTGTAATGTTTTTCCAACAGTTCACACTAACCTTCGAAGACTTCTTGAATTTATTTTCCTCTTCCCACCATGTCCTGGGAGGTTATTGACAGTTCTATGAGCAGAAAACTTCTTAATAACATTGCAAACTGGTAGACACAGGAATCCCAAGGTCTTTGGAGATGGCCTTGAACCCCTTTGAAGTTTGATGTTTGGTGATAATGGCTTTACTGCAGTCTCAGGTAGCTCTCTTGTCGTCGTCATTATAAAAATGGAATGGGGAGTGAATGTGGCCATTTTAAATATTAGAACCATTTCTTAAGAGACTCCAGTTCAGTAGCATTTGATATGGGACATTATACCATTAGAAAATAACAAAAGAGTCAACTCTGACGGAAGTCTTCCGGGAATTACAGTGGATGACGAGGCAGGATCCCAGTGCAACTTGAAGTTTATTATTGAGGTTTGAGGTTTCTTAAGGAGTGCTTTATTTGTAGAAGACTATTGATAATTAAGTACACCAGAGTGACTGCATGTTTGTTTGTCCCCCTGGGTTACTTTCAGGCTTTGTAGCCTTTTAAAAGAATAAAAAGGAGGGCTTGCTACAAAAAAAGTTTTTTCTTTCCGGGCAATTAATCCAACAAAAAGTAGAACTGATCAAGATTATAAGTCTCATTTTAGGGAACAAAATTGTTTGGAGGGGTTTTCACTTTATTTCATGAATAATCATGTCCTAGCAATGTCCCAGTTTTTATACTATTTCCTACTATCTCCTTTTTTAATTGGTCTAGTTTTATTTTATTCTTTTATATGTCAAAAATGTCTGCATATAATTCAAAGCCATTTCACTGGCCACTTTTTTTTAGGAGATATTGGACATTAAGGGGTTGATCTGCAAAGGTGCCAATAATGTTGACCACAACGGTATAAAGGCAACAAGGATGCCTAAGGGGCATGTTTACTAAGCTGGGCTAATGGTTAGCATGTGCTAGTTGTAATTAGATCCCATAGCGCGTGCTAGTCATTAGCCAAACTTCGTAAATACACCCCTAGGTGCCTTTATAACATAGGTACCCAGAAGTGAACAAATGCCCCCACATATACCTGCTCTGAGTCAGGTGCACACATGCGAGTATACTCTATTTTATGGAATACAGGCGCATACTGCAACCACACCCCCAGGAGCCCCTTTGCCTGTCTTGTGTAACAGGAAGTGCCTACTTTTAACATGCATATACACTTTTTTAAAGTTTTCTAAGAGGCATTTTCCATGTGTAAAACGTGTGCTGTGTGTGCAAAGTGCATTATAAAATTATCTCCACTGTTGCCTTATTTATACTGCTCTTCTCTCATATTTCTAAAATTCTTTTTTTTTCTGTTCCTTATGTATTAGTGCTTACTCCTCCCTCCCCCCCCCCCCGAAAGGTGAATCTGAGCTTAAGTTGACCTCATAGGAGGTGATTTTCAAAGAGACCTCTGTGGATTAACGGGGATTTATTTGCTGGTTTAAAACAAAATGTGTATTGCTCATGCGGTAAATCACAGCAGTGTGTTTCCTGCAGGCTTGGCTAGCAGCTCTGATCATACGTACTTGCAGACTGATGTGAAATGTGTTTATATCTATGAAAACCAGCGGTGGAATCCAGTCACAGGGTACAGTAGCAGGTGGGTGAAAAGTGTTGTACATAATCCCTTAGAACGCTTTCCTGTTTTACCTGGGAAATCAACTTACAGCATTCCATTCTGTTCTTTATATAAAGTAATATCGCTGAGGGTTCAGCGGACAATAAAGAATTCAATACTGGGCTAGAGTCAAGGGCGGGGCTCCCCTTAAAAACTCGGCTCATTTGTAATTTTATTTTCATTTAATTTGAATTGGTATGTATTGCCCACTTCTACTGTAAGATTTGAGGTGGGTTACAGCAGGAGAATAAAATACTACTACGTAACATTTTAAAACATTTAACCAACAAAGTATTAGCTATCAGTGGCCAAGATAACTGATACTTCAAAAAAAGACTTATATTCTACTGCTACCAATTCCCTTGAAATATCTTAACCATTGTTCTCTCTAATTTAATTGTAAGAGCCAAGAATTGAGGTTTCCCCCCCCTAAAACCTAGTTGATTTCTTTCTAATCTTAACAATGTTGGGAACCTATTACACCATGTGGATGCTATCCCCCTCAAAGCTTTCCGTTCCCTTTAATAGAGCCTTGATAGAGAGAGAGAGGGGGGTTGATAATAGAAAATATTGAATGTTAACTTAATGTACACTCTGCCTTGGAGCCGAAACGTCTTGCTCCTGCAGCGCACCTGTATTTTGATGACGTTGGCTGTGTACTAAAGCACAGAAAGACAGAAATGGCTAGGGACTTCAGTTGTGCTGTTTGTTGATAGGCTGGTAGTTAAACATAGCACAGAAAAACCATGACTGGAGCAGAGTATGGTCGCGCCAGCTGATCAGTAGAGGTTACACGTACACTAAACAAAGACATGGGGAGGGGGTGGCCTGCACAGAGCGACAGGTGCACCTACTCAGATGGACCATGCTGGTCTTTATCTGCCGTCATTTACTATGTTACTATTAACAAAGTTGGCTTCATGACGTTGGCCAAAACCGTCACTTGCGGCTCCATCTTATTTATTTATTTAGCCAGCCATATTTATATACCACCTTTCGCCAGGTCAAAGTGATTACAACCAACACGTGGAGAGTACATTGAACAGATAGGAGTGAGGGGGCGATACCATTACCCGAGGGGGTAGGGGATAGCATATTTACAATGATATTATGTTATTTACATTCTTTTACATTATTGTCCTTCTCTTCAGTCATGTTTGCATTTCAGTACTATTTACATTACATATCTTACACCTCCACTGATCTGAATTAACACTAGCCATCTACACGAACAGTAAGAAGTGTTTCCCAACCACTGTCCCATTCAACCTCCTTAGATGGGCCATGGTAGAAGTCACCACTACCTGATGCTCAGGTCTAGACTAGCACCTGGGTTAAACTCAGAGCAGAGGTCGCTCTTATTCATAGAGGTGCTCCTTGCTTGACGATATATGTACTCTGCATGCTTTCCATCCCATTAAAGCTGTAATTTGTTTATTATGTGTTGATAAAAAAATACAGCAGCAACCCATACAAGATATCGATCTCATAGAGGAATTAACAAAAAAGAATGGACAAATCTCAAAGTTGCATGCAATATTGCAGATAATGGAAAGGATTCAAACAATACTCTCTCTGCAAGGACAGTGCAGAAGTTAAAAACAGGTTAGAGTAACCCCAAAAATGATCAAGAAAAAGAAGATCAAATACTGATAAATTAAATACAATCTTTTCTATTTGTGTATGTCTGCAATTATAACATAGTAACATAGTAAATGACGGCAGATAAAGACCAGTATGGTCCATCTAGTCTGCCCAGTAAGATGGCCGGAGTAGGTGCCACTCTGTGCAGGCCACCACTCCCCATGTCTTTTTTTAGGGGTGAACCCACCGCTCCATGCAGGACACCCCTAAGTTAGATGGTTCAGTTTATTTTGATTTTATTTTGTTGCTGTAGATGGATCCACTGTGTCTGTCCCATGCCATTTTGAATTCTGTCACTGTATTTGCCCCCACCACCTCCATCGGGAGGGCATTCCAAGCATCCACCACCCTCTCAGTGAAGAAATATTTCCTGACATTGCCTTTCAATTTACCACCTTGCAGCTTCATGTTGTGCCCTCTAGTTTTACAGCTTCCCCGTCTTTGGAAGAGGTTTGTTTGTTCATTATTTCTCTTTAAGTATTTAAAGGTCTGAATCATATCATATCTCCCCTATCCCTCCTTTCCTCCAAAGTGTACATATTTAGGTCTTCAAGTCTCTTCTCATAAGGCTTCTGACACAGGCTCCAAATCATTTTGGTCTCCTTCCTCTGAACAGTTTCCATTCTTTTTACATCCTTTCCAAGGTACGGTCTCCAAAACTGAACACAGTATTCCAAGTGAGGCCTCACCAGTGATTTATACAGTGACATTAGAACCTCTTCCTTTCTGCTGGTAATTCCTCTTCGTATGCAGCCCAACATCCTCCTGGCTTTTGCCACCGCCTTGTCGCACTGTTTTGCCACCTTGAGATCTACAGAAATAATCACACCAAGGTCTTTCTCCTGATCCCTGCACACCAACCTCTCGCCTCCTATTGCATACATTTCCCTTGGGTTTCTGCTACCCAAGTGCATGACTCTGCACTTCTTTGCATTAAATCTTAATTGCCAAGCATTAGACCATTCTTCCAGCTTTTGTAGATCTTTTCTCATGTTAAGCATTCCCTCGGGGGAGTCCATTCTGTTGCAAATTTTCGTGTCATCTGCAAAAAGACAGACCTTTCCATTCAGTCTTTCAGCAATATCACTCACAAATACATTGAACAGTGCCGGGCCCAGGACCGAACCCTGGGGCACCCCGCTAATCACCTTCCTTTCCTCCGAGTGAGCTCCATTTACCATCACCTATCAGTCAACCAATTTCTGATCCAGTTTACCACCTTGGGACCCATCCCCAAACTACTGAGTTTATTGATAAGCCTCTTATGAGGGACAGTATCAAAGGCTTTGCTGAAATCCAGGTATATGACATCCATCGCATGCCCCGATCTAGTTCTTTGGTCACCCAGTCAAAGAACTCAATTGGTAACTGACAAGAGCCCAACCTCTCCCCCACCCCATAACTGCAAGAGTTATTTTAAACTCACTAGACCACTGCAGAGAGGACCAGGGGCCAGATCCACTCAAATTGTTCAGCTTTGCCCCTCAATGACCAATTAAAACCTCATAACCCACCACCGACTTCCAACGCCATGACAAGTACCTGTAAAGTTGGACTAACAGTGTCCATTTAAAAGCAACAGTGACCCTTGCAGCTGATTAACAAATGCTGCACCGCCATCCACTCGCATTAGACATGGAGGTGAGTGCGCAGAGGCCCAGCAGAAATAATTTAGAATCCTATTCCAGTTGTATTTTGACTAACTGAGCGATTGCGGCCCTTGTCCTCTTCTAGAAAGCCACAACCACCTTACACTCTCACCACATATTAAAAGAACTCGTACCTCTACAACTCCAATACCTCAAGTCATCCTTAATATCCAGTCTACCCATTTGCGGGGGGAGGGAGGTGTAGGTCTGATTTAACTTTTGAATGACTTTTTATAATTGTTGACGAAAGAACAGGAGTGCATTGAGACATAGACTCACTGTCATTCCTCCTGCGTTAGAGGAGTCATCCACTAGCCATCCCATGCCAACTCCTCACTGGAGCACCTTTATAAAACTTGGATACCAACCCCCCATCCTCCTTTAAATAGCTCCCCTGCATATCATGTGAGTCTCTGGTGGTGCAGAAAAGATGCTCTGGTCTCATAACAAAGTTTCACAGCTGAAAGTAAGGCTAAAATGGGAGCCACAGAGCAAAAAATCCCATCTTGAAAAAAATCTGAAAATTTGATTGAAATGACATCAGCCAGTGTAGCACAAAGGGTGGACAGCTCTGGGCTAGAAAAAAGGAAGAAAATGTAAGATTCTACCGTGCAGAAACAGTAGCGCCCCCCCCCCCCACCCCAATCCCTGGCTACCTCCTGAATGCCTCCCAAACATGTACCAAGGGGTCCAAAAAGAGATGCCTGGATCACTGGTCTGCCCCCATTATGGCATTTCCCATGTGGTCTACCAATTCAGATACAGAAAATCGGTGCATCAAGGACTTTTCCATCTGGAGCCAATATGCTTCTGGGGGAGACAGGTATTAATATTTGAATGCTTTAACTACTGTGGCCTTATAACAATTCCATAGAGCTGGGTAGCCAAAACCTCCCTCCCTCATTTCACTGGGACAACCTCTGACAACTAATATGAGATCTTTTGCCCTGTCAAATGAAGTCCCAAACCACCGTCTACCATACTTTAAACCAACAACCTGAAATGTGAAGAGGCAATTCAGCGAATAGAAACAAACTTTGGAACTAGTATTTTGAAAACGGCGAGTCATCCAACCTAACTGAGAATAACGGTTAGGAGTGGGAGGTGGGAACAAGCTTAAACTGGTCTGCTGGGTCAGCAGAGACCACGACCCCCAAATAGCACAAACTTTTGGCAGCTCTCTTAAAGAAAGATCACAAGTAGATCTTCATCCACCAAGCTTCAGATTTATGTAAATTAGCTTAAAACCAGAATAAGATGAATATTTATTGATTTCTTCAAGCAAAAAGGGCAGTAAAAGCTTTGGATTCTTCATGAGTATTAAGGTATAATCTGTGTATCGCAAGATCTTTTGCGATTCATCCCCTCCCCTGCACCAATTTAGGCTCAATGTTCTCTATATCTAAACGCACAGAAATGGGGAAAGGGGATAACCCTGTCTCATTCTCTCGAACAGGGGGACGTCATTTGAACACTCGCCATGGAGCATAATCTTAAAGCATGGTTTTAAGAAGAGGCCATGAACTCAAGTAATAAAGCTATTCCTAAAGTTAAGATGAGATAGGGTGGAGTGGAGCTTTTCATTTTCTCTTATCAAATGCCTTTTTGGCATCAAGGGCCATAAACATGGCTTTCTCACCATGAAGTTTGAGTGTGCAAGATGCTTATCACCCTCCGAACATTATCAGATATCAGCCTCCCTTGAATGAACCCAGTTTAGTCTCAATGAATCTTTGGCAAGACCTTTTCTAATCGTTTAGCTCATATTTTTGCTAGTATCTTGGTGTTACAATTCAGTAGAGCAATGGGCCGATAACTTCTGCATTTATCCTCTGGTTTGTCCTCTTATAGAGCATCTCAACATTGGCCTTATATATAGTCTGGTAGGCCAGAATCACTTAAGGCCTCCTTCAAAACTTGGGCCTACTCTTGCACTCATCACTGTATAGTAATCCATAAGAAATCGGCCCTTGCCAGAGGCTTTCCCCAATGAGAGCAGAGGTAGCTGCTTCAATTTCCAGAACCCTACCTGGCCTGGTTAGCATCTCGCCAGCCTCTGCAATCACCAGATTTATATTGACTTTGAGATAAGTAGATAGCGATTGGGAATTAGAGATGGCCTCCGAGCTACAGAGCTTTTCATAAAGCACTGAAATTCAGCAGCAGTATCTTTGATATGCCACTTTGGCAATCCATCCTTACCCCTAATTTCCCTGACCAGTCGTGACCTCTTATTTTTCTTCATTTGCCAGGACCGCAGATTACTTGCTCAATTCCCATGCTCCATAGTCTTCCGAAGTAGAAATTGTTTTTGAAATTTCTACTGCACCAGTCTTCGGCCTTATCTGCAAGCACTGCCTATGTATTCTCTTATCCCCCGTCTGCTGGTGTTTTAAGTGAAAGACTGTGAGAGTCGTTCTGTGTTTGGAGCTCCCTCTTCTTCACTAGGTAGCCGATTCTATAAATCTGCCTGTAATGTAGGCCCTACCAGTAACCCAAAGGACTTTATAAGGAGCCTCACTCTAATCATCCCAAGCTTTCTCCAGGCCTCCCGGATCTCCATCCTCTGAAAGAAGCTCAGTTGAGTCACCAAAATGTGCCGCCCCCTCCTGCTGCCACTCCCCTCCCAGAAGCAAAGCAAAAAGACAGGGCATGACCAGAAAGAACAATAGGGAGTATCTGAGCTTTACTAAGTCTCCCATCTTGACTGCTCAAGACAAGGAAATAATACAGGAATAAGACTCCGTTTAGATGAAAAAAAGTAAGAGAGCATTGTCGGGAGTTGTGAGCTCTCCAGAAATCAGTAAGATAGATTTCCTGGATGCATTTTCATAGTTCGTTCCCCTCAAACTTCCAGCCTTTTTGGGGGCTGACGACTGGTTTAGGAGAGTTTTGCATTTGAATACGAGCAGTTTTTGCCAACTTACAGTTCGGGAGGAATGACTTGCTGATTGTTGCTGGCTTTTCCAAAGGACTTTCTCTTGGTTCTGTGCTTTCCGAATGCAGCTGCTGAATCCTTGACTGTTCATGTCTTCTCCTAGGGGCCTGCCCACAGATCGGTACATGTGGAGTGATGCGTCTGGCTTACAGGAATGTACAAAAGCCAACACAAAGCCTCCAGCCCCACAGTGGTCCTGGGTAAGCTAGTGTCTGTTAATGTGTCCTTTTTAGCACCAAAGTCCCTGTATACAAAATGTTTTATTAAAGTTAAAACAATCCTGTTTCTGGAAATGTCTGTCCTACCAATGGCTACCATTGCAAGGTGGAATATTTTTGCTGTGTGATGGTAAGTGATACTTGCTGATAAGCTAAATCATTTTAGAGAGATCATTATTACAGGCACTCATTTGCAAAAATTGTGATTAGCCAAGCAAACACCTGCATTTAAAGGGTCAAGCGAAGGAAACTTGCTCTAAGGATTTAGATACGGCTGGGATGAAAGCTATTTTCTAGGAAGTGGATAACTACATTTCTGTGAATGAACGCATTAAACATTAAAACCTTTTCTGTTGGAGACCACGTGATGCGTGAGTGAGGGTGGACGTGTCCTGTTCGCTCTGGGGCTGCCCCAGCAATTATCCTGCATTTTATCTATAATTAACCCAGGGATTCTGCCTCCCTAACTCTCCGGGAATTCCCCACCTTGAGTGCTCCTGGGAACAGCACCCACACCAGTCGCTGATGCCGCTGCCTGTGAGGAAAGACTGGGAGAAGGCGACCAGGTCGGGGCCTTCGACCTCAGCCACGCTGCAGCCAGCTTCGCCGGGCGCGGAGAGTACAGACTCGGCCTCAGTTGAACTAGCGAAAGAGGTCGTTAAGTTACTGGACCCGAAGTTCGACTTACTTTTGAAAAAGATGGACGGCATGGAAGAGGCGCTCACGGACTTTGGGCACCGTGTGGAGGAATTGGAGCAGCGAGTGGCCCTGGCTGAGGAAGGCGAGGGGAAGCGTGAGAAAGAGGCAGCAGAGCTGAAGCGGCAATTGGTGGAGCTCCAGCAGAAAGTCGACGATCTGGAAAACAGATCACGCCGAAATAATTTGAGGCTGGTGGGGCTAGGCGAGGAGAAGCCTAAGCGGGAGCTGCTGCAGTTCTTGGAAGGCTGGCTGCCGGAGGCGTTGGGAGTGGAGGAGCTGCGCGGGCGCTTCAAGATTGAGCGAGCGCATAGACTGGGGGCCCGGCGGGAGCCTGGAGGCCCGGCCCCGGGTGGTGATTTTTCGGGTCCTAAACTTCCAACATAAAACACAGATCCTCCAGGCGTACCGTAAGAGGTCGGAGCTGCAACTGGACAACCGCAAGATTCTGCTCTTTCAAGATTATTCGGCGGCGGTGGCTGCCCAGCGTAGAGCGTTCTCCCTGATCTGTGCGGAGTTATTTAAACGTAATGTTCGCTTCACCCTGGCGTTTCCAGCGCTCCTGCGGGTTACTGTGCAAGGGCAAACCCGGGTCTTTGACCAAGCGGCGGTGGCGAAGACCTTTTTGCAGCACTTGGGGGATACGGGAGCCAAGGGCTGACTGCTACACTGGGGACTATGACATACCTCATGCACACGGAGGTGCTCTGTGTGGCCTGAACGGGTGGACTGCCTGTGCATAAGTTGTGGGCCTAGGCCTTAGCTTTGAGTTTGCTACATTAATTTGCAATGCCCTAGGGGGTCGTGCTGGCTATCGTGGGATGGAGCGCTGATTCCCCGGGGGCTCTTTTTCTAGTTTCCTGTTACTGTTTAACCATCTTAATCCTAGAGTGTGCAGTTGAGATGTTACTGTGATGTGTGTTTGGGCATGAATCGGGTGATTGGGGAACCGGGGGGAGGGGGGAAGGCTGAGGCAGCCCTGCAGCGTCACTTGGGTCTAGGCCTCAGTGTAGTTAGCTGAGCACTTTATTTGGTTTGTTTTTACGGGTAGGGGAGGGGGGGAGGGAGGGGGATGGCGGGAGGAGGGGGAGGGGAGGTGGGGGGGGGTGGGCCAGCTGTACGACAGGGGGGGAGTTGGAGGGGGCTTTGGGGGGATAGGGGAGGGTAGGTACTCTTCAGGGTAGAGTTTCTGGGATGATAGTATGGATGTTGGCATCTTGGAGGGAATATGGATGACTCGAGGGATTAGACCGGTGTGGCCTGTGCGAAGTGTTCTATGGCGTGGGGTGGAGGCTGGGCTGCCCTGCGCTCTCCTATCTGTCTGTCTGCTTTGGTGTCCCCCCGGGTGTACGCTATGCCCTCTGATTTACGGTTTGTAACCTGGAACGTGGGAGGGATAGGTACCCCGGTGAAGCGCACAAAAATTTTGCAGGCTCTAAAGAGGGGGGGGGGCGCAGGTAGCCCTGTTACAGGAGACACATTTGAGCAAGAAGGAACATGACAAATTGCAGAGGGATTGGGTGGGCCAGGTCCTTTCTGCGTCCTCCGGGGGTAGAAGGAAGGGGGTGGCGATCTTAATACATAAGAGTGTGCCTTGTGAGGTGCTTGCACAGGTGGGCGACCCTTTGGGTAGATTTCTTTTTGTGCATGTTAAACTCCAGGGGGAAGAATTTTTTATAGGCAACCTTTATGCTCCTAACACGTATGATCATCTGTTTTTTCGCAGTATTCTGGACAAGGTTCTGACCGCCCCCCCCCCCCCGGTCCCTGTAATTCTTGCTGGTGATTTCAACTGCCCGCATGATCCTGCTCTGGACAGGTCCGCGGCGTTCTCGGGACGTCGTTGGTCTGGCCGGGGTGTGGATTATCTGTGTGAGTTGAGAGCTCTGGTGGATTCTTGGAGGGTGTTACACCAAGAAAATAGGGAGTACACACATCTGTCACGGGCCCACCACACATGGTCACGGATAGACTACATCTTGGTTTCAAAGCTGTGGTTTGGAAAGGTGAGAGCGGTTGAGATTGATCCCATTGTGATCTCGGACCATGCTATGGTTCGTCTGGATTGGAGGGGTGAGAGGTCTGTGGGAGGTAAGTGGACGTTTCCGGCATCTTTATGGCGGAAGGAAGAATTCCAACGATATGTGGCTCGCCATTGGGCAGAGTATCTGGCATTTAATGAGGGTACGTCCAGTTCAGCTGCTATGTTCTGGGAGGCGGGGAAGGCTGTTCTTCGGGGTCATATCATAGCGTATGTGACAGCGGAGCGGCGACGACTCAATGAGGAGCTGCTTAGACTGACCAGGGAGTTGCGTGTGGCGAAAAGGCAGGCGGAGAACCAGCGGGGAGGGGTCAGAGAGTACCTTGAGATTCAGAAGCGGCTGAATGCGCTGTTGCAGGAGCGCGCGCTTCACTCCTTGCAGAACTATAAACATCAATTCTTCCGATATGGGGATCGCTCTGGGAAACTGTTGGCGCGGTTGGTACGGGATAAAGCAGGCCCCCGGGGGGTTACGGTGATTCGGGATCCACAGGGGCAGAAATACAACCAGGCTGTGGATGTGGTAAAGGTGCTCCGCAGCTTTTATGAAGAACTATATGCGGCGGATGTGAGTGATGTGGACGCAATGGCTGCTTTTCTAGACGGGGTGAAACTCCCGACACTGTCGGAAACGCAGCGAGAAAGTTTGAATCAGCCTATTGGGGGGGAGGAGATCCAACGGGTGATTCGAGCGGGAGCCTCTCATAAGGCTCCGGGACCCGATGGAATTTTACAAGATGTTGGAAAGGCAAGTAGTTCCGACCCTGGCCGCAGTGTATGGTGAAGCTATGGAGCTTGGTAGTTTCCCCCATGATATGCGCACGGCCAGCATTATTTTATTACCAAAGCCGGGGAAGGACCCGGAAGAGGCGGCTTCATATCGGCCGATCTCGTTGATCAATGTGGATATGAAGCTCTTGGCCTCGGTGCTGGCGCAGAGATTGCAGTTGTTCCTTCCGACATTGGTGGGTCCGCATCAAGCTGGGTTTGTGCGGGGGAGGGAGGCCGGTGTTAACATCAGCAGGATCTTGCTAGGACTGGAAAAAGGTTTGTTGACATGTGACCCCGTGATCCTGGTCAGCTTAGACTCTGAGAAGGCCTTCAATAGAGTGGCGTGGAGCTACATGTTTGCAGCCCTGCAGAAGTTTGGTATCACAGGTGCCTTTTTGGCATGGATACATGCCCTCTATGCGGATCCGTTGGCGGTGGTAGATGATGGGGGGGTTCGCTCGCAGCCCTTCTCTTTGCATAGGGGTACTCGGCAGGGTTGTCCGCTATCTCCGCTGCTATATGTGTTACAATTGGAGCCCCTCTTGGTGTCGCTTCTTGAGTCTGACCAGATTGTGGGCATAACGTGGGACGGGGGTTCCATTAAGCTTAGCGCGTTTGCGGATGACTTGCTGCTTTGTTTGGGCTCCCCGGAGAGCTCGTTGCCACATGCATTGAGGATCATAGAGCAATTTGGGGCTTTCTCTGGGTTGCGTATTAATCGGCTGAAGTCCATGGTCCTGGATGTCAACGGGCGTTCTCGAGGGAATTGGCGTGGAGTGTTTCCGCTCAGTTGGGCATCGGGGCAAATCCGGTACTTGGGCATCCAGATCCCTGAGCATCCGAGGCGTTTATATGAGGTGAACGTGATGCCGTTACTTGACTCGACGATAAGGAGGCTGCAGAGATAGCGGGACCTCCCTGTTTCTTTGCTGGGTCGAGTGGCCTTAGTGAGGATGATAGAGTGGCCCCGTTGGTTGTATGTGTTGCGGCAGCTACCGGTGTGGCTCAAACGGAAGGATCATTCTGTGCTCCATAAGCATCTTGGGAGGTTTCTCTGGAGAAGTCGCCGGGCGAGAATCTCTCTGGTGACGCTTATGCGCCCAGTGGAGGAAGGTGGTGTGGGTTTGACGTCCCTGCGTACCTATAATCTTTGCTATTTGGCGCGGCGTCTAAGCGATTTGGTTTTAGGCGCGGAGGATCGCCTGCCGATTGCGTTGATTGATCAGATGTCAGAGTTGGCATAGGGTTTACCTGTTGCACTGTGCGAGGGTATCGCTGCCGCGCTTCTGGAGGGCGTCGACATATATGGGTGCGCTTCGTGCAGCTTGGCAGGCTTTGTGTCGTCTGAGAGGTGGCAACTGGGA
This sequence comes from Ichthyophis bannanicus, assembly GCA_033557465.1. Taxonomy (NCBI): domain Eukaryota; kingdom Metazoa; phylum Chordata; class Amphibia; order Gymnophiona; family Ichthyophiidae; genus Ichthyophis; species Ichthyophis bannanicus. The sequence goes on along the minus strand of CM066044.1, from coordinate 14,370,593 downwards.
GGCCACGGATTGCCTTCCTCTGAAGGGTAATCGGGGCTTTCAGCCGGGGAGGGGGAGGGGGGTGGCGCTTACTTGGTGTAGGGCTGGTCTCGAATATGGTGTAGGGCTGCTGAGAACGGCAGATGCGGACCACTTAGCTGCGTTTTCAGAGTTGGTCCAACACTGTCACCTGCCGGTGCAGGCGTTCTATTTCTATCTGCAGGTGCGCCACTATGTGTTCAGTTTGTCCGACCGTGGAAGGGTGCTCGCCCGGAGTGGTAGCCTTTGGTTATTGATGGAGAGACTGCAGGAGAGTGGTTCGGCACGGCTTCTACGGGGAGGAATTTTTTTGGAGGGGGATCAAGCGCACTTGTTGCCGTTAGTAGGGCGGTGGAAGGAGGATGGGTTGGGGGACCTTACTGTGGAGCTTCTGGGACGCGCTTTTCGGAGAGCGTGGGACGTCTGAGGCCATGCGTTATCGGGAGATGCAGTATAAATTGTTGTGGCGAGCTTATGTGGCGGAGGTCGGGGCTGTGCGGATGGGCCTGTTGAAGACAGATGTGTGTGGCCTGTGTAGCAGGGGGAAAGGTTCTTTATATCATCGTTTTTGGTCCTGCTCGGTAATGCAGACCTTTTGGGGGGAGATTTGGGAGTCCCTTGTTTCCTGGACGGGAATCCGGATTGAGCTTCGCCCTATCTGGTGTCTCTTTCAGCTCTCCTACACGGGTATTGAGGGGTCTAGTTCCCAACGTTTTTTTTATGAGAAGGGTTTTTTAGTAGCCAAGCAATGTATTCTGCGCCGATGGCTGTCAGGGGCGCGTCCCTCGCTTTTGGAGTGGGAGCATCAGCTACGGGAAGTCATGCTTATGGAAAGTAAAATGGCCCAGTTGCTGGGGGGGAAGGCCTGGTCGCGGCATTCTGCCGTTTGGGAGCCTTTGCGGGGGGGGGTCTTGGGGTGCCCACTGAGGGGGAGGTTGTGGGTAGATGGGTTGGCTACTAGTGGTGGTATCTTTGGTGCTGTGACAGGAGGTTGGTTGGTGAGTTGGTGTGTTTGCCCTGGAGGGGGGTGGGGGGGGGAGGGGAGGGGATGGGCTGGGGGGGAGGGATGGGGAAGGTGGGCTGTATTGTTCTTGGTAGAGCTCGCATTGTGATGTTCGTTGTTTTGCTGTACTTGAGACTGTTATGCCTCCATAGACTGTTTGCGGGGGCGTGTCTGTTATGCCTTCTTATCCTAATAATGTTAATAAAAATGATTTTCTCTAAAACCTTTTCTGTTGTGTTTCTAGTAAATCCTATGTAATTTGATTTCAGGTTTCTGATTGGCACATTGATTTTAATACTTCTGGTGGAACCGATCGAGAAGGCTGGCAGTATGCAGCGGACTTCCCTGCGTAAGTGTCATGATTTGGGGATTAAACAGATAAAGATCTTTAACCCAAGAGTTTAATGGAACACATTTGCCTCCTTTTTAGAATACATGAAATATCCTGCATTTATGAAATACAAATGGATTCATTTGCATTAAGAGTATTCTACAAGACTGAAGAAAAAGTATGGGTTAGGGATAAAAGACACCATGAATAATAAGAGCCCCATGGATAGTCTGTGTGGCTAATGTCCTTTTCTTCCTCACTTTACAGGTTAAAATATTTTTTCACTCAACGTGCAGTCAAACTCTGGAATTTGTTACCGGAGGATGTAGTAAAAGCTGTAAGTGTAGCTGGGTTTAAAAAAGGTTTGGACAAGTTCCTGGAGGAAAGGTCCATAAACCATTATTAAAAAGGGACCCAGGATATCACTGCTTGACCCAATACAAGCATTGTGGAACCTGTGTCTTTTGGGGAACCTGCCAGGTACTTGTGACCTAGATTGGCCACTGTTGGAAACAGGATACTGGGCTTGATGGAACTTGGTCTGACCCAGTATGGCATTTCTAATGTTCTAAATAGATTTCTGATCCAAATCTCTCTCTTCCATCTTCATTGTATATAATCTGAAAATGAGATTGACTAGGAGATGTCTGCTTTGGGATCCCACTGGCTTAGGTAAATGGTCATCTCTTGGACACTAGTTCGGATTCCAGCTTCGGTGGCCCATGTGAAATGAGGTGGTGGTCTCGGTCCAGCTGCAGGGGTCCCAGAAGTAGCATTCTCCTTGCAGTTTGTCAGGTTCCTGTGAATTCAGCTACACACCACCTCAATGACTGGTGGCAGGGAGACAGGAAGATTTATCGGAGGCATGGGGTGCCCTTGCTGAGGTGGAGGGGGGTGAGCTTCATCGGGTGGATTTGGCAGGCTCGGTGCCCCTATAGTATATTGAAGCAGTTAGGTGCACAGGTGGTGTTCTCTTCAATCCTCCCTGTTGAGGGTAAAGGCCAAGGCAGAGAGGCTCGCATCCTGGAGATGAATGCATGGCTGCGTGGATGCTGTCATCGAGAGCGTTTTGGTTTCCTAGACCATGGGATGCTGATCCAAGGGTTGCAGAGCAGAGATGGCATCCATCTGTCCAAGAAAGGTCAACGCATCTTCGGTAGTAGACTGGCTAATCTACTAAAGAGGGCTTTAAACTAGATTCGTTGGGGATAGGTGAAGAAAGCCCCCAGGTAGGTGATACATTAAATACCTTTATGGAAATGGGTAACAGGGATAACATATGGAAAGCAGTGTGTATAAATGCCCGTTGCATGGGAAATAAGATCCCTGATGTTGAAGCTTTGGTGGGAGTGGCTGACTTGGATTTAGTGGCAGTTACAGAAACATGGTTCACAGAAAACCATGCCTGGGATGTAACTATACCTGGCTATACTTTATTCAGAAAGGACAGGGTAGGAAGAAGGGGAGGAGAAGTGGCACTATATGTAAAAACTACTATTAAAGCTGTGAAATTACAGAGCTTAAAAGGGAGAGAGGAGGCATTGTGGGTTAAACTAGAAAGAGGGAAAGAGAAATTTATTTGCATTGGAGTGATATACAGACCTCCCTCACAAAAGGAAGAGGTGGACAGAGTTAATTGAAGACATACGCAGCATTGCTAGGAAAGGGGAAGTGCTACTGATAGGAGATTTCAATATGCCAGATGTTGATTGGCACATTCCTGCTGCAGTATCATCTAGAAGTAAGGAGATCCTGGATTCTCTACAGGGAGAACTATTCAGGCAATTGGTAACAGACCCCGCACGTGAAGGGACCATACTGGACTTGGTGCTTACCAATGGTGAAAGTGTTTCTGATGTTGTAGTGGGAGATCATTTTGCATCCAGTGATCACCAGATGGTGTGGTTCAGTATTAGGACTAGGGCTGTTAGAATCCATTCCAAGGTGAGGATCTTAGACTTTAGGAAGACTAACTTTGCAAAGATGGGCCAATACCTCAGGGAGTCGTTAGTGGGATGGGAACAGCTGGGGGATGTAGAAAAACAGTGGGCAAAACTGAAAGGGGATGTTTTAAGGGCAACCAACCTTTTTGTTAAAATGGTAAATAAAGGCAAAAGGAAAAGGAGACCGCTATGGTTTTCTAAGGAAGTAGCTGAAAAAGTGAAGAAAAAGAGGGAGGCCTACAAGAGATCACAGAGAGAGGAAGACAGGCATCTGTATTTGGAAAAACTTAGAGAAGCTAGCAAAGTAGTCAAGAAGGCAAAGATTCAAAAGGAGGAGGAAATAGCCAATGCAATAAAATGGGGGGATAAGACATTTTTCAGATATATTAGTGAGAAGAGGAAGGGCAAAAGTGGTATTGTCAGACTCAAGGGTGTAGGGGGGGAATATGTAGAAGCTGATAAGGATAAAGCAGAATTGCTTAACAAATATTTTTGTTCTGTGTTTACAGATGAAGAACCAGGAGCAGGACCTCAGAAAACACCCACAAACAGGAACAGAAGCGAGGGACATCTTGAACAATTTTCAGAAGACTGTGTTCGTGAGAAACTAGCTCAACTTAAAGTAGACAAAGCGATGGGACCGGATGGGATACACCCTAGAATACTGAAGGAACTTGGGGACGTTCTAGCTACTCCACTGACTGACCTTTTCAATGCCTCGTTGGAGTCGGGAGTGGTGCCAAAGGACTGGAGAGAGGCTCATGCGGTGCCTTTACACAAAAGCGGAAGTAAGGATGTGGTTGAAAACTACAGGCCAGTTAGTTTAACTTCGGTGGTGAGTAAATTATTGGAAACGCTGCTGAAAGAGAAAATAGTGAGGTTTCTGGAGTCCAGCGGATTACAGGATCCGAGGCAGCATGGATTCACCAGAGGCAGGTCTTGTCAGACAAATCTGATTGATTTCTTTGACTGGATGACCAGGGAGTTGGACCGAGGGAGAGCTCTAGATGTGGTGTATTTAGATTTCAGTAAAGCCTTTGACACTGTTCCTCACAGGCGACTTATAAACAAACTGAGCACCCTAGGGATGGACCCTAAAGTTACTGCTTGGGTTAGAAATTGGTTGGGTGGGAGGCGACAAAGGGTACAGGTAAATGGAGCTCACTCTGAGGAGAACGATGTTACCAGTGGTGTGCCCCAGGGATCTGTCCTTGGTCCGATTCTTTTTAACATCTTTGTTAGTGATATAGCGGAAGGGCTGTCGGGTAAGGTTTGCATCTTTGCAATGATAACAAAATCTGCAATAGAGTAGACACCCAGGAAGGTGTAGATAACATGAGGAGGGATCTAGCTAAGCTTGAAGAATGGTCTAGAATTTGGCAGCTGGGATTTAATGTTAAAAAATGTAAGGTCATGCATTTGGGCTGCAGCAATCCAAGGGAGCTATACAGTATAGGAGGTGAAGTACTTTTGTCCACTAAAGAAGAGCGGGACCTAGGCATGGTTGTGTCTGATGATCTTAAAGTAGCTAAACAGGTAGAAAAGGCGACGGCAAAAGCTAGAAGGATGCTTGGGTGCATACGGAGAGGAATGACTAGCAGAAAAAAGGAGGTGATAATGCCTCTGTATAAGTCTTTGGTGCGACCTCATTTGGAGTATAGTGTGCAATTCTGGAGACCGCACCTTCAAAAGGATGTGAACAGGATGGAGTCGGTGCAGAGGGTGGCTACTAAAATGATTAGTGGGCTTCATTATAAAGCATATGAGGACAGACGTAAGGATCTTAATATGTACACCTTAGAGGAAAGGCAGGATAGAGGTGATATGATTGAGATGTTTAAATACCTCCGTGGCATAAATGTTCAGGGAGAGAGCCTCTTTCAATTGAAAGCAAGTTCTGCTACGAGGGGACATGGGATGAGGGTGAAGGGAGATAGATTCAGGAGTGATATGTGGAAATATTTCTTTACGGAAAGAGTAGTGGATCCATGGAATAGTCTCCCAGTGGAGGTGGTAGAGATGAGGACAGTAACTGAATTCAAAAAAGCATGGGACCAACACAGAGGATCTCTAAAGGTTAAAAGGGGACTGTTGTAGTTGTTGATATGGAAGGACAGACTAGATAGGCCATGTGGTCTTTTTCTGTCATGTTTCTATGAAGATGAACATGTTTATTATTTCTGTGTGAGGTTTCTCTGAGGCAGGTAACAAATGTGTTAAAACACATTTCTGGATTTATGGAATTTGGGGAAGTATCTGACATCTGCCTTTATCTTTTCTGTTTTTGAAATATAAGTTTGCTCACTTCACGTTGACTATGGGCCCGATTCCAGGATGCGGGTTGTGGGACTGCACGCCCTGGTGGGACATGCAACCCCGCAAGTCATCCAGGCCCGATTCCCCTCCAGCCCTCCCCATACATCCTGATGCTCAGGATGGGGAGAGCCAGGAGGGGGGTGGGATTAGGGCAGAGTGGGGGCGAGCTATCCCAGCAGCACGTACAGGGCCGATTCAGGTCACAGCCCTGTATGTCCTGCCGGGCCCGTGCGAATGCGCTGCTTCTTCCACCTCAAAGGTGAAATAAGCAGCACTTTTTGGCATGCTCGAGACCGGGGATCCCCCCACCAGAGTCAAGTGGGGGGTGGGGTCCTCGCTACCTGATCCAGGCCACGGCAGGCTAGCCTTGGTCAGGCAGCGGGAAAAAGGGGGGCCAGAGCCGCAGACTCGGGGGCGCCTGTGGGAAGGATGTCCCCACAGGCGGCGGGGGCACGCCGGGCATCCTCGGGCCCAATTCTGGCCACCGTGGGAACGTGGTGGAACATGTGATGTACAGTACGTCTATATTTTATAAAATAGAAAGATGTACAGTTTTACTCTTTCTGCTGGTAAATTTGTGCTGTTGGGGCTAGTTCTGAATGCTTATTTTCTGAAGGCCTATATCGCTACTTCTAAAATCGGCCTCTTTGGACTTTTCATCTAGGCAGTTTTTTATAACATCCCATTGATCAGTAGCTACAGTTTGGCTAAAGGTGGTGTATTTTACGTTTAACATTTCGGCCACCACTTTGAGTGCTCTGTATTGGCAAGGTGGTTTACATAATTCTTAAATAAGCTGTTTTTCAGATCCTACCATGGACATAAGACCATGAAAGATTTTGTAAGGAGAAGACGCTGGGGAAGGTAGGTAAACCAGCTGCATTTTAGAAGTACAGATGGCAATAAATGTATTTAATGAAAAATGATATTTTAATGGGGCAATTTTCACACTAACGCAAGACTCCTCCCTGCAGCCTGCGGGCACGTTTTTCAAATAGAAATTTGCACAAGGAGAGAGAGGGTCCAGGTCACCTGCATGTGCTTTGACGCAGAAGCAAATTTACCAGTGGAAAATCTGCCCAAGCAGCTGTATACCCACAAAATAGTTTTGAAAATTGTCATTTCTCATGAGCAGGTGTGAAAGTTTTTCCATGTACTGTACACATATAGATTAAGGGATCTTATAATCTACACACATGTGAAAATGCCACAAGGACTGCATCCTCCGCTATCCTGCTGTCAAAGTGTACCTGTCTTCATGCCAAAGTGTTTCCTTGTACATGTGTCCGGTCTTTTTAGAAGAGGTCATTTCCCTCATGTATATAACTACATACGCACAGGAATGACCTTATAAAATTATCCCCATCTGTCCTTGCACTTTACACACGGTAAAGGTTTTTCTCTGCAATAACCATAGGGGAATATGCTGGTAACCTCCCCTCCACCCCCCCCCAAACATTACTTTGCAGTTACTGTGCTGTTACTTGAGTGCTTACCACGCAGTAACTCACTTTAGTAAAGGGACCCCTTAGATTCTTATGAAGTAGCAGCCAGGGAGATTGAGTTATAGCAGGAAAAACAGTTACATAGTTAGTGCAGATTTTCCATGCCAGGCACCCAGACTTGCATCCTGCTCAGTTGAATTTAAGAAAGGCCTTAAAGCCTATTCTGAGGAGCATTTTCCAGCCTCCTTCAATGTTCTTCATACCCTTTCTGTGTTGTAACTATTCATTGAATTTACTAAACTTATTTTAATTGTTTTGTAACTTAAGCTTGAATATTTTATTTCATTATTCTTAACTGTGTTTTTCAATATTTTATTTTAATTTGTTCTCTCGCTTTGCTCTAATTTCAAAAGGTGGGTAAGCAAGTCTCAGACATAAACCTATATATTGGGTTACACATGAACATCATAAATCGGTCACTTAAAACATAGTACAAAAGTCCCATGGTAACGATTTGTAATTCTGATTATTATAGTTGGAGTTCACAAACGTTTTTCTCAGCACCATAGAAATGTATTTAATATTTCCAGTTTTCTGGTAATAAGTGAGTCATTTTTTATTACAGCCATAATTTTGTAAGAACCTCTTCCTTTAAGCTCACTCTCTGCATTCTTGGCTCACATACGACGGGGCTCTAATGGGAGCCAGTGTAACCATGCCCTGTTTTATGTAGTCTAAGAATGGCGAGAATTACCAAGTAAGATCTAGTAAAACATTTAAACACTAATACTATGCTGGGAATGAAACCGTACATCAGTGCAAAAAGGGGGCCGTTAGAAAAAAACATCAAACCTGAATCGTCTAAAAATTCTTTAGCTAGTGCTGAAATTTTAGCACGTGTACCTGTTTCTCTGCAGAAAATGTAAGATTGTTACCAATGGGCCGTGGCTGGAGGTTCCTCCGATATCCTTGCGGGACATTTCTGTACTTCCCAGTGCTGAAGAGAACTGTGGCTGTCCGATAGCACTGTGGGCAATCAGCAGCAAGGGCGACGTCCTCTGCAGACTCGCTGTTACAAAACAGACTCCTGCTGTAAGATTTTCTTTTCACTATTCTGTTTATCTTCGTTTTTACCCTTATCTTTATATCCCCCCCTCTTTTTATAGCCCAGCCATCATAGCAGCAGTGCCTTTCTGATTTGAGTTGTAAACCGTTCTGTATGTTCCCAAAAAGAGGCGGTATATCAAACTACAGACCATAGCATGCAGACCTGTTGAACGATGGCCATGATTCCCTGTCCGCCGCCCTGTTCCGGGCATTGCAAAGAGCAGGAGTCGAGTCCAGGAATGGAATCCACATTTCCCAAACGGTGTACAGTGTTTACAGCACTTCTGTCTCCTGCTGTTCCAGGAAACAGAGCCAGGAATGGAAGCGAAGCGACGTGTACAGCAGGCCGTGCCAGATAATGCTATTTTATGGGTTTAATTCACCTGCCTTGTCCATATTAAGTGTTAAAACCGACTGCAAATTCTGTCAAACATCACCTTTCCTCCATCAAACTGAAGACTTAGAAAATATATTTTTGCACATTTCAAAATCCAAAATTCAGTACTTCAGTTCACCTTGTGATGGATTTTACCCCTTCTGCCAACCTGCTTATAAACCAGAGTGTATGTGTGATTCAGGCATGAGCTAACAGCTTTTATGGTTTTCAGATTTCAAAAGCTTTATCAATGGACAAATATTGTGGCTAAAGCAGACCTTCTGGTGTATAATTTTTTCATTAGGGTTCATCCTGGCTTCATGTGGGCACTGACCAGCCATTCATTTCCGTGTCTGTGGGTGCAGATCTGCAGGTGTGGGCCGTTGCTAGAGATGGCGCTGCATTCTACCGCGGCTCAGTATCTCTACAGCAGCCAGCAGGTACTGTATGCGCAGCCTGGCCGGAGATGGTGTCTGTTGAAAGAAATTCAGCCCTTTAAATGTGTTGTGTTGTAGTGGATTTTTTGTGGGTTGTTTTTGGCATCCTGTCTTTTGATATTTTAGTTCGAATAAGTGTAATAGTGCACAAAACAACTCTTTATTAATGGATGTCATATGTACTCGCTCGCATGTAATCATGATCATGGGCATTGCAGTATGTAAACAGCTGCCCTTATCGGAGGAAACTTTTTCCATCAGAATGGTATAGAAAGGTAGAAAGATTTGAATTGGAGCACGACAGTCCTTTCTGGAAACACAGATAAGGCCAAAAAAATCATGTCCAGTTTGAAAATTTGCTACCTGCACACCAATGGAGTTATTTTATAAAATATTTCCATGTGTAAAGCATGTTTTAAACACACAAAAAAGGCTCTTATAAAATTGCCCAGCCAAATACATGTGTACAGGAATGTGTGCCAGTGAGATTGTGCGTAGTCATTCCCAGGGTGTAGTTTGGGCAGAGTTGAAGTGGAGTTCCAGCATATGCATATAATTTAATACAATTCTGCCTGCATACACAGTTATACCTTTGGAGCAGGTGTGACATTGTACACAGTTAGGGATAGTTCTGTGAGCCTATTTTATGAAGTCCCTTAGGTATCTGTGTTGCCATTATAACATAGGCATGGATACAGAGGGTCTAATTACACCCCCTCACAAATATAAGATATAAAGCGAATACGCACAAAATCAACTGAAGTTCGGCAGGTTTCTGAACTTGGGTTGGTTCTGTGCATATTCGCTTTGTATGTAGGTACTTTGTATCTATGCCTTGCGATTTTGGGTGCCCTTATATGTATGTTCTTTTGAAATAGACCATTGCATTTATGATAAAAGTATGTCTGTAGTTTCCTAAACTAGGTGTAAACTAGGTGCCTATATGAAATGTAAACACCCCAACTACACTTCTAATGAAAAATTGCTAGCTCAACTGTCCAAAAACACAGCACGCCGCAGTCAATTCCACTTCCAATCCAGCTGAACAACATTTCTAAAACTAAAGAAACTTTCTCATTACTGCCATTGAAGGTTCACTTAACCAGTGGCAAATGGAATAAATATTTATTTATACAAAACAGATATCCCCACCTTGCATACATATAACATCAAGGTTGTTGCAATAAATTAAAAATTATAAAACTAGTACATAAAATCAAAATAATTCCCCATCCTCCATTCTCCACATCTCTCCAGATATATCACCCACAACGCAACTCATCTTCCCTCACAGCACACAAAGGACTTTCTAAAAAGCCTAGCCTTTACCATCTTTCTAAATGTAAATAGCATGATTTGTCCCTGATCTCTTGTGATTGAGTTCCACAGTTTAGGACCAAGATAATTAAAAGCCAACCGCCTGCTTCATTCCAAATGAACCCTACTCAAGGGAGATAAAGATGACAGACGTTGACCACTAGAACAGGTTGGATCATACTGGCCACCTCAACCATAGGCCTTTAATCACCAAGAGCACAATCTTAAATTGAACTCTTAAGTACAACCGGTAACCAAGGAAATCTGTACAAAATAGGAGTCACAGAATCCTATCACACTGTCCCATTTTTTTCACCAGAAGTGTGGTTGGAGTGTGTGTTAGTTGCTGAAGGTATTCGGTGTCCCTTTACTTTAAAGGTTTTGTCATTTTATAAAAACGACTTGCCCACCTGTGTGCCTGTACAAAAAGCACTCCCCAAATGACCCCTATTAAAGGTGTGTGTATCTTGCATCGCTGCCTCATGGAACGCCTCTGCGCAATGCGCATAAAAGCAGGGCCAGCGCGACCATTTGGCACTCTAGATGGCCACCTCATTTGTCTATGTCCAGGGTGGTTCATTACCGCTGCTGCTGCCCTTCTTGGGGACCCCAGATGGCCCCACAGTGCTTACCTTAAAATTTCAGCACCACAGGGCTGTTTGGCTTCTGCCTCCTCTGACATCTGATGCCAGCTTCCTGAAATATTCATCCTATATTGGATTTCATTGAACTCCGCAACTTAATCCTTGAGTAGCATACATACCGCAAGCCTGGCTATTGGGCGTGGCGCCTGAGCTGTCTAGAAGATGCAACATCACCACCCCCATTACTGCCACTAGTATCTAGTCGCACTTGGGTGAGTTGATACGTAGGAAGATCAAGTGACATGACTCATTTTGCAGAGTCGATTGAAAAGTGAGATTTGAACCAAGGAGTCTCCTGTTTCTTTTGTGCTTTGTTCTGACGTTTGTGTGCAATTGCCATGTTCAGCTTACCATTTAAGCATTTGCTGTTTTAGGTGACTGCTGGTATCATGTTCCTTCCCCTCAAAAGCAAAAGTTAAAACAAATATCTGTTGGGCAAACATCTGTCTTTGCCGTGGATGAAAATGGTAAGAAGCTGCTCGTTTTATTTATTTAGTATACATTTGTATACCGCTACTTCCAGCGATCAGCAGCGGTTTGATTGCAGATTGGAAATTGTCAAATCATGACAGGAAATTTTTGAGGTATAAACACATTGATTAGACAGGAAAGCACAGCACACAGAGAACTATTTTACAGGGAACATGGGCTATGGAGGGTTAAGTGGCTTGCCCAAGACCACAAGGAGCACCTGTGGGACTAGAAACCCCAGTCCTTCCGGCCCAAGGTTGCTGTCCTCTAGTGGGATTTGAACCCCCGACCTTCCGGCCCGAAGTACCTTGCCCCAACCACTAGGCCACTCCTCCACTCCACTCCTCCACTCGTTAAATGTAAAAATGAGAATTCAGTTTTCAAAAACTTGCAGATGGTACTTAACACCCACTTTTGAACCCTTAGCTTAATCCTGCCCACTTTCTTCTATAAGCAAAGTGTGCACTATGAACCTTCTCTAGTCTAGGGAGGTCAATACTTGAAAATTCCATTTTTGCATGATGTTACAGTGATCCATAAATACCGCTTTACATGTACTCAGTGCTGCTTGTTTCCACAGGAAATTTTTGGTTTCGCCAGGGAATTACTCCAAGTTATCCGCAGGGATCCAGCTGGGAACATGTTTCAAACAATATTCGAAAAGTATCTGTGGGGCCCCTTGATCAGGTTGGTGCTGTCCAAATCTGAGTATCCACTCTAAGGACTTAAGGAAAGAAGTATTGGGAGCTGTATGTCGTCATTTGTATGCATGCCCCCAGTTGGCCAGTTGAAAGAAACAACTTGTGGCTCGATATCCAAAGGCATTAATTGTTATATGCCATAGCCACCGCTATCTGTGAATATTCGGGAGTGCTGTCTGGATAGTCTGCAGATCAGTTAGTTTTACACATTCCATGAGGATGGATCTCATCTGTGTAGGCCAAGGTACGTCTGAGATCGTCTTGGACGCTGAGCTGCACTGCTTGTACTCATCTCAGTGCTTGCATTGTGCCAAAAGATTTGCTTCCTGGGTGTAATATGCACAGGCAACCTATCAAGGTGAGCTTGGAAATTCTTTTTAATCAGGCTGGTGATGCCCAGTACAACGGGTACAAGTTCTGCATTTTTTTTTTACCTCTTTCCACCTCATTTTCTTAGTCTCTGATTGCATTTGCTGGTATTTGAGAATCTTGTTTTTTCCACGTGTTACAGTTTTTACAGAGTTTCTTGTGCCTTGTGCATTTGTCTGTTTTACCATTTCTTTCTATACTGGCAGTAAATCATCTTGGCCTGTGCTGCAATTAGGTTCACCTCTCTCCTTCATCATTCGTGGGCCAGATTTTAATCTGCTTATTGTTTCTGAAGTAACTCTTTGTATCTCCTGCTGTATCTGTGCTTTAGTCATTTGATTTTCCTTGTTTCTGGTCTAACAGGCCGATGCAGAAAGCCGGCACTGAAGTCGTGCTCTATTAACTTTTTATGCCTATTTGCAGTGCACTGATAGCGTGTGACTTTAACACCGGCATGCAGAAAGGGGCTCATATGCAAATTAGCCATGTGTTAAACTCTGTGCAAATGGCAGCATTAAACTGGGAGAGCAAGCCAAACACATGCACACAAGAAGTCTGCGCAACTTTGGCATGCTGTCCCAGAGAAACAGGGGCACCACATTGCTAATTTGCATATGAGCCCCGACAGTATTTTGAGGGTATTGAAGGCTTTATCCAGTGCCTGGGTCATCTGAGGGGAACTGTCAGACTCCCCTCAGATCATCCAGGCATCAGGGAAAGCCCCCAATGCCATTAAAATACTGTTGGGGGCCGGTGCCCCTGACAGAAAGTGAATCCTTTGCGGCTCAGTGGCCCCGATTTTTTTTTTTTCTTTTTCTTTTTCTTTCTTCCCTCCCCCAACTAAAAATAAACCTGGTGACCCAGCGACCTCAAACCTCACCCCCTTTGCCCATCAGACTGCCATATAAGGAACAGTCTATGTAAGTCTGACCTCACCCAGTGCATCCCAGGATGCACCGAGTGAGGCCAGACGCCGCCATTTTTCAAGATGGGGCAAGAGCAGTAGCGCATGGGCAGCATTCTTGCTGATTTGTGAAGGTACCAAGAGAGGGAGTGGGTGTTCAGGGCCCTTGGGCCACCAAGTTTATTTTTAGTTGGGTAGGAGGTTCTGGACCACCAAGGATTTGCTTTCTGTCAGGGGCACTAGCCCCCAACAGTATTTTGATGGCATTGGGGGCTCTTCCCAATGCCTGGATCATCTTTGACGTTTCTCCTCAGATATTCCAGGCATCAGGAAAAGCACCTGATGTCATCAAAATACTGTCAGGGGGCACACACTAATGTTTAAGCCACCTCAAGGCCTGGCGTAGAAATATTGGCACTAAGGCTGGTTGCAAAATCCTCTATGCATTTCTCTGCATCAGACGCAGCAAATATTAGCATACCATTTTATTAGGTGCAGTTCATTTGCCTATAATTTAAATACTCTTGGCGTTAATTATGCGTTAGTTTTTCCTTGCTGTTTATGTGCGTGTCTGTCTCTTTTCTGCATTTGGCGGTGGCATTATCTGTGCTTAAAGGCTGCGCTAGTTTTCTGCATTGGCCCTCAAGTCTTTAAAATGTTTTTTTTCTCTTGTTTTGAAAATTCTACTTCTTTTTATCCATATTTTCCTGGTGGATTCTCTTATTTCTTCTGCTTATAGGAATGCTTGTCAAAGCTTAATAGAAACAGACTGTGTCTATTTACTTTTGCGCGTCAGTATTTTTGAGTTTTTGAGCCTATTGATGCTATTAAGTATGCCTAGAAGCCTATGATGGTAGCAATATATGTGTAATTTATTTCTATAAGACCCATACCACTTTCAATGCCTGGGGTGTACAGTCTCTGCATGAACTGATTCTTATAGATTATCTAGTAGGCATGAAGGAGTTTTCTTGGTCTGGCAACCAATTTTTCAGAATCTTTATGGGGTCGGTTTGGAGATTCCAAATCCGTATAAGACCATAGCAATTACAAGTTGATTAGTTGCTTCCATGCTGTTAAAGCACTTTCAGTATCATTTTCAGTCTTCTGTGGTGTTCTTTGCTAATCTTTTCTCTCATTAACTTATGCTGGATTGCTGAACCACCTTTTCTTAGATGTTTATACAGTGTGATCGTAAAGTTCATCTGCAGTGAGCACTGTGTATGTAAAGGCAGCCCGCTGAGGGAAAGAAAATGTAGCTGCTTGAGCTAACGACGAGGACTGCTGACCCCACTACATGGGATGCCCTCCCCAGTATGCAAAGACACATTTTTGAGCTTCAGAGGCACTATGGCCAAGGCAGACTCCTCAATTGGGCAGTCTGCATGGCCATAGTGCTACTGAAGCAGTGGCCCTTTTTGACAGCAGCCGTTTTGGCCAGTGGAATGCTTCCTGGTGCTCTGAGACCGAATCAGCTTGGGCCGACTCTCCCAGACTGCGGAACGGGTGAGTGAATCTTCTATACTGATGCCTTGGTACTATGAAAATAGACATAAAAGGAGGCCTGTTTTAGCTCAAAATTGTGTCTTTGCATACTGGGGAGGGCTTCCCATGTAGAGGGACAGCAGTCCTCGTCATCGGCTCAAGCGGCTACATTTTCTTTTCCTCAGCAGGCTGCCTTTGCCTCACTGAGGAGGGACTTTACGATCGCACTGCATATGTCATGCTGCTCAGTCTTTTTATATTAGTCTTCTGTCAGAGAGAGGAATAGCCTCCTAATGATTAGAGCACTGACTTGCTAACTAGGAGACCAGGTTTCACTTCCCACTGGCACTCCTTGTGGTCTTGGGCAAGTCACTTAACTCTCCATTGCTTCAGAAGAAAGGCCTGGCAATCTGCTTCCAGTCACACTGCCAAGAAAACCCAGGAGCTGCTGGGTCACCAGGAATCGGCATGGACTTGAAGGCACACTTTCTGTTTTTTTTCTGACAGACCTTTTCAATCTTCCTTAGTTCTCCATTAAAGAAGATTCCCTTTTCACATTGGCCCAGACCAAAGCCATCCTGATGTGTTCTGAAAAACCATCTATTACTCAGAGTTGTTCTATCAAATGAGCATCATAAGAGCTGTACAGCTTCAGATCATTTACAAACAGTAGATGTGAGATCTGGGGGTCATTAGTGCTTCTCTTGAATTAACATTAAATCCGTAGCCTGATGACATCATAACAGCACTCAGTAAATTTTAATGCCAGACAAAAATGGTGACAGAGAATTTCTCTGAAGAATTCCTTGCTAGATCTTGATGTTAGGAATGACAAATTATCCTTATTCGTAATTCAGATGGAGTATAGGTTGCCATATTTTCATGGTGATTTTGATTTAGTCAATCCAGGATTCACTTTGTACATTGCAAGACGGTTTATAATCCAAGAGTGTGGGATGCTATCAAACCTTGTTTTAGGCAATGCATATTATACTGATGCAGATTTTTCTTAGAACTGGTCATGATGATTTTATTCAGTATCAACTGGTCTTTGGTTCCACATGGTCCTCTTTTTTTATTACCTTTTCTGTTCTATTGCCAAGATACTAACCTCTGATTTATATATTCTTTCTGCATTTATTGCAGAGAAAAACGTGTAAATTTGTAGGCAAACAAGTTATGGAGCGGTAGTTTTGGAGGATGTTAGTTGAGTATCCTTTCTAAAAGTAGAAGTGTTCTTTCGCTTAATCATCATGGTGTTAGCTTTGACTATCTAAGTATTGATTTCTGCAGTTTGTCAGATCTTCGAGAAGAAATGTTCAATGTCTGAGACAAAGTTTGGTGCTCTGGACCGAGGCTGGCTCAACCTAGTGATCGGTTGTTTGGTTATTACTGCAGGCCATTCTGGAATGATGGTTCTTGCCTTTTCCAGTACCTTCTATATGTTGAGTAGTGACTCTGCTTCTCTCTTCTGCTCTGTTGCATCATCATAAAAGCTTCTTCAGAACTTTTCTGTTTCAAACTTTAGTTAGCGAGGTTTTAGCTGTCATGAAATTTCTTCCTCAGGTCACTGTAGAATTGCTTTGGGTTCCTGTGGTATTGAGCCCTCTCCTAAACAACAGTTAAATGATCCAATCATCTGTACTACTTATGGTATTTATATTACTTTAATGCATTGTATAATATACTGCTACTTTCATAACAGACTTGGCTGTGACTTATATATTTTCTCTTAGGTCTGGGTAATAGCAGACAAAGTTCAGGGTAGCCACAGTCTCAGTTGTGGGACCGTCTGTCACCGAACAGGAGTACAACCACAGGAACCTAAGGGGCAGTCCTGGGACTACGGAATTGGGGTAGGAGTGAAAATTCCTAGAAGCATCTTTAGTTTGTATGGCGTCTGTGTTGTGCTGTCTCCATTTTGATGATAAAATATGTGGCTACATAACCTTTCCCAGCATGTGCCAAGATAGTCTCATCAACTGTGTTGTATAATTTGCTTGGTTATCCTCCATTATGCCTCCTATTGATGATGTGTAGCACACTATATTCTCTTAAGAACACGTTATCCTGTACTGGTAAGTGGATGTGTGCATTCTACCAGTAACTTTGGTACCACCACAGGGCCAATCCACTGATGGGATCTGAGTTTTACGTTCTGGATCAGATTGTCTAAATGTCAGGTCATCCAGAATTACGGATGCTGTGGAGAACAGTGTTCACAGTTCCCAGGGGAAGAGGGAGTCGGTCATTGTACAACAGAAACAGCGAGTGGCTGGATTTTGGATGTAGGGTCCATGATTGCAGGGTCTTGGAAGGAGCCTTACTGCATGGTCCTCAACCAAGGCCTGTCACCAGGGCCGTGCATGAGGGTATTGGGGACCCCAGGTGAACCTGCAGCCTTCCGTACCCCCCCCATCCAAGATTTTGATATTTGAACTAAATAATCATGATCATTCCAGCGTCACCCCTCCCACAACAATCCCATAAAAATGCATTATTGAACATTATACTTAAACTTTGCTTTGTGTATATGTGTGGTCCCGCTCTCCTGCAGGTGAAATAATGTTCTGATGGCTCTTTGAGCTTGTCTGGCTGTCAGGATCTAGTGTTTTGCTATGACTACTACTGCTGCTGTCCCCCCCTCTCCCTCCCAGTGACCTAATGGTTGAGCTGGCCCTGCCTATCATTATAATTCAAAACGAAACGTGAAAAATTAAAGGGGGGCAGGTGATATAAAGTGGGAAAAATATCACTGGTAGACATAAATGGAGGCTCATGGTTACTGGTCCATAACTGATTCCCACTGAGCTTTAAATATAAAAGAGCAGGAGAGGTTAAAAAAATGTTGGCAGCACATTAGCAAAGATCTAGTCACCATAGGAAAAAAAGTAGTAAAAGGAACAGAAATAATTACTAGCTGAGACTGTTTGAGTTATGTTGCAGCGCAAAGAGCAGTGGTAAGTTACGCCAACAGGAAATCTGAGATCTTTTGTGCAGGATAGAAAAGAGTATTGTTCCAATTCTGATTAACTCATCATCCTAGAGGCATCCAGTTTTACAGGCAGATTTCAATTTTGGGAAAAAGGAGCGTAAAATCCATTTAAGAAACGTGAACATCCGTTTTCCTGCCCAGTGGTGTAATAGCACGTCTTTTGCAAGGGTAGGGTAGGCAAAATGAAAGCCCTTTTTACTGGTAAATAGCATTTTATGCATAGAAATCCAGGGCTTTGATTACTACCTAACCTATCCATGAGAATAAAGTGCCCACATTGTTCAACAGTGCACATAACGTGTACCCGCAAACTACAGGGGCAGGTCAAAGGGCAAGGAGAGAGCAGGCTGGTGAGAAAGATGCGTCATTTTCTATAATCAAAACTGTGAAACTATCAGTATTTCTATCCACAGTTTACATCACCCTGGGCATTTTTCTTATGCCCTTAATTTCCAGCAACTACATGCCCATAGCATAGGAAATAAGATCCCAGATGTTGAGGCTTTAATAGAAGAGGCTGACTTGGATTTAGTGGCAGTTACGGAGACCATGGTTCACAGACAACCATGACTGGGATATAATTATACCGGGCTATACTTTATTCAGGAAAGACAGATTAGGAAGAAGTGGCACTATATGTAAAAAAAAATAAAATAAAATAATACTAAAACTATAGAATTGTAGGGCTTAAAAGAAAGAGAGGAGGCACTGTGGGTTAAACTAGAAAGAGGGAAAGAGAGATCCATTTGCATTGGAGTTATATAGGACAGGCACGTCCACTAGGCAAGCTAGGTGGCAGCGGCACACATGGGCAGCCACTCCGCCGCCTCCTCCTCCTCCCCCCAGCTGCCACCAATTCCATTTTGGAGAGGAGGGTGGGCAGCGGTTGTATTTCCAAAAGCAATAGCAAAAAGCTGCCGCTTTTGGAAATGCCGCTGCCCACCTCCCCCTCCTGAGACAGATTCGGCGGCAGCTGGGGGGGGGGGTCGGCGAGGCCAGGGTGTTTGCTTAAGGCAGCAGAAACCCTTGGGCCAGCCCTGGAGTTATATATAGATCCCCCTTACAGGGAGTAGAAGTGGGTGAAGATGTAATAGAAGGCATAGGCAGTATTGCCATAAAAGGAGACGTGCTACTGATAGATGATTTCTGTATGCCAGATGTGGATTGGCACATCGCTGCTGCAGCATCATCTATAAGTAAGGAGATCCTGGATCCTCTACTATTCAGGCAACTGGTAACAGAGCCCACACGTGACGGGCCATACTGGACTTAGTGCTTACCAATGAGGAAAGTGTTTCTGATGTTACAGTGGGAGATCATTTTGCATCCAGTGATCACCAGATGGTGTGGTTCAGTACTAGAATTAGGGCTGATTAAAATCCATTCAAAAGCGAGGTTCTTAGATGTTAGGAAAACTAACTTTGCCAAGATGGGCCAATACCTCAGAGAGTCGTTAGGGGATGGGAACAGCTGGGGGATGTAGAAAAACAGTGGGCAAAACTGAAAGGGGGTATTCTAAGGGCAACAAACCTTTTTGTTAGAAAGGTAAATAAATGTAAAAGGAAAAGGAAGCCACTATGGTTCTCAAAAGAAGTAGCTGAAAAGGTGAAGAAAAAGAGGCCTTCATGAAATACAAGAGATCACAGAGAGAGGAAGACAAGCATCTATATTTGGAAAAACTTAGATAAGCTAGCAAAGTAGTCAGGAAAGCAAAGATAAAAAAGAAGAAATTAGCCGATGCAATAAAATGCAGGGCTAAGACATTTTTCAGATATGTTAATGAGAGGAGGAAGGGCAAAAGTGGTATTGTCAGATTCAAAAGTGAAAGGGAGGAATATGTTGAAACTTGTGCAGATAAAGCAGAACTGCTTAACAAATATTTCTGTTCTGTGTTCACAGATGAAGGGCCAGGAGCAGGACATCAGAAAACACCCACAAATAGAAACAGAAGTGACAGGGATCTCTAACGATTTTCAGAAGACTGTGTTAGTAAGGAACTAGCTAAACTAAAAGCAGACAAAGCAATGGGACCGGATGAGATACATCCAAGAATAGTGAGGGAACTTGTGGACGTTCTAGCAGCTCCACTGTCTGACCTTTTCAATGCCCCTTTGAAGTCGGGAGAGGTGCCAGAGGACTGGAGAAAGGCACATGTGGTCTCTTTACAAAAAAGCGGACGTAAGTATGACATTGAGAACTACAGGCCAGTTAGTCTAATCCTCTGTAGTTAGTAAATTATTGGAAAGACTACTGAAAAAGAGAATAGTGAAGTTTCTGGAGTCCAATGGATTGCAGGATCCGAGGCAGCATAGATTCGCCAGAAGCAAGTCTTGTCAGACAAATATGATTGATTTTCTTTGACTGGGTGACCAGGGATTTGGACTGAGGGAGAGCCCTAGATGCGGTGTGCTTAGATTTCAGTAAAGTCTTGTACACCATTCCACACAGGCGACTTACGAGGTGTGACAAAAAAGAAGCGAGACTGTGGCAGCCGTGCCCATAACTCAATGCCAATTGGCTAACCGCTTATGTCACTGTGTTGCGCAACATCTTGCCACTATTCTGCTATAATATTTTTCATCTCTCTCACTCTGTTTTTCTCTTTCAGTTTTTTTTTTAGCACACTGCTCCATCAGTTAGTCACGCAACTGGAGGTGGCAGAAATATGGAGCAAAGAATCAACTTGAAATTTCTGGTTAAGTTGGAGAAGGGCCCAACTGTGTGTCTCCAGCTTCTCCAAAAGGCTTATGGAGAAGATGCAATGTCAAGGCCATGAGTCTTCGAGTGGCACAAATGCTTAAAGACTGGCTGCAAGGAGGTGGAGGATGACCCCAAGTCAGGATAGATTTCCATGACAAAGACAGCTGAGAACATTGACAGAGTGAACCAGCTGGCGTGGAGTGATTGCAGATTGATGTTGCGGATGATAGCTGAGGAGCTCTGCCTGAACAGGGAGTCAGTGTGGACCATCTTGGTACAAGAGCTGGGGATGCGGAAGGTGTGCACAAAGATGGTACCCAGACTTTTATCGGACAACCAGAAAGAGTACCGGGTCAGTGTTTGTCGAGACTTGCTAGAGAAGATCGGAGAAGATCCAGAGTTCATTGGTCAAGTCATCACAGGAGACGAGACTTGGGTCTTCCAGTACATCCCTGAAAGCAAGAGACAGAGCCTGCAGTAGAAGACTCGACTGTCACCCAGACCCAAGAAGGCGTGCATGTCCAAATCAAGGATCAAGGTCATGCTGATCTCATTCTTCGACCAGAAGAGAGTGGTCCATCATGAGTTTGTGCCTGAGGGTCAGACAGTCAACCAGCACTTCTATCAGCAGGTTCTCAATTGCCTCCATGACTGGGTTCGGCGCAGCAGGTGGGCTCTGGAGAGACAAGTCGTGGCTGCTCCACCATGACAACGCGCCCGCACACACCACGCTCAGTGTGACGCAGTTCTTGGCCAACAAACAGATCACAGCTCTCGACTACCCTCCTTATTCCCCAAATCTCAGACCGTGCAACTTCTGGCTCTTCCCCAGGCTGAAGACTGTGCTCAAAGAAATCTGTATAGGTCTTTTGTGTGATCTCATTTGGAGTATTGCGTGTAATTCTGGAGATCACACCTTCAAAAGGATATAAACAGGTTGGATTCAGTGCAGAGGGTGGCTACTAAAATGGTTAATGGTCTTCGTTATAAAGCATATGAGGACAGACTTAAAGATCTTACTATGTATACTTTAGAGGAAAGGTGGGATAGGGGAGATATGATAGAGACATTTAAATACCTCCATGGCATAAATGCACAGGAGAGAGTCTCAACTGAAAGCGAGCTCTGTTATGAGGGGACATAGGATGAGGGTGAAAGGGGATAGACTCAGGATTAATATGCATAAGTATTTCTTTACGGAAAGAGTGGTGGACCCATGGAATAGTCTTCCAGTGGAGGTGGTAGAGATGAGGACAGTATCTGAATTCAGAAAGCATGGGACAAACACAGAGTCTCTCTAAAGGAAAAAAGGGGACTGTTGTAGTTGTTGATATGGAAGGACAGACTAGATAGGCCATGTGGTCTTTTTCTGCCATCATGTTTCTGTGAAAAACTGCGAAAGTAAAAACTTGTACAAAGAATTGCGGTGCTTTCCCCTGATTTGTTGATTGAGCACACTGCAGACAGTGTCATAATGCCTTAATCACAAATACTAGTTTTTATCTGTCTCTCTTATTCTGTGGAATTTTTCCTCCTTTCAGAATTTGCACAAAATCAAATTCCGGGGAAAAGATGTGCTGTTTGAAAACTGTGCAGCCAAATGGACTTCCCGCTTTTGATGCTTATTTTCCCAAAACTTCGTCTGCTCTTAGTTCTAAATATTGCTGGGAAACTTAACCCTCAGGCAACTGCTTTGCAGAAGCCAACAAATTAGTTCCTTGTTTGTATTTAGAAATCTGTTAGACTTAACTTCAGAATGCTGGGATTATTGAAGAGAAACAGGGTAGCAGTATAGAAGCCAATCTTACTGATTGTCACAGGAGCCGTTAGGAACTTAAACTGTGGTAAACTGAGCTTTGTAAAACCATAATACATTGGGTTATATATATATTGTTTTTATTACTGTTAGCACTAACAAACAAGCTGCCATTATAATTCTCCAATTGTTTGGGACTTTTCTAGGGAGGATGGGAGCATATTACAGTTCGAGGTAATGCAACTGTAACTCCTAAGCTTGTGTTAGAAGAGGCGACCGAAGAGCAGCTATTGCAGCCTCCGCATCCTGACCATGGAGAGGGCACAGGAAGAAGACCTTTGTCTAAAAGCATTCTGGTAGTCGCTGAAGAGCAGGATCTTCCTGGAAGTGTGGTTGCCTGCTAGCACCAGACCTCTGCTTCCACCGAATTGCAGAAATTCTGGAAGACTGGACTCTGGCCTCAAATGCTGGCTGATTCTGTACTTGAACCAGGCTAGGTTCTTTTATGGTCTTAAAAGAAGAAACTTGAAGTATACATTAATGAAATGTGGGCCTTCTGGACGTTTGCTATTGTCATGCAGTATGAAGTATTTTTCAAAACAGATATTGTAATTGTGCTAGAGTGTGATTCATGTGAGAGGTAAAGAAAACCACTTCATAAACTTTGACTAGATTAATATATTTTTGCAGGTGTATATTAAATATTTATTCTTAGCTGGTGGCTTTAAACCTGGGTGATTGCTTTATCTTATCTAATTTATTGATATACGGCCCAGGCCGAAAGGCATTAGAGTGGTTTACTCCTTGCCTCATACTCCCTGGAGGGAGGGAGGGAGAGTTGTAACCTTGGAGCTTGACCCTGATGTAAGAGATGGTTTACCTCCAGCTCCTCTTCACTGATTCCCAGAGTTACTTTTTGGGCCTTAATACTGATGTGGCTTGCAACACACATCTAGGCAGTCCTGAAGTCGTTGCAGAGAGGCTTAAATAAACATATCAAAAACAAGAGAACTTCTGTGTTGGGTTGACATGAGCCATAGAACCAATTTTCAGTTATAGTTTAAAATAGATCATTTTACCAACCAACCACTGGTTAGTGGAAATGGCCCAAGAATGCACGGCACTATATTATGTATAGTTGGCTACATTGTTCAAAAGAAAACCATGTGTTTTGATTTGGCTTCTTAAGCTTAGTGCACTACCTAATTAGAATCATCTATCTTTATCTTTATCTGACTCTTGATATACCGCTTTACAGTAAAAACATCAAGGCGGTTTACAATGCAATAAAAACAAACTGCCGGAAAAGGAAAGAACGCCATAGTTATGACAGGAGAGGTGAGAATAGAGGAAGGAGAGAGAAGGCAAGGTAAAAAGGACAGAGGAGGAACACTAACATGCAGATAATACAATTAAAATACAGAAACTGTAAAACAATGTTTAACCCTCCAGCCATTTGACCCACAAAGGTGTACACACATACCAGAGCAATAAGATTTAGCCACTGTGTGCAAAATAATGTACAGATAGCCAGGCCTTGAGTAAAGGCGGTCGTGTCTGTAATCTTCTGAGCCATGTCTTTAGTCCTAGATATGCATGCTCCCAAACTCTGCCTAGACTTCTAGAGCCAGTTCTAGGGGGCCCAGCAAAGTTTTTAAAGTAGACCTGTGAGGAGGGAACAAAAACGCACATCCGCTCAGAACTTACTGATGAAATAACTTTAATCAACAGACTGGTTTG
The DNA here is from genome assembly GCA_033557465.1 of Ichthyophis bannanicus. Taxonomy (NCBI): domain Eukaryota; kingdom Metazoa; phylum Chordata; class Amphibia; order Gymnophiona; family Ichthyophiidae; genus Ichthyophis; species Ichthyophis bannanicus. The sequence goes on along the minus strand of CM066044.1, from coordinate 14,346,535 downwards.
AGGAGGCCATTTGGAAAGGTATGTAGCGCTATTTAAGGTACCCTAGGCAGAGACCACGTATGACTGTCCTGAACCAGAACAGAGGAGAAGGGGCTCAACATTACTTTAGGTGAAAACATTTACTGCAGAGTAGCTTCTGCCTGCCCCTTGCAAGGTACCTAGGCACCACCGCTTCATGCTGTAGACATGTCCACAGACTATCTTTTGGCTGTCTCAGCCAAATATATATTTGCACAAAAGATTTCCGATTGGATAAATTGGGGTAAACCTCATGAAAAGATCGTGCAATTGCCTGACTAGCTCCGACTGCCCATGAACAAAGGGACTTTGGTTAGTGCCAGTTCTCGGAGACGGTCCTAGCAGAGAGAAGGTGATGTACTCTGCAGAGAGGAAAGAGCAGAAACAGTTCTTCTCTCGTCCATTATCAAATTTGTAATTTCATCGTACTAAGAATAAAATAGCGTCGTCACTGTGCTAATCCACTTTAAAGCTCATTGAGGACTGCTTATTTCTGTGGTGCGTGTATTCCGTTTTGTATCCAGTTCCCTGTTTTATTTATTTGCAAAATGTTTTATTATGTGTAATGGTCTGTTTAGTCTGTCTTTAGAATAGTATGTTTTAGGTACGCCGTATTGATTACCAAGAAATGAGTGTATAAGAATCTAATAAATGAAATGAAAGGTTTAATTTAAATAAAAATCGAAAAAAAGAATATAAGGTGATACATTTTGTTGAACGAAATACATTTTTAGTAGCTTTTGGGATTTAAAACGCCCTTCCTCGGATCAGGACAGAATAAGCAAATGATAATAGAGCAATAGACAAGTGAATTATAAAAGCATTTCAGTGGTAGAGGAAGGAGAGATGGATCAGTGATTAGGTAACAAAGCTATAGAATTTTATGGTTTATAATGTGATAGGAGACCCAGATCTTTAAGCCCTTTCTTGTTCGTTTCAAAGTCACTGTTCATTTTAACTTTAAAAGTCTTATGTTCTGGATTGTATTAAAATTTCTTTTTAATATCCCGATCATTCATTCAGTGTTCTAGTCCCAAAAAGTGCTCCCACAAAGTTATTGCCTTGGTTTATCTTGGGGCAATGCCTTGAAATGGGTAAGTTTTGCAAATACCTTAGTAGTGTTTGTGACAGCTGTATGACGTGATTCTCATTTTTAACGTGTCCTGTGTCTCCAACTAGTCGCCTTCTTTACATGTCCTGTATTGAATAACAAATAATAACATAACCACACAATACTTAACCACACCACTCATACATACAGATAACTGTGATCTGTCACATTTAAAATAATTTATGCATCACAATTGATCTATGATATAATTTGTAAATACCTACAATGTAAATATGTTCTAATAGTTTACTGTTGAAACCTTATATTGTTACTTGTAAATAGTTCCACCTGTTCTATGTAAAATGACTAGGTATGCTATTTCACATACCATATAACTTACTGTTTATTGTAAACCACACTTGATACTTGGGAAAGAGCGGTATAGAAATAATTGTTAAATAAATAAATAAATATACTACATTAGGGGGCATGTGTTTGAGCTGCAAAACTAGCATGGAGGCCCCCGCTAGCTTAGGGACATGTGTTTCCGTCAGCATATTGCTAATGTGCAGCATCACACTAACCAGCACCCGGAGGCACTTAATACCACCCATTAGGGTACTGTTAAGTGCACCCTCTCTAATGGCAACATTCACGGTTAGCATATACCCAAAATGCCCACGCTAACGTTGATATGCCATCAACACGTTCCACCTCTAACCTGCCTATTCCCTGTCCATTTGCATGCTACCTTGTTGTCCTGGGCTTTTTCATGCAGGGCCCCGCACTGTTAAAGCAACACTTTTACTGTGTGGCAAACCCCCATGTTAACATTAGTAAACATGCCCCTCGATGCACTACGGTTATCTTGTTTTTTTGCCTAAAATTATAAGCTTATAGGCCTCTTCTGCTTGAAAATATTTTTTGCTAGAAAATTTGAGGAGCTTAGTAAATACAAATATGTTGTATTCATAGGGCTTGAGGCACTGCCTACTTCAACCTTTTTATGTAATGGGAATGGATATGAACTCCAAGCCCTGCCCTTGTCTATGGAAGACAGCAACCTCATTCTAGCATGACGCTCCTCAAAGGGCAGAGTATGCCCAGCTCTCGCTGCCACTCCAGCATGAGGGTGTGAAGTGAAAAAAATGGCCTTTTTGCTAATTTTTCATATAAGTATGTAAATCAGAAGAAATGATGAACCAAAGGCCCCTTCGGCTTGTCACACCCACATATGGACCGCAACAAGCTGTAGGGTTTTGGTGGCTGTACTTATTCAGTTCGACGTCTGCCTTTGAGTCGGTGCTGACTCCTGGCAATCCGGCAGCTCCTGGTATTCTTGGCACTGTGACCGGAGGTAGATGGTCAGGCCTTTCTTCTCAGGCAGTGGAGGGTTAAGTGACTTGCCCAAGATCACAATGAGTGCCAGTGGGAATGGTTACCAATCCAATGCTCTAAGCACTAGGCTACTTCTCCACTCCACTTACTTGCATTAGTAACAATGAATATTTCAAAAAGGAAAAGTAGATGGAGGGTCTAGAGTGGCCGTGCACATTGCACAGCCGGAAAGGAAGAAGAAATATCTCTCATTCACTATAAGAAGAGGCAGCAGCAAATAGCACAAATTATTTTCCCCTTCTCAAGATTTTTACAGACTTGAGAGTATTGAACATATATGTTTCCCTTTTTGTCCCGGGGGTAGTTGTCTCCTCTGCTAGCTAGGATCTCCGGTCCCTTCAAAAACACCCACGTATTACACGCCCTTCAATGCGAAAGGGCAGTGACGGACTGGATTCTACTGCCAGTTTCTAGCTGAAGTCTTCCTAGGACCCAAATCAAATCAAACATGTACTTGATTATATTGGGACTATAATGCAGAAAGGTGCGGAGGAGGAGTCTAGCAGTTAGAGCACTGGCTTGGTAACCAAGAGCCTGGGGTTCGATTTCCACTAGCATTCCTTGTGGCCTTGGGCAAGTCATTTAGCCTTCTGTTGCCTTTGAAGAACGACCCGGCAATCTACTTCCGCTCACACTACCAAGAAATCCCAGGAGCTGCTGGGTCGCCAGGAGTCAGCACTCACCCGAAAGTACACATTGCATTTGGAATGCAGAAAACTGCATGGTACAATCAGATTGGCTGACTCAAGCTTTTGCCATTGATGCAGATTAGACATAGACATTAAAGATTTTAGGGTTTATTTTCAGCAGTGTTGTTCAGTTTTAGTTTTGGCACTGGTGGTGAATAGGCGTGTAGTGCTGTGACCACCACCGCAAGTCATCATCCTGGACAGCTAGAGGCAAAGAACCAGGCTTTGCACATGGTCCTGAATCTCTTATGGCAGGGGTGGGCAAGTCTGGCCCTTGTGCACCACAATCCAGCCTGGTTTTCATGATGTCCCTAATGAATATTCATGAGATCTATTTGCATCCACTGCCTTCCATTGTATGAAAATAGGTCCATGAATATTCATTAGGGACATCATGAAAACCAGGCTGGATTGTGGTGCACGAGGGCCGGAATTGCCCACCCCTGTCTTATGGAATAATGTCTTCAAAATGGTTAGTTTGGCACATTCTACAACGGATGAATCTCTCTCCTGTATGTCAGAAATGATCTCAGTGTATCTCAGCTCAGCGCTTACACTTTGCCAAAGACAGCTGTTTCCTGGAGCTCATAAGCTGTAAAGAGCACAGGTGAGCTCGGAACTCATTTTTAATCAGGTGGAAGCTAAATGACATCTTGCATGCATTGATACATTGGCTGTGTTGACATAACACATGACATCACAAAGGTTCCATACTGCCACTGTATGATGTCACTGGGACATGCTCCTTAAAACTCTTGGGGGCAGCCATGACTGGAAATTTCAGACAGAATAACAATAAAATGTTTAATCTAGTACATAAACTGTACCCGATGTGCATGGTAAAATATTTCATCTTAAAGTTCCAAATGTGCTTTAATTCAGTGGAAATGCTTCTAATGGTAGTTGACAAGATTTAAATGCATTTTGTTGTACTGGCTTTATGATCTGGTACTAAATTTCAATATTCAGCTTTTTCTTTTCACTGACATGTGGCCTGCATAAAACCATAGAAAGTATGGCTCAAAGACTTATCAAAATGTGTGTAAATAGTGCTACCCCTGTAACAAGATAAAGTGTGAAACAGGGCTCTCTCGCCACTCTGATGTATTCATATTGTCAGGTTAAATACTAACTGTTTGTGTAGTATTTCCCATTAAATGGTTAAATAAAATAAGTACATTTTGATAATAAATAAGCTTGGTGTCATGTCCAGGTGTGTTCTTGAAACCTCTCGTGCTTCTAGCTATGACTTTGCAGATCTTTTTAGATGCTTCAGAAATGTGTTATAAACATGTCAAGCCACTTAAACCATCCATTCAGAAACCTAGATTAGGCATAGCCCTCTGAACCAGCACCACCAGAATACTGTTCTCTGTGCATACTGCTTAAACGCCCTTAGAGGACATCAAGGCCAGTTTAAACGCACCTCGTGTGAACTTTCTAGTACAATGACCCATGTATGTCAAGTCCACTTCCATTCTCTTTTCTGCCCAGCCCAATGGTAATATTTTCCCATGCACACAAGTGTGTGCTTTTCCTTAACATTTACGTCTATTTTTCACATCAGGGCCACCTTCATGTCACCCTTTTTTCCCCTCTTTTTAGAAAAAGCCCTGATGGGCTCTTCATCATTTCTTAATGTTTCCTTCCTTTTTGGCATGGTTGAACTCTACAGCAGCATCAATAGTTTCTTGCTTAAACGGAGTCATTTGAATTTGTTGTGACTACTTTTTGCCATTGTCGCAGAACCTGAAGACTCCTAGTGGCTTTAAGAAGTATACATAGTACAGCAGATAGTATGATGGGCATCGGTCACTAAGCTGTACCTTTCGGGCCCAAATGCAACAGCCCCAGTTTCATTTGTGAGACAATGACACCTAGTGATCTTTGTGGCCATCTGGAACAGGTGTCTAAGCTCTTTGGTTTGACCAAGGCTAGCTCAAGACCACAATCTATTTCTGTGGAAAGGACCACTCATCTCACAATATGCAGGAGAATGCAACAGTCTCTAAGGGTGTAGGGCAGAGGTACTCAAATCCAGTCCTGGAGGGCCGCAAACCAGTCAGGTTTTTGGGATATCCCTAATGAATATGCATGAGATACATTCAAATACAATGTAGAGTGCATGCAAATATATCTCATGCATATTCATTAGGGATATCCCAAAAACCTGACTGGTTTTTGTGGCCCTCCAGGACTGAATCTGAGTACCCCTTGTGTAGGGTCGACCACTGATACACTTCAAGTGACCCAGGAATTGCCAGCTCTCCTCCACGTTGGACAGGAATATCCAGCACAATGCACTGCATTGGTGCTGGCTGCATCTCTGCTGAGGAAAGTTCATCCAATCCTCGAATCTATGGTGCATCGTTACAGGCTCCTCTGATTTTCCATTTCCAGTGCATCAGAGAAAGAAGCTTCACTGAAACAGTCATCTACCTGGAAGTCTAGACCCCAGCAGGCAAGAAGCACCCTCATAGAGGTCTTGTCTGATAACCAGGGGTATACGCTGACCTTTACTATGGAATAATGTTCTTATATGGAATCCGAGCAGTCTGCAATATGGAATTTGGCCCACACATTCACAGCCCATTCCCGTTTTAGAAAGGGATTCCTAACATACTTACAGTAAGTGTGTTCAATCTGTCCTGCAGAACCTAAGATTTAGAAATCAACTCCCGTTACTCTAAGGCCCACTTATATCATCTCCCCATTACCTTTATTTAAAAATAAATAAAATGTCCTGTGCTCACAAAAGCGTGGTGATTGGTGCCTATTGGCACACTGGCTTTTGTTGAAAGCAACCTGTAGCTAGGAATTTCCATCTATGAGAATTATGTCCTCCTTGTCCTCTGAGAAAACAAAGTTCTTATCTCTAATAGGTATTTCTGAGAAACCAACCAAGATCATCCCTAGTAATTTTGTCACGTTAGATCAATAAAATAAGCATTAAAGCTTGCTATTGAACCCCTGAAGAAGGCATTTGCCGAAACACGGCCTGTGTTGGGTTTGATTCTATGTTCCCCCTGTGGTGGGTCTGGTTTAATAAAGACGTGTTTTCTTACCACGCTTAGACTTGGTTTCTCTTTTACATGGTATTTGCTTCTTTGGTTGGACCCTTCATAGGTATTTCTGAGGACAGCAGGATATAGGTCCTCATGTAACACACTGCCTCCCCTAGGAGTGGCTTCCCCCTATGGTAGTTGAGATGGAGCTAGGTGACATTGTCCGTGTATGACACCTCCACATGTGCAGTTTACCAGCTTAGAAAGCTTTGTTTATATCTTTCTGGTTTGGCTTCCTATTGGGTGATGTCAGCAATGCATGAGAACTAACATCCTGTTGCACTGCGAGAATACCTGGTACCAGGTAGGCACCTTTGCTTGTGGTCAGCATTATTAGCACCCTTGCATTTTAGGTATGTTGTGTACAAGAAATAATTGGAAATATTCCAACTATATGTTATCATAATTTAATAATATGTTCAAGGTATATAGAAAAAAAAAGATGTCTTTGCAACTTAGATGTACTAATTTCTGAGAAAAAAACTAACTATGACCTGGACAGAATTAATGGTATCCTTCACTAATCTTTGGATGTACAACCCTTGACAGTGATGACAGCCTCCAAACGTTTCTTGTAGCCATCTATACATTTCTTACATATGTCTACTGGTAGTTTCTCCCACTCTTCAGCTGTGATTTGTTCCAGCTCATGAATGTTTCCAGGATTTCTTTTATCAATGGCAGATTTCAGCTCTTTCCAAAGGTTCTCCATTGGATTGAGATCGGGATGCAATGCTTGTCAGTTTAAAACAGTCCATTTTTCCTTTTTAACCATACTTTTGGATGTATGCTTTGGGCCATTGTCCTGTTGGAGGACCCATGACATTCAACCCAGACCTAGCTCTCTGACACGAGGTAGCACATTTTGCTCCAAAATACCTTGGTAGTCCTCTGACTTCATGATTCCTTTAATATGTTCTAGGCCTCCAGTTGTTGAGGCAGCAAAACAGCCCCACAACATTATGGAAATCTCTACCATATTTAAGTATAGGAAGGGTGTGTTTTTCCTTATAAGCTTCATTTTGTCGCCTGTAAATGTATCGCTGGTCTGCATTGCCAAAGTGTGAAGTTTGGTTTCATCTGGCCACAGAACATTTTCCCAGAAGGACTGTGGTTTCTCAAGATGGGTTTGGACAAAGATCAGTTGTGCCTTTTTATGTCTGTCTTTGAGCAGTAGAGTCCTACTTGACCTTAGCACATGAAGACCTTCTTTGTTTAGTGAGTGACATAAGGTGCAGGATGAAACAACCACTCCAGATTGCTCTAGATCAGCCTTAAGCTCTTTGGATTTTGTACATGGTGTTTTTCCAACAGTTCACATTAATCTTTAAAGACTTCTTGGATTAATTTACCTCTTCCAACCACGTTCTGAGAGGTTCTTGACAATTCCATGAACAGAAAACTTCTTAATAACATTGCAAACTATAGACACAGGACTCCCAAGGTCTTTGGAGATGACATTGTACCCCTTTGCAGTTTGATGTTTGGTGATAATGGCTTTTCTGATGGTCTCAGGCAGCTCTCTTGTCGTCACCATTGTGAAAATTGAACAGGGAGTGAATGTGGCCATTATAAACATTAGAGTCATTATTCATTGGTTGATTCAAGTCATGTGAGTACTGACAATTGATCACAGGTGCATCTAATTTTACTGCAATGGGAATCTGGTTCTTCTGTTCAAACCGATTTGAATTGTTTATAAGGGTGCCAATAAACATGTCCTACCTGGGTTCATACAATTAATCATGAGCGTTTTACAGCATAACAAATTACGTGTCTTTCAACAAATGTGGTGTATATGGTGATCTGCCCTTGTCCAAGGATCTATGTCAGCCGCACGATTCACCCTGTTCGCAAGCGTATTCATGAGCACCATAGTAGGTTAGCTAATAGACTACTCATGGCATCGATGGTGGCTCATTTTGATGAATATTGTCATTTAGCTAATCAATTTGTATGGAAGGTGCTAGATCAAGTTTCTTTGGATTGGTGAGGTGGGGATTATCAGCCATCTGAATTACCTTGAACAGAGATGGCTGTATCGTTTGAATTCGTTGGAACCTACAGGTTTGAACAACCAAATTGAATGGACCTCTCTTATTCATGATTAAGGTCAGATGTGTGAGTGGTTTGATGACAGGCTGTGGGCTTTATACTGGGTTGGGGCTGTTTTGTAAGACACTAGCCATTGAACTAGCTTTTGATGTAGTTATGTATTGATAGGATTTCTCTCTGAAATGAGACATTTGTCTGAAACGTGATATGTCAGAGATTGGATTTAACATGATATCATGTCAGAGATTGTGATTTGTATAGTATGTTTTTGATGGACAAATTGTGAGTGTTTTACATGTTCAGATGAGACCAATGACTGATACAGCTGGGATTTTTAAGCTATACAGGTAATCCTGTTTGATGGATCCACAGCATTTCTGATGGTTTCTCTGTTCGTGATTTATTTTGTCCAAGTTTGATAGAACTGCGTAGTTATAGATATTTTAAGCCTTTTGATGATATATAAAGAATTGTTGTGGTAGTTTGTGAGAATAATCATGTCCTGGCAGTGTCCCAGTCTTTATACTATTTCCTTTTTTAATTGGTCTTGTGTTGTTTGATTCTGTTATGTGTCAAATGTGTGCATACATAGTGCAAAGCCATTTCACTAACCATTTTTTTTAGGAGATATAAAACTTTTTAAATAAATAAAATATTGAACATTACAGGACTGAACCCCAAGGACAGGACTATAACCGTATCTGGGAGATTCACTGGGGAGGGAAAATATAGGGCACTAAATTATCAGATTAGTCATTCATCTCCAGGCCTTATGGTAAATACAAATAAGTCATACATACAATGTATTTGTATAATTTTAACGCCTGCCTTTCTTCAGGAGATCAGAATTACAAGCTCTTGCCTACAAGGGTAAAAGTGGGCATGGCTCAACCTGTCCCCATTGTCTTGGACCTGCCTAATAGATCTATCTGAACCCAGTCATACAGCTTAGATTTCCTGGCCTCAGTCCAGGGCAGGGGCTACACCCAGCCAGTCAGGTTTCAGGATAACCGCAATGAGTATGCATGAGAGATTTACATGCGCTGCCTCTATTTTATACAAATCTCTCTTGCATGTTCATTGCGGTTATCCTAAAAACCTGCCTGGCTAGGAATTGTGCACATGGTCCAATACCTGACTGGCTACAGAGGGAGCTGGGAAGGCCCAAAGCTCTGGCTGACCTCTGAAGAACTGCGGGAGTAAAGAACAGTGTTTGCCTTCTCTCCCACAGCTGTGTGCCGGGAGGTCAAACGGGCACATCCTGCGGGCTCCTTTTTATCACAGCCGTGGGAGAGAAGGCAAACACTTCTAGTGCTAATCCCCCCTCAACCCCATTACCAGTGCTAGCCTCCCCTAATCAGCCCAATACCAGTCCTACCCCTCTTCAGCTCATTACCAGTCCTAGCCTCCACTAATCAGCTCATTTCCAGTCATTGCCCCCCCCCCCCGATCAGCTCATTTCAAATGCTAGCCTCCCATCAGTCCATTACCAGTCCTACCCCACCCCATCAGCCCATTACCAGTCCTAGCCTCCCCTAATCAGCTCATTTCCAGTGCTAGTCCCCCCCCCCCTCAACCCCATTACCAGTGCTAGGCTCCCTTAATCAGCCCATTACCAGTCCTACCCCCCCCCATCAGCCCATTACCAGTCCTATCCCCCCATCAGCCCATTTCCAGTCCTAACCTCACCGATCAGCTCATTTCCAATGCTAGCCCCCCCATCAGTCCATTCCCAGTCCCAACCCCCCCCCCCTTGATCAGTCCATTCCCAGTCCTAGCCTTCCCTAATCAACCCATTACCAGTCCTAGCCCCCCCATCTGCCCATTGCCAGTGCTAGCTCCCCCATCAGCCCATTAGATTCCTAACCCGCACTGTCTCTCGCCTCTGTCCAGCATTTATCCCCTGTCTGTCCAGTATGTCCCCGTCTCTCCCCTTTGTCCATGCCAGCCCCCCTTCCCTCCATATCAGCCCTCCTCCCTCCTCCCTCCATATCAGCCCCCTCCCTCCATCCATATCAGCTCCCTCCCTCCATGTCAGCCCCCCTCCATCTATGTCAGCCCCTCCCTCCATTCCTCCATGTCAGCCGTGTTGCAGGTTTCCTGCCCCCTCATCACCTCTCCCCATGTCTGCCTCCCTTCTAATGCAGCTGTGGCTCCCTGCCTCTTAGGGAACCACAGCTGCGCCTGTAAAATCGTTGCGGAGCCTCTCTGTCTCTCAACGGGTTCCGTGCAGCATTGTCCTGCCTCCAAAGGAAGTTCTTTACCACTTCCTTTGGAGGCGGGACAATGCTGCACGGAGCCCATCGAGAGACAGGAAGGCTTCGCAACAGTTTTACAGGCACAGCCATGGTTACCTAAGAGGCAGGGAGCCGCGGCTGCATTGGAAGGAAGGGGGTGAGTTTGCCGCTGCCGAGAAGCAGCAGCAACTTGTGCGCATTTTAAAAAAAAATTTTAACTTGGTGGAGACGAGGCGACCCCCGCTAAATTCTGTGGTGACCCCCGTGGGGGTCGCGACCCAGAGGTTGAGAACCGCTGTTGTACAGGGTGAGCAGGCTGCTCAGGCAACAAAACTGGAGGAAGGGCATCTTGAGATCTAGCATCACCCTGAGGTAACCCAGAGGGAGCTAAAACAAGAGACCTGGAAGGGCTACTGGAACCAGGACCTACAGAAGCAGAAGGACTCCCTTGATAGAACCACAGGAGTGACACAAACTACCTGTCAAAGTCTTACATTTCTTCCCATAGCCCAAGCAGCACTGTAGGGAAGGCGGCATTTTCATAACAGGATAAAAGAAAAAGTCACAGGAAGAGCTGGGGAGCCAAAAATCAACAGCTTCTGAAGAAAGAATGGCAGCCGTGGCAGAAAAATTATGGCAGGGAACAGAAAAACAGAACCAGGAAGCAGCTACCGACTGACCACATGAAGAGAAGCAGGAAAATGACAACTGCAGAAAACGAAGCACACTGAAGAAAGAAGGGAGGCGCGCATGCGGTCAGAAGAAGAAGATACCACCGAAAAACAGATCGGGACGTTGCTTTAAAAGAGAACTGTGAAAGAAATAAAACACTCACTGTTCTCGAAGGAGGAAAAAACAAACTTTAAGGAGTTCGAAAAATAACAAAAGGTGACTGCCAACTTAGCTGATAGAAGCTTGTAGAGCAGTCAGAATGGAAGGCTGCAACTGCACCTCATGAGCAGGGGGAGCACTTCCCTTCAGAAGTGCTCTACGGGTCCTCTTGACCAGGGGCAGCTCTGGAAAGTGAAGAAAGGAAAACTGTCAGCAACGAAGGGACACCATAGTGTACAGAACTCTCAAATCTCTTCTCGGAGAATGCCAGGAGCTAGGAGAAGTCCACCATCTGCTGAGACAGAGAAAACGGAGTTACTTACCTGTAACTGGAGTTCTCCGGGGACAGCAGGATAAGTCAGCCACAAGTGGTGACGTCATCCGACGGCGCCGAGACGGAAGTACTCTCCATAGCTCAGAAGGGCTTTCGCCCTTCTGAGCATGGGCCAACTGGCCCCACCCCTCTGCCCACCCCTAGCTAACCAGTATGTCCCTAGCTGAGCCTTTTGCCGCTAGGAGGCGGGCACCAGGACGGAGGCCGAACCCTTTCCTGGGGAGGTGGGCGGGATGTGTGGCTGACTTATCCTGCTGTCCCCGGAGAACTCCAGTTACAGGTAAGTAACTCCGTTTTCTCCTAGGACAAGCAGGATGAGTCAGCCACAAGTGGTGCCTCCCAAGCTGCCAAAGCTGTGGTAGAAAGGGGGGGAGGCCGAGGCACTTCTTCGGGTTAGACTACAGGCTAGGCTAGCAGGCCGCCTGTGGTGCAGCGGTACAAGGCACACTTGTGAGGTAACCAGACACACTTGCAGGGGGTGCAGTACAAGGCACACTAGTGAGGTAACCAAGACACCCTTGTGAGATGACCAAGACATAGGCCCGTCGGGCAGTCCGAAGAAGACCAGCCACAATAGCGCTGGGTACGAGAATGGAGCAAACAGTGCAAGTGGGGCGGGAATGCCCCACTAATAAGAGAGGCGCCTCCTAATATTATTTATTTAGAATTGTCGAGAACCATTAGCGTAGCAGGGCATCAGGACCCGGAGGTTGCTGCTGGGTCCAGGCTTGGGGACTTGTGACTCTGGGGGACTGTCTATGGGGAGACATGACCTGAATTGGCCAGTGTTGTATGCGACCTGCGTTTGTCACCGTTGGGACGGAAAGCTGTGCACCGCCCCGTTACAGGCTTGGCAGTCCAGTCATACCCTGCATTCAGGGTGTGTGTCCTCATTCCCTGCATGCTTGCGCATCTCTGCTGGCATCTGCACTGAGGTAGATGCAAGTGGCGCATTACTGAAGAAGAGCTGGGAAAGGAACACCTGGGTGCAAACCAGGGACCTCTTGATCTGTAGTCACATGCTCTTCCCCTAAGCTGTGTCCCACAAAGATGAGGCTTCTACTGTGCAGGATGTTCAGCTAGTCCCTCCAGGAAGCGTGGAGTGCTCCAGAACTGGGAGGCGGCCCAGCCCTGGGCTGCGCACAAAAAAGGGTACACCATAAGGTATGTGGTTCCCCGACCCTCGCTTGTCGGGATAGGAGGCCGGTCTAAGGAGAATAGGGAGACATGACTTGCCGAAACCACAGCTAGGGCTCGAGCCCGTAACCTTCCGACCATGAACACACTGGCCGTGGTGTGCACTGCACTACTCTGTTGCTAGTGCCAGTAATATGATTAGTGGATGGACATCCTGCCTGTGGAGATAGGAAGCCGGTAATGAGATGGAGCAATACCGTCGCAGCGGTTATGAAAATGCCTAGTAAGGGTAATGCCTCAGACAACCTACTAACCCCTCTGGGGGATCGAACTCATGACCCCTGGTTCAGCAGTCCATGTATTAACCATTGCGCTACCCCTCTCTTGCTGCTACTGATGGGCTGCCTGAGGAGAGACCGAAGACTATTTCAGATAGCTATCCAGAGGGTCGTAAGAGTCAACAGCAACTTTTTGCGCTCAACGACGACGACCACTTCATCTCAGCAGCTTACAAGAGCTGACCTGGCTCGTGCTGCAGTAGATTGAGGGTGATGTTAGCCTGTGTTAGGACACTCAGGGCTGTGTTCTCAGCAGCTTACATGAGCTTGTGTAGCGCACACCGTGGTTGACTGAGCTTGTGTGGCGCACACCGTGGTTGACAAAGGGAAATGTAGAGCAGATAGAGGCTGGATAGCCTGTGCTATTAGGTCCCTTTGGGCAGTGTTGCATGCAATCTACATTAGAGGCGACTGAGTGGTTCAGGGAAGGGGACCATTTGGTGCAAAGCCATCCAGTTCAGGTTGATGCAACCTGACAGGAGGAGACGTCCGGTCGAGGGACGAGGACTGGGTTGGCAGGAACCCCAGCTGGGATTAGAACATGTGACCTTAGGCTCCTGACCACACTGTATGTGCTCACTGACCACACTGTGGCCACGGCATTACCATGCCAGGAAGGGATGGCTTCTTAGTGCGAGTGCTGGTGATAGGGCGAGTTGTAAGATTTTCCCAACCCTAAGGGGCGTCAGCGAGGTTAAACCTCTGATCCTTATATGAGCTCTGACCCTTGATCTTTTACGGGCAGTAGCGTGAAGAGGCTAGTTCACCATAAGCAGCACAAGCGGGCTTGCGCTTGAGTGGGATTGAACCCTGATTGATTATGCCCCGGGCACTGGTTCAAGGCACCGGCCAAAGAGAAGGTCTGCCCAGAGTGACATTGGTCTAGGCAACGCAGGACGACAGGGGCTTCTGCGACCACCTCTGACAGGTGTCGATCCAGGATCTCAGCACTACGGAGACAGGGATGACGGCATACGTGCCATGTGTGCAGGAGGGGGGGATAGGTGATGCCAATACCAGTGAGAAACTGCTGTCTGGGTGGTGTTATTCCACCATCAGTTGGGTCCTACCCCACCCTCAGTCGGGTCCTGGTGTTAGCACACCCCAGTCGGACACCGTCAGAGAGGACAGGTGAGTGAGGCTACTATATGACCATATTATGACCTTGTATATTCTCTTATCTACTGTGCAAGTCAGCATTGGTGTGGTTTACGTTGAACAATTGAAAATTCATTGAGCAGGGCATTACCACTTGGCAGATAACGCTTGTACCGGGGATGTGGGCTAAGGTGGGTTAAGTAGCTTGCCCAAGACCACAAGGAGGGACTGTGGGACCAGAACCCCAGTCCTTCAGGGCCAAGGTAGCTGTCCTGGGCAGGACTTGAACCCTCAGGCTGAATTACATTGCTCCAACTACCAGGCCATCCCTACACACCATGTTGGGTGGCCTAAAATTATATATATATATATATATATAAATGAGCCATATAGTATTGAAGTCGGTGCAGTGAAGTAGCTGAAGCAGAGCTGCGTACGGTTTCGATGCACTGAGTGCCCGAGCTTGTTGGCCGGCACCGACTTGACCTGTGGGGTTTTCACCCGGCGAACCGGTACCTATTCTCCTTTAGAATCTGAAAAATCAGCTATCTGGATTGAGCCAGATAGAAAGCGGGTCTGAGACCTTTCTTTCTACTTTTCCCATAGACTTGCCCAGACACTGGGCTCCGGCCGGGAGGTAGAGGAGTGGAATGTAATGTGGACGGTGTCTCTTAATTCACTGTCTCAGCGGTCTAGGTCGCACCAGTTGAGGTTCCAGGACATAGGATCAGGGCCTCTACCCCACCGCCGCCCTTGCGGGCACTGCATGCAGGACATCGGGGTCT
Organism: Ichthyophis bannanicus; assembly: GCA_033557465.1. NCBI lineage: Eukaryota > Metazoa > Chordata > Amphibia > Gymnophiona > Ichthyophiidae > Ichthyophis > Ichthyophis bannanicus. The sequence goes on along the minus strand of CM066044.1, from coordinate 14,331,499 downwards.
GAGCGGTCGCTCGAACCCTAGGCTGATACTCCAACCCTGATCAGCCTGCAGATGCAGGAGAACAGTTGGAAATCTGACCATACCACTGGTGGCAGGTGATTACCAGTAAACCTTGGCTGCTGAAATAAAGGGGCTAGATGCTGGTATTGTAAGAGCAAATGTGAGAACCCGACAAGGTAAATTGAGTGGGGAGGGGTGCACCGCCATTCACAGCAACATGGGGAGGGGGTGCACTGCCGTTCCCAGCAAACATCCCTCCAGTGTTACCGGACCTTAGGGCAACTGTAAGGGCAGCCGCTTATTGGTGGGGTCATCAGTCCTGTAGGACTGCATTCCCCTGTGTAACCCTGGAGCTTGGGGTCCCCCTCTGGGTAGCAGCCTTGGTTGTGGCCGGGAGCCTGTCCGAATTGTTGGTGGTGGAGGGAACGCCGTTGGTGCTATCAGAACTTCAGAATTGTCTGTGCCAGAGGTTCATCACTATTTAGATATGTGGACTGGATTGGCAGTAGCCCCAGCTGGGCTTTGAATCTGTGACCCTCTGTTCTTGCACACACTGTCAGTGTGCACTGTACCACCGTGTTGACACTGCTATCAGAGTCTTAGCTGGTCGGTGGTTCTGGGAGGGGATTTCTCTCTCTGCCCCGGTGAGCCCTTCTAGTGCTTCAGCACCATGTTGCCACGATCTTGTCTCTCTCTCTCATTCCCTCTGCCCGGTCAAGAGGCCCCAATTAAAAATCCTGGGTTCACAATGATGGCTGGCAGAGTTTGACTGCAGCTGTAATGTGCAGCTGATGTTACAGTCAAAGCAGGATTGTGACTTGCCAAACACCACAAGAGTAAAGGTGGGAATCAAACCCTGGTCTCTTGGTTTCCATGCCAGTGCTTTAACCATCAGGCTATGCCACCACTCCAGTGGAGAGTGGGCTCTGCTGCTGTCTAAGGCAAGGGAGAAATAGTATCGGCACCATCGTAGGCAGCCAATCAGCCCCACCTTCAGAGAAGTCTAAGAAGGCTTGCCCTGGATGTCGATAGATGGGACAGTACCGGCCCTGGAATCCCCCGATGGAGCCAGTCAATGGCGCTGAGGGGTTGGAGTCAGAGGGAGCCGATGGCGCCGAGGGCATTTCAGTGACGAAGTAGAAGGGGCGGAGTCAGAGGGAGCCAATGGCACCAAGGAGTCAGTAGAATCTCTGTGCCGAAGAAGGCATCTCCGTGCCGGAGTGTAGCGCCGCTGCTGCCATTGCACGTCCGGACGAGAAGGGTCCCGTGCAATCTAAGTGAAGCCGTCCAACGTGAAGGCGCCAGGCCACGGCGCTGAGCAGAGCTGAGTGGGCCGGCTTGAGGAGACGCCTGCCAATGGAGCTGTGGTTGAGTCATCCAAGCTTGTGCGACCAATCCGTGAAAAGGGGGCGTGGCTCTGAGAGCAGTACCCAGTCGCGGGAAGATGGCCGCCCCCATGGTTACCCACGTGTGAAGAAGGCAACGGCTACCGCGAGGGCTTTTTCACCCGGAGGATCCTCTAGGCTTGAGTCGCGTTGGACATCAGGCTCGCTGCTGGGGTTGGAGGCCCTTAGGCACAACCTGAGCGGCGGCAGAGCTGGCGGCTTAAGCCTGCGGCTGGGGTGGAGGCCCTTAGGCACACCCTGAGCGGCGGCAGAGCTGGCAGGATATCGGAAGGGTCCCCCGTAGGTCCGTGGGTAGTCGCAGGGAGCATCTGTTGTGCCGTCTGTTGAGAGCGCCTGGCTGGTAAGGAGCTTAAGCGCAGCCCTAGCACTTAGACAGAATATTAATGCAAGTTTAACTGCAACATACATACTGATAAGGGTGAGAAACGCAAGTCGAGACTGATTTAACGTAAGGACTTTGTAAGATGCTGAGTCTGGAAGCTTAGACAGAGTATTAATGCAAGTTTAACTGCAATATACATACTGGTAAGAGAAAAGAAAACGAAGTTGAAACTGAGCAAACAGTAAGGGCTTTTCTAAGATGTTGAGTCCGGAGCACATGGCCCGTGGGAAACTAAGTTCCGCTGGGACGGCTCTGAAAAAAGCTTTGGGAACATTAACTTAGCAATCTGAGACAAGCCTGGAAAGTATGAATGCAGTTAGACAGCAATATACATAGGAGAGGGGAGAAACCTAAGTTTAAACTGAACCTACAGTGAGGAATATTTGTGCTTGTACTCATTTGGGGTGCTTCAGAGCTGGGCCTGGAAGCACATGGCCCGCAGGAATCTAAGTTCAGCAGGGCCAGATCCGAAAAGGAAGCTTAGGAAACATTGAGTCAAGAAAACTGTTATATACATACGATTAGGAGGATTAGAATTTCTTAAAGTTAAAACTTGGTGGAGAGTAGAAATGTCCGTCTTGCTGGCAAGGCGGAAGAACTGAAACTGGTTAGCTAGGGGCGGGCAGAGGGGTGGGGCCAGTTGGCCCATGCTCAGAAGGGCGAAAGCCCTTCTGAGCTATGGAGAGTACTTCCATCTCGGCGCCGTCGGATGACGTCACCACTTGTGGCTGACTCATCCTGCTTGTCCTAGGAGAAACTACTGAAGCTCCCTTTGGGGAATGGGTTTTTATACTAAGGGTGATGTCACAAAGCTTTGGGCATTGTTCTCTGTCTCACCATCTGCTGGCAGGGGGACACCACCCACTAGTCTGGTCTAGCAGGATGTATCTGGAAGTAGAACATCTATTTTTATTTAAGAATACTGCAAGCTATTGACAGTGAAATTCTGGGGGGAGGGGAGTTTCTATTGTTGAAAACAATATGAAACCATGTATATAAATTGCAAATATCTGTATATCCCTAAGAAAGGCATTACAGTGTATCCAGGGCTGCTTTTACCTATGGGTAAAAGGAACAGCTGCCCCAGGCCCTGCCACAGTGGGGACCCTGCTGCCCATGGGTAAAAGCAGCTATATTCCTACCTTCTGCTCCTTCAGGCCACTTGCAACAGAAGCGCGTGCACAGACCAATGACATTCTGCTTCCGGTCTGTTCACTAAAGTACTGTTCATTTCTCTTGCAGGTGACCTGAGGCAGTGGAAGGTAGGAACAGGGCCACTGACTGCTGTTCTGAGGGAAGTGGGGGGGGGGGGCACTGTTCCCTCTAAGCTGTGCGCGCGCACACACCTCGCCGAGCGAGCGCACATACTTTACAACAGAGCGCACAAAAATTACAGCTCTGATTCTGATAGAAAACAACACAGACGTCTTCAAATTTAAAAGTTATGATTGCAATTACTAGGAATTTCCTGCTTCCTTTAGTAATCGTCTATTTTCATTTAATTTGATTAAAATCAATGTGGTGTACATACTGTATTCTGACGTGTAGTCAAATTTTAAAGTATATAACTCTGAGTGTCGTTATGTGGTGCACAAAAATTTAACCTTCCTTCAAAAGCTGCACACAGCTGATATTTTATGCGCACACAGCCTACAGAAAATTAGAGGGAACATTGGGGGGGGGGGGATTCTCAAAAGTTTGCCCAGGGCCCCATAAAGGGTTAAAGCAGCCCTGGGTGCATCCGCTCTGCCCAATAAACGTCATGGTGCAGTGCGACCATGGTGCATCTGCACCTCGAATATTGTGTGCAATTTTGGTCACCATATCTTAAAAAGGGCTTAGCAGAATTAGGAAAGGTACAGGGAAGAGCCACCAATATGGTAAAAGGGATGGGAGGATTCCCCTATGAAGAAAGGCTAAAAAGGTTAGGGCTCTGCAACCTGGAAAAGAGATGGCTGAGGGGGAGATATGATAGAGGTCTATAAATTAATTAATGGAGTGAAACGGGTAAATGTAGATTGTTTATGTCATCAAAATGTAGAAAGACTAGGGGACATGCAATGAAGCTACAGTGAAAACTGTTTAAGACTAATAAGAGAAAATATTTTTTCACTCAACGTGTAATCAAACTCTGAAATTTGCTACTGGAGGATGTAGTGTAGTGTAGCTGGGTTTAAAAAAGGTTTGGACAACTTCCTGGAGAAAAGGTCCATAAACCATTATTCAAGGGGACCCAGGAAAGCCACTGCTTGTCCCAGTACAAGCCTTGTGGAGCCCGTGTCTTCTGGGGAAACTGCTAGGTACTTGTGACCTAGATCGGCCACTGTTAGAAACAGGATACTGGGCTTGATGGACTTTGGTCTGACCTAGTATGGCATATCTTATGCATAGATCCCAAATGCTCTCTAATTTTCCCTTCACATCTTCTATGCTTAGCTAAACCTTTGCTGAATTTTGCAACTGTTTTGGCCTCCACCTCCTCCACTGGGAGCCCCTGGAGAGGGAAAGGGAGGAAGGCAATTTTCAAAACCGGTTCTGTGGATGGATGGTGACTTACGCGTGTAAAGCAAATTTGGAAATTGCCCTCGCCCATTGATGATTAAAATGCATGCCTATTTTTAGCTGCATCAAGACAGGGGTGTTCAGTTTAGGAGAGAAAACTGCATATATAGATTGCATTTTCACTTCTTTGTGTGCACATTTGCAGCAAAATTCTATAGAAAAAGTGGACTGAAAGGTCTGCAGCTACTTTGTGCACACAAGTTCCGCAGTAGTATTACATCGATACCATGGATGCAAAGTCAGGGGTGTAAAGTACTTGTGGACTTTTCCCAGTGTAGCAGTGTAGACAATTTGAATCCCCCCCCCCCCCCCGTGCATAATGACCTGAACAGCATTGGACATCACAATGCTATGCTTTTGTATGCATTATGTTTTTAGATCATTTTGCATCACAGATCTACTGCTTCAGTACCTTAAGTTTTCATGGCTTGTTTCAAGCTCCATTGTAAACCAGAATATACTGTAAATAAATTAAGCTACAGGGGGGGGGGAGCATATTCCAAAGGCATTAGATGGTTAGCAGGACCTTCTAACCAGCTACACTAAATCGTGGTGATTCTGATAGTGCACTGATTACCCCCACGGACCGCAGAAAAGGCACCTGGTTGAACCGGGGCAGTCTTGGCAGCGATATTCTGCCTCTAATTGGATAAAGTTAGGACAGGTCATCTGGTTTGGGTTGTCTGGTTAGCAGCTGAATATTGCTGCCATCCCAACGGGATCTTCGGCACTGGATGCCAGCTAGGCTCCAGGTCTAATTACGAGAGTAACAGTGGCCCATCCTTTAAAGCTGCTGAGCGCCACCCCTATGATTCTAGAATCTCTTCTACAAAATACATAATTAATCATAGTCAAACGAGGCTACCTAAAGACATAAAAGGCTAGTTGGAAGCTCTCATAACTGCCTTTTATTTCTTTTTTCTTTACATAAGGACCCTCAGGGCCAGCTGTACCATTAACCCAATTCTCCTGCACCCCCTAGGCCAGTTTTCAAGATATTCACAATGAATATGTATGAGAGATAGGCATGCACTGCCTCCATTCGATGCAGATCTCTCTCATACATATTCATTCTGGATATCCCGAAAACTCGACTGGCCTAGGGGGTGCGGGAGGACTGGGCTAAGAACCATTTAAACAAACCAAGTTTTAAAAAAAACTCACTTCAGTATATTTGGCACTAAATTTTTACAAGCCAAAGCATCACACCCTTAAAACCAATTTAACTTTTAAAAGTAAAGTCACCCTGCGCTTTATGATACTGGATACTAGAGAACCTCTTGGTCTCAGAAGGGTAGGGACCTGGTTTATTTGTATGGAAGGGTTGCCATCTGGCTAAACAGTGCATTCTTCGACCCTGGCAGGATCCTGAGGCCTGAGATCTAGGAATGGAGGAATGCCCTACACCAATTGGCCATATGGGAAGGGTTGGCTGCCAAACGGGGGTGTAAGGAGAGGGGAATGTACCTCACAGTATGGGATTCCTATCTGTCCAGTCTAACTCCAAGGGGCTTGTTTACAAAGCTGCGGTAGCGGTTTCCGATTTGATTTGATTTCAATGGGGCCGCGGCTCCGATAATGATCGGAAACTGCTGCCGCGGCTTTGTAAACAAGCCCCCAAGAGCGCGTAATGATTTACTCACCCTGTGACTATATCCACTACCATTGGGGGTCAGGAGACTACAGTCCTTAGAATATGCGATGGTTGTTGGTTCCTAGGGGACGGGTGGGAAGAAGTGGGGACAGGGGGAATTGACACGATAGTGGCCAGGTGCTAAGAACTACCTGCTTGGCTACTGCAGTATGTGGCTCATAGTCAATGAGAATGCGGGGATAGAGATTTGGGTAGGAGAGGGGGAATTAAAACTTAAATCCAGACTTTTGGCTGACATTTTTCATTTGGCATGATCACCTGCCCTGTATACAATGTTTGTACATATAAGGGTAATCTAATGGTCAACATTGAAATCGTTACTGACTTTAAAAGGCCCTAATCTGTAGTATCTTGGTGAGCTGAACATGAATATAACATTAAAAAAAAATTTATTGGCTCTCTTTTTGAAGATATTGCATGTAGTTCATTTTTGACATTTCACCATGTAAATTTATCCAGCAGGACATCAACAACATCCCAAATAAGCCTTGAATGATGTAATATTGCATCACATTGCATAATACCAGCATGCACACATCATCCAGAGTTGATTGTATCATTTTCTGATGCAATGCAATACTACTGATAGACGGCTGCTGAAGCCATCTGACGTCAGCAGTGTACTATATGCAGTCGGAAAGGTTGAGCATTTAAAATATTTCAGACTGTGTACGCAAGACAGTTTAAGCTACTGTTACATGTAACTTTTATTAATCATATAATTTTAGCCATTTAGGTACAATACAGAACAGTAATGCTGCGAAAGTGCGTTAATACCGTTGACAATTTCTGCTACATTTGTGGGAAGTGACATTTGCCAACCAGAAGAAAAGTATCACTTCTCAACTGAAGAAGGCATATCATCTTTACTTTGGATGCAAGATTGGTGACCAAGATAAGCCTTGGGCCCTGCATATTTGCTGCGCTACATGTACAACACAGATTTCACAGTGGTTGAATTGCAAAAGACCATCAATGCTGTTTGCAGTCCCCATGGTGTGGAGAGAGCCAAGCAACCACATAAATGACTGTTACCCCTGCTTGGTGGTTCCTCTTTCCAGCGGAATAACGAAGCAAAAGAAGTCGAGCATAGTCTACCCAAACATTCCGTCTGCATTGAGACCAGTTCCACGTGGTGAGGGACTTCCTATTCCAGACCTTAGTTCCATCAGAATATTCTCTTGATTCATCTGATGAGGACAAGGGTGAGCCGACCTGTTCTCCTGGTTCGTCAGCATGCAGTGACCCAGATTTTCACTAGGATGCATATAAACTCCACACAGAATAACACAAGAAGAACTAAATGACTTGGTTTGTGATTTGGACTTATCCAAGAACAAGGCAGAATTGCTAGGATCAAGACTCCAACAATATCGGAACAGAATACCAGATTACTTTCCTTTCTGAAGAAAGGCTCCAACTGCTGGATCTCCATCTTCTAGATGTCAACATTACTTCATATTGAAAGTGCCACCAGCAGTTGGAGCCTTTCTTCAGAAAGGAAAGTAATCTGGTATTCTGTTCCGATATTGAAAGCCTCATGAATGCCTTAAAAATCACTCATGACCCACAAGACTGGAGACTATTTATAGACTCTTCGAAACTGAGTCTGAAGGCTGTGCTTTTGAACAATGGAAACCATCTTCCATCTATTCCAGTAGCGCACGCCGTCCACATGAAAGAGACATACGATAACTTAAGGCATCTACTGACTTCCATTAACTATAACAAGTACAGCTGGCACCTCTGTGGTGACTTGAAGGTAGTTGCCCTTTTAATGGGACTGCAGCAGGGATATATAAAATACATGTGTTTCTTATGTGAGTGGGATAGCCGAGCAAGGGATTGGCACTACTTGTGGAAGGAATGGAATTGCAGACAAAATGTAACAGTTGGAGAGAAGAATATCCAGCACCCAGCTCTGGTTGAGGCTCACAAAAAAACTAGGTTTGATGAAAAACTTCATGAAAGCCATGGACCGCACTTCGCCAGCTTTCTGATGCCTGCATGAAAACTTCCCTCGACTCAGCGAAGCAAAGATTAAAGAGAGAGTTTTTGTGGGACCTCAGATTCGAGAGCTCTTCAAAGATGACCAGTTCAACAATTTGTTGCAGGGTGATGCGAAACAAGCATGGAATGCTTTTCGCGTAGTGTCAACAAACTTTCTCGGGAATGTTAGGGCAGAAAATTACAAGGAACTAGTAGAAGACATGCTGATGCAGTATGCCTCTAAAGATCCATTTCCTTGATTCCCATCTTGATTTCTTTCCTGACAACTGTGGTATGGTTAGTGATGAACAGGGCGAACGTTTTCACCAGGATATCGCAACAATGGAGCAAAGATACCAGGGAAAATGGTCCACTACAATGCTGGCTGACTACTGCTGGACACTCCCCGGAGAAGCTCCCGAACAAGAGACAGGCGAAAAAATCTAAGAAGTAGTTTATGACTTGGTTTTTTACAGGTATTAACCGAAGGCTTATTATATTTACTATTGACATGCATTTTGTGATGTAAACATTAATTTTTGTAGATTACAAAAAAAACTAGAGTCAACTTTGCAATTTCACTGTCATATTCGTGTTCAGCATATAAAAATTGATAAGAAATGACTATTTTTATTTCAGTAACATGACTTTTCTAAAACTTTGTTGACCAGTAACAAGGGTAACGATCGCTAAGATGTTTGACTATGGTGACTATGTTTTGCTCTCACAATTAAGAGTCTGTTGCACCATATTGTCTGTTATGAGTATTGTTGATGTAAAGTGAAGATAGAGGACTCGTGTTAATGGAAATGCTGCGTTTGACAATAAACATATTTAAACATAAAAGTAAAGAATATTCAACAAAATAGTTTATTCCATTTTATTTATAAGATGGATAAAGGACTGGCAATATATGGTACAAAAATATTCTTTGAAATACAGTATAAAACATTTTAGTTAGAGCTGCACTGGTAGCAGTATTGTGTGCTGCTCCGATTCGATCCCTAAGTGGGGTTTTCTGTTGGCTGGAGCGGGGTGAATCCAAGAGAGAGAGAGAGCATTGTGGTTATTGAAGAGCTTACTTAACTCCCTCCTCACCAGTAAGCTCACTGGGTTCTTGAAGCTACAAATAACTACATTCACAAACAATGGGAAGGTTATCAAATACAGCAATAAAATAGACACAGTTCTATAGAAAATACACCAAAGCTTTGCGGAGAGAAACTGAGAGATACACGTTCTCCCTGTTTACTCTAACTTCTCAGCCATGGTTCACTTTATTTATAAGGCTTTTGTAGATGATACAGCATAATTTCACTTTATCATTATACGTCATGTATGTTTATCATATTGTAGGTCAACTTATTCGGTGTGGGTCAATGTGGAGCCATAAATGGAGTCCAAGACATAATTGTTTACTGTTACATGGCCATTATAAGGAGGACATACAGGAATCCAAGATATAGAATGACTTAATTGACATAATTGTTTACTGCTAATACCTCTGATATCTACTAATTACTAACCCTGAGAGTATTTTTAGTTAATAACTCTGAGACTGCTATCTGGTATCCCTGAGTCAGAGAGGCTGGGGTACAACGTGCCCTTTTATTATTTATGTAAACCTTCACCTAGTAAGCTAATATATGAAGTTTTATTTCTAAGCAAGGTTCTGAACAGAATTAACTCTTTCTCAGTTTTAGTTAGTCTAATAGTGTATGGTACCCCGTACTCATATACATGCCTTCAGTTATTGCTTAAAGAGTGACATCTAGTGGCCAGATTCAGGGTCCAGGATTGAAGGTGCACAGCTGCCAGTCCAGGACTATCATTACAATGATCTGATTAGGTATCTTGGGGGCAGAGGGCTATAAAATAGGGGGCACATCTACCATAATCGCAAATTAAGGCTCATGGCGCCAGGGCCCAGCCCTGATTCTGACAGAGATGGAAATACAACGAAAAGAGAAGAAGGGCCTAATTAAAAAACCAAAAGAAAAATGTGGACTGAGTTGGCAGTACACTAGAGCAATCATTAAAATCAGCAATCTTAAAGCAACCGTAACAAAAGTATGTTTGAACTGTCCTTGTATATTGTAGAGCATGAAAATTGTATCCTGCCCCCTCATGGATTTAACAGCAGATTTTTTTTTAGGAGTTTTTCACTGAAATGGATAGTAGCCTCTACTACAAGATTCTTTAATTTGGTTTACCTTCCATACTACTAATTGTGTAGTGCTGGTAACTGGAGTTAAAATTCTGCTGAAACAAAGCCTCCTTTAGTGAAAAAAGGACATCGGGCACCCCAACCTGCTCATTTGAATGTTCTTCTGGTCCTGTTTCACCTGCATGGTCCATTTTCTTATTCAGAAAGGAGGGGTTGCTAAAACTGCATTAGGTAGAAGAACTGAACTAGCCCCGAATCTCTAATCTAAACAGATGAAGCAGGGTGAGAAGTCCTTAGTGGGAAAGACAGTGTGTTCCCTGCCTCTGAATTAACACAGATCACTGAGCCAAGGAACACCATTTCCTGTTAGACCAGTATGACTAGTGCTAAACCACCCATTTGCAATCTCCTGTAGCTTTCCCTTGTACAGCAGTGGACAGTATTACTGCCCTGCAAAAATGAAACAGGTCTTGCCTCCTGTTGGAATCGCACTGAGAGATATGTAAATGAACAGACAAATGAGAACCACAAACACATGGACTGAGTTAACAGGTCTATTCTGAGGTTAGCCAAACACATATAATCATCACCTGGTCCAAATACTTTTCTGAAAGGCGTAGCACATATCTGTCCTTGAACAAACAGCCCACATCCAGGAGTGTGTCCTTTGGAAGGTCTGTATTTACTGGGTCCTAGTGTTCCATTCTATACCAAAAAGTCAATGCTGGTGTAAACATTTCTTTTCCCATCTTTGGGGGCTCTTAAATTATTCCTACATCATCCCAGTAAGCATGGCAGCTCCTCCACCTTTTTTGAAGACATAATCCTCGGAAGCATTGGTTGCAAAGGTAGTGGCCAGATTTTGAAGATGCCTCCTCTCGGAGCGAGTAGTTGCGGAGAGTCAGTGGACACTGTTACTGTAGCAACAAAGGGGGGGGGGGTCTGAGAAAGCCTGCGAGCTCGATGCAGAAGCCCAGCACTAGGACAGGGCTTCCAAACACAAGTTTAGCACAGAGGTTTTGCTCAATGATATTGCAAGCAAACAGCCTGCAAATGAGGCGAGTTTGTACACAGCTTCAATGCAGGCTAAGCAGAACTGCTGTGTAGACTACGATTGCTGTTTCTCCCAGGGCAAGCAGGATGAAGTCAGCCACAAGTGGTGACGTCATCCGACGGAGCCAGGACGGAAGTACTCTCACTAGCCCAGAAGGCTTTAGCCTCCTGGGCTGGACCGGTAGCCCCACCTCCCGCTCCGCCCCTAGCTGGCCAGTCTTTCGTCTTCCGCCTTGCCAGCAAGACGTTTTTTATTTTCACTCTCACACAACTAATTAACTCAACCAAAAGAATGAAGAAACCAGGTTTTTCAAAGTGCCCGGCCTGCTCTCGCAATATGGCCAATTCAGACTCCGATGCCTCGGATCTGAGCACGTTGGAAAACTGCCCTGTCTGCGGCCCAATCTCGCCCCAGGCTTGAAATCCCGTTGGCTGCCCTCACGGACTTCCTACCCTTGCCGCTGTGAGTGCCGCCGCCGCTGGAATCACCTATGCCTTGCCGCAGTAAGTACCGCCGCTGCTGAAACCCCCGACGCTCTGCCGCAATGAATAATGCCGCTGCTAAAATCACCCTGCTCTGCTGCGGTGAGTGCCGCCGCTCCAGGAATCTTCGATGCTCTGCCGCAGTGATTGCCGCCGCTGCTGAAATCACCGATGCTGTTGCTCCGGCCGGGGATGCGCCTTTTCAGGCCTCCGTCCCCCGCCGCGAGCCTGGGACACCCTCCACGTGTCTCCTTATGGAAGCGGCCATCTTTACCGGGGCTCCCCCCCCCCTCTCTGCCATCTACTTCCGGCAGCCTCGGACACCCTCCACGTGTCTCCTCATGGAAGCGGCCATCTTGACCGGGGTGCCTCACTTCCGTATGTGCCACCTACTTCCGGGCAGCCTCGGCACAGCGCAGACCGTATCAGCTCCAGCTCCTTCAGCGGCAATTAGGATCAGAGCTCCGAGCACCATCGGGACCGACGCCGATCGCGCGCATAGCTAAGGAGAGCCCGCGCAGATCCAGTGCTCAGACAAGATCCTCTCTGCGCAGCTCTTCAAGGTCTCGGCGCAGACCTCTGAGCCGGAACAGAGCACAGACACGGAGCAGGTCTCGGAACAGGCGCAGACCCAGGAGCATGCACAGATCTAGGGACAGTCACGGACCTGACAGCAGTCACAGGTCAAGGAGCCGACCCAGATGCAAATCTCGGAGCATTTGCAAGGCCAATCCATGGCACAGGAACCGCCATCGCTCCAGGAGTCACAGCTCAGGTCGGGGCAGGAGCAGCGCAAAGTGAGACAGGCGCAGCACCCCCTTAGCTGGCCCCGTTCCAGAAGGTGAAAACACCTCTGTCTGTGGGGCTGCCTTGGAGCCCCGGCGCCGTTGAGCTACGAAGCTCCAGCACATCGGAACCCCCATCTCGATCCCTACCGAGATCTCCCATCAAAGTAACTTCAGCGCCGAGGACCCCCACCACCCTCGAAGGTCCCCTTGCGCTGAGAACCGCTGGCACTGGAACACCCTCACTTGACTACACCTCCTCTTCAGAGAATGCAGAAGCCTCCAGAGTCTTCCTTCCCCATCTCTCCTGTGTGTGTGTGCCTCACCACCCTACCCAGGTGACCGATTGCACCCCTTCCTGCCGCGGGTTACCGCGGAGACAAGGGAAAGGTCAGCTGCCAAACCTGCCATCCGGAGCAGACGCATATGGGCAACCATTGTAGGTGGGGAAGTGTTTACTGTCAGCTGCTACGAGCTTGTACAATGGCCTACGCCGCTTAAGCAGCTTTAGCCCTTGCTGCCTCCTTACTCTAGATGACTGGCTGGCCTGGGCCAGTCCCAGATCGCGCTCAGTGCCTACTCAAGATGCTGCACTGAGAATCATTCGGGGGCATAGAATTCAGCACCCGGCGAACCCTTTGCATTCCCCCCATTGCTCCAGGGTAGTATGCGGACACTTGCATCCTCTCTCGGTGGCCTTAGACTGCCTCAGCATCTTTTATCACTCTCCGCCCCCTGGGCAGAGCCTCCACGCTGGCTCAGCAAGAGCTGGGTGGTACAATGGTTGCATTGGCTGCTGAACCAGGGATCATGAGTTCAACCCCCAGCGGGTTAATGTGTAAGTCTGTCCGAGGCATTATCCCTACCGCTTGCAACACGGGAAGCTAAAGGTTATTCCAGCATCTCCCTGACAGCAGATATGGACTTGGCGCCAGGGAGTTCGATGACAGTAAGGCAGAGGAGGATGGACAGGCAACCATCACTCATCCTGGAGAAAGGCTGTGCCTGATCGAGCATCCCTTTAAATCAGCAACTGCAAACCTGCCATTCTCCATGGCACCTTGCACAACCTCCTATGAAGGTGACCTTGCACTTAACCCTAGTACCCATAATGGAGGGCCGGAAATTCACTTACAGTCCCTTAAACTTCGCCACTCTCCCACAGCCGCAACACTAAGGCCAACACTGAGGCCAGTGGCAGCAGTAGGGAGCACTACGCGCCGCACAGTGTATTCAAGGTCGGGAGTGCGCAGGTTCAACCTTAGCCACGCAGAAACAACAGCACACCCCATGTCTGACCTAAACTGATGATATAGATCTCATATCATCACACAGTCCTAACTCCAGGTCTCCAGGAGTAGACACAGACCCGGAATCAGGCATGACACCCTTCAGCCGTGGACCAAAAAAAAAAAAAGATAGTGGGGGGGGGACCCAGGATATCAATGCTTGACCCCCTACAAGCGTTGTGGATCCCTCTTGGGGGAAACTGCTGGATACTTGTGACCTGTATTGGCCACCTTGGAAGCAGGATACTGGGCTTCATGGACCTTGGTCTGACCCGGTATGGCATATTCTATATTCTCCTCATCCTCTGGTGGACGGAATACACGTCCCTTGTACAGGAAATCTGATGTGGATGCAGCAATTGCCGATTCCCCAACCCTAAGAATTCAGTGGCCACTCACAGAGATAATGTGATGCACTCCTCTTCACTTCCGAGAAAATGTTGGGCAATCCCCTCTATTGCACAACCAGTAAACCAGGAGCCAAGGCTGGGCAAAATCGTTCCAGAGCCACACACATCCACAGCAGGGCATGACCTGCACCTAAGAATGTGAAGATGGCATTCTCAACTCTCAAGCACAGAGGATGCCCTCTGGGCCCTGATCAGTGCATAGGCATTCAGGTGAAGCCCCCCACCGCTCATTGTTTGGGCGCAACCCTCTACCAGGCGACCGTTTTCACCTTTTAACCGTGAAACCCTTGCGGGGCCTCCCGCCTAACGATGCCACTTATCGGTCACGAGACCGCCTTCCACCGGATTGGGCGAGAAAATCACATCATCAACACCTGTTCTGTCGTGGTGTACATGCGCGAATTGCGAGTTCAATCCGCCGTCGGAAGACATTGCTCGCCTCTGCTTCCGGCCGCAATGCTTCAATCCCCGGGAATAAGGGTATAACACCCCTACATTACTCAGGTTCCACCTGACTCTATATCCCTAAGACATCAGGGGTACGGTGCCGCATCGCAACTTCATAGCTTTGGCTGGCTCACTGTCCTACCCATTGTCTCTCGGCCCCACGGCTCTACGCCCAGGGACAGGGGGACTCAGTCATTAAGACGACATACAACGCTAAGGTAACACTCCGCTCTCAATACGGTTAAGATATGCAGACCGCATCAAGGGCACTACACAGCTATCTCAGCCCTTGAAAATGTCAACAGTCGGTCCTTGCACTGGTAAGGAAATTACGGCAAGCCCTATTCCCTCTACTGATCGCTGGTCACCAATATGTGGCCACAGTGTGGTGCAGTCGACAGAGCCAGCACCTCTAAGACCGGAGGGTCACAGGTTCAAATCCAAGCTTGCCTCATGCCAGATCAGTCCACATATTTCCACGGTGACTCATTGAAGGGTTCTGTTGAGACCGACACCTCCGTCTCCCTTTGGGGAATCCAGGCAACCTGTTCTCTGCAGGCCAGATTCTTCCAGATTCTCTTCATCCCTGAAGACTGAACCTCCATATACGGGCCAGTCCAGTAACATGGTACCACGCCAGTCTGCCTGCATATGTTACAGGATCCTCTCTACGTTACCATTCCAGTAAAGCCTTAGGCCTCTCGTTACCAGAGATTATACTCTCGGCAGACTACAAGTGCTCAAGGATCTGCCTAGAATACACGTTTTCCAAACTTATCCATTACAGGTTAAGCCTTCTCAGCCATCCTGCCTTGTTAACGCCATTGAACTCTGTAGTCAGTACCTTCTATCTCAAATACTTGCCTATGGGCCCCATTCTCGAGACCAACTCCTTCTCCCAGCTTCCCCAATATGATTGGGAAGAGCATGTCATAGGCTCCATGCCACCGATGACTACAACAGAAGCCCTACCAGGGGGGACTTCATGATCCTTGGTCAGCGAATCAGTGACAGAACATTTCTGCAGAGGTTAGGCAACTATCACACCAATCCCTCACCTATGCATATACGGGCTCTCTTCCTCCATCCTTTCCCTACGACATAGGTGAAAGGTTCGCCTCCCCCTAAGCGTGAAGCCAGGCCCACACGCAATGTCTCGGCCAAGGTTCATCGCTCATGGTCTATTGCATGCCTTCTACCATTCTTGGTGACTTGCACGGTCCAGGGTAGAATTCTCCACCCTTCCCCCAATAAAGCCACGTTGGGTCACATAGCAAACACACCGCACCACCTGCCCGGTGGGCACTCCTGACCCTAGGGCAAAACACAGATTCGCATGTTATAGCGATCTCAAGGACACTTCTGACTAGTCATGAACTGACGCATGGCTCAAGGCCCTTGCGATGAACTTGAGCGTATTCTGTACCCCTCCCTTGGTCATCAGACTTCTGAGACATTACTGAAACCTAACTCTCAGCCCTCATCCAGGATTGGCATGCAATCCTCAGCTGGGGAGAGCTGGATGGTGGAGTAGCCTAGTGGTTAGTGCACTGGCTTAGGAACCAAAAGACCACTGGTCATCCATCCTGACTTTTCAGGGACATTACTGTCTGGACGGTACAGACCAGTTTTCTTTCAGAGACATTACTGTCTGGACGGTACAGACCATGACGGACCGGCCTCCGCCTATCCGTTCTGTCCGCGTGCGCTGGGCCGAGCCGTGTCACCTAACTCTCAGCCCTCATCCAGGATTGTATGCCTTGTTACCATTGTTTTCTTATTAGGCCTTGTTGCTATTGTAACTCTGCTCAACCAGTTATGACTTGTTACTATTGTAATCCTGCTAAGACACATTTGTCTTGCTACTAAGACACAGTTGCCTTGTTACTTTGAACACCTACATAGGTGTACTTACTCTTGTTATTCACATTTTACACTAATTGCCACTAGCTCTCTGTTGCTGCCGTTTACTACGTTCCGTTGGACATGTTATCCCACTCGTTGCTCGCACAAGATTATCGCACAGTTCCTTGCACAGGCCTACTACCTGACCGTACTAAACCCTGTTGCACCTCCCAGCACTGTGTCTCTTCTGGTTCCCCGCCGCGCTGCCTGTGTAGCTAGGGAGGCACCACTTGTGGCTGACTTCATCCTGCTTGCCCTGGGAGAAATACGAGTTACTTACCTGTAACGTGAGTTCTCCATGGACAGCAGGATAAGTCAGCCACACCTTCCCTCCCTCCTCCCCGGCGGGTACCTTTATGTCCGTTCCACACCCTAGCTGCTGGAATGCCTCAGCTGGGGAAAAACTGGCCAGCTAGGGGCGGAGCAGGAGGTGGGGCTACCGGTCCAGCCCAAGAGGATAAAGCCTTCTGGGCTAGTGAGAGTACTTCCGTCCTGGCTCCGTCGGATGACGTCACCACTTGTGGATGACTTATCCTGCTGTCCCTGGAGAACTCATGTTACAAGTAAGTAACTCGTATTTATAGCATAACATTGTTCCAACACACTTCCAGCACTTGCTTCAGTAAAGCCAGGAAAACGTTGTGGCTGGTATACGCTGAAGAAAGAGGCATAAATTTCTCACCAGCATTGAGAGCAGATTTATAAGCTAACCCTCAATACCTCATGTTGAGCTCAGCCTTCTGGTTTTCTGCGCACTTCTGAGTCAGTACATCATAGCTAATTGCTTCATTATCCTCCATTTAAATACATAGTGTGCTGCAGTTAGCATGGGCGTTTAGACATTGACAACTCAATGCAGAAACCCTGTGCTTAGAGCCCAGTGCAGGATTTCCTACTGCAAGTTTAATGCAGACTTTTTGCTCAGCGATGCTATAGGGCTAGATAAACAGCTTGCAGCTTAGCTCCTCTCACGGTGTGCACTAAACAAGGAGAGCACACCAGACACATGTGCACGAGGATCTGTGCTAGCAGCACCTATTCTTTGTGCATGTTTCGCATGTTGTCCAAATAAAAAGTCGTCTGAGGTGAAGTTTTACACTTTACCTCAGATAACCCAAGGTTAGATCGCATGCCTACCGACACTGGTGAAATTTGTTACCGGAGGATGTACTAAAAGCTGGGTTTAAAAAAGGTTTGGACAAGTTTCTAGAGGAAAAGTTCATAAACCATTATTAAGGAGAACCCAAGAAATCCACTGCGTGCCCCAGAACAAATACTGTGGAACCTGTGTACCTTTTTGGGAACATGCCAGGTACTTGTGACCTAGATTGGCCACTGCTGGAAACAGGATACTGGGCTTGATGGACCTTGGTCTGACCTAGTATGGCATTTCTTTTATCTTATGTGACCCCAAATCCGCCACACCTTTAAACGCCCTAAAAAAAGTGTCATTTGTGGCCCGGTGGCTTCTACAACCACCCCCCCTCACCTCAAGAACAAGACAAAAATAACATTGGTGATTCAAGTTACCACTATACTCCTCCTCCAACCCCCATTCTCTGACACCTTCCCATAACTCCAATAAGCCCCCAGTACCTACAATCTCCTCCATTCCTACCCCCACTAGTCCCAGTCTCCCTTACCACCCCCCTCCACCTCCCTCATTTGTGGGGGGCAAGAGCAATGCCCACACACTCCTGACCCCTGCACTGTTCATGGGGGGGGGGAGTCTGTCTGCTATATATGGCATGTTTTACTTTATATGGCACTGACCCCCCCCCCCCTGGTGAATTCCAGGCTGCTCCCTGTGGGGTCAGGCACTGCCATTTTCCAAGGGAAGTATGGGAAGGGATCAGGAAGGCTGGCCCAAACAAAGAGGGATTGAAGGGGTTGTGGCTACCACGAAAAACAGCATAAGCACTGGCAAGTCAAATGCAAGGCACTGATAAGGCAGGCAAAGGGAGAATTTGAGAAGAAGCTTGCTGCGGAAGCAAAAACGCGTAATAAAGACTTTTTCAAGTACATTCGTAGCAAAAAACCTGTGAGAGAGTCAGTTGGTCCATTAGATGATAGAGGGGTTAAAGGAGCACTAAGAGGCGACAAGGCGATAGCGGAGAGACTGAATGAATTCTTTGCTTCGGTCTTTAATGAGGAAGATGTAGGGATGTTACCCATGACTGAAGTGGTATTTAAAGGTGCGGAAGAATTGAAGGAAATATCGATACATCGGGAAGATGTATTACAACTATTAGATAAACTGAAGAGTACCAAATCACCTGGGCCGGATGGTATACATCCAAAGGTGTTGAAGGAACTGAAATATGAGATTGCAGACCTGCTATTAGTAATCTGTGAACTATCATTAAAATCATCTCTAATACCGGAAGATTGGAGGATCGCCAATGTAACACCAATTTTTAAAAAGGGTTCCAGCTGTGATCCGGGAAGCTACAGACCGGTGAGCCTGATGTTAGTACCGGGAAAAATGGTAGAAACCATCATAAAGAATAAAACTACTCAGCATGTAGATTGTCATGGCCTAATGGGAGACAGCCAACATGGCTTTAGACAAGGAAGATCTTGTCTTACTAATCTGTTATGTTTTTTTTGAAGGTGTGAATAAACAGGTGGACAAAGGTGAGTCAGTTGATATAGTGTATCTGGACTTTCAGAAAGCCTTTGACAAGGTCCCTCATCAGAGACTTTTGGCAAAACTAAAGAGTCATGGGATAGGAGGCAGTGTACTATTGTGGATCAGGAATTGGTTAAAAGATAGAAAGCAGAGGGTAGGGCTAAATGGCCAATTTTCACAATGGAGAAAGGTGAATAGTGGTGTACCCCAGGGATCTGTGCTGGGTCCGCTGCTTTTTGACATATTCATAAACGACCTGGAAAGTGGAACAAGTGAGGTTATCAAATTTGCAGATGACACAAAACTATTTAAAGTTGTTAAAACCCAAGAGGATTGTGGAAAATTGCAAGAGGATCTTGATAAATTGGAAAACGGGGCATCAAAATAGCAGATGAAATTTAATGTGGACAAGTGCAAAGTTATGCACCTAGGGAAGAACAACCCAAACTATGGTTACACGATGCAAGGTTCCACATTAGGAACCACCACCCAGGAAAAAGATTTAGGCGTCATTGTGGATACCATGTTAAAACCCTCAGCCCAGTGTGCAGCGGCGGCCAAGAGAGCAAATAGAATGCCAGGTATCATAAGGAAAGGAATGGAAAATAAACCAAAAGATATTAGTGCAGCTTGGTTTAAAAAAGGTTTGGACAAGTTCCTGGAGGAAAGGTCCATAAACCATTATTAAGAAGGGACCCAGGATATCAGTGCTTGACCCAGTACAAGCATTGTGGAACCTGTGTCTTTTGGGGAAACTGCTAGGTACGTATGACCCAGATTGGCTACTGCTGGAAACAGGATACTGGGCTTGATGGACCTTGGTCTGACCCAGTATGGCATATCTTATGTTCTTATATAAAGAGAATCAGAGCAGGGGGTTGAGGGATGTAGTGGTCACTTGAGCCCACAATGTTATTTTTGTCAGGTTTGCAGGGTAGGAGCCACCAGAGATAATTTTAAGGGGTTCAAGGAGTGGATGGTTCAGGGCCACCAGACCATCAATGTCATGTGATCAGAGGTCTGGGTCATCTGAGGTGAAAGACAAACTTCACCTCAGATGATCCCCTTTGCTCCGCCCTGCCATCTTTACACCTGCTAAAATGCTGGCATAAAGAAAAGAGTTTTAAAAAGCTGTGCTATGTTTCAGCACAGTTTATTTTTTACATTAGGTTAAATATATACTCCTTTGCATGTAATAAGCATGCACACTGGTTTTGCTTGGGATTCTCCTGTGCTAGCTTCTTTTCTGCTTTGGGATCAAGATTAGCGTAGGAAAATCTTGTGCAAAACTCAGCACTATAGCGCAGTTTACTGCAACAAGCTTTGATTATACTAGCTTTAGATTCCTTCTTGGATTCTGTGCCCGCACTAGCACAAAAAGGGGCTGATGCAGAAAACCTTAGTGTGGCACTTTTCCTATGCTAGGCTTGCTCTCTGATGCAGAAAGCAAGCTAGCACTGGAAAAATGACCGCACTAAATTATAACGCATTAGGCAGGCAAATCACTGCATAACCAATTTTTTACACTGGTTTTAACCCTGGATCCTCATGCCAGATTTGGGCAGGCATAAAGATCCAGTTGGGAGCAAAAACAACAACTGAAGTGAAGTCTGACACATCATCCCAGATGATCCAAGCATTTTAGAAAGCCCCCACTGCCTCAGCACACGGTTGGGAGGCTGGGGCACCCTGGACACCAACCCCCCAACAGATCCAAAAGACCCAGTGGCCCAACAGCCCTGATTTCCCCAAACCAACCAAAAAAAAACCCTGGTGGCCCAGTGACCCTGAACCCTTCCACCCCTCCTCACCCCTCTTAGTACCTTAAATGCTGGGGTGGGGGCGTTGCCCACACATTCCTGGCCCTGTGCCCCCATCTTGTAAAGTATGTCCCAGGATTTAACATGAGGGGGGGCCACTGCCATCTAAGGCATGTTTTGCAAGATGCAGGGCCAGGTGCCGCCATTTTACAAGATGGTGACACGGGAGAGTATAAGCAATGCTCCCACTTCATCACTTAAGGTCTAGGGAGGGGTGAGGGGGTTTGGAGCCGCTAGTCCAACAGGGTTTTTTTCTGTTTGGTTGGGTGGTGAGGGAGAAATTAGGGCCACTGGGCCACCAGCTCTTTTCTTTCTGTTGGTGGGGTTGGTGTCTGGGGAGCTCCAGGTCCCCAACAGTGTGCCATGGGCATTGAAGGCTTTCCTTGATACCTGCATCAGAGGTGAAGAGTCAAACTACACCTCAGATGACCCTGTTTGCCTGGGACAGCCTGTCAAACTTGCATCGACTTCTGTGCACATGTGCTTGGCTTGCTCTCCCAGTTTAACACTGACTCTTTGCGCACTGGGTAATTTGCATAATTACATCCCAGCGCAAAGAGGCAGTGTTAAACTTGAGCTATAGCTTTAAGCACTGGGCTCTAGCGCAGGTTTCTGCATCGGCCTGAAAATTCTGTGCAAACACTGCCCTATTGCCTGCGCTAATGGCAGTGTGCTTTGCTGCATCCAGTGGCAAGTTAACCACTCCTGCTTTTCTAAGAGCTTCACCTATGCTTTCAACGTAGCACACATGCACAGCCTTCACCTCTCCTGGCAGAAGCATGCTTTTTTGCTTCAAAGGCAGGAAGACTGCGGCTCAGCACATTACCAAAAAGTCATTCATGTCTGAGCTTTACTGTCAGAAACAGAGACCTTATTGTTAATGCAGCATTGATAATAAAAAAAGAGTCCCTGATCTCTCTTTCTCCTAGATTGTTTGTTAAAAATCCTCTTAACCTTTCCTTCTGTACTTTTCACCTATCAGCACAAACACAAGCGTTAACAGTGTTCAACTTTGTTAAGCAAGAATGTGACCTTTATGTAGTTTCTACATTTACAACCAAAATACAGGCTTCTTACAGTTGAAATGTCATGTATATTGATTGAGGGAGAGAATGGTGTGTGTGTGTGTATCTAGCTATCTATGTATGTATATATTAAAGCAAGAAACCTGCATTTTGGTTGGCGTGTGTGTGTGTGTTTGTATTATGTAACATGCACATTTTTCTGAGAATAAAGATGAAATGCATTGAAATGAAATGGGGTCATTTAAAAAGAAGATGCATTATATGCTGAAATAAATGACATGTTTTCAAACAGAATGATTTGGATGGAACAGAATTATGCTTTTCCAGGCAATGCGGTAGCTTGAACCTCTCGGTCTTGTACTTAACCATAGTTTGCTCCGAACAGTATTTCCATGGCTAAAACACTTTATACCAGTTCTGCTTAAACAAGGCAGGCCCCTTTCATTCAAATGCCATCTACTGTTCGCAACAAATGCAAGCAACTGGGCATATAGATCGGTAAGATATCATGCTGCCATAGAGGTCTATAAAAAGTCAATATTTCTAAAAAAAAAAGTTGACAAACAACTGTCTACTAAACATCTGCATCTGCATCCAAGAAGCCCAGTTGCCCCACCGGAGGGGGCATTAGCTGCCCTGGTGGAAGCTGTGGATCTGGCTGGAGTATTTTTGGAACTGGTTGTCGCCATCTTGGCCCGCATGCTGGCAGTGCTGGTAGAAGCTGCAGCCTTTGGCCGAGCACACGGGGAGGCGTCCACTGGACATGTCCAGGATGGTGGCCGTCAGCGTGTTGATGTAGTTTTTGGCCAGGGTGAGGGTCTCTATTTTGGACAGCTTCTTCTCGGCCCGCACGTGCGGGATCACTTCCCTCAAAGCCTGGAAGGCATTATTGAGTTTGTGCATCCTCTGCCTCTCCCGCTCGTTGCTCTCCAGCCTCCTGGCTTGATGCGGTTTTGCGCCGGTGGACTCCTTCCTTGCACTGGGCTCTTTGGCTTTCCCTTTGCTTTTTCTGCTGGATCTCAGGCACGTACCCGGGTTCTGCAGCTCAGGCACCCACTCATCCGGAAGGGGCGCAGACGTGTCTGCTGGAAGGTCTCTCCGTTTAGCTTTTGTCTTCATTATGAATGCGCAAATGTGAAGATGATCCACAACTCAGGCTTCCGGCACCGACCATAAATGTGCTGCAAAAGACAGCAGTTGCATGTTTAGGCATGGGAAAGGAAACTGAAAAGTCAATGGTTGCTATTGTGGAGTCTGTCTGCACCTGCTAAAATGCAGGAGTTTCAGTCTGCCAACGAGCCGGGGCCTGACCTTCGCCAAGGTTCAACAAGTAGGTGCAGATGGGCCAAGGAGACTTTGCAGCCCTCCGAGCACTTATTACCTGAACTGGCTGCCAAAGCAAATTTGGCTGGGCAAACTGAGGTCGCACTAGCCACAAGTTCAGTCGGAGGGGGATTTACAACTTGGGGGATTTTCTCTCTGCAAATAAGCAAGACCAATCAAATATTCTGTGACTCCTCCCCCTTCACACCCTCCAAAAATCTTCAGGAGTTGGGGGGAAGCAATGCAGAAGTGCAGCAAATCTTCTGCATTTAGGATCATCATCCTATTAAAGAATGACATGCGTTAGACTGATAACAGCAAGTGCTGACATTTCCTACCAAAAATCAGAGGGGACTTAGCATGTTTTTTTAAAATAAAGATCATTTGCTATTCTCCTCTCTGACGCATGCACTCCTATCTACTAGAGGGCTTTGGGTTTGACTTAATACAAACAAAACGCAGGGATATCTAATAAAAAGCACAATGCAGGGATTTGGTCTTCTCGACTTACCTGTTAAGATAATGGCAAAGCAAGTAGAAGCTGCCCAATAAGTGGACACCAAGACCAAGCTCTAAGCTGCACCAGTGGGGACGACCTGCCGCCGCCGCGACCACAAATGCACAAGTGGGCGACGCATCAGCAGCTGCAGGCTGAAGAGCCCCGATCTTTACCTGCAGCGCAGCCGCGACCGGCGCTCGGGGCAGTCTGCAGAGCGCAGCGGAATCCCCCTGGCTGGGCGCGCGCCGCTCCGGCTCCTGCGCGGGGACCTCTTGGTACACGTCGCTTTAGTGCCCAGCCAGGCAGGGGCGGAGCTTCCTCGCAGCCGAACTCTAGGCAAAGAACCACGTGGCCAAGAGCCGCTTTATGCCCCGACTCGATTGGCCGGGGGAGGTGCCCCGAGACTTGGGTCGCAGGAAACTGCTGCAGCGGTGCTGTGAAGACAGAAGGAGACAAGGCAGGGGATGGAGAGGATGAGGAAGGGAGCTGCCAAAAAGGGAGCGACAGTGGGGGAGAGGGGTGCATTGCAAGGAGAGGGGGGGGGGGGCAACAAAAGCGAACAAATGCCGAGAACAAGTTTGACTGCCGTGGCGAATGCAGCTCCCCGAGATTAGCAATGCAAACTTAAGTGACCCCGGCCCATCTATCTTCCACTTTTAAACCAGACCCGCTGAATCAGAGAAGGTGGCGTCCTTGCTTTACGAGCAGGTGCTGATAGCTGTAGACATTGAACAAGAAGAGTCGGTCTATGATTCAGTGGTATAAGGCCAGATGCATTGACAAAGAATTGCAGGACAAGAGATGTAGCTCAGTACGGCAGCCGCGTAGGATGAAGGTAGCTTGCCCACCTGAAGGGGGCCCAAGGAAAGAGGACCATAGTCTGACGAGACAAACAGCTTTAGGGGTGAAGACACATATGGGGGGATGGGGGGATGGGGGGATGGGGCGGCAGGAGCTGCAATACCATGCCGGGGGTCAGGTCAGTGCTGCGCTGAAGTGTAAATAGCACCGTCGTTACCGCAGGCCCCGGAGATTAAATATGCAGCATGAACTATTACAGGGCCAGTGCAAGGATTAGAGGCGCCCTAGACAAGCCCTCAGTCCTTCTACCTCCATTGCCAACACTGTTACCCATCGCCGGGATCTGGAGCAGCGGCAGGCATGCATACTTCAACGCAGCGCTTACCTGAACGTTCAGGCGCTGTCGCAATTCCTGCCCTCAATGCCAGACATGCAGTTTGCATGAGAGTGGACGTGCCCCCATGCAAACGGAAACGCAGCGGTGGCGAGATCCCAGAAAGGGGCAGCAGGGCGCCCAGGGAATATTGGCACTTGAGCTAACCCTCCCTAATTAACATGTCGAATCTGTTGCTGGTCAGTGTGGTCTAAGCCACTAACACAGTGGGGTTCAAAAGAGGTATGGACAAGGTCCTAGAGGAAAGACCTTAAAAACGATTAAGCAGGCAAGCCTAGGAAATCCAGCACTTACGCCTTGAAATGAGTTATGAAAAATCTAATCTACTACTTTTTGGGAGGTGGCAGGCTTGTGCCCCAGACTGCCCACTGAGAGACTGGATGGTGGACTCGGCCCGACCTGTTGAAGGAAGGGCATTAAAGAAAACTAGTACAGCTGAATTTAACTTTAACAGGTAAGGGGGGAAGCGATGAAAAATGAGAAAATTAAAAAAAGAGGGGGAGGGCTACAGCAGTTGAAAGTTTGCATATCGCAAGTCCCACCTGGGACCATGTATTCTGTGCCTTACAAAAGATCAAATCATCATTATGGTTTAATGATAAAGTAAAAGACTATTAAAGCCATCTTTCAAAAATGGGACATAGATCCAACTAAAGAAAATAGGAAAAAGAACAAACAATGGAAATTAAAAGTAAAGCTTTAATAAGACAGGACAAAACAGTTCACAACCCAATCCTCAGAACACACCTAGCCAGAAAGGTTTTCATGACAACCACAATGGCCTGCAGCAGACCCCCTGCTCCCCTTCCCTGGCTTTACCAGGATCCCTGGTGTCCAATGGGAGCAGTAGCAATGCCTAGTCCTAACACTGTTCCTTCAGACTAGCATCAGGACCCACAGTGCTACAACGGATAAGTTCATCCATGGAAAGAGGCCAAAAAGGTTAAAGCTCTTGAGGATGAAGAGACTGTTAAAAGGTGATATGATAGAAATTGACATAGCACATCTGTTATCCCTGTTCCTGTACAGTCATCTATTCCAAAACATTAACATTGCAGATATTAGAGAATAATGGAGCCAACAAGAAATGAAAAAGTCATACAGGCTTGGGTGACGGAGCTGAATACACTACCATATTTCTTTGTTCCCTTTAGTTCAAATTCACCAAATGTGGCAGCGAGCAATGCCGTCTCTACTTGTGTTGAAACTTATATGGCCTTTAACACTTGTATATGGATTCTTCTCTTTCTTGAGCACATCTACTACAAATGAGCATTTGTATAGCCTACAAGATGTACACAGCACTGCGTAAACACATGTAAAAGACAGTCCCCACTCAAAGTTTACAGTCCAGTCAAAACAAAACACACTAGATGTAGACATGGGATACATCTAGGGGAAATGGCAAGTGAACACAAGGGAGGACAGGTGAGTCAAGTTCCAAAAAGTGGCAGTGAGGAGGTGAGTTTTCAGCCTGGATTAAAAAAGGGTCAGAGAAGGCGCCTGACATACAGACTCAGGTAGTTTGTTCTAGGCATAAGGAGCTGCAAGGTGAAAGGAGCGAAGTCTAGAGTTAGCAATAGAAGAGCAGGGCACAGATAGAAGCGATTTGCCAGAAAAGCAGAGTTCCTGAGGAGGGGTGTAGGGACATAAGAGGAAAGATAGCAAGGAGCTGTAGAGTGAATGCACTTATAGGGCAGCAGGAGAAGTTTGAACTGGATGTAGAAACTGATAGGGAGCCAAAAGAAGAGGGGGAATATGAGCATGACGTGGCTGTCAACCTGCAATTCAGCATTTTACATTTTAGTTCCACTACTTGGAATTCATTTCTGAAATAGTTTCAAATTGAAGCCTCTCAGGCCAAGTTTAAGGTGGGCCTCAAGGCATATTTTTTTCACAAGCTTTCAGCAACTGAGCATCCTGATGCGCAGCGGACAGGTTAGTCCATGACAGGAAAAGAAGAGAAACAAGTCCTATCACTGTTAAAGCCAGGGGCAGCTCTATAATGAGGCCAAGTGAGGTGGTAGCCTCAGGCAGCAACTTTTTGGAGGCAGCAAAAATTGCCCCCAAAAAGACAACCTCACTCTGCCTTCAAAAAAAAAAAAAAGATGCAGCAGCAGCGCCTTGCAGCCGCCGCCTCCCAGGAAGAGCCACAACAGCTGCCACTCCCCCCTCGGCGCTGGCACATGCAGAGCCACACAAAGGGAGAGTGTTTCCCATGGCTCTGTTAAAGCCGAGCCCACAGGCGCTGAGGGGAAACAGGAAATGCCTGTTTCCCATCAGCGCTGGCAGGCTCAGCTTTAACAGAGCTGCAGGAAAGGGAAACTCTCCCCCTTTGCGCAGCTCTGCAAAGCTGAGCTGGCGTGGGGGGAGGGGGAGAGAAATGAGTGGCAGCTATCAGGGCTCTTCCAGGGAGGCGGCAGCCACGGGATACTTCATATGGCTGCGGCAGCAACTTCTGCAACTGTTTTTTTTTTTTCTTCAATTTCACTTCAGGTGGTCAGGCTAAGCTAGGCTGGGCTGGGGGTAGCACAGGAAATAGTAATGGGTTGATGGGGGAGGGCTAGGACTGGAAATGGGCTGGTGGGGGGGGTTAAGAATGGAAATAGGCTGATCGGGAAGGGGGGCTCAGACTGGTAATCGGCTATGGGGGGGTTAGAACTGGAAATAGGCTGATGGGGGGGGTTAAGAATAGAAATAGGCTGATCAGGAGGGGAGGGCTAGAACTGGTAATGGACTGATCGATTGGGTTAGGCCTGGAAATGGGCTGATTAGGGGGGGCTAGCACTGGAAATGAGCTAGGATTAGGAATGGGCTGATTGGGGGACTAGGACTGGAATGGGCTGATAAGGGGGATAGGACTGGAAATGGGCTAATGGGGGAGGGGAGGAGAGTGCTGCTGGCCCTGGAAGAAAACTAGGGGCTAGGGCTACAAATGGGCTGGCTGATGCAGGGGGATGGGAGAATAGGACTGGAAAGGAGTGATACTGAGAGGGTCTACCAGGGAAAGGAGGGCTCAGGAAGGGAGCCAACACCTGGGATATACTAAAGGGGGACTGGAAGGAAGCTGACATGGGGAGGGGAGTGGTAGGTGGCTGGGTAATGGGGAGGAGGCTGGAAGGAAGCTGATGTGCGAATGGAACTGGAAGGGGGATGGACAGAGGATAAGGTGACTGGAAGGGAGCTGACGGGGGGAGAGGGGTGCTGAGAGTGGATGTGACTGATACCTGGGATGGTATTTGGACTAGAAGGGGCTGGACAGTGGGGAAGGAGGGGGGCTGGAAGGGAATGGACACCAGTGGCAGTCATGGGAATGCAAGGGGGTTGACATTGGAAAGTACTGGGAGGGGAGGACTGCAAAGGGGTCCGATACTGGGGAGGGTTACTGGAACTGGAAATGGGTTAATGAAAGGAAGTGAAGAAAACAAAAGAAGAGATAAGAAATGGCAGATTGACCATAGACCACAGAAAGAGAGCTAAGAGAAGACAGGAAAGCAGAAGCCTCAGATCAGGACCAGCATGATCAGAGAATAAAATGGTCAAACAAAGGTAGAAAAAATACTTTTATTTAATTTTAGTGACTGGACTTTGTGTTATTTCATATTTTACACAGTATTGGGGAACTGCATCTCTTATTTATCTGATGTTGCACTGCATGTGGACTCTGGCTTCTTGGGGTTTCAGTTTAAATTTTGTCTACATATCTTTATTTTTACTTTAGACTGTGGTTACTTATTCTGTACTTGGTGAAGGTCGATGTTGTGAATTGTGTGACTGAGGTCAGGTGTTCTGTTAACATGGAATTTGTACATAAAGATCTATTCTGTACTATAGTAATTTGACTTGTTCAGCTTTTCAAATAGGTGTATGGATGTTCCAGGGCCCACTGTAGTATGTACAGTGACGCTTTTTTTTGGCTGGGCTCCTTGTGTGAGTTTTGGAAGTTTGTGCTGATATGGTATAGTATGGTAGGTTTGCTCTTTGTTGTAGGGTTTTGTATTAGTTCACAATATGCCTGGTACTGAAGAATAGTGGTGGTGGTTGTTAGTGAGATGATCAGAATCAGATTTTTTTTTAAAATACTGAGTTCTGTGGGTGAATGTCCTGGTTCTGCTCTGCAGCCATTGTGGATGCAAAATATATGTTGAAAAAGAAAAAGCAAGAACCATAAGGCAGTTTATAACAAAATAAAAATGAGTTATAATTTAGTTTTATAAACTGTGCTGTTGGTTCTTGCTCTCTTTCAGTTCCTTGGTGTGCAAACAGGACGTACCTAGTCCTGTGCAAGCGGTGCAGCCACACAGGGCACAAAGGTTTGTGGGGCACATTTCAGCTGTCTGCTGTTGCCCTGCCGCCGCTGGCAGGACAATAGCAGGCAGCCAAAATGTGCCGCCCCCCCCCCCCGCCTTTTTGCAGCACTTTATGCAGGCCTGGTCCCTCCCTCTTCTGACACGATGTCAGAACAGGGAGGGAAAGATCTGCTTAAAGTGCCGGTGCATTTCAGATCGGGCACATGCCCCCCCCCCTCCTCCCCATACCTCTGTCCAGCGCTGCCTGCTCTTTCCCTGCTGCCGGTGCCACCTTGAAAAAAAAAAAACAGAGGGCAGCAGCAGCAGGGAAAGAGCAGGCAGCACTGGACGGAGGTATGGGGGGGAGGGGAGAAGGGGGTGTACGCCCGAGCTGCAAGTCACACAGGGCACAATTGCAGCTCGATACGGCCCTGTGTGCTAACATCTTGCATTTCCTCCATATAATCTAATCGGCTTTTTGGTTTATTTCAGTCCCTGATTGGAGTTCTGAAAAAGCCCCACCCCCTCTAAGGGGGAGGGGCACCATCTCATTCTTCACCTTCAGTCGGTCCTGGTTAAAGCTCTCCTAACAGAGTAGGCATAACTTGCATGGAGTGGAAGTTAAAATCCTAAACAACTTTCTGAGTAGACTAGATGGGCCATGCTGGTCTTTACAGTATATGCCATTATTTATTATGTTACTATGTGAAATGGGTTTATTGAGAGAACTAATGAAATCATTTGAAAGGTTAACAGTTATGTTTTGGGCATGTAGATAAAATCAAGTGAAGATCTGTAAATTATCCTTTTTAACTGTTTTATAATTGCAGCGACACGTTCATGATGTGTGAATCTTGTACAAAATCAGTAGGATAATTTTGGGTCTGAAATACTCCTCTGTGATTGTTAAACTACAGTGTTAGAACTGAATACAATACGGGTGTGCATTCAGGAGTATGCACTTGGTTTATTTGAGTACCCACGACTGGTTTGTTAGGCTTTGTAATTGTCTCTTACCTTTGATTTGTATTCTGATTGGTTACCATAAGCCACCTTGGGAGCTTAGGATGAAGAGTGAGTAATGAAATAAATTAAACCTTAAAACGTTCTCTTACTTTTTTATTTATTTTAGATGACGACTGAACCACTTATGTTTAATGAATGGCAGTATATTAAGATTTGTAATATACTCGTAGAGTAGAGGAGCCACCTAATGGTTAAAACAGTGGACTGACGAGGACTTCCGGTTTGGCAATGAGCTGATCGGACGGCTCACGATCAGCTCCGGGCAACTTGCCCCACAAAACGGCTAAAAAACCCTTGCAAACCTTTTTGTGCCACCTGCATTGATTCTCCCCTCACGAGGTGTTCAGCATCAACGTTGAAGAGACTTGCGGCTGTCCTTGCCTAATCAAGACCGGCAACTAACGGGAGCTGAAAACGTGCTGGGGCCGATCGGACACTACCCCCACCGCCACCATCAGCTTTTCCCTCATGGGGTACTGTGCCTCCAGCGGTGAAGGGACCCGCGGCCATTCCGGCCCAATCGAAGACGACCATTGCAAATATTAAAAGTGTGCCGGGGCACGATCGGACACTTCTTGCACCGCCAGCATTAGTCTTACCTTCACGAGGTACTGTCCCTCTGGCGGGAAGAGGCTTGTGGCCTTCCCTGCCCAATCGGGGCAAGCAACTCTATTTCACAGGCAGCGCGACGTGGCGCGATCGGGTATTTTCCCCACCACTACCATCCACTCTGCCCCCACAGGGTGCTGGCCCCCAGCGGCGAAGAGACTTGCGGCTGCCTTGTCCGGCCGGGGCAGACAATTGCATGTGAGAGAAGGAGCATCGGGCCGCGATCGAGCACCTCCCCCACTACTCTTCCTAATTCTTTCTATAAGAGGTATTGTACCTCCAGCGGAGAAGGGGCCTGTGATCATTCCAGCCCGGTTGGGGTAGACAGCTGCAGACAAACAGCGGTGTGATCGAGCACTCCTCTCAACGCCATCATCAGCTCTCTTCTCCTTTGGTGAAGTGCCTCTAGCGGCGAGGGGACCTGCGGCCATCCCTGCCCAACTGAAGTGGGCAACTACATCTAAAAGTAAGCGCACTAAGGCGCGATCGGACGTCTCTTTTACTGGCCTATTTAACTTTTCCCTCCGGGGGTATTGAGCCTCTAGCAGTGAAGAGGCCTGCGGCCGTCTGTCCCCGGTCGGGGCAGGGGGTGTTTACCTGGTGCTGGAAGCCGTCCCCCCCCCCTGCTACGAAATCGGATGGCGGCGAAAGGGCCACGACAAGAGAAGCCACGTGCCATGGAGGGAAAAATGGCAGAGGGCGTGCCAGTTAGCCCGAAACCTGGTGGCATTTCAGATCTGGTCACGGAGGTGAGTGCCGCGGTGGTCCAGGTGCTAGCTTCTCGATTCCAAGACCTGGCAGACCACATACAGACTGTTAGCCAACGGTTTGCTGACTTTACCGGGAGGATAGACCAAGTGGAGACCCGTGTCTCAGATGTAGAGGACACCCAGCACTCCTTAGTAGCTAAAGTGGAGGCCTTGGAGACTCTGGTAAAGCAGCAGGGTGACAAGCTGGACAAGCTTGAAAACCGGGGGAGGCGCAAGAACCTGCGTTTCATCGAGATACCGGGGAGTGTGGCGGATGGCGCCCTTTTCGGCTACTTGCAGACCTGGATTGAAAACCTGTTGCATAATCAGGACGGGGATCCCGTAAAGTTGGAGCGCGTGCATAGACTTGGATAGCGGAGGGAGCAGGCGAGGCGGCCGCGAGCAGTTATTGCACGCTTTTTGGACTACCGACAAAAGGAAGCTGTGTTAAAAGCCACCCGGAGTCGAAGACTGCGACCACAGGACTCGGAACCGATACTTGTGTTTCAGGACTACTCGGCCCTAGTTAGTCAGCAGCGCTGGGCCTTCTCGGGGATCTGCACACAATTGCTGAATAAAGGAGTGCGATTCTCGCTGCTGTATCCTGCCCGGCTTAGAGTGGAGGTCCAGGGACAGACCCGCTACCTGACGACACCGGCAGCGGCCTCTGCTCTTTTGGAAACTCTCAATGCCCAAGCTGCTTCGCCCACGTGAAGCCTGGATCGCCAAAGGGAATGGCATTTGGATATCCCGCTGAAGGGGATGGGCCCAAGGACCGGATGTAGCTCTGGACTACAGCAGCTAGTTTTTGTCTTCTTTCCTCTCTGCTCCCGGTGTTGCACTGTTACTTTCTTGGTTTGTTTGGGATGTGCCTTGCTACATCGGGCCATATTGTGTCAACTGTTCCTTAGTCTAAGATCCTTAGCTGGCAACACTGTTAAACTGTTATTATGTTTCAATTGTTTCGTTGAGCAACTGTATGTGCAGTTTACTACTGTTTAAGTCGGGTGAATGGCATACTTGAATGTGTGGCCAGGTGCAGATCTGAGTGGGGGGGGGGGGGGGTATGGGTGTAAAAGTGGACTGAGTGGATGAGTGAGTGGGTTGTGTATGTTATACCTATGACATTTTCTAGATGTTTAGTTTAATTCCTGTGGTGGCCTTTAGCGGCTTAATGGGGCCCCCCATGTCATTTTGTGAGCAATCAGATGGCAGCCCTACCAACTCGAGGAGTGGGGGGGTGGTAGGGGTAGATTTATATGGTGGCCTTCAATTATGCCTCAGAGGTGAAATATGGTTATCTTACCTATCAGAGGGGGGGGGGGATGTGGAGGGGAGGTGTAGGGCCCTAGAATTGGGGATGGAGGGGATTGGAGACCTATTTATTTATTCTCTTATATACCGCGCTCTTAATTCAGTGCGGTTTACATATGAACAAATATAAACACAATGGTACAAGCAGCATTGGTTTTTTACATAGAACAAGGTACATAAACTTGGTGAAAATCAGGGTAACTATAGACAAAAAACTATATACATGGCTACTATATACATGGTTATTTGGTTAATTAGATGTGAACAAGAATATCTATAATGCCGTGGGTAAGAAATTAATTAAAGAGCAGAATAAAAATGCCAGAATAAAAATGCCAAATATCGTGATAATAAATACGGCATAGTATAATGAGCATGTAATAAACATCATAATTACCCATTCTCTACCGGGGTCAAGTATGAGAGATCTGCATGAGTACTATTGTCAGATGGAGTGACTTCGGGGTAGTATGTTAGGAACAAATAGTGCTTCAATGCCTTTCTGAACTTCATCAGACTTGATATAGCTCTTATTTCGGGTGGAAGGGCATTCCAGGCTCTGGGAGAAAACAGAGAGAAGGCTCTAGCGGCTGTTGATTTAGAGCATTTTGTGAGGAGTTTCGGGAGGTCAATGGAGTTTAATGTAACAGACCTCCTGGATCTGTTATTTGGGGTGATATGTATCATATTACTGAGAGGTGATAGAGATGGGCATTTTGAGGCTTTAAAAGTCATGACCAGGGTCTTGTATAGAGTTCTGGCCTGTAGGGGTAGCCAATGTAAACTCATCAATATTGGAGTTATGTGTTCTGATCGTGGAGCGCCTACGAGGATTCTCGCGGCTGCATTCATGGCCAGACGGAGAGGATTCAGGGTGGATTGCGGGAGACCATGTAGAATGATATTGGTGAAATCCAAGTGTGGTAATATCAGGGCTTGGAATATAGTACGGAAGTCAGAGTAGTTAAGTAAAGGTCGGAGATTACGTAGTGATCGCATCTTGTGGTAGATTGCACTCGTTGTTTTCTTAATGTGGGCTGACATATTAAGCTGTTGATCTAATATAATTCCTAAGTATCGAATTGTGGGTTGTGCTTTCAGCTCAATGTTGTTTACCTGAAGGTAGGTAGGGGGTATGAATGTTGGGTTCCGTGTAACGAATAGAACATCAGTTTTGTTGTGGTTTATCCGTAGATTCTGATTAAGGAGCCAGTTGGATACAGCTTCAAAGCAGTGAGTTATTGGTGTAAATCTGGTTGTTTTATGTTGAATGGAGCAAACATGAGGATGTCATCAGCATAGGCAAGGCATTGTATGTTGAAAGTGCGTATGAGATCGCAGATTGGCTGCATATAGATATTGAACATTAAGGCGGACAATGAGGAACCCTGCGGGACACCTTGTTTAAGGGGGAATGGATCAGACGTTGCTTCTCCTGTTCTGACCTGGGGGACAAAGGCCCGTGGGGGTAGTGGATAGGGGGGGGCCTGGGGGTATTTAGTCCCAATACCTAATGGAGTAGGTCAGGGAGTGCTGGGGCCCTAGGGATGAGTGGAGAGGGGCAGTGGTGGGGAGTACTGTAACTTCCATCTCAGGGTGGTTTAAAGGAGAATGGAATTCTATTAGCTAGTTAGGTTTAATGTTGGAGCCGGGGAAGTATGGGGCGGACCCGACTGCCATAGGGAAGTTGTCCAGCCGGATGGGTGGACTTGATCGTTTAAGGGTGTGGAAGTGGAGGGGGGTTGGGGGGGTGGGAGGGGGAGGGGGACGAAGGGATAGGATAGTGCACACAGGGCCAGAGTGGAACCGTTTAACACAGGGGAGACTGACATTTCGGAATTCATGGACTTTTGGAGGCTGGCTGCGGGCTGGGACAGCCACCCTCCTCTCAATTGGCAGATGTGCAAGGGAAGACATCGGTAATAGCTTTGCGTTCTGAAGATCGTATCTTGGAATGTGTGTGGTATTGGCAACCCTATCAAGAGATATAAAGTCTTGCAGGCCTTGGCTCGTTTCCACTGTGACGTGGCTATGCTACAAGAAACTCACCAAACTGTGGTGGAACATAAATTGCAACGAGACTGGGTGGGGCAGGTCTGGGGGGCCCCGGCCCGTGGGAAGAAGGGTGGGGTGGTCATTTTAGTTAACAAGCGCCTTCGATTTGAGGCAGTGCGGGAGTATGCGGACCCGGAAGGCCGGTATTTTTTGCTGTATGGTACCCTATCTGGAAAGCCTCTTATTCTTGGGACCATATATAGCCCAAATGTTCTGGATAGGGCGCTATATGCTCGTCTGGCCTCTAGGATTGAGCAGTGGCCGGAGGCTCCTCTGGTGCTGGCGGGCGATCTGAATGGGGTCCTTGATATTGCTCTGGACACGGAGATGGGAGCGGGGCAGAGATCTCAGGCGCCGACCACCAAAGCTCTGCAGGCCTTACGTACTCGGTTGGGGCTGGTAGACCCTTGGCGCTTGTTACATCCTATGGAACGCGACTTCACCCACCAGTCCCGGGCCCATGGTTCGCATGCCAGGATAGACTACACTCTTATTTCTGAGAGGCTTTTTGCACAGGTGGAGGAAGCACAGATTGGCCCCATGGAAATATCTGATCACGCTCCTATTTGGGTGAGTCTCACTTGGGAAACTCAAGCCCCGCAATCACGGATTTGGCGCTTTCCCATGGATTTATATCGTGATCAGGCTTTCCAGGGTTATCTCATGCAATGTTGGCTGGATTT
This sequence comes from Ichthyophis bannanicus, assembly GCA_033557465.1. Classification (NCBI taxonomy): domain Eukaryota; kingdom Metazoa; phylum Chordata; class Amphibia; order Gymnophiona; family Ichthyophiidae; genus Ichthyophis; species Ichthyophis bannanicus. The sequence goes on along the minus strand of CM066044.1, from coordinate 14,295,748 downwards.
CCGGAAAAATCATGAGAATCATGAGGTTGACCCGGAGTTGCTGTGGGAGACAGCGAAGGTGGTGTTGCGGGGAGATATAATAGCTTACGCAGCTAGGAAACGCAAAATGCTGGCAGCACAGATTCTTTACTTGGAAAAGCAGACCGTGAAAGAGCGCAGACGGTGTGCAAGTAACCCCACCCTGGTTAATAGAAAAAGATTAAGGGAGGCCCAGGTGGCTCTCAATGAGCTCATACATCAACGGGCAAAAAAGTCCCACATGTATTTTCGCTACCAACTATATCGCTTTGGAGATAAGCCAGGGAAGCTCCTAGCGAGGTGTCTTTGGGGAAGTAGAGGGACTCGTTCGATAGTTGCCCTGCGGGATGATCAGGGGCAATTACGGAAGGACAGTCGGGAGATAGCACAGGTGTTTCGTACTTATTTTCAGAAGTTCTATGCTAGAAGGCAGGGGTCCCCGTTGGATATGATGGAGTATTTTCGGGAGCTACAGCTCCCCAAGATTACGGGTGCTCAGCAGGCACATCTTGATTCGTCTGTGTCCGTGGAAGAGGTGATCAAAGTGATACGTGGTGCTAATTGCTACCGTGCTCCGGGCCCTGATGGGTTTGGGGCAGAATTTTATAAGCTGCTAGGTGAGAAGATATCTCCAATTCTAGTGGACATGTATCGAAACCGGATCGACCGAGGCACGTTTACGTGGGGAAACAACCATGCCCATATCATTCTGATACCTAAACCAGGGAAGGATCCTACTCAAGCTGCCGCATACCGGCCTATCTCCCTACTAAACTTTGACTTGAAAGTGTTAGCTAAAATTCTGGCTGACCGATTGGCGGACGTCCTGGGCGAGCTGGTACACGAGTCACAGGTGGGGTTTGTAAAGGGACACCACGCTGTCCGTAATTTGCGTAAAATATTGGCATTATTAGAATGGGTCCGAGAACGAAATTTGTCATTTATTTATTTATTATTTATTTGCATTTCTTATATACCGCACTATTTGCGATCAGCGCGGTTTACATAGAACAAACAGTATCCGACAATATACAAAAGTCAGGTCATTACATTGAACAGGAACAAGTAACTTGGACAACAGGGTAAACTATATACATATGCGATACGTTGAGTAAGGTAAATTATATACATGTACAAATGAAATTATTAGGTATTGGTTATACTTGGGGGTGCCCTAATAATGATGGCTGGGGTTCAGGGGAGTCAGTGAGGTATTTGATAAAGAGAAAGTGTTTCAAGGCCTTCCTGAACTGGCTCAAGTTGGGGATTGCTCTGATGTATGGTGGTAGGGAGTTCCAGAGACTTGGGGCGCATAGTCTGAAGGCTCTATTCGATGTTGCTTTGGTGCATTTTGTCATGTCTCTCAGTATAACTAGGATGTTGGCTGCTGAGGATCTCCTTAGCCTGTTAGGTGTGGGTGGATGGATGATGTCACTTAGTGAAGAGGAGAGCCCCTTGGTGGCCTTGAATGTAATCACTAAGATCTTGAAACTGATCCTGGCTTGAATGGGGAGCCAGTGAAGCTGCTTTAGGAGGGTTGTGATATGCTCTCTTCTCGGAGCTCCAAAGAGAATCCGCGCAGCACTATTCATGGCATGTTGTAGGGGGTTCAAGGTGGCCTGAGGGAGTCCTTGTAGGATGGCGTTTGCATAATCAAAGTGTGGAATAGTGAGGGCTTGATAGATGGTGCAGAAGTCGCTTGGTTCAAGTAATGGGCGTAGGTGTCTAAGGGATCTGATCTTGAAGTAGATCGCTCTGACGGTGTTGGCTATGTGTTGCTTCATGTTGAGATTCTGATCCAGTGTGACTCCGAGATAGCGTATAGCTGATTTTACTTGCAACTTGGCGTTGTTCACTTTCAAGTAGCTGGGTGGTGTGAACTCTGGATTTCTGGAGATGAACAAGACCTCTGTTTTCTTGTGTTGGATGCGCAGATTTTGAGGTAGGAGCCATTCGGATATTGTGTTGAAGCACTTAGTCAGAGGGGTAAGGTCTGGGCAGTCCAGGGATATCGGCAGGTAAAGTAGGACATCGTCGGCGTATATCATGCAACTCACATTGAACGATCTGATGATGTTACAGATGGGTTGGAAATCAGTTTCGACGCCGAGAAGGCCTTTGATCAGGTTCACTGGGACTACTTGCCGTTTCTCCTGCCTAAATATGGTATCGGGGAGATGTTTTGTAAAATGGTGGACTTACTTTACACGGATCCGACAGCAGGTATTTCCTGTAATGGGGTGCTTTCCGACTCCTTTTCATTAGAGTGGGGTACGCGACAGGGCTGTCCCCTCTCCCCATTGCTCTTTGTGTTATCTTTAGATCCGTTGGTGTGTAGCATAGAGTCCTCTCCAAGTATACGAGGGGTAAGGGTAGGGGCTCAAGAATTCAAACTGGCGGCATTTGCTGATGATTTATTAGTACATGTGCTCTCGCCTCAGCGATCGCTCGCCAACCTACTAGAGGAGTTTGTCCTTTTCGGAGCATTTGCAGGATTGCGGATAAATATGGACAAATCTGAAGCGCTGGATGTTGTGGGTTCACTAAGGGGAACTTGGCGGGGAGTTTTCCCTCTTCGTTGGGCGGAGGAGGCTTTCTTATAGCTGGGTATTCTGCTGCCTCGGGATCCCAAGGTGCTTTATAAACTTAACTTCGACCGATTCTTTTTGAAGATACAGACTCAGCTGCAGGCCTGGACTCCTCTTCCCTTGTCATTGTCTGGCCGATTGGCGGCTATAGGGATGGTTATATTTCCTCGGCTGCTGTATTGGCTGCAAACACTACCGGTGTGGTTGCTACATAAGGATCTTCAAAAGATAGAAAGGGAAGTCCGGAAATTTCTTTGGGGGCAGTTAGAGTTCGGATACCCTTGTCTAGATTGAGGGGTGGTTGGAAAATGGGCAGAATGGGACTTCCCAACTTGTCTCAGTATGTTTTGGCATGTCAGGCCAGACATTTGGGGGATTGGCTGGGTGCTACTGATTATTATAAGCCTAGGTCCCTAGAGGCGGCCTTACTAACCCCCCATGCGCTGGAGGCCGTGGTGCACCTGGATGGTGCGCTGTTGCTGCCTAGGGTGAGGAATAGTGTTTTGGTGGCACCGCTTCGGTGTACTTGGCAGAGGCTGAATACTATTTGGGGCAGTTCTCCGCGGGTGTCTAGTTGGCTTCCCCTGCAGGGAAATGTTACTTTTGTTCCGGGTATGGATTCCGCTGTATTTAGGCAGTGGAGGGGGAAGGGGATAAAGTGTCTCGGGCATGTGGTCACATTAGAGGGCCGTTGTAAACCCTTGGATGTGCTCTGTAAAGAATGCAACTTGAATCAGGGTACCTCCCGCTTCGCGTATATCCAACTTCGGCATTATGTGGAATCTTTACCACAGACGGGTTTGCATGAGGCTCATTCTGCGAGAATTATCGACTTTTTGGCTCTGGGGACGGATTGTCCACCTCGGGTAGTGGTGTTAAAATGTAAGCTGGATCAATGTGGCACCCCCCGGGACTTTTCCAAAGAGGCGGCGGCTTGGGCGCAAGAACTAGGGTGTGAGGTCCCTCCAGGCGCGGTTGGAGCAACCTTACGGCGGATTGCTCGACTAGTTGAGGGTACCAGATGGCGGGAGACACAATTCAAGTGCATAATACGGGCCTACTTCTCCCCGAGGCGAGCGCTGCGAACGGGGCTGACTGTGGTGGTTGTCCTAGGTGCACCCTACCTTTGGCAGACTTGGGCCACATGTGGTGGGGTTGTGGGTGCATTAAAGCGTATTGGGCGCATATTGAGGCTTATTTAAGCATCTTATTACGTCAACCCGTCTGGTGGTCGGGTTTGTTGGTTGCTTTGGACTGTTTGGGGCCCCTACAGGTCAAAGGGAAATGGGGGCGCATCTTAGTGCGTAAAGCTTGTTTGGTGGGGAAAGGCCCCATTCTTCGTAAGTGGAGAGAGAAGTCAGCCCCTACCTTCTGGGAGTGGCGTATTAGTTTTCATCATCTCATGCTACAGGAGAGTAGAGCGGCCAGGGGGACTCCTCAGTGTTGGGCCTCCTTCTTGCTGATATGGACACCCTACATCCAGAGTTTAGGTCCCAAAGCTAGGAGCGAGGTTTTAGCTATGGGGTAATTCTGCAATTCAGGGTTGTCGGGAGCGGGGAGGGAGTTGGTGGCTGACTGGGATAGGGGATGTATGGGTTCCCAGTGGGTAGCGGTTTGGCTCTGGCTTGGGGGAGGGGGGTAAGGGGAGTTGGGGGTGGGGGGGAGGGTCCCTTTAGTATACCACAAGGGAAAGAGTCCTTAGAGGGCTTCTATGATTATCAGGGTTTTTCTGCTCTCTTTCTTTTCCCTTCTCTCTGGGACTCGAGGGCTCTTGGATGGGGATAAGACACAACCCTGTCCAGGAAATTGTTTAGGAAGGATGCCTTTCTTGCTATAGCCTTCGGAGGGAGGGAGGAGGGACAAGGGGGGGGGGAGAACTCACAAAAATAAGTATCTGTGTTCTTAAAATGGTTGTATTGGTGTTTAATAAACAAATTTTGAAGAAAAAAAAAAAAACAGTGGACTGACAATGAGGGAAGGTAGGTGTGAATCCTACTGCTGCTCCTTGGGATCTTGGGCAAGTCACCTAACTCTCCATTGCCTCATGTACAAACTTACAGGCTGATGCAGAAAGCCGTTCTACCACAAGAACCACAAAAGTTGTGTCGGTGTGCTATAAGCAAACTGTGCACTAAATGAGCAGTATTTGTAGAAAGGTTCAGTGCTAGTGGCGACCTCACTGTAGCATGCATAGGAATGACATATTGCTCTGCACTTGCCCGGGTGTTAATTGTTTACTGGCATGGCCAGGGGGGAAGTTGTGTACTTAATTTAGTGTCCGAAACACTGGTTTATGAAGGATACCTATGTTTTGTAGGCATAGTAAGGAACGGATCCCCTGGGATCACGAATGTGACATGTGACCCAGTTGCAGTAAAGCAAATGCATAGCAACAGTGGCAGAAAGTGAGGAAGTGTAATAAGTGTTGTGAATGCAGTGGAGCTCTATATAGGATACCTGCAGGCAAGGGGACCATTTCTCCTTGTCATGGTATCTGCTACCACATCGGTATTGTTTATTTTTTTTTTTGTGCATTATTTATCTGTTGTCTTCTGTGCATTTCTGTATTGTATTCTTTTGTGTTAGGGATGGAGGAGGAGCATAACGGCTCTTGTAATTCAGGTAGTGAATAGGCAGCGACCGGCAATCAGGCAAAATGCATCCTTGGACTGCGCTTTGCAGAGGATGAGAAGAACCTGCTGAATATTGTAGCCTCTGCGTGGTGTGGCAAAGACATCCCCAGGGCAAAAGAGCTGCAGAAATGAGCTCACTGAGGGTGAACATACACACAGATAAAGCACCGGTGGCATGATGAGCCCCTCCCTATGAAAAAGGAACCATCAAAAATAAGAGTCACAGGAGCAGGTGGGGGGAACCCTCCATGCACCTACCAGCTGACACCTTGAAGCAGCTGGTATTTGACAACTCTCTAGCCAGAGATATTTGTTGGCATGTCTAGTTGGATGCCGCGGAGCCTGCTGTCCCCACCTCAGGGACAGCGATGCAAGCTAGTGGGTACATCTCTAGCATTACCTTGTGAATGGGAAGATTGGGCTGGGGGGGTCAAGCAATGGATCTCTCCCCCCTTTTCTATTTTATTGCAGCGCCTGCCCCTCAGTGCTCTTCCTTCTGGGAGCTCTGCAACCACCACGTCCCCTCCTGCCTTTAGCTAGTGAGCACATCGCTGGCATTATCTTGTGAATTGGGGAGGTGAGGATTAAGCTGAAAGTTGGAGCAATGAATATTTACCCCCTTTTCTATTTTAGTGCAGGGTCATCACTGACAGTCAGGCTGCAGCCATGGAACTATTGAGTCTAGTGCTCACCTGGGAGCAGCCCACCACCTGCACAACACTGATGACGGCAGTAACAGGGGACCTAAAGTGATCAATCCAGGATAGTATTCAGTGGATCCCAGAGGCTTTCTGGAAGAGAGAGCCGCACAATTGACAGAAGAGGTGGCAAATGGTGGAGTGCTGGGGGAATTACTGCACACACAGGATGAATGTTGGAAAGCTCCCAGCAGCCACAGAGGAGTAAGTGCCTTGGATAGGAGGATGGTTGAAGCACTTGCCGTGCTGGCCAGAAAACAGCAGCGACAGGCGCATAGGAGGATGGTGAATCTGCCTGACCCAAGCTATGGCAGAATCATGTAGACCTACACCCAGTGACCATCTGTGCCTTTCCTCTCCCACCCCCCACTTCTTTCTATCTTGCAGATTTGTCCGGTATATGAAGGCTTGCTTTTTGGACCCTAAGTACAGGGATGAACATATTCCTCTGCTCATTGGTTTTTGACGGTCTTCTTTTTGTTCCCAGGGCTGGTGCAAGGATTAGAGGTACCCTAGGCAAGCCCTCCATCTTGTGACCCCCCAACCTCCATTGCCATCCTCCTCTGAGATCTGCAGCAGCAGCAATAGCCCCAAATCACAATGCAGCACTTACTCACTGTGTTGCGGTTTCCTCCTCCCTCCGACCCCACTTTCAGGGGGGAGGGGGGCAGAAACAGCACATTGTGAATAGGAAGAAACCATGATGCGGCAGCAGACTGTTAGCAAGCACTGTGTTGTGGTTTAAGGGCTATTGCCATCGCTGCAGGTCCCTGGATAAGGCTGGCAACAGTGGTAATGGGCACTCTTGTAGGGCTGGCACCCCAGGCAACTGCCTAGGAGTTGTGGCAGCTCTGTTTGTTCCACAGGGGCCTTTCACATTGTTGCTATCGTTCCCTTCCTCACCCAAACATAAGATATACCATATTGGGTCAGACCAAAGGGTCCATCAGGCCTAGTATCCTGTTTGCAACAACTGTTAATCCAGGTCACAAGTACCTACCAGGTTCCCAAAAAGGTACAGATTCCATGCTGTTTATTTCAGGGGTAAGCAGTGAATTTCCCTGGTCTTTTAATAATGGTTAATGGACTGTTCCTCCAGGAACTTGTCCAAACCTCTCTTAAACCAAGCTACACTAACAGCTTTTATTACATCCTCCAGTAACGAATTTGTGTTTGATTACTTGAGTGAAAAAATATTCTCTTAAATGTGCTATATTGTAGTTTCATTGCATGTCCCCTGGTCTTTCTTCTTTTTTGAAGGAGTAAACAACTGATGTTTACCTGTTCCACTCCACTCATTATTTATCTATCATCTCCCCTCAACCATCTCTTTTCCAAGTTGAAGAGCTCTAACCTTTAAAGCCTCATAGGGGTAATCCTGTATTTTTCTCTGGAGCGCATACCTCTGAGGACATCCGCTGCAGTAGCAGTGAGGCATGCCATGATTTAAAGCGAGGTGCGGCACATAACGACATTTATGCCCAACGTTTTCAAATGCATACTATAATACCCTCCGGAATGATCCAAACAATGGAAGTGACTTCAATACCCCAAAGATACGCTCCATGATGGACCTTGTAGCAATGCCTGCCTCATTATACTACCTCCCTGCAAGCGTGCACAGCGAGGGCAGGGGAGCCAGCAGCCAGGACATGCACCCCTATCCAGCATCTCCTATCCATAAAACAGAAACAGTTAATATTAAATGCATATATTAGATTGGTTTATGCAGTTCCACACCCTCATTGTATGGAAACCTATGACTTTTCCAGCATCATGTTTCCTCCCTACCCACCTTTCCCTTGCTATAAGTTGCAGTAAAGCACAGTTACTTACCTGTAAACAGGTGATCTCTGGGAACAGCAGGAATAAGTCTTCACACATATGGGTACGTCAGTACCGACGGAGCCTGCGCGGGAACGCTCCCCAGCTTCCCAAAAAGGAAAGCTTTTGGGAGCATCCCACAGCGCCTGCGCGCTGCCTTCCCGCCTTTCCTAACCAGCTCTCCTCAGTTCGAGTTTAAAGCTGAGACAATAGAGAAAGAGAGGAAAGGAAAGATAGAAAAAGAGATAAAACTCCTAGGGGAGGTGGGTGGGTTGTGAAGACTTATTCCTGCTGTTCCCAGAGATCACCTGTTAGAGGTAAGTAACTGTGCTATCTCCAGGAATAAGCAGAAATGAGTCTTCACATATGGGGACTCACTAGCTAAGATGCCTGGGAGATCCCCAAGGATATGAGACCCTGGAAAGGGGTCTACTTCCTCCTATGGATCTCAGGCATCCATCCAGGGAAGGAGGGTAGGAGTTGTTTAAGAATGGAACAGGTGTTTGAGGACAGCCTGACCAAACAAGGCATCCCGGCGGGAGTCCTTCTCCAAGCAGTAATGGGCTGTGAAGGTATGAACCGAGGCCCAGGTGGCTGCTCGACAGATCTGGTCGATGGACACAGAATTTAGATGAGCCATAGAGGTGGCCATGGCCCTCACATTATGAGCTGTGACATGGCTCTCCAGAGAAAGGTTCTTACTCTGGTAGGCGAAAGAAATACACTGAGCAATCCAATTGGACAGTGTTCTCTTGGAGACTGGAAGTCCCAAATGAGAAGGATCAAAAGCAACAAAAAGCTGGGAAGACATTCTATGTTGCTGTGTCCTGTGTAAGTAAAAAGCAAGAGCTCTTTTACAATCCAGAGTATGAAGATTCCTCTCTGCATTGGATGCATGAGGAGCTGGAAAAAAGACAGGTAAATATACCTCTTGATTAAGATGAAAAGGTGAGACCACTTTAGGCATAAAGTGTGGATTTGTCCTAAGGACTACCTTATCATGATGGAACCGTGTATAAGGTGGATTAGCCACTAATGCCTGCAGTTCACTGATGCGGCGAGCTGAAGTGACTGCAATGAGGAAAATAAGCTTCCAGGAAAGAAACTTCAAGGAGGCAGTGGCTAAGGGATCAAAAGGTGGCTTCATAAGCTGACCAAGAACCAAATTTAAGTCCCATGCCACCGGAGGCCGCCTAATGGGAGGTTTAGTTAAAGTTAGGCCTCTCATGAATCTTGCAATGAGAGGATGAGAGGAAATAGGTTGTCCATTGATGGGCTTAAGGGATGTTGCAATAGCACTCAAATGGACTCTTACTGAATTCGTTTTAAGGCCTGCATTGGAAAGATGCAGGAGATAGTCTAATAGAGAATTCAAAGGTAGTGCTAGAGGGTTAAGACCCTTCTCAGCACACCAAATGGAAAACCTCTTCCATTTAAAAGCATAAGAACGCCTGGTGGAAGGTTTTCTGGAAGCATGGAGGATATCCTTCACTTGTTGAGAAAGATTCCAGTCTTGAAGGTCTAGGCCTTCAGTAACCAAGCTCTGAGGTGTAGGGACTTGGGGTTTGGGTGCCACAAAGTCCATTCCTCCTGGGACAGAAGGTCTGGAGCAGCTCCCAAGTCCAGGGAGGGGGCTTGGGAGAGATGTAGAAGTAGAGGGTACCACACTTGGCGTGGCCAGCATGGAGCTATGAGGATCATAGATCCTTGATCCCTCTGGAGTTTGAACAGAGTCTTGGGAATCAAGGGAATGGGTGGAAATGCATACAGGAGGCCCTGACCCCAATGAAGGAGGAAGGCATCCTTGGCCTGAACTCCCTGACACGGAATTCTGGAACAGAACCGGGGAAGTTTGGCATTCCACGGACTTGCAAAGAGGTCTATGTCCGGGGTTCCCCATTCTTGGAAGATTCTGAGTACCTGATCCATGTGCAGGGACCATTCGTGTGGAAGCAGAACTCGACTGAGTCTGTCTGCCCAAGAGTTTTGGATTCCTGGGAGGTATACTGCCAGGAGATGGATTTGATGCTCTCTGGCGAAGGCCCACAATCTTAAAGCTTCGTTGCAAAGCGACAGAGAGCCAGTTCCTCCTTACTTGTTTACGTAAAACATGGCTACTTGATTGTCCGTATGAATGAGGACTGTCTTGTAGCTGAGGAGGGTATGAAAGACCTTGAGAGCTAGAAAAATTGCTCGGAGCTCCAAGTGGTTGATATGAAGAGAGGTCTCCTGTGGGGACCAAGTGCCTTGAGTGGAGAGGTCCTGTAGATGGGCTCCCCAACCTGTTTGGGAGGCATCTGTTGTGAGGGTTGCTTGGGGCAACAACTATTGGAAGGGGGACCTCAGCAACAAATTTTAAGTGGACATCCACCATTGGAGAGACCAAAAGAGACGTTTGGTGGTTGCTATTTGGTCTGAGAGAGCTCCTGAAGCTTGAGTCCACTGGGTGGACAAAGTCCATTGAGCTGCTCTCATGTGTAGGCGAGCATAGGGGACCACATGCACTGTGGAAGCCATGTGGCCTAGCAGTTGTAGCATCTCCCTGGCAGTTAAGTGGCTCTTTGACTGAATCTGGGAGGCTAACTGCACTAGACATTGGCAACGGGCCTGGGGAAGGTAGGCCCTTGCAGTAGTGGTATCCAACCAGGCCCCTATGAATTCTAGGGACTGAGTAGGGGTGAGCTGAGACTTTGGGAGGTTTACCACAAGTCCCAGATACTCCAGAATGCGCCTTGTGCGGTCAAAGGAAATCTGGGCCTCTGACTGAGATGGAGCTCGAATGAGCCAGTCGTCCAGGTATGGGAAGACAAATATTCCCAGAGTGCGTAGAAATGCAGCAACTATTGCCATGCATTTGGTGAACACTCTTGGAGCAGAGGCCAGACCGAAAGGAAGGACTCTGTATTGGTAATGTTTTCCTTGGAAAAGAAACCGCAGGAATCTTCTGTGAGAGGGATGGATGAGGACATGTGTGTACGCATCCTTGAGATCTAGAGAACAAAGCCAATCCTGACCTTGAAGGTATGGAAGGAGAGTGCCCAGAGAAAGCATCTTGAACTTCTCCTTGCATAGAAACTTGTTCAATTCTCCGAGATCTAAGATGGGCCTGTATCCCCCTGTCTTCTTTGGGATGAGAAAATAGGGGGAGTAGAACCCTGACCCTTGATGAAGAAGGGGAACTTCTTCTATCGCCCCTTGGGCAAGAAGGGTAGCTACCTCTTGACCTAGAAGGTCGAGAAGAGATGTGGGAGAATTGAAGTGTCTCACCATAGTGTGGGGAGGAAGGTCTGAGAAATGGAGCTTGTAGCCCTCTTATGATGGAGAGGGTCCACTGCTCTGATGTTATCTGCTCCCATCTGGGAGCAAAATGAGCCAACCTTCCTGGAATGGCGAGAGGCTCTGGCTGCTTTAGAGCCAGAAAGGCTAAGTTCTCTAGCATCAAATCAAAAACCCTAAGGAGGTTGGGCTTGCTGAGTTGCAGCAGCCCCTGTAGGCTTAGGTCTGGCCTGTTTAGGTTGCTGACGCTTAGTGGAAAAGCGACCTGTAGAAGATTGTTGGCCAGAAGTAGAAGGAAATCTGCCCTTTTTAAAGAAAGCCTTTTTAAAAGGCTTTTTCTTGGCAGGAATGGAGGTTGACTTTGAAAGTCTATCCAGAGCAGAGTTTTCTGCATCCATTTGAGTGGCTTTTATTTGCCACTCTTTGCCAAATAGGTTTTCACCTGTACAGGGAAGATTTCCTAAGCCATCTTGAACCCAGGGTTCTAAATCAGAAGCCTGGAGCCAAGCAATTCTGCGAGCAGCTATGGCAATGCCTGAGGCTCTGCTGGCACCTTCAAAGGAGTCAAAAGCTGCCCTGTTGGAAAACTTTGAAATGTCTTGAGTATGCTTAAGCCAAATGAGGAATTCCTCCCTTTTATCCTCTGGAAGAAAAGGGAGGAAAGTCTGCAGTTTTTGTGCAACTTCTTTTAGAAACATACCCATGTAAAGGCTATATGAGTTGATTCTGGCAATAAGCATACTGGCTTGGAAGATTTTCCTACCAAAAGCATCCAAGGTCCTGCATTCTCTTCCTGGAGGAGCAGAAGTGTGTCTCTTTGTACTCTTTATCCTCTTCATAGCTGACTGCACCACAATGGAATGGTGAGGAAGCTGAGTTTTTTGAAATCCAGGACAAGGAGGGACACGATACATAGTGTCCAGTCTGCGAGAATGAGGAGAGAGAGTGAGAGGAGTCTCCCATAGATCAATCATGTGTTCATAAAGAATCTCATGAATTGGTAAGGTGACTGCCTCTTTAGGAGCTCTAGAATAGCCTAAAATATCCAATTTTTTAGCTCTAGGCTCTGATTCAGAAGTTACAGAAATAGAAAGTCTTTTAGCTACTTCTCTTATGAAGTCTTGAAAGGACAAGTCCTCTGGAGGAGACCTTCTTTTTGGAGAAGGCGGCTCTTCAGGAGGGGCTATGGATACTTCAGGAGACTCGTCTGATGTATCAGAATCATCAGAGGAATCGAAGTATCGCCTGTCAGGGTGCTCTTCCAACGCTCGATACGCGTATCGAGCAGTATCGACATCGGGCATCCCCGGTACCAGATCGGTACCGGTAAGCCCTTGACAAGGAACCGTTGTAGCCGTTATCCTAGTCGATGTCAATGCAGTCGGTACCGGTATCGGCGCTGGTGCCGGTACCGAAGCCGATACCGACAACGGAGCTTGTTTCGGTACCAGCGGCGTTGCAGCTTGAATGAAGGCCGTGATAGCCCGCTGCATGGACAGAACATTCTAATCCATCGACGCCATGAATGCCTGGAATTCGGTACCGGGAGATTGTGCCGGTACCCCAGAGCATTCTAACAGGTGATCGGTCGAGGCCGTGCCATCGATGTCAACCTGTAACCCCATAGGAGGAGCTTTGGAAGCCGAAGCTTCCCACCGGGGTTGTTTAGCTGGTGCAGGATCCTCGAGGGCAAGCCCGGAGGCATCTCGATGCTTAGAGGGAGATCTACCCTTCGAGGACCTGCTAGGTTTATGTTTGGTTACCTGAGATCCATCAGGAGAAGAAGACCGGGAAGAGGTCGAAGCTACCGACGCTGCATCAGCGGGAAACAGCACATGGAGCTTAGCTGCTCGGTTCCGTAAACCCCGTTTAGACATTAGAGAGCAGGACGGACAATCCGGAATGGAGTGTTCAGGACCCAAACATTTAAGACACCATTCATGGGTATCTGTAACAGAAATAGTACCACTACACTTAGTGCATTTCTTGAACCCGGAGGCTGGTTTTTCCATGAGGGAAATTTTTTTGTAGGCCCTGAGGCCCAAGAGGAAAAATACACTAAGTGAAGAAAGATATATATATATATTTTTTTTTTAAGAAAGAAGAGAAAAAGACCGGCGGTACCGGTCCGGAGTCGGGGAAGGCAGACACGCGACCAAAGAAATAAAATAAAGAACTTCTTCAGCGGTGACAGGGCTCGACCTGCTGGCTCCGCGGCAAAGAAGAACTGAGGAGAGCTGGTTAGGAAAGGCGGGAAGGCAGCGCGCAGGTGCTGTGGGATGCTCCCAAAAGCTTTCCTTTTTGGGAAGCTGGGGAGCGTTCCCGCGCAGGCTCCGTCGGTATCGACGTACCCATATGTGTGAAGACTCATTCCTGCTTGTTCCTGGAGATACACTTGTAACACTTACTAGGAGCCAATGTTTAACATATTTTCCCTCTCCAAAATTGCGGCCGAGTTGAATAAGATGTGTGAACCATGGCAGCTAGCTGGGAAGTTAGACAATATGTTTAGGTTCTTATGTACGCATCGCATCACACACCACCTGAATATTTGAGCTGCGGAATGCCATCTCTCTGTTCAAAGCACTTTATGTAATCCCCGACTCCATTTTTCAAGGCTTTCAGCATGTGCTTAGAATGTTTGGAAAAAAATAACTGATCCATACCTCTAGTTACTCCTACCACCTTTCGGAAAGATCCAGTGTCCAAGAAATGTAAGATGGTGAATAACTTCATCAGCCCACAAGCTATAACCGGATCGATCTCAGCTTTGATTTTTTTTTTTGTACAAGGACAAAATTGCTCATTAGCATAAATGGTAATTATGCACAACATGCCTCTGACAGTCCATCCAGTGCTGCCCTAAATTGAAATATGGGCAGTCTGCAGGGCCTCGGGATGATGTGTTGAACCTATGCCTCCTCTCTCCTGCATTTCCCAGGCCTCTGGTATTGTGGTGGTGTCTGTTTCCTCTGTCATTTTCCCCGTCTTCTTTCATGTTCAGCTCCAGCCCATGCAAACAGCAAGGCCGTCAGAGGTAACTATATGCAGGCATCATGCATACTGCGTGCAAACAATGCTGCATGTAAGCCCTCCAGAGACAGGAAAGTATTTGCCTTGCCTTGAATTTCTGAGAAAGGTGCGAGCCAAATCTATTTCCCCCTTTCTATAAAACCATGAGAAGGGTGGAACAGTTGTTTACTCTTTCAATTTATACTACAATAGGGGAGCATTCCATGAAACCAATTGGCAGCACATCTAAAACAAATTGGAGAAAGTATTTGCCCCCTCAAAAAGCAAAATCAGAATCTACCAGAAGTTCAGCTATTTTGGTGCCTCCTCTCTGGAGCCCACTTATAAAAAAAATTCAACTCTTATAAAATCTTATCTATTTGAACAGGCATTTGGGGTTGGACCAGGTCCCGGAAATACCCAGGTTGAGCCTTTTTGATTACCTTTCCTTTACTTACCTTTCCTAGTAGGAAATTTGGCATTCCTTTCCATTCCATCTTTCCGAATTTTAAATTCCTGCAAACCCTTCTGAATGCCTGCAAAGGGTGCTATAGCAAGTGGAATAAACTATAAACAAGCTGTGGGAATTTGTCGGTGGAAGAAGTGGTCAGACAATTAGTATAGCTGGGTTTCAAAAAGGGTTTAGACAATTCCAGCAAGAGAAGCCCATAAACCATTATTAGTCATGTAGGCTTGGGAAAGTCACAGCTTACTCTGGATGGGAGCATTAAGGAATGGATTTATTCCTTCGGATCCCAACAGATGCTTGTTACTTGACTTGATCACTGCTGGAAAAAGGATGCTGGGTTTGGTGAACTTTTGGTCTGACCCACTGGAGCATGCCTTTTGCTCTTATCTTAGTTTTGAGAAGGGGCAGTTTAACATGGCATGCCATTACAAATTTCCTCGCGTGAGTTCTGAAATTAAGATATAGGTCTCTCTGGAAAAACAGAACAGCTCCTTTCTGCAAACATACATGGACCCTTTCACACCTAAGTTGTCAGTTCAAATCAGCCTTGATCAATACTATTTCAAAGCATCACCAGCTGATTATTCTCTACTTGATAGGTACTAGTGGAAAGGTGTTCCGTGCACAAAAGTATTAATTCTCAGGGTAGCAGTCACTGCCCAGAAGTCAAAGATTAAATGGATACAGCAGGCAAAATGCCCTCTCAGGCTCCTGAATGTCCTCTCCAGCGTTAAGTGTGAACGACATTGGTTTCTCAGCGTGAAGAAAATTAATCTGCAGCTATTTAGTCGATTTTGTTCCAGTATTTAGTTTTTTAGTGGCATGACGGTCATTCATCTAAAAGGTATGTCCATTGACTGCAGATTAGTATGGAGTAGAGGTGGTGATTAAGTTCAAGACGTGTTATAGATGAATTGGGTTGTTAAGTTGAAATATAGAGTGAAATGAATTTTGGGACCCATCTACATTACAAAACATACCACTGCCTTCAGTAAAACACTACTGCCAGCCCTCAGACAGCTCTTAAAGTCATCACATTTTCCAAGGATCTCTGTCTGAAGCATCTATGATGGAGACTAAGACCGGCCTACAAACAAGAGAACTCACCTTTTTCTGATTACAGTGAATTATGAAATAAAAGCCAAACACACCACTGCTTACACTTCATGAGCGATTTCCACATCAGTAACAATATTCCCAGATCTCCCAGTTTGTTGGGCTCCTCTTTTTGAAGGACCTCTCTCTGTTTAAAAGGTCAGTATTGCAGTACCAAGCAAAATACCAGATTCAATAATGGAATAGAGCAGCTTTTAAGGAAAGGTGTGACAGCTCCCTGGGACCTAGATGACTAGTCAATATGGGAGCTCTGTGATACAGAAGCCCAATTTTGAAATTAATTCTTTTTCTGTTATATTTTTATTCAAGGGAGGAGGTATATAAGCTTGACCCAAAGTGGTTTACAAGAAATACAATAACCCACATAAATATACATCAAATATCTAGGGAAAATCCCTAAACTACACATCGATACAAACAAAACTATATTAACAGTTTAGAATCATAACAAACCACCTTGTTCTTGCTATGAAGGCATAAGGCACTGATACATCTATTGAACACTGATTCCATCGCATGGCGGTCATACTTACTGTACCGGTATATCATATCTGCTACTGTGCAAATGAGAAGGCAATGACATTTCAAGTATTAATGGCTATAAATTAGAATATCGGCTATTTGGGTATTCAAAACACATTACACATGGGCCTAAAAAAGATCATCAGAACTGCAGAGAAATTGTATACAGTAGGTAGTAGAATTATGAAACTGTTTAATAGTAATTTGAAAACGGAATCAATCTTCGATTCCGAGAACTTGGTGTGGCCATCTATTTAGTCAGTCTCTTGGTTGATTTTCTGTCATCTTAACAAAAATGTTAGCAGTTTTTGACATGATTCTGCATAGGTAAGTTATAAATGAGTACCCTTGATATAGATCCTTGTCCTCACTTGGTTTTAAGGGCTCTGTGCTATCCTGATTCTCTTCTTATTGCTCCCATCGCTCTTTCAGTGTTTGTGCTGGTGGATCCTCCTCTACTGCTAGCCCAACTCTGTTGGTGTACCCCACGAATATGTCTTGGGTCCACTGCTTTTCTCTCTCTACCCAGTCCCTTGGTGCACTCATTTCTTCCCATGGCTTGCAGTACCATCTTTATGCAGATGACGCCCAGATCTACCTCTCTACACTAGAAACATGACAGCAGAAACAAACATGGCCTATCTGGTGTGCCCTTCCATCAACTACCATAGTGCCCTTTTTTCCTTTAGAGATCCTGTGTGTTTGTCCCATGCTTTTTTGAATTCAGATACTATCCTCGTCTCTACCACCACCTCCACTGGCAGACTATTCCACTAATCCAGGGCCAGCCCGTCCACAGCCTGGGTGGGGGCAGCGGCAGCACACATTACTGGTCCATGCCACTCCCCCATCTGCTGCCACCGCCTTTCCTCCAGCTGCCATTGATTCTGTCTTGGGAGGGGGAAGCGGGCAGCAGCAGCTTTTCTAAAAGCAGCTGCATTTTGCTGCTGCTTTTAGAAATACTGCCGTTGTCCACCTCTCCCTCCGAGACAGAAGTGGCAGCAGCTGGGAGAAGGGAGCAGTGTGGCCAGGGTTTCTGCCTAGGGTGGCAGAAACCCTTGGACCAGCCCTGCACTTATCTACCACTCTTTCCGTAAAGAAATATTTCTGCATATTACTCCTGAGTCTATCTCCTTTCACCCTCATCCTATGTCTTCTTGTAGCAGAGCTTGCTTTCAATCGGAAGAGACTCTCCTCCTGTGCATTTATGCCATGGAGGGATGTAAACATCTCTATCATATCTCCCCTATCCCACTTTTCCTCTAAAGTATACATATTAAGATCTTTAAGTCTGTCTTCATATGCTTCATAACGAAGACCACTAATTATTTTAGTAGCCACACTCTGCACCGACTCCAACCTGCTTATATCTTTTTGAAGGTGCGGTCTCCAGAATTGCACACAATACTCAAAATGAGGTTGCACCAGAGACTTATACAGAGTCATTATCACCTCTTTTTTTCTGTTGGCCATTCTTCTCCCTATAAACCCAAGCATCCTTCTGGCTCTTGCCAGTCACCTTTTCTACCTGTTTAGCTACTTTAAGATCAGGCTTCATCTCTGGCCCTTTTCAAATCCAGGCTGAAATCTCTCCTCTTCGCTGCCGCTTTCAGATTTTGATTCCCATTCCACTCCAGAATGGATAGTTACCAATGTTGGCTTATCTGCTGCAGCAGGGACCATGGCTGCCCAACTGGAACAGTGGTAGTATGAGAGTTTCACAATCCCTAGAAAGAGGACTCAGAGAGGAACCAAGAGAGCCAAGATAAACGTGTATGTTGGTATTATGAGCATTTCATTACAGGAGGCCTTCATGACACAAGAGAAGAAAAAAAAAAGGATGGTGGGGATTTGCTGCTAGGCAGAAAGGATGGTGGGGACTGGCTAAGGGGAGAGAAAAAGATACAGACCAGTGGGGACTGGTGAGGAGAGGGAGATAAAAATGGAGAAGGAAGATAGAGACTTGGTGCTGAGAGAAGGGGGTCCAGGAAGAGTGATGGGGATGAAGTGGGAATCCCTGAATGTTTCAGAGGTTAAAAGACTGGGAACCTCTAATCAAGATCATAGATGCATTAAATTGGTCCTGATTTGGGGCCACAAATCATCATACAGAGCCATACCACACATTTAAAAAAAAAATTCACAGTGGGGACAAAACCAAAGGACTAAAATCAAGCACACAAACACAGTGATTATAAATATATAATTGTATTTTAATTTTGAATATTAAATAAAGTTTTAAATTACAAGCATTTCTTTGAATCACTATGCATGATCAATATACAGTAAAAATATTACAATTTAAAAATGTACACCATTTAAAGACAGTTTGACCTGAAATTTCAGTACACTGTATTGCCATTTACCTCATAGACCTGTTTTAAATTAAAAAACAGGACAACCGTAGACCTATGATTTTGTTACACATTTACAATTAAACATTGTATATACATCTGTACCATTTACCATTGTTACGCCTATATGACTGTGCAATTTATTAAACAAATAAACCCCTTATCTCAAATCACATTCAAGTTTATCTGATTAACAGGTTGCTGGTATCACATACACTTTATTTATTTTTTTAGTGTAAGAACTAAATCAAACTCCATTTTTACTTCAGAATAGTGTCTTCCTAATTTGTAAAGGTGACATGAATTTGGATACATAAGTCCTTTTTAAGGCTATTCTTATAAGGCTTTTCCAATAAACCGCCACAACAATATCCAAGTTATTACACTCAGGACGCTTGGCTTTATACTGAAATTTCAGTAAAGTGTAGTGCTTAATAGTTCTGACACATTTTGCATCAGTAGTCCAACAAACCTTGAGCCCAACCAAGCTGATTAATACATACTAAGGTAGTTCTTGGAATACTGACAAAGAGGTCCAAATGCACCTTCGAGGGACAACAATAGGGATTTAAAAAATGATTCACAGAAGTTTATGTACACAAAGGAGATCATTGTGAAATAGTTTAAGTAGATACAAAGTCTGTGGTACTTTGTAGCTGATTTTCCAAAAACTACCCAGATAGTTTCTCTGACCATTAGCTAGCATGAAGTACACAAGCTAGAAGAGTCCCCACCCCAAGCACCTGCTGTTTGTGCTGGAGAGTGAGTAGGGGAGAAAAGAAGAGACATCGAAATAGCAAGCATGTGTCCAAATATACACACTGTTCTCCTCCCTCTACCTCAATCCAACCCCTTCCCCTCAAATGGATGTATACCATGAAAACCAGCTGGTCAAAGGCCAGTTTTTGGACAGGCAATTCATGCAGATAAACTGCTTTAAAAAGTGCCCTCCACAAGCACTTGAATAGAAGGAACACAAACATCTAGGAATTAAATCAACATCAGAATGGAGGACTGATCAATGGCTTATCGATTCCAGACACCCAAATAGCAGCACTTCATTACCAACAGCAACAACCAGGCGGGATTCTCTTACTTGTATGTAAAGACTCAGCATGGCCCATATAAAAATAATCTAGCAGCCAAACAAAGTTGCCCATTATGTCTAAGTCTTAAACAGACTATAGTTGTAGCATAAAAGATTCTTAAAGGAAGCAGTACTTGAAATCACCACTAAAAATCACCACATACAGTACTGCATTACGAACTGGCACACAGTGTATATAAGGATCATAAAGCAGTCGATCTCGTCCCTAAATAAATTCCTGCTTTTAACTTGCTCTGCCATGTAGTTCTCATCGTTTCTGATGAAAACACATTGCTCGTTTTCAGCAATCAAATTTAATGATGCATTATAAAACAGTCAAAAAGACTAGTATTATTACTTCATTATTCATAGATGAGAATCGCAAACTATTTCCATGTGCTGTCAACAGTACAGTGACTCACAACTATGCAATTTGTTTCTTCATCACACATTCAAGAATGTTTCTAGTGGTTCATATGACTTTCATCTTTATATAAAAATACACTTTTGGAATCTAATCTGACTTTAGGTTAAAATCTATGCAGAAACGTTTTGATTTCTGTTAAACTCAATTTCCATTTCTAGTTACAGCCCCGGACCATAGAATCTGGATTTTAAAAGTAAAAAAAATGAGATTAACATTCATGTCATCAAAAGCTAAGTTCCCTGGCTATGGGTCAGAATAATCCATCCAAAGTGCCCCGTAAAGTCTTTCAGACTCTCATAAACCCCAGATACATCACAGAAATCAATTTACAACATAGAAATGGTAATAGATGCAAGCATCCAGAAAGGCCCCCCAACTGCACAATGCTCCAAAATACTTTTAAAACAAACCAAGAATACAAAACTCCCTCACCTCTCAAAGCACATTTACAAAGTGCCCACAAAAAGTATTTGTACAAAACATATGCTGTCATATAACCGGGCCCAACTGGTCATGGTGGCCAACAATCTTTGCCATATATCATCCACAGAAACAGTTTGGATTGGCCTTTAAATTGTTAAATTTAACATTTAATTTTTCTGTACAACTGTAAGGAATCTAAGAACAATAATTTGTAGTGCAATGATAGTAAGCAAACTCATATTCAATAGCTAGCGAGATTTGTTTTTACTATAAATATATTCTACTACTGTCATTCCTATAGTTTAAGCAACACATCACCTGTCGCACAGACATATACAATCCCAAGACAGGGTTAAAGTCAATTAAATTATGTGTTATACAAAAATATTTAAAAAGAATATACAGTCCCAAGCCAGAAAGTAATAACTGCCTTGTGAGCATCTGAGAAAATCCACAAATATATGAAGAATACTTCAAGTATTTGAGAACACAGCTGCAAAACTCTTTCATATGGAAAACCAATTGCACTGATTAAAAACAAAGTACATTATTACAATTCTAAAGCATATTTCAATTTGACATCTTTCAGGGTTCACATTTAGTCTCTGCTCATCTAAAAGTACCAGCATTTTGCGGTGGCAGCGTCAGGTGTTTTTGAACATACATTTTTCTTCGTCTGGAACTTGCTACTATGTACTGCAGTTCTTCAGCGTGTACATCCTGGTTATTCCAGATTGCAAAATGTTAATCTCTCTCTCCGTCTTCACTACTTCCTACAAGACAGACAAGGTGCACTAGTGGTTTTTACTTAAATAGCATCTAGCTGAATCAGTGATTTATTTTAGAACTTTAAAAAAACCCCACTTTACTCTTAAATCTGACATTGCAATACTGGGCAATTTACACTCCAGCAGCTGGATCACATTGCTTTTTCCTTCCTTAAAGCTGCCGCCACATTTCAGCAGCTGCACAAGTCAGAAACTGTCTCACACTTGAGAACTGTGCACATCTGTACTGTCACACACATTAGTTTAATGTCACTGCTTGAGAATTGTGCAAAAATGATGCCCAATTCCTGTTTTATCAATAAAATAGCAAGCGAGGAATATAATCTTTCACAGATTATAATGCAAGAGCAAATGAAGTTTTTTCTTCTAGACATTTCATTATTTGCTTTTAAATGTTATATGCCAACAACTACACATGTGTTCATCAGTCTTGCACTATACTGATTTCTGCACCTTCCCTAGAAAAGAAATACTTTTAAGTCTGTCTCTTAAATTATAACTTACACTCACTTGGCAGAACATTTCTTTACTGGTATCACCAAAAATAATGCAGTTCACCATTACAATAGGTGCAGCCTTCAAACAAAACTAAAGGACACTGATATTGAGGCGGCGTATTAAATTCTCAATACTCAAAGTTAAAAAAAGAAAAACAGTTTATACCACAGAATGCTTAAGGACATGGATATATCCACCTATAGAGCATGATCAGTGGGGTATCCTTGTAAAAACGTTAGTATGTAGGTGCAGTGAGGATAACACTGGCCTGGAAGCACACCAACGGTGTTGAAAGCTCCTATGCAGAGGAGATGGGCCCGACTGCCAGGTGAGACCTTTCCTCTTCTGAATTTGGGGATGCTGTAGAATCAGCAGTCAGCCTCTGGGACAAGGGAATCTTTGTTATTGCTCAATGGTGGCATTTAGTGGCCAAACTCAGAGTCCACATTACTATGCTCCAGAGGGAGCTGCAGATTTGTGGCTCAACTGAATAAGATGGGCAAAAATATAGAAACCAGGAGAAGGGCCAAACCAGGAAGCTTGGTGCTGTGAGGGGCTTCTGACCTTTAATATTTTTTTAGTCTTGCAGTTTTTCATCCTGCTTTTTTGGAGGTTCCATACTAACTAGTACTGGGGCAAGAGAGTCATGAGAAGGGTAGTATATAGCTGAACAGATGCATAACAGTTTTCACACCAAGCCTCAGCTACGCAAGAGACACCAGCAACATATTACTTCATGTCCTCATTCATACCTTTTATCACAGATTTACACTGTAAAGAACGTACATGGTACTTACCCCCTTGTTCAATATCAGAGTCTGTAAGATGGGTGAGAGAAAAAGTTGCAATGCTAGCAGGAGAGATAGAAAACCTGGAATATGGTGAGGATTCTGCCCAGTTTTGCTCAGGACTCCTTGAAGGTGGTGGAGGAGAGAAGTAACGCAAGGTCGGAACAGAAGGCTTGGGACCGATGAAACTATTTGCTGCTTTTGACAAAAAGGAATCTGGAGATGAGAAATCATCATCCCATTCAAATCCACCACCTAGGGTAAAACAAACACATATTAACACTTCATTTGGACCAAAAATATCACTTTAAATAAAGCACATAGAATTTATACACGGTGAGAGGTGCATATGTAATAGCTCTTCCTTATCTTGCTAGACCCATTCTGAGTGGGCTATGCTCCTCAGCCAGCAGATGGAGACAGACCCCCAGCAACTTTCAATGATGTCATCACTTGGTATATCAACTGGTGCAACACAGAGAAGCTAATATTGTCTGCATCCAGCAGGTAGCAAGGGGTCTGGGCTTGCCAGTCTTGCTATGTTCATGTAACCACTCATCTCAAGTCGCTTCATTGGCTTCCTGTCTGTTTCCATATCCAGTTCAAACTTCTCCTACTGACTCTTAAGTGTGTGCATTCATTCTGCTGCTCCTTACTACCTTTCCTCTCTTATCTTTCCCTATACCCCCTCCTTGGAAACTTTGTTCCTCTGCCAATTCCAGACTTTGATCTTTTCACCTTGCTACTCCTTATGGAACAAAACTACCTGAGTCAGTACATCAAGCTTCATCTCTGGCCCTTTTCAAATCCAGACTGAAAACTCACCTCTTCTAGGGTGCTTTTGGATCCTGATCCTCAGTCTCCTATATGATTCCTTACCATTCCCCTAGACATATCCTAGTCCCCAGCTGTTGTGTTGTCTGTCTTGACTAGATTGTAGTGGATTGGTACAGCAGAGTAGATAGGCCTCTCTCATGGCACAGACCACAGTCTTGTGGCCTCAGACTGCAACTAGTAGGCCCAATGTTTGCTTGGAGTTCAGGTATGCACGTCTCCTTGAGACGATGGCTGCCCTGTGTCCAGCATTGGTGGGCTGGAGAGCAGCCAGGAGGGCCCCAAGGGACCTCTGAGTGGGGTTAGTAAGTTGGGCCCAGAACCCCCCCCCCTTCCCTCTAGTTGTCCTTTATCTGCGTGCTGTGATTTTTCTGCTATTTTTTCTTCCCTCCTTTCTTTTTCAATTGGTTTTTATTTGGCTTTTTGCTGCCTTCAATAAAACAGCTCTAAATCTGAATCTGCTTTTGATTTACAGCCTACTCACCCCTGACATTGCTTGCGTCACCTTTGGGTTAGCAGCAAGGTGTCTCCAACTTATCCCGTTCCTCCTTCCTTATACCTATCCTCTTATCGGTCAGTCTTCTGTTGTCCTGTCTAAGAAATGATATTCTTTTCCAATTTCCTTATATTTTAAGAAATCGTAAACCATACAGATTGTAAGCAGATTTGCAGTATATCAAATAAACAGAACTATAACCATAAATATGGCATCTTACAGAGATACGGTATAAGATATGTTAATAAGTACTAGCTAAATCCTACTAGTAAGGTGACATAACTTGTGGTAATTTTGGTGAGAGGATGATTACATTTTCTAAGTTCTACTTGCTAAATACAATGGCCTCCGATATATCTGTAATACCTGATATCCCCCTCCTGAAAAGGATCTAAAACAGATTTAGACAGAAAATATGATGGGGATTATTTATTTGTTTTTATTTAACGGGGTTTTTTTATACCACTTTATCATTTCAGTCAAAGTGGTTTACATTGTAACTTAAATTTGGTAATGTACATTAAACAGGGACACTGATAACATGGATTTTTCTGAGGCAATGTGAACCCTAGTCTCTTGGCTCCCAAAGCCAGTACACTAGGCTACTCATCCACTGCGATTATTTATACACATAGTTATGGTAATGAATTTGTGCAGAGAATCCATCATCCAGAATGCATAATTTCTTAGTTCCTCACTGCTCCCCACAGCCCCATGGGGAGAGGGGGGCCAAAGGACCCATCGCCAACCTACATGTCTGTTGCATCTCCCATGATTTTTTTTTGTGTCAGAAAGTGTGGCCATCTTGGATGACTGCATAGTTTCAGCAGAGGGGGAGGTGATTAGGTTCAAGCTAGCAGCCCCATTGGCCCCAGAGTGTTTTCTCAGTCAGTTTTGCACAGCAGCAGCTGCTGAAAACAGTTCATGAGCTAATTTCAGTCTCTGCTAAATGCCTGGCAGTCCCTCCCAGGGATGAGAGGTCTGATCGCCCCTATGGGGGACTCTGGCCTCTCCACCGATGGCAAGGTGGTTAAGCAGCCCCATTCTTCCCTTTCATCTATCTGGGAGCCCTGCTCTTTCCCCTTCTGGAGCCTATGCATTAGCTTGTAGTCTCCCTATTGGAAGTGCCGGAAATTGGCTTCAGGGGCCCTAATGTCCTTACCTATTTCTTTCTCAGGGTCTTTTGGGCTTCCTTGTGTGACTGTGCACAGGCTTGAGGCCAGAGCCCTTCTATGCCATTTACAGCTGTTGCCAGATAGCCCCAAGGTGGTGACACTGGAGTCTGGAGTTTCATATGTAGCCAATGCTCTGAACTATTTGATCAGGATTTCCTCATGTCCATAGTGGCAGTGGTAGTGGCTGCGGCTTTGCAGTTGGGCTGCAGACACTACCTCCAAGTTTCGCCTGATCAAACTTTCACCAACTTCTCCAGGTCCTCCCCAAAGAGCACCCCTGCTCTTGAAGGAAAGACCTCAGCAAGGCTCACTCATAGTGACTTCAGATAGGCCCTGGGGTACCCAGAGTGCCTTTTGACGGCTCTGTGTTGTTCTTAGAGATTACCTGGGATAGATAAGAATCTGAATGCAGCCTCCTACTTTTTTGGGTCTAAACCCAAAAAGGGTTAGCTCTTTTGTGGCCCCCAACACTCTTGGGGCACAGCAGTGACTCCCTAGGTGGTTAGTGAGCCCCTGCAATGAGGTATGGTTTATCCTTTCTGAGGTACAGTCGTGGGATGGCTGTGACTGCTTTACTCAGAATTGGCCCATATCGCCTCAGACCAAGGGATCCTAGAGGTTCCTCAGTAGGGGTTACATGTTGAAGTTAGCAGAACTTCTCTCTGGGATGCCTTTCTGGAGTCTCCCTGCTGCTCCGCGCTCAAGTTTACAGCGATCAAGGAAACTCTGCATTGTCTCCTGCAGTTGCCCATGCCAGACTCACAGCAGGGACATTACTCCATCTACTTTGTGGTACCTAAGAAGGGTTGCTCTTTCCAGTTCATTCTGGAGCTGAAGCTGGTCAATGCCAGGCTTCGGAGTGCTTCACTTCCACATGGAGACCCATCAGGTTGATCACTGCATCAGTCCAGCAAGGAGAGTTTGTCCTCCCTGGAATGTGCCAAAGCTTATTTCCACATACCCATCGGCAGCACCATCAGCCGTTCCTCTGCTTCTATGTCACAGGCCTCCATTTCTAGATTCAGGCTCTATCCTTTGGCCTGGTCACAACACCTCACACACTCTCAAAGGTGATGGCGGCGGTGGTGTTCCTGCACAAGCAAGGCATTCGGTTTCATCCATACCTGGAAGACTGGCTGATTCGGTCTTACACCTTGGAGCAATCCAGGGTGGACACAGTTTTAGTGATTTGCTGGGCTGAAATGGCTGGGGTTGGTGGCCAAATACCTAACAGCCAGCCTGGTTCCCTACTTGGATTTGGAGTATCTGGGTACTCTGTTCAACTCTCATTTGGGAATTGCATTTCTCACACAGGAAAGGTTGCTCAAAGAAGCAGAAGCTCAGGAAGATTTGTGCTTAGCCAGTTACCCTGGCCTGGGACTACATGCAGATTCTAGGATCTATGGCATCAACCTTGGAGCTGGTGCCTTGGGCACATGCCCCCCCCTCCCCCTGCAGAGACATCTGTTTATGCACAAGTCTCCCAGCTCCCAATTTGATCAGCATCTTCCTCTCTCCTAGGAGATCAAACAGCAGTTGGACTGGTGGTTGCACTCTTACCATTTGGTAGTGGGAATGCCTCTGGTGATGCCAGACTGGGTAATAGTTATCACAGATGCCAGCCTGCAAAGCTGAGGAGATCATGTCGGTCAATTTTCCCCCCCAGAGTCAATGATCTCTTCAGGAGGCCTCCTGATCATCAGTTGGCTGGAGCCCAGACCCAGAGCAATCTGCCTGGCATTGGAGAGGATTTGGCCTGTCTTAGAAGGCAAAGCAGTCCACGTGTTCTTTAACAAAACCATGGTAGTGGTTTACATCAACATGCAAAGCAGAGATGGGTCGTTGAGCAGAGGAGCATCTGCTTGCCCTTTTGGTGGCCCATATAGCAGGTACTGACAATGCACAGGTCAACTTCTTGAGTTGGAATACCATGGATCCCAATAAATGAGACCAAAGCCCTCATTTATTCAACTTCATTGTGAGGAGATGGGGCCTACCAGTAATTGACAATGACCACCTAGACAAAATGACAAAATGGAGAACCTCTTTAGCTGCAGGAAAAATCTGAAGGGGTGGTGGGCTTGGCTTGGATGCCCTACTTCAAGACTGGGCCCAGAAGGAGTTCCTACATGTGTCTTTGTTACGTTGACCTTGGTGAGCCATCTTCTTTATAGAGTTTGATCTCACCTGGACCTAGTTATCCTAGTAGCACTGGACTGGCCATACACGCCATGGTAAGTGGATCTCTTGAACCTACTGGCTGGAGCACCTCTCTTGCTTCCTCAAGAGAAGGGCCTTCTTTGGCAGGGACACCTGGTAATGAAGGATCCCCCTTCCTTTCATGTTGATGACCTGACCCTTGAGAGGAACAGCAGGAAGGGCTACTCTGGAGCAGTAGTGAATATTCTAAGCTCAAGGCCAAAATGCCTCTACTACGTTGGCCTTTGTGAGAGGCTGGTGGGTTTTCAAGAGGTGGGCTCCTCTCAGGCTCTGAGGACAAAGATGGCAGACATCATCGTTTTGTCCTTCTTGAAGTCTGGTTGGACCAAGGATTGACTAAACTCTCTAAAGGTTCAAGATATGGCCTCAGCATGCTGCTTGGGTCAAATTCGGGGGATGTCCTTGACAGCAGAACCTGACGCCTTCCGCTTCTTCAGAGGGGTGATGTAGATCCATCTTCCAGTAAGTCCAATTGTTCCTCCATGGAGTCTCTCTTGATACTGAAGGCTCTGAAAGACCCCATTTTTGAGCCTACTCAAAAGGCCTCTCTCAAGGATTTCATCTTCAAGATGGTTTTCCTAGTCTCTATCACCTCTGTCAGGCAGGTATCAAAGATGCAGGCTTTGTCCTGCAGGGAGTCTTTTCTGGTCATCTTAATGGTGTCCATTTCTTTGTGGACTGTTCTGTCCTTTCTCCCAAAAGTGCCGTCACCTTTTCATCTTAAGCAGACTATCGTACTACCCTCCCTTTCAGAGAAGGATTTTCAGGCAGACCCTCCTCACCGAGTCTGATGAAGGTGTGGAAGACATTGATATATCTGGAAGCTACTAATTCCTTCCATCACTTGGACCATCTCTTTGTGCTTTTCAGCAGCCCAAGCAAAGAGACTGTCAACTCAATGGAAAATATGTGCCAGAGGATAATGGCTACTAAGGCGCAGGACTCCTCTTGTGCAGAATCTGCCTTGGTGTCTCTGGAGAACATCTGTAAGGCTACCTGGTAATCTGAGCACCTTGGTGAAGCACTACAGGTTGGCATGTGGGTGCTGGAGCAGATGGAGTATTTGGGAGGAAAGTTCTGTCTAGATCATCGCTGCCTTCTTACCCTGGGTTCCTGACTGCTTGGGTACATCACACTTGATTAT
Source organism: Ichthyophis bannanicus (assembly GCA_033557465.1). Lineage (NCBI taxonomy): Eukaryota > Metazoa > Chordata > Amphibia > Gymnophiona > Ichthyophiidae > Ichthyophis > Ichthyophis bannanicus. Next base: position 14,267,358 of record CM066044.1, on the reverse strand, counting down.
CCTGATCTAGAAGGATGAAAGAAGAGAAATTTACATACCTGATAATTTTCTTTCCTTGAATCCTGCTAGACCAGTCCACAACCTGCCCTGGAAGGCTATACCTATAGGACTGAGAGCCCTGCTGCCTCTTCATGGAAGAGTCAGTATCTGTCACAGAACTGAATTTGCTGAAAAAGCCAAATGGTTTGTACATGCTTTTAACAAATTAATAACCTGCGTAGCTTCTGAGCTTTTCAGTTTGCTTACTACAAATCATACTAGCTTCTCTCAGTGCTGCATCTGTAGATATACCAAGTGATGACATCACTAAAGCTGCTCTAGTCTGCCTTTGCCTGCTGGCTAGGAAGCATAACCCATTTGTCTGGAAGGAGTCAACAAAAGAAAATTATCAGGTATGTCAGTTTCTCCTTATACACATGAGCTCAGACACAAAAAGGCTAGATTAGGTCTAGTCCACAGGTTCTCAACCCAGTCCTCAGGACACACCAAGCCAAATTTGGCATTCAGGATAATATTTACAATAAATATGCATGAAAAAGCTTTGCATGTATTGCCTTCATTATAGCAAATTTCATATATATAGTCATTGTAAATATCCTGAAAACCTTAATGGTTGGATGTATCCTGAGGAATGGGCTTAAAAATACCATGCCAGTAAGTGAACCAGCAAATTGATCAGAGCTGATCTCATGACGACACTATCATGTTCCCCCTCCTATCCATAGGGATCACAGCTACTTACTAATATCATTTTGCTAGCTAAGTTTCCAAAGTAATAAAATAAATCACTCAAAAAAATCAATCATGATTGATAAAAGTTTGTCGGTTAAGTACTCCAAGAGTACAGAATTTCAGATGCATATTTCTGAATAATGAAGCTACACATTTTAACATAGGAATCAACTAGAAGATAACCACCAATCTCTGGTATGTTTTTCTACCTTCTTCGTCAGTAGAACTTTCAGAGTTGTTAAATCTGTTTAAGTAAGCAAGACCTGCAGGAGAGACAGGGCTACTGCCGCCATGGAAAACCTGGCTGTTTGCTTCTGGTGAACGATGACCCAGCTCTTTGGTTGGCGTTTCCTTTAGAGGACAAAAAGTGAAAGTTACTTTATATAATGTCAGTTTTGTACGTCACTACTTTTTCCTTGTAAATGCACCATATGTTCAACCCACAGGGCCTGATGCAGTTTGATCAACCACTTATAAAAGCAGGAAGCTCATCTGCAATATTTAACACGAAATGTCACACTCAGAAAAGTATAGGTAGGGGCAAAAGGGTATGAGCACAAAGTACAGGTAAAATGTACATTGTGGCTCAAGAAGAAAGGAAGGAAGTAGGATGAGGACAGATGAAGGGAGATTTGCAAGCTTAGAAATATGTATTTCACAGTTTTTTTACATCACTTTATCATTTTTAGTCAAAGCAGTTTACATTGTAACTTAAACTTGGTAATGTACATTAAACAGGGACACTGATAACTCAGGATTCTTCTGAGGCAATGGAGGGTTATGTGACTTGTCCAAGGCCATAAGGAGTGCTAGTGGGAATCAAACCCTGGTCTCTTGGTTCCCAAGCCAGTACGAGTACTCTAACCACTAGGCTACTCCATTCCTACTCCTCTCACATGTAGAGTAGGAGGGTATGTTTTGGCGTTCTATGTAATGACCACCGTTGGAAAACGCACTCTCAAAGTACTATTCTGTGACAATTAAAAAAAAAAAAAAAGATATAAAAACAGATTTCAAAAAGCTCTGCTGAATTTAGCAAATCAAAGAATATGGAACAATAAAAGAATCGTGAGAATAAAAGAAGTCACTAATCCTTATAATATACAGCAGCCAATGAACCAGATGCACAGTGGGAGAAAGCTATTCATTTGGCCTAGTATGACACCTTCATACATGCAGGTCCTTCCTGGGTTTATCTAAGCATCCCACCACCACCCCTCTCTGCCTAATCATTTCTTCTTGCTACATCTGGGAGAAAACAGATACATGCAGATGAAGACACCTGGTAGCTTACAAAACAGTACCAATCAACAGTGACCAATGTACTCACAAAAGGCCTTCTAAAATCTGCATCTCCATTGGCTCCTTCAAGAAGATAGCTTAAAATGTCACCTTAACTTCCTACCCCCCTCTAACAATCCTTTATTCATTTTTTCCAGGATAATCAATACAGATTAAAAAGGACTCAAGCAAAACACCATCTTGCTTGGTTATCAAATCTAGCACATTTTATTCCTTTATTTATTTAACTGGTAAAAGTTGTATTGCCAGTCCTTGAGAACAGCTCTCTATTCTCTTAAAACCACCCCCCAAATCAGGACAGCTTTATATAATGGTTAGAAAGTCATGTTAAGTATGCAAGTATTGTGTTTCAAAGGTCAAAAACTGATAAGGAGGAAAGCACAGTTACTTACCTGTAACAGGTGATCTCTGGGAACAGCAGGAATTAGTCCTCACATATGGGTACGTCGGTACCGACGGAGCCCGTGCGGGAAAGCTCCCCAGCTTCTTAGAATAGAAGCTTTTGGGACCTCCCACTGCACATGCGCACTGCCTTCCCGCCTTCCTGAACAGCTCTCCTCAGTTTCGAGTTTATAGCTGAGTCAACAGAGAGAGGACAGGAAGATAGATAGATAAAAGATACAACTCCTAGGGGAGGTGGGTGGGTTGTGAGGACTAATTCCTGCTGTTCCCAGAGATCACCTGTTACAGGTAAGTAACTGTGCTATCTCCAGGAACAAGCAGGAATAAGTCCTCACATATGGGGACTCCCTAGCTTAGATGCATGGGATCCCCTGTAAAGGTTCGCCATCTTCGTATGGATCTCAGGCATCCATTCTGGGAAGGTGGGCAGGAGTTGTTTAGGAATGGAACAGGTGCTTGAGGACAGCCTGGCCAAACAAGGCATCCCGGCGGGAGTCCTTGTCCAAACAGTAATGGGCTGTGAAGGTATGAACCGAGGCCCAGGTAGCGGCTCGACAGATCTGATCTATGGAAACAGAGTGCAGATGAGCCATAGAAGTTGCCATGGCCCTCACATTGTGAGCAGTGACATGGCCTTCCAGAGAAATGTTTTTGCTCTGGTAAGCAAAAGAAATACACTGAGCAATCATATTGGAAAGTGTACGCTTGGAGACTGGAAGTCCCAAATGGGAAGGATCAAAGGCCACAAAAAGTTGAGAAGACTTTCGATGTGGCTGAGTCCTATTAAGGTAAAAAGCGAGAGCTCTTTTACAATCCAGAGTATGAAGGTTCCTCTCTGCATTGGATGCATGAGGAGCTGGAAAAAAGACAGGTAGATATACCTCTTGATTAAGATGAAAGGGCGAGACCACTTTAGGCATAAAGTGGGGATTCGTCCTAAGGACCACCTTATCATGATGAAATCTTGTGTAAGGTGGATTAGCCACTAAAGCCTGCAGCTCACTGATGCGGCGAGCCGAAGTGACTGCAATGAGGAAGATGACCTTCCAGGAAAGAAATTTCAAGGAGGTGGAAAACATTGGCTCAAAAGGTGGCTTCATAAGTTGACCGAGCACTAGATTCAAATCCCATGCGACCGGGGGTGGTCTGATGGGAGGTTTAGTGAGAGTCAGGCCTCTCATGAATCTTGCAACAAGAGGATGAGAGGAGATAGGTTGTCCATTTATATGTTTCAAGGATGCTGCAATAGCACTTAAATGGACTCTTACCGAATTCGTCTTGAGGCCTGCATTGGATAGATGCAGGAGATAATCAAGAAGAGAATTCAAAGGAAGTGCCAGAGGGTCAAGACCCTGCTGAGCACACCAAATGGAAAAACGTTTCCATTTGAAAGCATAGGAACGCCTGGTAGAGGGTTTCCTAGAGGCAGAAAGGATATCTTTCACTGGTTGGGAAAGATGAAAGTCTTGAAGGCTTAAGCCTTCAGTAACCAAGCACTGAGGTGAAGGGATTTGGGGTTTGGGTGCCACAAAGTCCCCTCCTCCTGAGACAGGAGGTCTGGCGCAGCTCCCAGATCCAAGTAGGATCCCTGGGAGAGCTGTAGAAGTAGAGGGAACCACACTTGGCGTGGCCAGCGTGGAGCTATGAGGATCATAGTTCCATGATCCCTCTGGAGTTTGAACAGAGTCTTGGGAATCAAAGGAATGGGTGGAAAGGCATATAGGAATGCCTGATTCCAATTCAGGAGAAAGGCGTCCGTAGCCTGAGCTCCCTGACACGGAGTTCTGGAACAGAACCGGGGAAGTTTGGCATTCCACGGACTTGCAAAGAGGTCTATGTCCGGGGTCCCCCATTCCTGAAAGATTCGGTTTATTTGGTCCAAATGTAGGGACCATTCGTGTGGCAGCAGAACTCGACTGAGCCTGTCTGCCCGAGAGTTTTGAACTCCTGGGAGATACACTGCTAGCAGGTGAATCTGATGCTCTCTGGCGAAGGCCCATAGTCTTAGAGCTTCGTTGCAAAGCGACAGAGAGCCCGTCCCTCCTTGTTTGTTTATGTAAAACATGGCCACCTGATTGTCCGTCTGAACTAGGACAGTGAGGTTGGCTAGGAGGGAGTGGAAGACCTTGAGGGCAAGGTAAATTGCTCGCAGTTCCAGAAGATTGATATGAAGGGTGGTCTCTTGTAGAGACCAAGTGCCCTGAGTGGAGAGAGTTTGCAGATGGGCTCCCCACCCTGTTTGGGAGGCATCTGTTGTGAGGGTTGCTTGGGGTAGCAATGGTTGAAATGGAGCCCCCAACAACAGATTCTTGGTGGAAGTCCACCAGTGGAGGGACCAAAACAGACGATCGGAGGTTTGTATTTGGTCTGAGAGCGCTCCTGACGCGCCTGAGTCCACTGAGTGGCCAGGGTCCATTGAGCTGCTCTCATATGAAGACGAGCATAGGGCACCACATGCACTGTGGAGGCCATATGACCCAGTAGGCGTAGCATTTCCCTGGCTGTCAAGTGAGTGCTGGACTGAGCTTGGGAGGCCAAACTCAGGAGGCGCTGGCCTCGAACATGTGGAAGGTAGGCCCTTGCAGTGATGGTGTCCAACTGGGCCCCTATGAATTCTAGAGATTGAGTAGGGATGAGTTGGGACTTGGGAAGGTTTACTACCAGTCCCAGATACTGCAAAAGGCTCCTTGTGTGGTCCAGGGAAATCTGGGCCTGTGACTGAGTTGGAGCTCGGATGAGCCAGTCGTCCAGATATGGGAAGACAAAGATTCCCATGCCTCTTAGAAATGCGGCTACGACTGCCATGCATTTTGTGAATACTCTTGGAGCAGAGGCTAGACCGAAGGGGAGTACTCTGTATTGGAAATGTTTTCCCTGAAACAGAAAGCGAAGATACTTTCTGTGGGATGGATGGATGAGTATATGTGTATACGCATCCTGTAGGTCTAGAGAACAAAGCCAGTCCTGACCCTGGAGGTAAGGAAGGAGAATGCCGAGAGACAGCATTTTGAATTTCTCCTTGAAGAGAAATTTGTTCAATTCTCTCAGATCTAGGATTGGTCTGAATCCCCCTGTCTTCTTTGGAATGAGAAAATAAGGGGAGTAGAAACCGGACCCTTGTTGAGGAAGAGGAACCTCTTCTATGGCCCCTTGGGCAAGAAGAGAGGAAACCTCTTGACCCAACAGGGTTAGGAGAGATGGGGGAGAATTGAATGGTCTCACCATATGATGGGGAGGAAGGCTGGAGAAATGAAGTTTGTAACCCTCTCGAATGATAGAGAGGGTCCATTGTTCTGTTGTGATTTGTTCCCATCTGGGAGCAAAGTGAACCAACCTTCCGGGTATGGTGAGAGGTTCTGGTTGTGTTAGAACCAGAAGTGGCAAGTTCCCTAGGAGCAAGTCAAAACCCCTGAGGGGTTGGAGCCTGCTGAGCTACAGTAGCTGCTGCAGGCTTAGCTCGTGCTTGTTTGGATTGCTGACGCTTAGCAGTATAGCGAGGTTGAGAAGACTGCTGGCCAGTATTTGAAGCAACTCTGGCCTTCTTATAGTAAGGCCTTTTAAAAGACTTTTTCTTAGTAGGAATTGAAGTGGACTTTGAAAGTCTTTCCAAGGTGGCATTTTCAGCATCCATCTGGGTGGCTTTGATTTGCCACTCTCCCCAAATAAGTTCTCACCTGTACAGGGCAGATTCCGTAAGCCATCTAGAACCCAAGGTTCCAGATCAGAGGCCTGGAGCCAAGCAAGACGTCGGGCTGCAATAGCAATGCCCGAAGCCCTACTGGCTCCCTCAAAGGAATCATATGCTGCCCTATTAGAGAACTTAGAAACCTCTAAGAGTTGTTTCACTAGGGAAAGGAATCCCTGCTTTTTATCCTCAGGGATAAAGGGGGCAAAATGCCGCACCTTTTTGGCAAGTTCCTCCAGGAACATGCCCATATAGAGACTGTAGGAATTAATCCTGGCTATAAGCATACTAGCCTGGAAAATTTTCCTACCAAAAGAGTCCAAAGTCTTACATTCCCGTCCTGGAGGGGTGGAAGAGTGCCTTTTGGTACTCCTAATCTTCTTCATTGCAGACTTCACCACAATAGAGTGGTGGGGCAATTGAGTCTTTTGGAAACCAGGAGAAGGAGGGACCCTATACATGGTGTCCAACCTACGGGAATAAGGAGACAAAGTCAAAGGATTTTCCCAGAAATCCATCAGTTGTTCTTGAAGGATTTCATGGATAGGCAGGGTAACTGCCTCCTTAGGGGCCTTTGAGTATCCCAAAATATCCAGTTTTTTGGATCTGGGTTCCTTTTCAGAGGATGTGGTAATAGAAAGGGCTGTAGCCATATCTAAAACAAAGTCCTGGAAGGACAAATCCTCTGGAGGGGACATTCTCCTTTTAGGAGAAGAGGGCCTCCTCAGGTAAGTTGAGTGAAAACTCAGCAGAATCATCAGAGGAGTGAAAATCCTCAGAGGAATCGGTGCTTTCCTCTAACGCACGATACGCGTACCGATCGGTATCGATATCGGGCGTATCGGGTATGGAACCGGTATGGAGCGAAAGCCCATACGGTACCGACTTGCGTTTAGAGGTGGACGGCCTCGATACCGGCATGGCGGACGATACCGGTATCGGGCCCGGAACCGCTGAAAGCGCGGAACCGATGGCGTTGCAGCTTTAATGAAAGCCATGACGGCCTGCTGCAATGGACTGTACAGTATCGCCCATGGACGCCATAGCTGCCTGGATGTCGGTACCGGAGTGACCCGGTACCCCAGAGCAGGCTAACAGGTGATCTGTCGAGGCCGTTAGCATCGATATCAACCTGAGACCCCTGAATTGGCGTTTTTGGACGTTGGACTTCGCGCCGGGGTTGTTTGGCTGGGGCTGGGTCCTCAAGTTATAAGCTATGAGCCTCTCGATGCTATGAAGGAGATTTGCTCTTTGAGGACTTGCCCACAGAAGGTTTGGTTACCTGAGATCCATCCGGAGAAGAAGACCTGATGACTGTGATGCTGTATTCTCAGAAGCAAACAGCACATGGAATTTGTTGGCCCGGTTCTGCAGCCCACGTTTAGACATGTGGGAGCAAGATGGACAGTCCGGTATGGAATGGTCAGGCCCCAAACATTTCAGACACCATTCATGGGTGTCTGTGACTGAAATAACAGCATTACATTTGGTACACTTCTTAAATCCAGGGGCTGGCTTCTCCATGAGGAGAAATTGAGTAGGCCGAGAGGCCTCTCTGAAGTGACCAAAAAGCTAAAAAATAAGAAAAAAGAATTATAATTTTTTAAAGAAAGAAAGAAAAGACCGGCGATACCGGTATCGGTATGGGGAAGGCAGGTACGCGGTCTAAAGAGACAAATAAAATAACAATTTCTTCAGCGGTGACAGGAACACGACCTGCTGGCTCCGCGGAAAAAGAGAAACTGAGGAGAGCTGTTCAGGAAGGCGGGAAGGCAGTGCGCATGTGCAGTGGGAGGTCCCAAAAGCTTCTATTCTAAGAAGCTGGGGAGCTTTCCCGCACGGGCTCCGTCGGGTCCGACGTACCCATATGTGAGGACTCATTCCTGCTTGTTCTGGAGATAAAAAGAACTAACCTTGGGATTTTTTTTTCTTTTTACGTTGGCAGACCTTTACCTTGTGGCCGTGTATATTTTGTGCTATTGCAGGTGCATAAGCAAAGGTATTGAGGCAACAGGGCAGGTGTTTCCCAAAACCTATCCCAATGACTCCAGAAGCCAGTTGGGTTTGCAGAGTATCACCAATGAAGAGGCACGAAACGTATTTTGCAAACAGAACACCTGAAATATGTAAACTTATATCATACTTATTCTTTGTGAAATCACTGCTCTAGGGACAAGCAGATCATATCTTTCACATTTGAGACTGTTTCTGAATGCCTGCACCAGGATCCTCTAATATTACTGCTTAGGACTAGAATTTGATATTACTGATGTTAGCATATTTAATAAATAAAAGACGCGCTTACAATTGGACATCTACCATAATGGGAATGGACTGCTTACATCCTTTGCCATTAAGACTGTGCAGGAAAAAGCAGCAAGCTTCAACAACTGTACCGTAAGAGGAAAACTTACAAGAAACTGGTTTCCTTCAAGAGCCTTTTTTAAAGCTGCGACAAACGAAAAAATATAGTGTTCCTTTACTGCTCAGGAATACACAAAACACTGCATCTGGGTGCACAAAAATTCATGTTTGTCAGATATCCTCGCAAAGGAAGAACCTTCCAATGTTGACCCGAATATATAAGAAACCATGATTCAACCAGGTAGTGTTTGTAAATTCTTGGTTCACTGATGGTCTCCTGTATTTTTTGAACATACTCCCGTGGATCATCTTGTGCCACAGCCTGGATTTTGCTTCACAGGACTACTGGTTCCACATCTAAAGTAGCATTCACAGCCCTGGTCAACACCTACTGATGGTATTTCAGGATACACGTGTAGCAGGTATTACATGAAATTGGTCTGTAGCCACTGGTTGAGGGTTAGGTAGGAACTTATAAAATAAGGCAGGGGAGAATAGACTAGGCTCCTGGTTTAGTTGCCCAGGCAGAAGCCTGTTCTGAAATAAGCAGGAAGGCCAACAGAATATAAGGACATTAAAGTGGGGGGGGGGGGGGGGGGGGGGAGAGAATTCTTCATATGAAAATCAGTCCTGGCTAGATAATTCAAAGCAACCATCCTCATGTCATATGCACGTTCTATCAACTATCTGGTGCATGGAATCTGAATACTTTAGAGCTGTGTAGCACTCAGAACCTATAGGCACCAGGTGGTTATAGCTAGCTATCTCACATTAATGTATGACGATTTGTTCAAATGAGAAAAGCACTTTTCCTGCTGCCTACAAGATTACTTAACTACATCCTAATCCAGACAAGTTTTTGTTTCGAAAGAGAGATGTTTCTTTATTAACTACACCTGGGAAAATGGTATGTGTATCTAATTCCTAGACTCATCTCCAGAAACCTCCAACCCTTTCCATTTCTGGCTCTTTCCCTATAAAACTTCACATGGTTTAAAATATGATAGTAGATAAGGACCACGAGGCCCAGCAAGTCTACCCACTCTTGATGCAATAAGCGTTTCCATTAATCAAAGAAAGTATCAGACACTCACAAAACATCTGCAGTGTCGCCACCTCTTGCCTCTGCAGCCCAAAGTACTGGTGACCTGCATGTTCATGGCTAGTGTCTTAGAAATTTCCTGCCCAGGCTGCAGCGATTTCCTTTGTTCTGATATGCAACTCAGCTAATCCACTACTTGCAAGCAGGCTGTTGTGGCAGGAGTTACTGTCCGTGCCCTAACAGCCATTTCTCGACAGCCTCCTGCGTTTGAAACAACTTCCGGCACTCATTTTCCATGATGGTGAGCCTTGCTGCATTGTTGTGCCATGCATTGCAGAAGTTCTCAGTTGCATTTCAGAGGTCTCTGCGGACAAGTCCAGAAACACAAGCACCTGCCATCCTTTGTAATCCACATGCCCTGTTTTGCGGGCTGCTTGAATGAATTCACTGTCCTGGAACTAGAACAAGAATATGAAGGCTTTGGGACATGCTTCCTTATCTGGACGGGGACGAAGTTCTCGGTGTGCTTGCTCCAGTTCATAGTTTCCAGGGAAGCACTCCTGCAGGAGCCGCTGCACAAAAACCAGTGGATCTGAACCTTTTCCCCCTCCTTCAGGAAATTCTCAAAAATCTGACCGGCAATCCCTACTCTCCTGATCCTCTAGTTTCTATCAATCCAAACCACCTGTTTCTGCAGGTGTGTCAGCTCCCAATTTGCATGATGTTGGGGCATTCTATCCACCACCTCCTATCGTGCTGGTCTCAGCCTCATCCATCTGGATTCCCAATCGTGCCAAATTTCTCATCAATTTTGCTCAAGGACAGAGTCCATTATCTCTCTTCCTTGGCCGGGCATTGAAAATTTCTTCTTTTTTTTTTTTAGGGGGAAACTACGGATAATCCAGTGTCCAATTCAGGCCTGTTTTCCTCCACATAACCTGCCACAAACAAGCATGGCGGACAGTGCAATAAGAGATCCGTTTCCCATGATGCCGGTACGGCCTTCAAACGTCACTCCATTAAAGCTGGGAGCGTTTTGCGTGGTTTTAAGTTTTACTGCTTGTCAGCATCGCCTGCTAACCTGTCCCGTTATACTTCTAAAGCAAAATCTGGGGTTTTTAAGCAGATGAAGTTTGCCAGTGAGATGAGGAGAGCCAGCACTCAACAATGTTCTGTTCACCTCACCAACCACATTAGAAGTCGACTTTGGGATAGCTGATACCACCCCCAGCCTATACTTCTAGCCACGCTGATCAACAGGGACTATGTCATCCCTGGACATATCTGGGGAATCTGCTAATCTGACCAATGGCCCAGGTATAAGTGAACATGGATTCCCTTGCTTGAGTCAGGAATGTCACCACAACCACCACGACCTTGACATTCAAAAAAAGCTTGTGAGGAGGCCTGAGCTAGGCCATACAGGTAGAGCCTTGCCCTGAAACGGGGAAATTGTGGCCCAGAACACAGAAAGCAGAGAAACTACTAGTGTTACTCCCCAGATTGGACACAGGAAAAGTACACCTTGGCAAAGATTTAGGAAAGCAGGAGAAAACTCCCCTTGTCGGATCTGACATAATGACCCACTTATGGTAAAATGTATCCGTCTCCATGCAAGAAATAAAGGTACTGCTTAGTTACCGACTGCCTCAGGTTCAGAATAAGCCAGAAAGAAACACTCCCCCTCTTGGGCACACGTTAAAGACTGGTGGAATAATGTCAAGGCCCTAATCCGCAGAGGGCACACATGTAAAACGAGCCTGCACAATGCAGGAGGCGCTGTAGCATTTCTTTTGTTATCACGAGTGCGGGAGCCACAGGGAACACTCCACAAAGGTTGTCCCTGAAGAGAGGACTGTAAACTCCAGCATGTAACCCTTGAATGAAGATCTCAAGGACTCATGTGTCCAAAGTGATACGGGTCCCCTCTGAAAGAACCAAGTCACACCCCAACTGGCTGTACCTCTGAAGGGACCAACCGGATCGCACCGCAGGTGTGTACTACGTCCAGAGGACTACGTGCAGCCTGAAGTCCCAAGACATGTGGAAAGCTCTGGGAAAGGGCTAACTTATCAGGCTCCAGACTCATAGGATCAAATAGGACATACCTGGACACCTAGCACTGTGCCTCCAACAAAACCCTGTCGAGAGGCACTCCTAATGCCCCCGGCCTGTTCTTTCGGGATCCTCCAAAGTCTTTCACCAACTTCATGTCCTCCACAAAGAGCAACATGTTTTTGAAGGGCAAGTTTTGCTCAGCCATACTTTGTTGAAGTCCACATTGGAAACCGAGCAATAGCAGAGCCAGAGACAAAGCCATACCACATTAGTCACTACTATGCTGCCACGGACGAGTATGCGAGATCAAGTCATACAGCGCATCTGCCACCTCAAGCGGCTCCTGACTCACAGACTATGTATGTCTGGCAGATGCTTAGACCCCCTGTAACATTACTCTGGCCACCAAAGCTTGCACGAAGCTCTGCTTTAGAGTCTATAGTGGGAAACCATAAAGGCATTCATCAAGGAGGGCCCTCTAACCTCCTATCATGGAGGCTCCTCAATTATGGGACTCCCATAGCTATAGGCTACCAAAAAAACCTTGGTAAAAATCAAATGGGGCAACCAGAAACAAAATGAACCGAGAAAACCAAGGAACATGGTAGGCAATCATTGAAGGTTCCAAGACGTCAGAGGTCAGCAAGGGACATCAAACAATCAGCACGACTCTACGCGTAGCCTGGACAGACCACGAGAAGGGCTGGTGGGAAGGAGGTGCTCAAACAGTCCCTAAAAAAAGGGTGCCAGAATATGGCCTGGCTGAAATGTGGCTATCACTCTGGAAATCTCCATCCAGACAGTAATGGGCTGTAAAAGGTGTAGCCAGACAGGAAGACCACATAGCAGCCCCCTACAGATCTACACTGTAGGAGACTGAATGAAACGTTGGCTACCAAGGCATGTTGTGCATTGTGAAATGGCGTTCTAAAGACCGGGAGACCAGATTGAGCATAAGCAAAGGAGATGCAGGTCCGCACCCCAGATCAAAGAGGATGTCATTTGTGTCACTGCCACAGCCAGAATTGTTGGGGTTGAAGGGCAGACAAATATCTTTGGAAGAATGGCTGTGAGCTTTCATCTTCTCCAGGTAGGAAAAGCGAACGCTCGCTTTACAATCTGAAGGTCATGCAAAGATGCCTCAGGCCCATGCGTGGCCGTGAGGAGGGGAAGAAAAAGGTGACGGCAGCACCACCAATTAGGTTGAGATGAAAAGCGGAAACTATCTTAAATAGGAATTTAGGGCAAGTCCAGAGGACCTCACCCTGTTCCTATTGAAAATCAGATATAAGGCAGATGTGCC